>CM077464.1:51493109-52097602 GCA_039654755.1 Calcarius lapponicus | reverse complement strand
GCACGATCTTTGATGTGGATGTCTACCTTTTTATATTCAGAATAATAAAACTCTCCCAGCCTTCCAGATGAAGCTCATGCTGCCTCCCTTCTTGTTATTGCAGCATCCTTTTCCCCCATTCTGAGAAGCACACCTTTCCTTGCTCCCTTTCACACTCTACAAAGATCCTCACCATAATTCAGTGCACCCTCGTCTTGCCCACCCTGTCTCGTGCCCTGCTTCCCCACCCTAGCTAAGTTCCATGCTTTTATTTCAAGGTATTCAAAGTATGTGCCACTGAAGCCACCTAATGGACTGTCAGGGCATTTTCACCCACATCCATTGAGCCTCTCATGTCACAGTCTGGCAGTCGCTGACTTCTCAAGCACGGTTATGCTTTATCCCTAATCACTCAAGTTACTTAGCTATGTGATAACACCCCCAATTTCGACTTTTTAAAAAGCGATTTTCTAAACCCTATCATTTTAGCACACTGAGCAGTGCTACGGCATCATACTTCCCATCCTGCCTTTAGATGACATTTTTCTACAGTCTCACACTCAGTTACAGATCTGTAGGTAGGTCCTGTGCATGTGTTCCAGCACAACAGGGCTACAGTCAGGGATCAAGGCTCTAGGCTGTCCAGTGCTAGGAGCAGGGCTGCACACCTCTGCCAGGGTAGTTAGGGAACAACAAATTACCTCTAATGGGGGAGGGTACTTGGGAAATGTACTAAAAGCAGAAGCCGTGCCCTGTCGCAGACATCTTTTTATGAAAATCCTTTTCTTGGGATTTTTTCTTTCTGAGAAGCTGAGAGGCTTCAGGAACAAAATGTAAACAATGGTTATCTGCTGCTGTGGAATGCAACAGGTGGGTTTTTGATTGGCCCATCTTGGATGTTTATTGTTAATGGCCAATCAAGGCCGAGCTGTCTCGGACAGAGTCCAAGAGAGCTGCCTTTTGTTATCATTCTTTCCTTTCTATTCTTAGCTTAGCTAGCCTTCTGAGATGAAACTTTTCCTTCTATTCTTTTTAGTATAATTATAATGTAATATATATATCATAAAATAATAAATCAAGCCTTCTGAACATGGAGTCAACATTCTCGTCTCTTCCCTCACCTAAAAACCCCTGTGAACACCGTTGCAGCACCCAGCAAGGTTTGGAAATGGAAAGGCATCCATTAGCTGTAACTGCTCCAACACTGAAGAGAACAAATAGTGCAGGCATTAGAAACATTATTTTTTAAGGCTTTTTTTTTTTTTTTTTTTTTTTTTTTTTTTTTTTTTTTTTTTTTTTTCAGATAGCACCAGGGACAGTTTAGGCAGCTGCAAAGTAAAATGCAACCACAGTACAAAGGTGCTGCTCAGCTGATAGTCAGGCACTGTGCAAAGGGGCAGCTTTGTCTGGTTCTGAAACAGTTGTGTTGGGATAAATTCCATGTTAAATAGGAAGCTATAGGCTCAGACTACTGATTACTCTGGCTCCCCTTCCACTGATAACATTTCAAGCTGCTATTCTACAATAATATTTTCAGTCAGCTTTTAACAATTTAGAAAACCCCTGATAGTGCCAGTATCTGTCATGCCTGGAATGTCAGTAATCAGCGTTGTTCTATTATCCATCACCAGAGCTGAGCTGACACATGCCATAATTTATTTGGACAAAAGGAACATACTTGAAATAAAAATTGTGTCCTCATGCTCCCTGAAAAATTTAAACTCGTATCCTATTTTACAGTTGAACAAGCTTCACCTACACTGTACTTCTGTGCCCAAGCTTACTAGGAATACTTGAAAAATAACAAATACTTCTAAAAGAAAAGGAAAATGGTACTTTGTACCATTTACAAAGTATAGCCAGGAAGAGAAGCTCAAGTAAATATGGATATATATATATTCATGTGTCTATATTTACATATATGTTTGTAGACATATTATATACGCTAAAATATATAGAACACTTTAACACAGTTTTATTCTGGTTGCACCCAACCCACCAGGCTAATTACTTTTGGTATTCTAAAGTTGACATATTATTTCTCTCGTGTGTTAGGAAGAGTGAAACTGATTAAAAAACCTTTCTGTGAGGCAATGTAAGATGCAAGGCTTAACAGCATTCCCTGAAACTAAGTTTCTCAGAAAACAAGAAGATCTTTTCTTTGGGAGAGTTATGTGTCTTTTAAATAAGCACATCTTACTTTTTAAGAAAAAAAAAAATTGTGAATGAGCCATTGTGGGGTACTGGAAACAGCATTTGGACATTTCTCTTCCTGGGGTGAGGGCTCTGGTTTGGGCACAGAGATGACTTACCTCGGAGCAGCTCTCGTGCTCTCAGCTCCTGCTGTCCCTGGCTCCCGCTGGGGACACAGCCCAGATGTCACAGATGTTCCTGCAGAGGTCCCAGGAAGCAGCCAGGGAGCAGGGTGGCAGTGGAACATCCCTGCTGTGTCCAGGGGCAGATCCAGAGGGTACCCAGCTGTTCTGCAGAGGCAGGCACCCCACCCCACACAGGGTGCAAAATCAAAGTAGCTACTTGCTTCTGTCAGTTACTCTTGATGCTGAGACTTTGGCACAGCATTGATTTGTGCCTTACACAACTTCCTCCAGAGTTTATAATCAGAAGATTCAGGTATTTTGAATACTTTTCTCTAGATTGATTTACCTTTTTGTGCTTCCATGACTCACAGTAAAAGCTCATCTTGAAAGCAACTTTAAATTACAAATTTAAAAACCCCAAAAGCAAAATTTCAAATGCACCAAAAAAGGACCAAAATCAACGAAAAAACTCACTACCCACCACCAATGTGAGACATAGCAAACTAGTTTTATATTCTCTGCATCCCCTTAAGCATTTCATAAGACAGCTCCTGCAATGCCATCCCTAAAAGCAGTACTTTCAGTTTCCATGGGAAGACCCACAGATTTACCAATTAATGTTCTCAGACAGATAATTTAAGAAAATATAAAGCAAATCAAACTTTTTTCCTTTAAAATAAGCAATACAAAGCTTACACTAGTCTGTCAAAACAGCATCTCCAATGACTAATCATGGTGAATTAGACTTCATTAAAAATTAGGTACATGGGAAAAAAGCAGGAATAACTAGCAGTTATATACCTCAGCAGGACCACAACAAAAACCCCAAAAACAACTGCTATAAAAACATTTACTTCATGTTGACTAAGCATATTTTTCCCAAACAGCTTTCTCTTGTGAGCTGGCTCAACCTGATGAACTATATCAATCTGGTTCTCATTTCTGCAACCAATTTGTTTTCTAAACTTCATACAGCCAGTTGCATAAACAAATCCTTATTATAACCACAGAAGCAGCTGCCTCAGTTTCTGCTGTAACCAGCCATTTACAGATGATTCATTTGCTCAGGCCTTTTTTTTTCCCACATGCTAAAGTTGAACTATAAGAAACAGAGGCCATAGGTTATAAAGCTGTGTGTGGAAACAAGGGAGCAATGAAGGTATTGCTCACAACGCAATTCAGTCTGGTGCTAACGCAGATACCAGTCAGGGTTTTTTCCTATCTATAAATCACAATTCAGACAATTGTAGGGACACATCACTGTGGTCTACAGGAAGGTACATCATTTATTTACTATTTTTAGCTTTATTTTATGTGTACATCTGTACATTTCAATCAGATTCACAAAATGTAAAACTTGTGTTGTCAGAGTATTCCATACAGAGGTTGACACATAGCTTCATGATTACTTAGAAGAACATGCAATAAGCTACAGAAAGTTTATGAAAATATTTTAATAGAAAATTTTAGCTAAATAAATGAGCATGAGAAATCATGTTTAACTTGCAAATTGTTTATAAGCTGCTATGAGACATTTCCTGCTACCAAAAATAAAATAAATAATTACCTAAAGATTCTTTAAATCTTACAATTGGACAACTGTTCCACTGTGTCTGCATTCTAAAGAATGAAAGTGGAAATTGTGCAGAAGAATGTTTTACTTTAAATAGTTGTCCAACTGTTATTGCTGTTTTTCAAAGAACCTGAAAGCATGCAGTGAAAACTTCAAACTAAACAGACAGCTGAATGTACATATTTAGGTTGTTAACACAATTAAAATGCAAAAGATAACTACAAAAGTTTCTCAAAATGTTGTGGTTTGTTTGTTTTAGGTTTTTTTTAATATGTACATAGAGAACTGTACACAAACAGGGAAATAAAAAAGTTGCTTTAAAAATGAAATAGAGTAGTATACAGTATTTACAACTTAAATGCCATCCCTTTTTTAACTGGGGCTAAACTATTACATGAGCATGCAGTACATCCACTTGAAACAAGTACCTTTTGCACACTCTAACAGTCCTGTACAAAGCATAAATCAACTAAATGTTAACTCACTCTTCTCCATCACAGTTGTTGCTATCTTTGAGTTTCATAACTTTGCCTAGGTCACAACACTTTAGCTTAGGTAACTTCATAAAGTGAAGATATGAACATCTATTTCTAATACAAGTTTGAAGAATGCATTCTATCAACAAGACAGTTTATGGTGAGACACTAAGAGTGTTCTGTTGTTTAAGTCATGCTTGATGAAAAGCTGTACTGAAGGAGCACAAGTCTGTCAGTGGACTAATGGATATTTTTACCTTTGTCATTTTAAAAGATTTTCAAATTCCCATTTTCCTCTCCTCCTATTTGTTCAGCCAAATCCAAGCGGTTATAATACTTGTATTTGTAAAGCTTATAGTACAACTGTTAAAGTTATCAATGCAGGTGCTAAATACTATTTCTAACTGTAAAATAGGTATTTATTCTTAGTGGCTTCTGTAAGCACTTCTGAAGAATTGTGTGCTATTCTATATATTGTCAAAGTCAAAAGTTTAGTTCTATAGATACCTGATTCTCCTCTAAAACACTCAAAATATTAAGGACTTTCAGAACTTCATTATCTGTATAAAATTTAGGCACATTTCAAACAAGTAAAACCTCTAGCCAAGTAATTTTAAAACGTTTTAGATTTTTAGCTCCCATATACCTTACATTGGTGGATAATCCAAAATGGATTTTACAGTGTTGATACTAAATTTCCCAAGCAAGCCTAGAGAGTTAAGTCTCAAATCAAAAGGAATGCCATTTGTATCAATCAAGTATTGTTTATTTTACTGAAAATGTCTCTTCAGCATTTGCTTTGCCTTAGAGTTGGTGTTTTGGTCCACAGAAGTACAAAAGGACATACTATCCATTCCCTTCAACAGCTATCAAATCCTGCTAGGATTCATGCAGTAGCTCCCTAAAGTCTTCAGTAACTACAAGATGAGCAATCAGAAGTGACAAAATGTGTGTACCTGAAAGAAAATATTTCTTTAGATCAATTTTTTAGAGCACAATTGTTTTTATGCCTGCTACACTGGGAGAATACCCCCAGGATTCACAGGCTTTGAGATGTCCTTGTGATCCCGTTTAGAATTAATGCACAGCCTGAATTTCATGTGTAAATTCAGGCACAATTGTGGGAAACAGCAGAAACAGCATGCTTCAGGGTATAATCTGTCACAATTTTAGGATATCAAATGTATGTACTCATGTTGAATTCTGCTTTCTATGATAACTTCATTTTCCCAAAATTATGTGCAGCTACATACACAAATTAATGAACCCAGATGAAGATTCCACTGCTGTAACAGAGGACAGAATACTTTTCCCACTGACTCTAAAGGTTGTGATGGTGGTGACCAACATCACCACCAAATATCTGACCATTAGCCCAAGACAAATGTTCACCTCTGTTAAATTCATCTCTACTCAAAGAACATTCAGCTGAGGATTAGAACAGTCTTTCCACCTTGGGCTGCTCCCAGTCTAAAGACTAAAAAAGTTATAATTCAAAAGGTATCCCATCAATATGCTGATGCAATTGTATGTTAAATTTTGGTAACTCTGAAAAAAAGTTATGCTTTAGCATTTTTGTGTATGTAATACTCCATCGTAATTTATGAACAACATTCAGAATTTCATTTTGTCTCAAATTGCTAGGAATTAGATTGGTTATTAGGATGACAACTGTGATCTATCTCCATGTTTTTCCCCTTAACTGAAATACACATCCAATAAAAAACTCTATTTCTAGAAACAGAAGAGCAACTGAAAAAAATTCTCAGGTTCACAATTGCATTTCTAGGCCTTATTAGAGTCACATACTTTCTGGGGAGGGGGGCTAACTGATTAATCTACAATTCACTACACCAAGCAATACTATTGTGTGTATTCATCTGGAATTATACACATGTGATGTTGGATGGCTGTGTACAAAAACATCCAGTTTAATATGCTCATGATATAAATACTTAGATTTAATGCAGGCAATGCATTATTAAAATACACCTAGTGCATGAAATACATACATCAAAACAAAAAGACACAGTTCTTATAGTTATTAGAGCTCAGACTCCATTACAGTTTCTGCTCAACTGACATTATATATGTGGCCCCCACAACAGAACTCAATACAAATTGTAAGCAAAATAAATATCAATGCACAATATGTTGAGAGGGAAACACTATTTTCTTTAGCAAAATCAAAACAGTATACTTCAAAAATAGAAAGCTATTTTAGACAAAATCAGATCCATGTTGAATGTCCCAAACTGCTTAAATTACTGGTTTCTTCAAAAAAAAAATGTCAACAGCAAGTCATGGCTAGCCACAGCACACAGCTTAGTTTCATAAATTCAAAATTACCCAGAAATCTAAAGACAATAATTCTTGGAAGCTTTTTTTTCCAGAAATATAGCTTCAGGTTTTGAATCAAAACAGAATTTTTTGATCTGGGGAATAAGTCAAGCCAATCAGAGCAGTGGCAAATATCCTCAGCTGCTTCCCAAGATCAGGACCCAAAGAGCAACCACCTCCAGTATATGCCTACAGATTATGGAAGCTCGGTTGAATGCCTGAGTCAAGGTCAGAGAGGTAATTTCCAAGAGGAATCTCCAAGTAGGCATTTGCTACTGACCTCCAATCCAAGGAAATAACACCAATTAACCAATATTTGGGTCACTTAAGGAAGCTTTGGGTCAGCAGAATCTGGCTCTATGGGTGATTTTGGCACCTAGACACTTGTTGGAAGAAAAATACAGCATCCCACGTTATCCAGCATGTTCCTGGAGTATGTAGAGGACATATTTGGAATACAGATGGTTAGACGTGCCAATCAAGGATGGGGCATTGCTGGACTTGCTACTCACAAGCCAAGGAAATCTGCTTTGTAAAATTCCAATCAGGGACAGCCTCGGCTGCCATGGTCACAGTACTGGGATCCTGCTGAGCATGCTGAAGGTCAGTGTTAAAACAAACATTTTAGATTTAGAAGAGCAAACTTCACTATGCCCATAGCCCATGGAAAGGATGCTATGGAAGATAAAATGCTGGGAATTTTTCACCAACAGTCTTCTGGAAACACTAAACCAGTTCATCCCCTTTAAGGTCAGGAAAGAGGCAAAGCTTAACTGTGAACCTCTGAATTTGTTCAAATCCAGAAGAGAAGTGTACCAAAGATGGAAAAGCAGAAAAATACACACTGAGAACTAAAAGGACATTGATAGGATGTACAGAGAACTTTAGGAAGTTCAACAAGGACAAGGGTAGGATCTTGCCCATGGCAAAACACAATGCAGGAGTGCAGCACAGGCTGGGATGGAGCTGTCTGAGGAGCAGCTCTGTGGAGAGGGATCTGGGGGTCCTGGTGAACAAGCAGCTCCATGTGAGCGAGCAGTGTGCAGTTACGGCAAAGGAAGCCAACGGGATCGTTGACATGATGGACTGGATCAACAAGGGCACCACCAGCAGAGATAAAATCACCATTATCTCACTCAGCCACTTGACAGGCCACACCTGCAATACTGGGTTCTCTGTGTTCAGCTTTGGTCCCTGACGTGCAAAAAACACACAAAAGCACGGACAGGCTGGAAGGGCTTCAGAGAAAGGCCACGGGGATAATCAAAGGTCTGGGAAGCCTGACATATGAGGAAAGGGAAAGAACTGGGTTGATTCTGCCTTGAAGAAAGAAGGCTTAAGGGAGCCTTTATCACCCTATTCCAATTTTCAGTGGGTGGCTACAAAGAAGAGACTCCTTTTTTACAAGCAGTCACATGGAAAAGATGAGGGGTCACTTTGTGATATTCCAGTTGGACACTGGAATAATGCCATTGGAACTAAATCCATAGGGAAGAGTTGGACTCCTCAGCGCTAGAAACTTTAAAGACTTGGCTGGTCAGGGTGCTGGGCTACCTTGTCTAGACCATGCTATTGACATGAAAAGTTGGACCAGACCATCGTTGAGGTCCCCTCCAACCTGGTATTCTACAATTCTATGATCACACTGATAAATTGAAAGTGTGTGGAATGTTTAAATCTTTGATAGTAGCAGCTTCTAAAAAAACAGTAGCTTTTCCGCATTAAATAATATATTTACTCCCCCTTCTTCCAAATATTAAACTGTGTCGATGCATTATTTGTTCTGCACAATGCAGAATGTGCACTTTGATACAATGCAGAGACAGGCAGAGCCGACTGAAGATAGTGCTAAAACATCCTGTGTGGACAACACTGCATTGTCCAAGGGTGAACCAGGGTACCATCAGTGCCATTCACACACAAGATGCCTTTGTAGCTTCATTAAGAGGGGAAGGGGAGGCTAACTAAAGTAATTCTATTTTCTATTGGAAAAGCTATTTCAGATGTTAGCATGTGTCAGGTATAAAACACTCTCCACAAAGCCACCATTCATTCATATATATATATATATACAGACACATACACAAACACTGACTAAAGCACCTTATGCTTAACAACACTGTCTCTAGGGATATGGGATGAAAGTTCCAAGTTCTGCAGACATAAGGCCACTTAATACTTTCTTTCACTTCTGGAGTTATTAAGCAGTACGTTCATGCTGTGATCAAAGAACATTTCACAGACAAACTTTTCATCATTATAAACTCCTCACAAGAAACAGGAGTTTATAATAAACTTGAAAATAAACTTCTGTCAAATAAAGCCTTGTCCCTGTTAGGCCACTTAAGCATTACATTATCTGCCTGTCCCTTGTTGCCAGGCAATAATGCCATACAATGCAGAGAGAACTAAGCACACAACAACATTTTAAGAGTGAACACAAGTACCTATGCAATAAAAATTATTTGGAGAAAGGTAGCTTAAAGCCTGCAAAGATGCCTCCTTGTCCAAGGGGGAGCGTTACAATGGCAACAACTTCACTGGCACAAATGAAGAATGAAGTTCATCAATACAAGCACATGTATCTCATCAGTTGGCAGCAGTCTGCTATAGTTTAACTTAGTGAGAGACAGCCAGCCATTGGCCAGTGGCAGCATAATAGCCTCCTACAAAAATTAAGAATTGAGATGTTCAAAGAAATTTGGAACCTGTGAATAAGTTTCAGTGTGAGATAAAGGCATGAGACAATCTAAATTACTGAACACAGTGAGTGCTTCGTAATGTGTTTGGTTTTGATCTAGACAAGCATTTCCAGGTTGACAAATAAAATGTTTTAAACTCTGTTGAACAAGACATTGTATCAAGTAGCCAAATTAATTAGAAATAATCAAAATAGAACAAGAATGAAGATGTGACAATTGTTTTTAAATCCTCTCACCTAAACATATATGTAACAAGGCACATTAGGAAAAACATCTTCAATCACTTTATTATTCAATTTGACTTAAATACCTGAAACCAGTTTTCTCACAATTTAAGACAATGGGGGGAAGTTTCAATTGCTTGTTACAGATGTCATAATTTCATTGTCTATTAAAGTGCAATGGTCATGTGCCAAAAATTATAAGCAGAAAGTAAAAGACAAAAGACAAAAAAAACAAACCACAGGAAAGTTTTTGAAGACATTCAAAAACAGTAACAGTATATGTATTCAGCCACATTTTTGAAGCAATTAAAAGTAAAAAAACCACTGAAAATATTTATAAACCTATACTTTAACTTTTTCCCTGCAAAGCCCATAACTTTGTATGTTTTCCATGTTTTCCAAACAAGACTTTGATGCTTTCAAAGAAAACAAATACTATTAGCATTCCTAGTACTTTAAAAAAATGTATGTAGAATAAGATAAAGGCAGACAGGTCAATTATATTTTAAAGTACTAAGAAATGACTGGATTGCAAGTTTTTTAAAACATATTCTTTTAGGTGTGCAGTAGGTGCCCGTGTTTGTGACAGTCCTAAAAGTCTTTTTGACATCATAACAGCAAAACCTTTGAGTGATTTATTCCCCGTCATCAAGAGACAACTGCTGAAAAGCATTAAGCTGAGAAAAGATGTAAAAGATTCCTTGTTTTTCACAGAACTTTATGCCCTTTAAATTTTGTATTTCATAAATAATTAGTCATTAGACTTAAAATTTCTCTTTACTCCAAACACTCACATTTATGACATTTCACATGCACAACACCACTCAGTCCCTTTTAAACTATAAAAGCACAAACCACTGAAAACTAAGTATTTGAAAGTTCCAGGTGTCTTAACCGTTCCAAAGATACAAAGTGATCAGAAACAAGGTAGTAAATATATTAGTGCTGCCCCACTCACAAATTTTTGGAGTACGGTAACTATTTTATTACACTTAATATTTTTGTTCAGCAGAAAACCAAGATATCATATTGTTAACCCTTTCCATTTTCCTCATAGGTGTATTCTCTGCGAGTTTGTTGGACTTGTGTTTTCCTTACAGAATACATGTAGGAGGAAGGGTGCTGCCAGTGCTTAATTAAATAGAAGGAGTTTATTTGCAATGAGTACTCTTCTGAGGTTTGCAAAAGGGCTGGTAGCCATCTGTATGTTTAAGACAAAGTAATTTCAAGGAAAACATCAGTTTGAGATTTGTTTGTGCATACACAACAGCTTGTACTTAACAACCTTCATAGAGTCACCTTAAACTCCTGATTTCTGACAGGCTAAAATCATGAAGAAATGTGCCAAGGAACAAAACTGCCATGAGCCATTCTTCACATAGTGCTAATTATATCAGGTTTGTTAAAGCTGTGGTTCTTAAACCCCATCAAAATTAATCTACCTTTTGAAACAGATCTAACTGTTGTTTTGAACGCTGAACAAGAATATTCAGCGTTTAGAGAGATTCTTCTAAGACACAAAAGTCAGTTATCTTGCTATTTCACCTGAATTCAAGGAGAATTGTGCACATTCACAGAATTCTTCTACATTCCAGAGCTTACCCAGCCACCCGCTCAGAATTAAACCCCAAGTTTGGCACACGGAGCAACTTTCAGGACAGCCCCTCTGTTTCATTCCGAGGTGTTAAGGACAGTGATGCCACTGCCAAGCAGGGACCTGCCTGGCAGCTGCTCCATCTCTGCTTGGATCACACAGGGATCCCCCCTGGCCCATGATGGAGGCACGTTAAGGCGCAGTGCAGGAGTGCAGCAGTTCCAACACTAGAGGACAGCCTGCTCATTTGACTGAGCCTCGAGATTTGTAGCGCACTTTCCACATAGCTTCCTTCCTCTTGCACCAGAATTCGAGTTCATAAGCTGATGAATCCACTTTCAGGAAGCTCCTCTTCAGATTAAAGATATTTTTCTCCCCGCTTTCTACATAAGTTTCAAAGCGTTGCAAGAATTCTTGAAAATGAGATAATTAATGTCAGTACTGTCTGTCCAATGCCAAAGACAAGAGCTTCTAGGGGAGCCATATTCTTTCCTGCTACTCTGTAAATTCCAGCTACTGCAGCACCTAAGGATCACAAGGAAAACAATGATCAAATCACAGAAAAAGCCAAGGTTGAAATATGTGACAAATTATCTACTCTATGTGTCAGCTATTTATAGAACATTACCAAACACTGCATTACTTCATGGCATTACACAATTACCAGCCCTGCTTGCATTTTTATAGTTATATATATCCTTCAGGAATGATTTTCCCAATTGAACATTAACTTTTCCATCATCAGTTTAAGAAAATCAAATCTTGTTGTTTCCCTGTACACATCTTTAAAAATTTTTTTAAAGATTTTTTCGCCTTGTGCCAGTTGAAAAGTTAGCAAGACAGTCCTCTAAAAATTGACCAGGTCTGAAGAGTGGTTTAATGCTGCTTGTACAGGCAGGGAGAAGACAAGAACAATAAAGCTGCTAGTGTCAACAAAACAATTGCAAACACACATTGACCAGCTTCATTTAATATTTCAGCTGAATAAACTGGACATACTAAATGAGTTTATTTTGACTTAAACTACTGAATTGTTAACAATTGTTTAGTAAATCCAGCAAAACATGAAAAAGGTTGCAGGGTTTACCATAAATGTGCATGAGAAGAAATCTCTAACCAATACAATTAGATTTTGAGCTATAGCACATATAAAAATTCCAAACTCAACAGATAATTTTTCTTGTACATTTGTGTGCAAATTCACATTTGAAATATAATATCAAGAGGCCAGGATCAACCTAAACCAAACCCAAAATTTAATTGTATGTATGTTCAGTATGAATTGTCTCAGATGCTATCTAGTCATAATTAAATGCCTTCAGAGATCACAGAGGCTCTTTCAGGCTCAAAGAGAACTGAAAAGTCATCACAAATTTTTTAAATAATAAGCAAGAGTTAAACAAAAAATGGGATTTTTTTTTTGGTTTTGCACAGTTACTAACAGGAATAGTCTGCTGGAGTGATCAAAAATCCATCAGGCACAGAAATACACTGAGTCACAACAGATTTTCTGAAAGTACAACCAGCATCTGAATCATTTGACATCTTCAAAAAGTAACAACTCAGTTTCACAAGAGTTTAGGAAGAGTAGAATTCACTCATAATTGTGGCCATAACAGTACTTACAAACACTATTAATCATACTGTGAGGCAATTTTTTGGTTAATTTATTTTTATTTTTTAAACATATTCTGTAAAGTATATTTTGTCTGAAATATCTCACCAGAAGGCTAGCCTTATGGTATTTCACTCAGCTACCTTTCATAAGCTTTTCCATTTGTTCCTTGGCTAGCTGCTGTCAAAGCCTGAAAGAGATCCTTTAGCCTGAGCCCACTACTGACATTAAAATTATTTTTCAGCAAAGTGAATTCAAACTGGTCAAAAAAGTATACCAGAATTGTCACTACTAGATCAATAATAGAAATTTTGGGCTTTAAGAAAACACTGAGATACTCTGGGAAGTATCCAGAATAAAACAATAAAAATTCGGTAGTTTGCTAATTATGTATTATTACATAAATAGCAGTGTTCAGTACAACCTGTAATGCATAACCCAGCACAGATGGTATGGAGCCAAAAGTATGTACAACTGGCTGCCAACGAGGGAAATGAGAATTTGTCACCAAAAAGGAGTGTGCTGGAGAAGAGGAGGAAGGACAGGCCCTTCTGGATCAAATACAGCTAAAATTCTTGCCTTAAGCTGCCTGGTATTCATATATTCTTGTTTGGCTTGGTGGGGTTTTTTGGTTGTTGCTTTGTGGGTTTGTTTGTTTTTATTATGGTTTTAGGGTTTTGTTGTTGTTGTTGTGTTTTTTCTTTTTTACTGTATTCCCTTCTGATTAGTAATTTTTCAATACGTTTTTTAATTACCCTTAATTTCCATGACTTTTCAAAGCTAAGAAACAGAGGAGTCTCCTGCTTTTTTATATGCTACTACAAAGGTTCCAGAACATCAGAAAGTTTGACAGATCTCCCTGAGCAAACTTAAACTTACATTGTGCAATAGTCTATGCTGCCTTCATTCTCCTACACAAACAATGCAGAAGACTGGAAAGGCAAAGTGGAAATTGAAGTCAGTTTGCTATTTCAATTTCTTAAGCACTGGACCAGGCATATTTAAATAGCTGATATTTCAACTTGCATCTCTCAGTTTGAAGCAAGATAGCTATTCAAAATCCTCTTTAATATTTGATCACCATAATTTGCCTTCAAAAGCTCCCCACAGTATTTCTATCAGTATGAAACAACGGAGTTCTGGCCAGAAACAAAAAATACTTCAAGGTAAAAGTACTTGCTTAAGCAAGTTGCAATGCTCTGTGCAAAACCTTTGGGAACAGCATAACAAGTCTACAGTCTAAGCTTGGAGAAGTTCTCAGATGAATATGCACACAAACACGATTGCTGACGTGCTAAATGTTTTGACCTGAAAAACTGGATGCCAAAAATACAACTGTGTTGCTCCTCTTTTTATGCAAAGATAAAAGACACAAAGTACTTTCATTTGAGAGACACTGATCCTGAAACCTCCCCACCACAGAAAGCTGTGAAAGTTTCTGCTTGGATCTTTCAACACCACATTTCCTATCTCAGTTCTTCAGAAATGCTTCTGCATGGCTGACCTTGAAACAGGCCACTGCCATTTTAATCCTAAGACAAAAATCAGCATAACATAGAACATAAAGCACTCAACTAGTTCCAACTTATCTTAGGGGAAAAAAAAATAATCCAACTTTCCCCCCAAAAAACCAACAAAAAATAGCTATACTGAACCATACTATGTTAACTGGTAGAAATTCTAAGCTGAGAAATCTGTAGCAATTAAAACAACCTTTTGAGGAAAATCTCAGTGAAACTTCTCATGACATTTGCATTTTTATTTAGCATTGAAAAATAACAGTCAGGAAGGTCTTTCAGCAGCAATAAGAATTAATCTGACACAAATCCTCTATGAATGAGTAGTGATACCACTATTCTGATAACCTGGGCAGAACACAGGAAAACCAAAGTGAAAGGTGGGAAATTTTGCTTTCAGACTATATGGTGGTTGCTAGTGTTAAGATGCCTAACTTGAAAGGTCTCTGAGGGTAAGAAAATCTTTTCTGCAACACTGAAGATTTTTGGGACAGAAACTACTGCTCAGTTAAAATAGGGACAACTCAACACATGGTTCTCAATGCTGAAAACTCCTTACCAGCAATGTTGCAGACAAGCATGCGCTTCTTTCCTGAAAAAATAGCATTCACTATTCCCCCCCCGCCCAAGACAAAACTCATCATGGTACTACTTGCTTGGGAAAGCTACTGTAGTCTATTTATAAATTTGATAAACAGAGCTGGATATGATAAAACCAAAGAATGATTAAAGTGTCCTAGGGGTTTTATGGCCCATGTTTCAGTGCTAACATAAATAACAGAATCTCTTGGGAAAGATGGAAAAGCAGCATCTGATACCAATAACTCTAGACGAAGACAGATGAGCAGCATTTCCTCAAAACACTGTTGGCAACAACACTCGTGTCATATTTGGTCAGGTGTAAGCCTTCCACACTTCACTATATAACACACTCCTACTTTCTGCAATGTTTTAAACATCAGTGAGGTTTTCAACTACAGCTCTTCGAACCTTTGGCCTTTAACAGAAAAAGATGTTGCATCAATCTGAAGATACAATGTGAAGAAATAAAAAAAATGCATTTTGAGTGGTAGCCATTCATGTAATTCCATAAGAAACTCTGTAACAGATGCCCTTGGCAAACAGTATTTCACCCAGAACATCAGCAAAGCTTAATTTTTCCTTTTTGGGAGGTGAGGGGAAGCCACTCTATAACTATTGCAAAATCCTTAATAAACAATCCTTAATTAAATAAGAAAAGCAGTTTGGTCTTTTTGGTGTTTTTTTTTTTTCTTGTTTGTTTTTTTTAAATTAGATGTAAAATAAGAAAGGAAAAAGCCCCAAAACAACAAAAAAAACCCCAAACAAGAACAAAAGGCAGACTTACTGGTTATCATTGCTCCAGTTATAGAACCCAGAAATCCAATGCTGACCACAATGACAGATATCAGCCTCCCCTGCCTATGCCTCTGCAGCATCACAAACATTAATACTCCCACAGCACCATGGACAAAGAGAGAGGAGAAGAGAGCCCAGAGGAAAACCCAGTACCACATCTCTGAAAGAAAGCAGTCAAATAAAGGGTTAATGTTTTTAAGACAAGAACTTTATAAGTAAGAAACTTTAAAACATTGCAAACAATCAACAGTAGGAGAAAACCAATACTGATTTTCATCTTAAAAGTGATACATGTGACACCACCAGCACATGCTCAAGACTCTTTCCTCATTTCAGCAGTCTGTCATAAAGGATTAGCTGAATTATATTAAAAATTATAAAAAGGATTCTGGCAAAAATCTTAATTCAGATATATTTTTACAAGTAGCCATAATTCCTTTAATGACTTCTTTAAATAGTGTTGACTGCAATTTCATAGTGCTTCTGTCAAATGAAATATTCTCTGACACAAAGATTGAAGGAGGAAAAAGTCAAGAACAGGTTTGGGCTTTGTTTGAGTCGTGAGTTTTTATTTTGGGGCAGGTGTGGATCTTTTGTTGTTTCCCAACCCCCCACGCTCACAAATAAGAGACAGCATCAGGTAACATCAGATGGGAAAAACTGAGATTAAAGACTGTAGCTTATCTACACCCATGAGCTGCAATAGAGCGTCCCATCAAATTAGCTTCAAAGGTGCAAATAAAAACATTATCATTTTAACAAGAAATTTTAACACATCTGACTGCTCGCTTCTAATTGCTTAGTACAGAACTTCAGAGAGAGGCAGTGACTATTATATGAA
This sequence comes from Calcarius lapponicus, assembly GCA_039654755.1. Classification (NCBI taxonomy): domain Eukaryota; kingdom Metazoa; phylum Chordata; class Aves; order Passeriformes; family Fringillidae; genus Calcarius; species Calcarius lapponicus. The sequence goes on along the minus strand of CM077464.1, from coordinate 52,081,046 downwards.
TTACTAAAAAGGGTGTCAGATCATGAGAATGTTTGGAGCACAAACATTTCTTTGAAGAATGGCAGATGTGACGAGCACCTTCAAAGAAAAAAGCTGGAACCCTGGAACCATCAATGGAGCTACACAATAACTCAAGAAACTTTCTCACTTGGTGTCAACTTTCTAAAAACATTCTACAAATCAAAAGGGTGAGTAAATAAAAGAAAAAAAATCCCTTTTGCTTTAAGTGAGCTACAGTGGGTATGTAACATTACAGAACTTAGTAAATTAGGGTACATATTCCATAATCCCATGACACTGTCATTAATTCAGTTTTTGCTGCCGCTTCCCCTCAAAAATAGAACAAAACAAAAAACCCCAACTTCCTTACAAAAGCAAGCTACTTATTGCTTATGAGGCAAGCCTGTATTAATGTAGTTTGACTCATATCAACTATTTGAGGAAAAAATACAACCCAATTAGCTAACTTTAAAAATACTGAGCAGCACAAAACATACTGTGAAAAGATGCTGAGAAAAAAAATGTTGCTACACAATAACCACAGCCCTGGGAGTCCATTGTCAGTAGGATATGTATATAGATAGCACAGATAGATAGTTCAAGCTTTTTTATTTAGCAGTACTTTGGGAGTAGCTCAACCCTTCCCCTTTCACACAATGAAACACTATGTCTGCCCAAGGACGTACAGCTTCTCTAAATCATGAAAGCCAAAAGACTCCTTTAAAAGAGCGGCAAGGAAGGTGGCTGGCAAATCCACATCCAATGAATTCTTCAACTGTAGTTCAAGGTGCAGCTTTTCCTTCTGAGTGCCTGGGTACATGTGTCACATCCTGAGGGTGGCTCAGAGCAGCTGTCATCAGATCCTCCATCTCTTCACCCCTGGCCCCAAGATGGGTGTCAAAAATCTTGGCAAAAGGATAATGACCATGGTACTGTTCCACTAAATAATGTCTCATCATTCTCAGAAGCTACTGTGACAGAACAGTAGCAGGAGTCTCAAGCAGTCACTCCACAAACCTCCTTACTAAAATTAAGAAAGACTGGCTGACCTTATCTGTGGGAAGGGAGCCTCTCCTGATGTCCTACCAGGCCTGGTCCATTACTAGCACAGCCTGGGTATTTCCATTGTTTTATTCAAGTGGCAGCACATAAACAAAAGGATTAACCAAAGATCTACCAATATAGAACATGGCAGCCCTGCCAGACCTACAGTTGGACAACAGTAGGATTTATTAAGCAATCTGGACCAAGAAAGTTTGTGGGAATCTGACACTGTCATACCCCGTAATTTGTACAGGATTTGTTAAGCACTGCATCACCTTTTAGGAAATTTTGTAGGCATTGTCAACCTTTATCAGGTAGAAAAGACAAATGACTTCCAGTCTTAGGAAAACTCACTAGGATGACTGTATTTTTAGAAGAAAATGAAAGCTTATGGGAAGGCTAACTACTCCCCTGTAACTAAGAAACCAAAAATATTTACAAACTCTTACACAACAAAATAGCTCCACAGTGAGCAACTATCTTCGGTCTTATTTACGCTCCAAATAAGGCTCAAGGAAAATTAACATCACCCCTCACTTTATATTTAGGGCAGGAGGCTTGAGAATAGAACCAGCACCAAAATGTCCTGTTGGCTGAAGAAATATAAACTTCGGTTCTTTGCTACACACTTTCTCCTCCTACTCCTTAAAGCAGCAAGCATATTGAAAAGCATTAGAGAACATCCAGAAATATTCCTTGTTTGACACAAAAGCAGCTGGAGCTTTGTTAAACTATGACCTCCCTTCATTAAAACATCATGTATGTCTTAAAACATCATGCGGGAGCTGAAACAGGACAAATCACTTTCAAGCACCTTCCCTAGGAAAGGCCAGAAGCTATCCTTTCTTATCCTCCTTTATTTACTCTTCCTATGCCTGCTAGTTCAACAGAGTCATTTATTTACTTCAGCTGGTAGGGTGAGTGATGAAGCCAACCAAGTAAGGTTTTTAACAGGGATGAACAAGGTAAGGAGAGAGAGATAAGCTTTCAAGCAAACCAGAGGAGACCTTAAGCTCCATTCATCTAGAGGACAATGCAGACACTCTTACCCTGATATGGTGAGGGCAGAGAATTATTCATGTTCTGTAAAATTCAGTATTATCTACACCCTGAACCATGAAGAGAGATGACTCTCAAAAACAGTATGTTAGAGGAACACTGAAAGACACAAAGAATGGGTTGGGAATAACACTGAGAGGTGCCACTAAAGAATAGAGACTGTGGACCTCTGAACATAAATGGCCAAGACTTCACTTGTTCAAAAATGACTGAGTAGTTTGATTGCTGAATTGACTTGCACCATCTCTAAGGAAGAGGAAGTGAGACTGAAGTGTCTCAGGCTATTTATGCCCTATACACTGACTGATCCTTTAAGTAGCATAAATTTATGTATTGCTACCCTGACAAAAAAAAGCACAGTCCAATTTCAGTCTTTGTGCAGCTATTTTAATTAGCTGGCTCTTTTGACAACATTGGCTGCTGTTACAGAGATAATTATTTACCTGTATCTGCCAGAGAGATTCAAATACTCACCTAGCCTCAGTTTATTTAGCCATGCCCTCAAAGAGATATGAATAATATAAAATTAAAAAAAACAACCAACCAACAAAATTCTTGCAATTTCTTTTGCTTGACCATTAAAAAACGTCAGAGTTTACTTTTAGTGTATCCAAATTACTTGAAGTCACCAAAACACAACATACATCTACCAAAACTCCACAGTTCTTAGAGAAATACAGGAACTAGGGAAGGCCCAGTAGTTTACAAGCATAGTGACATTCAGTATACTGCAAAGATGTCACAGCTCTTCTTACAGGGACAACTGAGATACATTTTTCATGTTTAAAATTCTTAGTGCTTAAACTGAAAAGAAGATTTAAGACAGTGTTTATGCTCCTTTCCTCTGTTTTGCCTCAGTTGGGGATTTTTTTCCTACCAGAAAAGCTGCAAACTCAAATACGTTGTAATTAATGCCCAATCACACCAGTTTTAGAGCACTTTGTTAATTCTGATACTTATACATATCAGATAGATATCATGCATACAATATGCTTATGTACTACAGATACACATTTTATATATATATATATATTAGTGTAGGCATACACAACAGAGATTAGGAAAAGACTTATGAAAGCATGTCGTTTAGAATAACATTCGTATCACTTCCATTTTATCAAGGCTTGAAGTTGCACTCCATCAACAGTTTCATCTTACACAAGTGGATAAATGATTTTCAAATATTATCTATATAATGTATCAATAGGCTGTCCTACTGCCACTCAGCTTCAATAAACATGGACTATCTCCTTAGTCCTTCTTCTTCAGCACTTTTCCTCTAAGCTTGTTTTGCCAGATGAATAATGATTGCCTACACATGTCATAAATCAAAATTGATTACTCCAAAACAAAGTGTCTCTCTCTTTCTCTTTCTATTCTAAGCCCAGTACCCAGCTTACTACTATTAGTTACAGAGGTAGTCAAGCAATAAGCACCTGTACTAAGAATACAAAAATACAGATTTAAGTCAACAAGGTAGCACTCATCAAATTTAGGATTAGAAAAACCAATAATGTTAGATTCCTGTCGCTTATAAACTCAAAGCACTCAGATGAAGTGAGAGCTATAATAACTGCAAATGTAACTCAGCTCTTTACATGTTGTATTTTCTCCTTCAGCACCAGGTCCTGTCCTTAATTATTGTATTAACTGGTACTTTTAAAGTTATCAACAATACAGTCAAATTGCTCTTTGGAGATGTTAAGATTTTTGCTGCACTAAGTGGGGAAAAAAGCACTTTGCTGAGGGACATTTAAATCTCAAATTACAGACTAGTCCTCTCAAGTAACAGCATAGGGGGCAAAGAAAATCCAGACAATCTGGGACAAATTAGCCCAAAATGGAGCTTAGGAGCTTCTATTAGTAGAAATATTGCCAAGTCCTTTATTGTAGAAGCAGCTTTTAAAACTTTTTATTTTACTGGATACTAATAATGGGATTTTTTTCTCCTTTTTCAGTTCAAATTCAGCTGCTATCTGATCTGTTCTAGTAAACCCTAGACTCGAAAACACAACCAGCTCATATAAAGGAGGTGTTCTGGGGATATACTGGAGGATGTAACGAAGAGTGAGGTAAAAGCCACCCCACCTCTCCCATGACTCCCAAAGCCTTACATGCACCTCCCAGGAGAGGTCAGGAAGAGAGGAAGCAAGCACCCCATGGTGGTGGGCCTATGTTCAGCTAAAAGGAACAACAGCAGCAGCTTTAGCTGTTACAGGGTGTGATGTGTATGGCAGCAATGAACTTGTCTGTGGTCTCATGGGTATTTGAGGCCACAAACAAAAGACAGGATTTCCTTTTTTTTATGTTGAACCTGATTCACATATATGCTATAAAAATAATCTTTCAGTTTCTCATTGACAGGAAAAAGAACCCACCAAAACTAAACTATTAGGGTATGAAGCATTCCTGGCTTAGGCTGCAGTTCATATCAGGATCCTGCTGAAAAATTCAGAAAATGAACATATTTTTAAGAGGGAAGCTGATAACATTTTGCAACACGTTTGTGAAAACATAATCAATATGGTTTATCTAAAGGAGATAAATCTTCAATTGTGCAACCTGGAAGTCCAGTCCAGACCACAACGTTAAGTCCAAAAGTAGACATGAGGCAGTCTTGAATATTCATGGAACATGGCATATTAATGATTTTCTTTTCCCAGTATTCTGGAGAAGTTTATCTTTATACCTAACAGAGGTGCAAAAGGGAATGGATTAAGTAGTCAAAGGAGATAAACTCATTCACAAACCTATTTTCTTGGCAGGGAAAATAACAGAATTTCTGGTCTTGAACAAAGTTTACTTTGATAACGAGTAAGGAAGGGCTTATGTAACTAGTTCAGCTTTTTGATAATATCAATGATTATATCAATATATATTCTAACCTGTTGAAAAGATTTTTAAGTCCAGTGTAAGTTTTGGACTGTTGACAGTCCATGAGGACATTCAGGTCAACAGGTTTTGGCTGTAAGAGCAGCCATCATTTAAGCACAAAATTAGAAACTGCAGCTACAACTGTCAGTGACACATTCTCTAACAACACTACAATGGATAAAAATTATTTTTCATATTCTTAATTTAAAAAGAAAATACATTCCACATTAAAAATACCTTATGCAAGCCCTTATCTTACGGCAAAAGCACTGAGAAACAAGCTGATTTTAACTCTCAGCACTGAATTTCATAGAAACGCCTATGCCGCACAATGATCTAATAAGAAAAACTTTATAGAGGATGTCTGGCACAAAGCAAAGTGAAATCCATTGTGAACTTTTTCCTTTAAGAGTACAAGTTTTTAAAGTAGCTATGTTAAAGTAACTACTCAGGAAGTGTCACCACACTAATACCTGGAAACTCTAATTATCAGACACACACTACAAAGTTCATAGAGCAGATCAATATGAAAAGGTTAATATTTTTTATTACACTAAGACGCATCCTGAAAGTTAAATGAGCAATAAAAACAATCACTTTCTGTTTGCTACAGCTTCAACTTCAGCTACACTTCTACTTTCATCCCATTTCTTTTTCCATCACACTTCTTCCACCTTTAAAAGATTAAAAAAGAAAACAGAATATATCTATTAACCATTACTATAGAGTGCAAAAAGGTAACATAATACTCTTTCATTAATATTAGATTATTTCCATAACTGTTAAAAACCTACCCCTACCCAACATTTTCCATTTATCTGTCACCAACTAATACACCCCTACAACTGAGCAGAAGGAATTTACTCAGTTACATCTCTGACACCTAATCTCTGTTTGTTCAGAGCTGGAAGCTTATGCTTCTCTTTACACAAGGACAGAATAAGAGAAGATACCCCTCTCCACTGTATGCCTTGGGTCTCACAGTAGTCCACACCCATTTTTCAGCCTGAGACTGAGCAGAAAAAAGCCAGTTCTTGCCAAATGCCAGCCAAAGCTCCCCTCTCCTAACAGAGGGTGAAGGACCTGACTCTACTTTGGGTCACATACTTTTTTTGTAACAGCTCAGTCTTTAAGAATCCCAGATGCTTAAGATTACAACTACTTGTCAGAAAACAGCTGTCACCTTATTCACTCCCACAGGTCTCATTATCCACAGGTATACTCAGGGATAGTGGGGGAAGTCTCTGATTCTCCACATTCAACTCTGTGGTTTTCTAGCTGGTTTTTTATAGCTCTCTGTCAAATGCCAATGAGCATATACCCACAAGGGGAAAAAAATAAAACAAAAAACCAACCACCTCCACAAACATACTCCAGCCTTCCGTACGTATTTATACACTCACACACTTTCCACAATCCTTCACTCACGCACAGGTACTCATCACTTCACTCGCATACATGCACCCTATGCCATTAGCCTTCCTTTATTATCCATGGGCATAAAGAAGGGAGAGCACATCCCACACGCTCATGTCCTTTGCATCGCAGACACCGGGCACACACCCCAGCCCAACCAGCACCTCACACAGACCCCGCCCGACTCCCTGGACCCCTCAGCAGGCGCACACACAGCAGCCGATATACCTGCTCCCCGAACACGCATGCAGGCACCCGGAGAGACCCGGGAACGCCAACACCGGTCGTCCCTCCGCGCAGCACACGGGGAGACCACCGCCACCCCCACGCCCTCCATTGTGCTGCGGCCCCGGAGCGCACCCCGCAGCCGCCCGGCCCGCACTGCCCCGTTACCCGTGAGGCTGCGGAGGACGGTGCCGTGAGCCCACAGGCTCAGCACTTGCTGCACCGACAGGTTGATCATGGAGTTGTCCCCCGCTTCCACCTTCATGGTGCCGCCGCCGGGCGGGGTCCGGCAGCCGCCGGGCCGCGGGGCGGGAGGGAGACGGCGGCGGCGAGGAGCGGCAGGGCGGGGAGGCGGCCGAGGGAGCTCCGCGCCGCGGAGGAGACATCGAGGACGGGGTGGGGGAGGCGGCGGCCGGGGGGAGCCGGGCGGTCTCGGGGGAGGAGGGGAGCCGGCCGCTGGCGCTTCCCTGCCGCTCAGGGGCAGGGCCGGGCGGCGGAGCCCATCATCACCATCATCATCACCATCACCACCATCATCATCATCATCATCATCATCATCATCTCCGCCTCCTCCATCAGCAGCGGCCGCCGCCGCCTCGCCGGCGGCATCGTCACCCCGGTCACCGGCATCAGCTGGAGCGAGGGCGGGGCGGCCGCGGGCCGTCCCTAGGCGGGCGGCTCCATGCGGGAGCAGTGGCGGCAGCGGGGCGGCAGAGGCTGCCGGAGGGGAGGGCAGGGGAGGGGAGGGGAGGGAGCGGCGGGAACGGGAGCGGGAGCGGGGCAGCGCGAGCGGGAACGGGAGGGCGGCCCCGCGCAGGCGCGGCGGGAGGAGCCGGGGGGCGCGGGCTCCTCCCACCAAACGGAGAGCCACAATTCGGAACCGTGGTTCGACTCCAAGAGGGCGGGAAAGACTGGGGGTGCTGTGGACCCCCAAAGAAACTTGCGTTAGCAAGAAGTGTCTCAAATAAAATCTGCATACCTATGGGTAGATTTAAGATTTAAAGGGGAAAATAAAGCGATAACATTCCATGGTGTTCAAGCTGGTATTTAAGTTGATGCTGCTGAGTGCGTTTATACATCGGAGAAGAGCAAAATGCAGAATCTGAATTCTGATGAGAGCAGTGTTTGCAGCCCTCCTGCTCACAGCCTGAGCACACGGAGCTCCAGAGGGCGCGGGCGGATTCACCTCCGCGGCTGCCTCGGCGGGGTCTGGGGACACAGCCCCGGCGGGGCGGGACGCGCAGGGACAAAGAAAGGGCGCGCACAGGGAGCGCCGCTCGGCACTGCCGGGGCTGCCGAGCGCAGGGCACAGCACGCGTCGCAGCGGAGGAGCTGCCATCCCGAGCTGCCATCCCACTGCTGTTCTCCCGAGCTGCCATCCCGAGCTGTCCTCCCGAGCTGTCCTCCCGAGCTGCCATCCCGAGCTGCCATCCCGAGCTGCCATCCCGAGCTGCCATCCCGCTGCTGCCATCCCGCTGCTGCCATCCCGAGCTGCCATCCCGCTGCTGTCCTCCCGAGGCAACATCCAGGCAAGGCTGCGTGACGTCCCTGCCTGTCCCTTTGAACCTCGCAGCTCCGCCGTCACTGCGGCCGCAGATTAAAGCCACCGAAAGTTAGAAAACGTCAGATATCGTGAGCGAATCTTTATTCTGTGCTTTTGCTTTCTTTATGTAATAAAGGAACAGACGCTTTAAGCTGGATGCGGCTTCTGTCGAAGCACGGGATGCGCGGTGCTCACCGATGTAAAAGCCACCAATCATCCCGCATCCATTCTTAAAAATGCATCCCTAGGCCACATTTAGTGCCCGCACTTCCTCCCTGGCCTTTCTTCAACAGTGCTTGCTACAGTACCTCATAAGCATCCTTTAATAGAAAGGGTTGGAGAGGTAAAGCAATTCATAATAAAATTTACAATTTATAGATTAAGAGCCACTACAGATAAATCAACTCATATCCTGCTTGATGCCAATGACCCTTTTTTTTTTCAGATAGATTTCTTGCAGGATGTCTGGTTCAGGGGTGCACTTCCAAAGCCTTTTGCAGCTGACAATACTTGGCATTTCTGCAAGTAGGTATCAAGCCAGGCAATGAGAAACTCACAGGGAACAGCTCCCTAGGGGGCTCTGGGTTTCACTGGTTAAGCATGGGATCACTGATGGAGAAAGATCTCAGCTGCTGGGCCTGTTCCATGATCAAGGGAAGATCCTCTCTCTTCCTCTTCTTGTAACCCCAGCACTTCACAGCTGTGTAATTCAGGCCCTACAGAAAACAGTTCCCTTCATTATACAGTAGTGTTTTATTTTTAGGGCAGAATTATTCCATACTTGAAGTAGGGCTCAGTGAGAAAATAGCATATAATTTGAGTTTGAATGTGAAACATACAATGAATTATTTAGAAACAGTTTTTCTGGTTTATTCTTTTTAACTTCTGCATGCCAAACATTGAGAAAACAAACATTTTTAAACGTCCTTAAATAAAATCCCCACCCCTAAATTTATTTTTTTTGTAGTAGACCAATGTCCCAAGAACCAGGTACACTCTGCAGCGCACTGTGGTGTAATCAAACTTGCAGTAAAAAGGAAGACTACTTTTGGTGACCATTTTATCTCATAAATGATATGATAACCTCCTGACAGATGTCAGCAAGACTATCTGATAGGCCAGAGGCATGGATGGAAACATGGATGTATCTGTAAACAGTGCTGCATTGGTGCCTGGTGACCTTTCAACCTGCACGTGGATGATTTTCTTGTGTTCTACACAGGGAAGAGTGCATAGGGAATACCAGCTTTGAAACACTAGCAAGTGTCCAGAACTTGCTAGAACACCTTCCTCAAGGCCTCAGGGTTTTACAGTAGAAGTACAGGGAGCACATTCATGTAGAGGTTGAGTGAGTATCTCTGTAATTTGCAGATTCTTGCAATATTTGCTTGGGACCATCCTTCAAGGTTTTGCAGATGCTCTCTCCTCCCAGGGATGGCTGATCATTCTGCAGCAGTACAGGGACAGCAGGAACACAGAACTGCTCCTCTAAGTCCTAGGAGAACAAACCAGCTTCCTTCGAGAGAGAGATCCACCAAAACCACAGTCCAGCTTCCACTGAAACTCCATCTAAGAGGCTAAAAATGGTTGTCAAACCTCAAGCATGCAACATCTAAATTAGCTGAGCATTTTCTATCAAACACCTCCAACACACTTGGACAGAGTACAAATGATAAAGGGATGGAGACTCATCTTAAAAATGGCCATAATTCATGTAATTTATTCAACTTAATCCTCAGCCCATTATCCAGCAGGTGAGCTGGATACAAATTTGAATACAAATTCATCATGTGTAAATTTGAAAACAAATTCATCGTGGCTAACTGGGTCATTCGGGAAAATAGGAAAATATTGCTAAAGTACTGACTTTAAAGCAAATTTTAAAAAGAGTCATACGTGGCAGTGACATTTCCCAGTGGCACAACATTAGGAGGAGGTCATTCTGGAGAAACAGAGTCCCTTGAATGAAGCAGCAGAAACAGTCAAAATTCACTCTTCCAAGCTGTAGCTTCATAGGAGCAGGGATTTGCAGCCAACTCCGTCCTCAGCAAGACCTCCCACATGGGTGGTGCTACCACAGAAGTCCTGAGTGTAGCAGCTCCCTGCAGGGATTATGATGAGCTGTGTAGGCAGCAATGTGTGGAGCAACAGCAATGATGGCAAGGGGTTCCCAGTAGGGCTTAGGCTGCTGTTGAAACTGTGACTCAGGGGAAGAATAAACCACATGTGCTTGAGCAAGGCAGACAAAGCTGGTGAGGGCTGAAAACATCTCAGGGAGGAGAAACCACAATGGGCAGCACTGTCCTGATAAGTAAAACAGGAAAGAAAAAGAAGAAGAACAAAGAAGGAAGAAGAAGAAAGAAGGAGGAAGAAGAAGGAAGAAGAAAGAAGGAGGAGGAGGACATAATCTCAGAATTTCATCAGATAAGGTAGCTCCATTCCATAAATTATTATCCATAAAATTATTAATTTTAACAACAAAAAAAGAAGTAGTCCTTTTCCAAGGGCATGGTAAGACCACTTCCACTGCTGTGGCACCCTGAACATGGGGAGGACAGGCACAGCAGAGGATGTGGGGATGGATCAGGGAAGGTGACTGATCTATCAGTGCCAGAGAGGAGGGCTTGCTGGTAGGATGGCAGAGGGAGGGCTGGCAGGCTGGGTATGACCAGCTCTGATAACCCTCTGCAGAGCAGGGATCAGGAGAAGGCTTGGAACGGCAGGGAAAGCAGCAGGGGAGGGGAGAGAAGCTGACAAAGAAACTATCACAATTTGTGTACAAATCCCAGGTTTCTGCTCCTGTGTGGTATTCCAGAGGCAGGGACACAACTCACAAGGTCTGCCTGACAGCCAGCCTTGAGCCACTACAAATGCCTGAGAGACTGCAAGGCCTCCTTTACACATCCAAACCCGCCAGTGAAAGGGTCCAAGGGGAGCACCTGAAAGCTTATACAGGGACTGATCTTCATCCCAGATGAGCTCATTTTCCTTCCCCCATTCCCCTACTCCCTCACAGCAGCTGGGAGGTTTGGGAGCATGCAAAGCACTGCAAGGAGCCAGCTGTAAACTCTGACTTCAGCCAAAGGAAATTAGTTTTACAGGTGGAAAAGTAGGGTCAGCTTAGTTTCTCTGCCCTGCAAAAGATCAGAATACATCTACATAAGTTGCTATTAACTTCTGGTATTGTTTTCAGAAGCTGAAGAAATAATGATAAATTTCATTGGAGAGCCCTTGTCTGAATAATTTTCCACTTGGAAAGGTAATGCTGTTCAAAATGAACTGATTTCTTAAGTCACATCTCTTTAGAGAAACAGACAAGACTGAATATGTTCTATTGCCATGCTCTGGAGCAAATATTTAATTTTCCATAGTGAACAGAGCTTTTCATCATAGTAAAACATCAAAATCCAAATAGCAACCCCTTTTGGTCCCCTTGAAGAACAGAATGCTCACTTGAGATTTTCTAGCCAGAGCTGGCCATGTAGATTGACTGGCACTGCAGTTAAAGATCTGCTTTAACTGAATGGAAAACCCCAGCACTTGTCATGTAAGCAGACACTTTTCCCCATTTCAAAGGGGTTTTTTAAAAGGCCTTTGACCCAAGTCACTAACAAGCTGTCACAAATGCAGATAATAAATGAATACCTCTGATATTAGCAATAGATTTCTTCCTACTTGTCCCCTTTCTAGATCACCAATTTATGCACAGCAGTTACTACTCAATCAGAAGTAGTAACAGCTAGCCTGCAAGCAAAGCTGAGTTAATAGAATAAATAACAATTGATGATTTTTGGGTGTATCCATAGCAAGGAAGAAGACAAGGCCATCAGCATGGAAACAGATTAGAAAAGACGCGTGAAAATTTTTGTAAGCTAGACTACATGCGTAAGTAGATGTGTATGTGAGCCTTATTAAATTTCTGTAAAACTTTTGCCAATTATATTGACGTTAATTGCTTTGCAGCAATGAATGTAATAAGTTATTGTGATGTAGTTAATGACTTAAGATCACGCTTTGTTAAGAGTATATAAGCTGGAGAACACACAGAATAAAAAACTTTTTTCTTCTTGAACCCTGATCACGTGTGTATGTCATGTCCGACCTTACAGTGACACTTGTCCCCTTTCTAGACCACCAATTCATCCACAGCAGTGACTACTCAGTCAGGAGAACTGGCAGCCACAGCCAGTTGTGGCTGGAGAAGTGGGTCGTTCAGACATCCTTGGCCTCCGAATCTCAGCTCTCGAAAGGCTGAAACACGATCTCAGCCGCTAACCTCGATGACGGATGAAGATGCCTGGACAGCCATGCAGGAGAGGAAGGAAGTGAGGCGATACCACGGGCTAAATATCGCGGCTCTGCCCAGCATGAAAGCAGCGTCACAGGCTGATCCGAGCCCTCAGAAATCACGCCGAGCCCGCTCGCAGGGCGGCAGAGGGAGGCAGAGGTGCGCGGGAGGCTCTTCCCGCGGCCCGGCAGATGGAGCGCGGCGGCACCGGCACCGCTCCGCACGGCGGCCGCGCTCTGCCCGCGCCGGAGCCCTCCCGGGCTGAGCTCCTGCAAGAAAATACCTGCGGACGCTTGGAAACTGCAGTTAGATTTATCTTTTAAATTTAAAATTTGGAGGGGGGAAAAAAAAGAGAGTCTGCTTAGTCTATTTAGATAATATCCCTCTGTAAAATACGTTGATTTTTGAGCCAATAGTTTGCATGTAATAAAATGCCTGAAGGATTGAACCCACCATGAAATAGAAAAGTCCCACTGACTACTCTAAAAAGATTTGTCATAAGTAAAATTACCTAGACTTATATCTATTTTTTAAACATTTAAATCTGCATTGCTTAAAAGATCAACTCACCTATTTGTTTTAAACAATGCCATCATTCAGAAATACAAAGCTTTCTCCTGCTCTCTCTCTGCACACACTCACAGACGTGCATTCACACACATGTAGCAGTTTAAGGTAAGCACTGCTGTAAATATCAACTATGCTGTTACTTAGAAAAGAATTTTATTGCTCTTTATGAACTCCTTCCCAGGAATTATTTCTTGTGACTAAGAATGTAATCAGGGTTCTTGTGAAATCTAAATTATTGTTTGTGTTTTCCTTTATAGGTTGACCCAAAGCAGGCAATTATCTGTTAAAACTGTCAGTAGGGGACATTTATAACAGTCTAGCAGGGACAACCATCTTTCGAGACATGGATGAAACCAGTTTCACTGTTCCTTCTGAAGATAAAGTAAAAGTGAGGAACAACTTTTGCTCCTTCTTCTCTTCACTGACATGTCCAAAAAGGCTGTTTGGCTAAAATGCAGGAAACTTGCTTTCAGCAACACTTATTTATTTCAGAATAGCCCTCCCTCCTCCAATTATTTTTTAAATAACATACCAGACTCTCACAGTCCATGTCAGCAATTTGATGCATGGTAGCCACATCAGGTTTCTCATATGCTTAGGTCATTAGCTAGCAAGAACATTGTCAAACTATTATTTTTTTGAAATATCCTATTTTTAGATTGTTTTGGAGTTGCTGGAAGTTTGATAGAGAAACCTGTTCCTTCATTAAACTAATTCTTGTTTAACCCTCACATATGCATGCCACAGTCCAGATAGTACATAGGCATTTAAGTTTATCTTCTACACATAGCCCTAAGCTCTGGCTCATCTGATTTGTAATACATTTGCATTTTTTCTCTGATTTAGAACTGAAGAAAACTCAGATTCAACATATCTGAGTTTAGTTGAAATACCTACCTGAAATTCAAGCTTCACAATTAAAGCCATATCTGCTCATACCCTCACTCTGAGCTCCTCCCCTCCCCTTGTTTGCCTCTCAATTGATGCATTCTTGAGCAGGCAGGAGAGGACACATCAGCATCTCAGAGCAGGACATTTCCTCAAAACTTCTAGTTTTCCCCCTCTGTAGCAGTGCTTTTCAATACCACAAACCTGCAAAACCACAAATATTTCAGTTCCTAAGCAGGTCCTTCTCCTGCTGACCCAGCATCCTCCAAAGTAACCTGGAAATGCCTAATTGATTTCAGTGGACTCCAGTGCTGAATGGGGGAATTATCTGATCTTATCCTGTCTTCTTTTTATCTGACAACTATAATTATGTTTAACAGAACTGTTACAGGTGTTTCTAGAGATTCAGCTGCCTTAGGGCAGAAACAGAATTGTTTCTTCCTGCCAGTAAGGGCCATGTATTTTGGTTCCTCTTTAGTATAGGCCAGTTCTAACAAGTCTTACCCACTTATTTGATTATCCCAGTGTGTTTGCAGCGCTGGTTTACTTACCCTAACTCTCCATTTCATCAGTACAGTCTACTTCAGACAATGTCTTTTAGGGCACCTCAACAACACCTTTGTTGTCAACATCTTTTAAAGTCTGCCGGTTCTTTCAGCCCTACCACAATCCCATGAAATTGAAAATCTGGCTCTTGGTTTTAATTTTTGGGTTAATTAGAAGTTTTTGGCACCACCACAAGCATAGATTAGTTCCAACCATTGTGAGATTCCCATTTGAATTCCTGGAATTTTCAAACTATTTTAACAAGTCTTTGACTTCCTGTCATCCCCTTTCGATTTTCCTCTCCTAGTTCATAGTTCAAGCTGATCATATAAATATGTCACAGAACTATGCTTTCAAAAATATCTCCCTCTGCAGTGCTGAGCAAAACTCAAGGTAGACATAAAGAGAAAAAAAAATCATCTCATTCCTACAGCAAGGGAGTCCCATTGCTGGAAAAGAAAACCAAAATCATGTGGAACTACGGGTAATTGTAACAGTTTTGGATCAGGTCTTGATACTTCATAAAATTCTGCAGGTGTGATCCAACAGGACACCAAAGATTTACTTCTTGTTTGTACTGCCTCGAGTACTGCCTGACCCTCCAGTAACATTTTTTCTAAAGAATGGAAAGAGTCAGCAGCATCACTGAGGTGCACAACCAAGAATCAGGAGACACAGCATCTCTTTCTAGACCAGCCTCATGCTGACAGGTGAGTCAGAGGGCCAGATTCACTTCAGGCACTATCACACCCTGTGAGCAGCCCTCTTGTCGCCAGCAGCCTTGGGTAGTGCTCAAAACACAAAGAAGCCTCCTAATTCTATTTGTAACCCCTTTGGTGTTTGGTTTCTACAATTGGAAAAATGAGGTAATCTTACTTGTGGGGTTTAATTAATGGACAGTTTAAATGCAGTGAAAAATTCAGACAGACAGATATCAGAAGTATAAGGTATTTGCAGAGATAAATTCTTCCAAGGTGGCTTTGTTATTGTTCTGGCTACCTGCCCACAGAGCTTTGCATGCAATTTAATACCACCGGGAGGAGAAAAATTTGATTTTATAGAGTTGTAAGCTCTAGCTGATCAAAAAATTTAAGTGGGGAGGGGGGAAAGAAAGGTGAGGCACTTTATTGTCAGTATTTGTCAGATGCACTCTTCCAGTTCCCTCTAAAAGGGGCTGTCATGGTACTCAGTAGTCTTAAGAACAGGGTGAAAGAGTCAGGTGAGGACGGGAAGCGCACTCACTCACAGGATGAACTTGGTCACTATCTCTGGGCTACAATGCCCTCTTTGATCCAATCTAAGAGATCTCCTTCTTACAGGATGGGAAAAATGTTGCCACTTTAGTTGTGCAGAGCACAGATAGCTGATAGAGACTTGAACTGAGAGGGCCACACAGTGCAACACCCTCTTTTCCCCCTGGGTCTGGAAGCAGCCTGGCCACATTTGCGCGGAGCTCTGCCCAACAGGAGGAGCTCTGCCTTCTGCTTTTCATCCCCCTGCGCTCACAGTTCAAGGATTAACTCAGGCTGAACTACATGGAAGTAACGTGCACCTGCCTGCATGGGAGTGCCTTAGGTCAGGGGGTTTTGCAAACAAGTGCAGTCAGTGCAGGCCAGGCTCCCTGTCCAAAGCCCTAATTAGAGGTGTAGATCACAATCGGTGTAAGGATGCTCAAGGCTGCACTGACCCTGAAAATGACCATCCTCCCACTCTTCCCTCAGGTCCTCCCCCAAAACAGCACTGACAAAGCCCTGCAGAGATAATTCGAGACTAGAATAATAAACTGAGCGGTTTGAAAACAAATACACCTGTAGGAACGAAAACAAACGAGCAGTTAAAGTGGCAGCACTCTGAAAATGTTTGGAGATGGAGCTGTACATGAGTATGTCCTAATTCCTCGCTTCCTGTGGCAGTAGTGGAAGAGAAAGAAGGAAAACAAACTTACTGCTGCTAAGAAAGGTGGGATCTGACCCAAAGCAGCAACCAAAGCAATGGTAATATTCCCAGCTTACACAATGTTAGCTTTTGACTACACCAGCTGCTATGGCCCTGCTCTAAAAATAATTCAGGTCCTGGTAAGATGATAAACATCATCTCACAAACATTTTCCTCACCTTATGCTTGCTTGGTAAGTATCAGAATCAGTACAGCAGAATTTGTGCATTCAGGTAGCAGTTATTACAGAAATCATAACACAAGATAAATGCATAATGTGAACAAACTTCCCAAAGACATCAGAATTTAAGTAGGTTTTCTTGTCATATGCACTGAATAATGCACCCACTTTTAAACAATCGACAACTCAAGGAAAACAACACAAAAAATCAGAAAGAATCTTACAAAAGGGAAAAGGGCCACAGCTAATTTAAGAAGGCGTTTTCTACTGCTATTTTACCTGTCCTTACTCTGACATCAGGAAAAAAAAAAAGTTGACTGGTTTCAGATAGCCATTAGCTGTCCTGTCCTTAGATAATCTCTGAGAGCTGAGGGGGCAGGAATTAATGTACACAAATACAGCACACTTGAAAAATATTAACTAGAGCTGGGAATAAACTATTCTCTAATGGAGGTCTCAGACCTGATTAACAAAGAGAAAAACTGAAACAGATACTTTCCAAGGGAAATGTATACAACAGAACTATTCCCGGCTTTTATGACTTGATTTTTAAAACCGGCCAAGAAGAGATTTAATTTTGTTTACTTAAACTTAGAAAAGAAAAACGTCCCAGTGCTCTAGCACTTTGTCAGACAGATTCCAGAGCAGAGGATTAGCTAACTGTTTGGTCTCACAGTGTGCACACACACGTACACGTTCTGAAAGGGGAACTTGGTCAGTTTGCAAAACGAGGAGAAAAGCATGTTGGCCCAAGTTCTCTGTTTCTGTCAGCCTCTCTGGTGAAGCAGCCCAGTGGGTGAGGACATCAGGGAAAAGGTTTTAAGCCTTGGTTTCCACTTCTCACTATAAAAGAAAATTTTGCTTTTCTGTTTCTACTCATTCACGTAGGAGCAAACAAATGCAGCTTCTGTAAAACCCATGACAGTGCTGCAAGTACTAACAGCACCAGAATTACAAATGTGTTAGTAACTAAATCCTCCTAACGAGGGGCTGAACCCCTGGGACAGCACGAACCCTGGCACATAGCCTCCCAGACAGACTGTCTGTCTGGGGAGGAAGCTGGAGAGAGTGGCTGCAACCTCATTGCAGCCAGAGCTACCAGAGGAGACCAGAGCTGCTCAGGATCTGGGTGGTGCTGGCTGAGGAGAGCTGTGCTGCCAGGCTGCAGTGGTTCAATACTGCCCACCAGCAGTGCCCTTCTGCCAGACCCCCCTGGCGAGCTGCCCAAGACTCACAGCTGCCCTCCCTTCACCCACCCTCCTTTCCAGCCTGCAGGGCACTGTACTGGAGATGTGATACCTGCAAGGCTTGCTCAGGGAAAGGTGCTCACAGAAGGTGTACTGTGACCGTGGTCACAAGGGTTTTGAGGATGAAGAAGAGATGAGAATGTTGACTCCGTGATCAGAAGGCTTGATTTATTATTCTATGATACATATATTACATTATAACTATACTAAAAAGAAATAGAAAGAAAAAGGTTCCTCAGATGCTAGCTAAGCTAAGAATAGAAAAGAATGAACAACAAAGATCTGTGTCTCAGGCAGAGGGCGAGAGCCAGCTCTGCCATGAGTGGTCAGTCAATCCAAACATCCACACCAGACCAATCACAGATGCACCTGTTGCATTCCACAGCAGTAGATAATAATTGTTTACATTTGGTTGCTGAAACTGCAAATTCTAACAAGGAAAAATCCCTAAGGAAGGATTTTTCATGAAAGATGTCTGCGACAGTGTACCTTAAGGATGCTGTTTGCCTTCCTTGCTGTTTGGATGGAATCCCCCCTGCAATCCCCCCCTCTCACCTTCAGCTCTCCTGCTTCTACACATTCAGAGGCAACCCACTCTGTCCAGCAGCATCTATAAACATGCAGAGGACCTTAGGGCCTAGAGTAACAACCCTTGCTTTAAAGCAAAGTTAAAGCATCTTTTAGTTGAAAAATTGCTAGCCTACTCCTAGAGCTTTATAGTGGAAGGTGCTTTGATCACGGACTCTTTTCAGCTGTATTACTCTTATTTCCACCAATGCAAGTGCAATCTGATTTTTGTGCCAGGGGCTTGCTGATTATATTAAATTTTGATAGCTCAGTTTTGGAAGGACTTCTAATAAAAAATCACTGCTAATGAAGACATAAGTGCAAAATTAGGACATCGCTCCCATTTCCAGACTGAGCTGAGATCTCATTGGCAAATGGTGCACAGGCAAGACCAGATGCCTCACAGTGGTGAATTGCACCTAATGCCCTTTTATAATATGCCACAATGTGGCAAACTCTGATCACATTCAGACTCATTTTTTAAGAACAAAATGTTAGGTAGATCTTAAAAGGCCCAGAAAAGAGAGGCAGGCAAAGGTAAACGGGCTGGTGTATGTTATGCTTTATCTTTCACCACAGACCTCACGGCTGCTGCAAGATGCTGGAAGAAGTTTTGTAGCCTCTGGTGCATGAGATGAATTTGGTTTGGTCAGGTGATTGCAGGGATGGGATTTAGCAGAGCAGATAATCCTTTTGATTCTACCCTCCATGGGAGTCTTTTTGCTAAGCAGGAAGTTATCCTATTGTTGGATCCCGTGGTTTGCAATGTCAGTGCTCTGCTCACTCTGATTTCATGGATGCATTAATGGATTCATTAATACAATGAAAATACAAAAGATTCCAAAAAAATGTGTGCTGCAAGGGCAGGTTCTGACACCCCATTTACTTTACCCTGTATTACAGGCTTCAGTATTGATAGTGATGCCATTTGTGAAAAAAAGAGATTGTCCAACAGAGCTTCCCCTGCCAAGGCATTAAAGAGGAGATACTGATCCTTAGTGCTTAAACATTTGTTTCAATACAAATTTTCCATTCTAGGATGCTATTTGGAAAAGCCCAGCAACAAGAAAACCTAACAAAAGGTCAGGGGTGCTATACAACCACCTGGACAAATAAGTTACAGTAGCTGTTCTTCTTTACTGCAGAACACAGCTGGATTTTGTCTTCTATTTCAGGTAGATGATACTAAATTTTACATAAAAGTGTCAGCAGCTTTAAATGTAGCCAGGTAAGGAATGCAAAGAGGTCAGCTTCAGGGAGGCATATTTGGAGAGTGTAGTAATATGCAGGCTCAGTTTTTACCAGGTTTTTGCAATGAGGCATGATAATATAAACCTAAAGATTGAAATTCCACACCAGAGTGAGTAGTCCAAAAACACACTGCTCTGACAGTGTTCCAAAAAAGTCAAAGCTTAGATGGTGCATAAGTATTGCCTGGGCTTTAGTCAGGCTATCCATTTAAGGCTGAAATGTCACTCTTGATGAAAACAGAAACAACCAAAAATCACATTTCTCAAATCACTCAATTTATCATACTGCTTTCTGTCACAGTGCCTACTGGCTTTCCCAATCAATCAGGCTTCTTTCAATATGATCAGGATCGTGGAGGTCTCAGTGACAAATTAAAAATTTGCCTTTGAGATAACACCAGGTGTGCATCACATGTGTAGGGCGAGCTCTTTGCACAATTAACGCCACAATTATTATCACCAACACATTAACTGTAGTCCAAAACACTAGCAGTTTAACCTGCTGCTTTCACTGTTTTAATGGCAATCCCCTGAATCTACTCTGACTTCCTTTCTGGTTCCTGTACTACATCACTGGGCTGAGCCATTTGCTCCCTTTACTCTAACCTCCATAACATTCATCTGCAACTTATTTTGACTCCTCTGCTGACTCAGCTATAGGCAGAAGTGGAAGCAAAATTCAAACATCAAGGCATGATATATATATATCTATATATATCTATATACATTATCGCTCTCTCTCACACACACACACGCACACACACATATATATATATATATATGCATACTTTTTTTTTAGCTGGAGGTGCAAAGCAAGTCTGGAGACACACATACTTGTCTTTGTGCATCCTTTATTCCTAGTCATAAGGAAGAGATCCTCCATATGCTGCTATATGCTTTGGCTGGAAGACAATTTTATTTTACTTTTTGATTTAGTTAGTGAAGACAAAAAGGGGATTGAGCTTATGAGAATCTCTTTGGGTACAGTAACCAAACATTGACAGACATGTGAGTAATTCAGCATTGACTTTGTGGCCAGCATAGCAAATGACACTGGAGAATTAATGCTTCATTGCCCAAGAGCCCACTTATAAATGCAGCTGTAATTAGGCACTGCCTGCTGCGATGCCCAGCAGTAGTGATGAAGGAGACGTAATATGCATTTAGTGCTGTTTAGTTTTCAAAGCAGTATTTTAGCTGGGAATGCTACTCTGTAAGTTCCCTGGGAGCCATCAGCTGAATCTGATTTCACAGACAAGGAACATGAGAGCCTAGAAACATTTGATCTGCCGGATATTGCTGGCACTGCTTACTGCTGCCTTCGAAGAACGCAGCCCTCTGTCACGTACCTTTCCTCAGGGCACAAATCGCTTTCTGCCTTGCTCAGGAGGAGGTTACTCTGAGGAAAAGGCACATATACCTTACTTTTATTCAGGAGGCCACCAAAGGCTTTGCATATTCTTTGGCAATTATGTAAGATATGATCTGCAATCCTCCCCCACTCCCAATTTATACCTAAGAACAATTAGAATATTTATTAGTGAACAGGTGTTGGTTAATTGATGCAGTATCTGTGACAAGGCACTGAAGTTGTAAAAGATTAGTCTGTGCACAGAAACTAGGAACTGAGGACAGTCAGGCAGGTTTTCTTCCTGCAGGGCAATGAAATTTTGCTGAATATTTACATATATAACCGTTCATGTCTGAAAAAAAGGAAAGAGAAGGGACAAACATGGTTCACAGAGATCTTATTTGGAAGGCAGAAAGCAGAGGTTTTAGATATCTCAATGTGATATTTTTCACTTCTGAAAATGTGGCAAAAAGGATCAGAATAGTGTTCTGGGAAGTAAAGTGATCTTTCAAAAATTAATAACTCATCTGTAAGCAGAAATCAAAGGTCCATGCCCTCCTAAGGGCTTCTACTCCAAGTTCCTAGAGCTACTTGTTTCTTTGAATGGCCTATTACTGCACTATCAGCTACTGGTTTTGTGTGTCTGTATCCAGAAAAAAAACCCAGCCAGGTTCTTCAATACAGCATCTGCTGCTGCACACAGAGGTGGTCAGGGACCTTCCTCATGCTCTGCCAGGGGATGTTATCCAGCATGCAGCACCACAGATGGTTGCACTGATGGAGACAGAGGCTGGGACATGCCAGCACGGACACAGGAGCAAGAGATCAGTAGTCTTCTTAAATGACACTTGCTGATACAGAAAATGCTTCAGGCAACTGCATCCTAAACTTTTCACATTTCTAGGAAAGAAAATGAAAAAATAAAATCCCTGTTTAGGTTCAAGGGGAATCTCTGTGCTCAGATATCTAGACTCATTTCCCTAGATTTTCCCTTCCTTCATCCCTGTTCCTGTAAAGGCCCCTCTGTGCCACTGATGGTTAGGAACCTCTCATATGCTGCTCAGCAGAAAAGTGGAAAAAATGTTTTAGAATTACTTCATTAACTGTTTTATTAACCAGCACTTCAGTTATGCGCTATGATGTACCAGCATAATTGCTGAGTGTTGAGGAGGTTATTGGGCATTTCAGCTTGTTTCATTTACACTGTCCTTGTTGTGGATCATCATACTCCTGGCAAACAATTGTTAATTTTTTGTTCACTGCTTTAACCCAGCTGAATTCAAACAAGGCTGAAAGGTGAAGAGGACTATTACATATTCATGAGAAGAAGGCTTTTAAGTTTACTGGCTTGTATTCACCACCACCCCCCTCTCTTGACTAAGTCACTGGTAAAATATGAGCAAGGTGAATGTTGACACATTTACACCAGGTAGAGAAGGCCTTGCTTCTGTCCTATATATATTTGTTCCAGGCACTGCCATGCTCTGTGTCTCTTGTCATTGCCTGAACTGCACTGGAGCTGCTTCGGAAACTGGATTTAACCTGAGTGCAGCTCATGTTGTCTGGTCCAAAGGAGGAATCTAAGGAAGTACCTGTAAAACATCAACTCAAAGAATGAGCTATATGGAGGATAAAGCAAAAGAGCACCAAATGACTGGTTTTAGTTTTCCTAGTCTTTGTTTCTGATGGATAGCTGTAGTTTTCAAATATGCTTTAGGTAGATGCAAGAAGGAATACCGCTTGCTAGCCTAAGGAATAGCTAAAAGACATAAATCATGTTTAAAGCTACATCACACTTCCTTAGTCTAGGCCACCAGCACCTGCCACTTTTTATATTAAAAGAGGCAAAGGAACCTAACTAAGCTGACCATAAACCATGAGTGGAGCTGAGAGGGAGGGAGTGTTAAACCAGCCTACATCTGTGATTTCCATCATGGACAGTGTCACTCAACACCTACAGGGAAAAGAAACTAGGGATGTAACCAGGCCACCATGAAGTTTGAAGGACTCCAGAATGCAGCAGGGTGGCCAAGAAAAGGCTTCTCTGCCCTTGCACCTTGTTCTTACTCTTGCAATTGAAGTGTAAATGTGCATCCAAAAGCATTCACGTAGAAGGGATTGGTGGAAGAAATAATAGGGGCTAATAGAAAACCATGCAAACAAATACAAAGCACATTTGGTGGGCAAGGTGGTACATCACACATCTTCCCAGGAGAGGGAAAAATGAAGAGCGTAACCCTCCCTCAGACACTTATTTTCAGTATCCTTTTTGCTCACCTTTGTTCTTAATCCTGTGCAGGTTGTGTTGGCTGGCAAATGGTAGCCTGGAAAAGCATCAGCTCTCATCTTTCTTATGGCAGCCTTCAGTCCTTTCTGCTGCCCTTAATAAAACCTCAGGAGAATTAGAGTCATCATTCTTAGCATCCTGAAACTATTACTGATGTCAAGTACCCCCTACTTCATGGTTATAAATTCACTATTCTATTACCTTTTTTTTTGCTACTTCATTTTCTGGACTCTATAGTGACATTGTGTTCTTTCAAATGAGCCCTGCTAGGAGGATTTTAATCTGAGGAGTAAGCATAATCTTCACTGTATTTCCAGAATTCAAAGTGTAAGAGGGTGATGCATAGCACAACTGACTTTTATTGAAGGTTAAAGTAAGGTGACAAATGAAGGCTACAGAGAGGTAAAATATTTAGATTTGCCTAACCCAACTCTACTTCTTGCCCCATTCTGCTGCTCTGTGTGTTATACTTGATTGTGGTCTATCCCTGCTCTTTCTACTGGCAGCTGATGGCTCTCACCAAGAAGTGATAAAGGAGATTATTTCTGGAAAGTGTATGGCAAAGAATAATTAACTCTGATTTGCAGATGTCAGTGCATTACTTGAGATCTTCTCTTGCATTATTTAAGCAATAAGGTTGGTGGGGGTTTATGCTGGCTTTGAGAAACTAGATTTTTTTTTTAATTACCACCTGATTATGAGAGGTTTCAATCCAGCCAGAAGGCTTTATTCAAACATCACCTGTTGCATGTGAGGCGTGACAGTTTGTACCAACAGAACCCAGCTCTACAAGGAGAGTCTTCAGAAGATTACAGCTTTGGAGTGCAAAGCCTCAACCAAAGCCACTTCTGCAAATTATGCAACCCTTGGTTTCAGAACTGGCAGAAAATGTTCTTCCCCCTTCATAGGCAGCAGCTGTTATTACACATTGTACCATTTAACACCTTCTAACAAAACCTTGATCAAGCTGTCTTGGAATTTTGTAGCTCTAATGCCTTAGAATTACATAATGCAGGCTGATATCAGGTAACACTAGTGTAGGTGATGCAGCTCTCCCAATTTTTTTTAAGTAATCAGAAATATATCAGAAAGCTTACAAAACTTTCCAGATGTGTGCCAACATAGAGAAGAAATTATGTAGCTTTAGATAGAAACCTGCTTGTATGGCAGTCTTTCAGACTCCTTTTGCCACTCTTTTCCTAACCCTTCTACTTTTCTGTTTGTTTCCTCCAGCCCCAATTCCAGTTGCTGAAATCAAAAAATTAGGTCATAACCACTGTAGGAATCCCCATTTCCTAAGTCCCTTCAAGGCAGAATGTAAAGACCTTGCACACCAAAACATGCTGGAAACACTGAGATTTAACAGGTGAATCTTCTCCCAGAGGCACAACATTTTCATGGTGATGGGTCTCCATTTTAACCTAGTGGGACTGCTGCAAAGAAACCTTTTATGGCAGGATTTTCCTGGGGTTTCCTTTCCTCAAAGGAAGAAAGAGACAATTCAGTTGAAAAAAAAAAAATACAAAATCCAAATACTTTCCCAGAGCAGGTCACAGAGCATGGATACCTAAAGCTCTGTTACTTCATAATTCAGGTTTATCCCACAGTGGACCAGAGATGAAGTCTCCATGAAATGCACAGGAATTTCTTCTGTAAGCTGAGGTGGCTTCTGCAGCATCAAACACTGAATACACAGGAGCATTATCAGAACAACAGCAATTAAGATTTCAGTGTCTTGGGGAACACAGTGAGAAGAATGACTTCCCAGCTGACATTATTGGATGTGTACAATATAAGCATTGTCAAACCACTGGGAGCCATCCAAAATTTCTTTGCTAGAATAAAGTTTCATCAACCCTTGCACACTTTTCTGCCATACTTCAAAAACTTCTGTCAGTTGTAGTAGCTCATGAATTTTGTTGGAAGTAAAGCCAGAGGCTTTTCCTTGTAAGGAAGTTTACCAAAGGCAGAGTAGCCTTAGGGGATCATCAGACATTACATCTCCAGGAGGAAAGACTCCAGGGATTGGGTAGCTCTAACCCAACACCAACAGCACAAAAATGTCAAACCCAAGAATTAGTGTTCCCTTTGGGAGAAAATCACACAGCATGGCTCTGTTTCCCAGTCAAGGCAATTGTTTGCCGCCCTCAAGTGTGCTCTCTCAGGACAGGACAACACATAGCCCCTCCCCACAGAAGGCACCACCACAGTGCAGGAATTGTAACCAGCTCCCTTTGCTCTGTTCTGCCGAGGTGACTGAGGCAGGTGATTTGATCTGGAAAGTGTCCTCCTTACTTTGAAGTCAATGGAGAGGATTTTTCTAAATCGTGATGTTTTGCTTTCTTCAGTCCAGTCTTGACTTACGAGTCATTAAAAATTACCTTGATTTGAAGCAGGAACTTTTCCAATGTCTTTGATTTCCTCCCTCAAAAGCCTGCTCTGTTCCTTCAGGCTTGCACATAGCCTCAGAGGGCCTTCTGTTTTCAGTAGGGTTCACACTGGCTGAGCACATGAAAAGCAGCCTTGATGGTGGGTGGCTTTCTGCTGTGAAGTGTGACACTGACCTCCACCTTCCCCTGGCACTCACACCTGCTCCTTATAATTCACATCATGCTCCCAAAAATGAGTTCAGAAAACCCTTTGATACAAGTTCATCAAGGTCTCACTCAGCCAGGGGAGTGCATGTAATTTACTCACAAGGGGCCAGTGTGCTTAGCACAATGGGCTGCAGCTTTGCACCAGCAGGTTTCAGCTGAGAAGCAAATAGGTGTGACAAACTGGGCACAATGTGCCCACCACATCAAACACAGGCAGCTCCTGAACGATAAACAGGTCATGGGAACCTTATGAAGCTCTCTTTTTGTGCCTTACTGAACACAAGAGACACATACTCAGAGCGTGTTGGTGCATTTTGGCCAAAAAGAAACACAAAATGAAGTAAAATAACTAAAAACCAGTAAAAAACCACCCGCCCACACACAAAACAGAAACAACAAAACAACAACAAACACAAAAAGAAGAGACAGATTCTGGACTGATCCTTCTTCCAATAAAGTCAGTAAGAGTTTTGTTGTGGTATCAAAGCTCTCACAAGCAGGCTTCCTTCACCCCACGTCATTATATATATCATATTTAATGATATATTTGATCAAAATATCATTAAGAGAAAGCAGGTTGGTTTGTGTAGAAAGGTGAAAGAAGACATGCCAAAATGAAAGAGAGAAAGGTGTTAAATTGTCCCAGAAGTTGTTTCACTGACCTAATACCAATTTACAATGAATACTGAAGCAGGATGACAGGAGTCTGACCCATATGTTCTAGGAACACAAAATAAGAAAATTACATAGATATTTAAAGACACCTGAAGTGACAGCTGAAACTGATATCAGTAGTAATTTGAAAAAGAATACAATTTTTTTTCAGAATGTGGTGTAAGATGGCAGATTTCTGTAGGTTTTCCAGAGAAGATGATTCAATGCCCTGTGAACCATAAATTAGGAATCATAACCATGACTCACCTGTTATATTCGCAATATAGGTTGCCTCTGGACTTGTAACTTGTTCCCCGTCCTAAAAGACGTTCTCCTTGTTCAATCAGCAGATGTGGGTCACTGCATAGTCTCATCTATTGTGCAATTAAGAATTATTTCTACCTGTTTATGTCTAAAAAGACTCAAATTAAAACAAGCAAATCTTAACCTTGGAGTTCTCAGCTTTCAAGCTTCCAATTTCTTTAATAAATTAACTATGATTTCTTAGGAGCTGGGGAAAAGGGACGAGGGACCTCCACCACCCTATTCATTAAATGATTGTTGAATATTTTTACCACTTTTGTGCCTTTTGTTTTCATGGCTGTACCTCTGCCCAGTGCCTTTGCTCACTTAAACACCTTTCCACCAATTCTGAGTCGCATTTCTCATCTCTCCCAGCAGCTTCCACATTCAGATTTCAAGGGGATCACAGAATTTTCTCCTCATATTCTCTTCTGACTCCTCTTTCTTCCCTGTACTAGCAGTGCCTCAGCCCTTCAGTCCGGACTTTTTCTAAATAAATGAGCCTATTTCTAAAACTGACCCCACAGCATCTCCTCAGCAGGGAATGTGGCCTCCCCTGCCACAGAGAACATTTGGCCAAAAAGCAGATTTCGTGAAATTTATAATTGTTCCTCAACTCAACCAAAGACTGAATGCAGAATTTGGGGCAGCCTTTGCAGTAGCTGGTGCCATTTGTTAACCCTGCCTGCAATTACAGGAGTCAATAAGAAATGAGCTGGTTGTACCCAGGCAGTTTTCCACTGACGTAAGGGAACACACACAGCTGGCTGAAAGGAGCCCCTTCTCTTTGATGGATGTTCAGTAATGGATTTGCTGCACCTAAAGCAAAGTTTTATTTCAACACTTGTTTTTAAAAAGCAGCAACCAGTTGTCCACACCCCAGTGATCTGTGTAATTGAGTTCATGACATATCGCAATGTATACTAAGAAAGTGGCAGATGAGAATTATTGGGGTCTTTCTTTCTTTCTTTCTTTCTTTCTTTCTTTCTTTCTTTCTTTCTTTCAAAAAAAAAAAAGAGCACATATGTATATGACGATTATGCTCGGAGTATTCCCGTTGAAAACAACTTTTATTTACTAAAGGATATTAAAACTTGTTTAAAAAACATGTCCTCCATCAGAGGAGTGGCAGACGGAGTTAACAAGCTCACGTGCTGTTTTATTTGAAACACTGAGTAATAAGAGGCTGTGTGTTTTAAAAAATGTATTCCTGATATAATTTGTAATCTTTTCCTGGGGAGAGGACATAAACACTCTGAGGAAGGTGGCATGGCTCTGAGGAGAGGGCATTTCTCCAATGCAGAAGGGTAGGCTTGCAAAAAGGAAAGGTTGGTTCTTCATAAAAAATTGCTGCTGAATCTCAAAGCAAGAGAGAAATAAGGGCAGCCACACCATGTAGGTTTGTGTTTATTTCCATCAAACCAGCAAATACAGAGGAGGCAGGTCACAGCTGCAAGAAAGATGGAGATTTTGAGGCCACACTTGGGCATTTGAAAGGACAAACTCCCGAGAAGGAAGTCACTGTCTTAGTAAATCCAGAGTGAAATTGCACAGTTTGTCCTATGCTTGCCCTGGCTCTGCAGGTTAGTTACAGTGCCTTGCTTGAGGGACTGTATTTTCTCAGCAGGCTGAACTAAAAATGCTAAAGCCACCTTTCTAGTGGCCAAGATGTGGTCAAGATCTTCTAAACACTGTTCTACCATGTACATGTGACACACTGTGTAAATCACATGGGCCCTGGGTCTGCAGACCCCTCTTGTTCCTTCATGATGCAGATGGCTCTGGTCTTTGTCAGTCACTGGTTCATCTTTTCCTTCCTTCAGACTCACTGGACAGAAACATTTAAACCCTTTCCGGGTTGTTTCCAGTTCTCCCAGCCCAGATTCTCCCTCCTGGTCTCACAGCAGCTGGGGAATGTAGGCAGAATCCCCAGTGATGTCTGGGGCAAGCACAGCACACTGGTCTTGGTGACTACCAAGGGTTTCAGCAGCTGTTGTCAGTGACCACTTGTCCACAGAGATGCAAGAATGGTGCAGGTTTGGAGAAATTATTTGTACTCCAGAGGCAGATAGTTTAACAATAGTGGTCAGAAAAAATTATATTAAAAAAAACAGTGGAAAAGCATATATTAATTAATAACTACTTGAGTAAGACTTGAAGAAGAAAATGCTAGAGGTTGATTAGCATGACTTTTTAGATAGCAAGACATTAATGGAATGTTTTCTACCTTGAGAATTCAAAATTAAATTATTATTCCAGGCTGGGCTACATCTTGCAACACAGGATCAGCATTTCCTGCCATGAAATCAGTGAAAGTAATTCAGAAAGCTGGAAGCAGAGAAGATGGCAACGAGAAAATTAGCCTTTTATTTTCCTCTAAATGATGCAGATGTAGCGAAGCATGACGCTGTGTTTATGAAAACACCTCAGTCTGACCCGACACCTGAGTATGGGCAGGCAACAAGGGTATTTCCTTTCTGTCATGAGGCTGTTCTGCAGCAGAACACAGCTGTCTCAAAACATTTCTCAGCTAAATCTCAAGGACCTTTAGAGTCTGTGCACTCTGTATGTAGAAATGACTCAAACATTGCATCTGAATTAATACAAGATTTTATGAAGATTCAAGAAGCTTTGTTCCTTTCTAAACAGAATAATTCACTGAATACTAGAGTTAGATAAATAAACCTCACAATCCTGGGAGTAAGACCTGTGGCCTGCAGCGAGTGTTTAGCCACCACCCAGGCAGAGTCAGTCTTCCATGGCTGTCTCTAGCCTGATAATTACACATGTAATTACTCTGAACCAGGAAGAGCTGTAACAAAGAGAGGACCAGGTCAGGATACGCTCTAGTTGGCTGCTTAGGATGTTCCCCGGGGAAGTGAAAGCCACGAATTCAAATGTCCTTGAGCAGTATAGAAATACCAATGGTTTTGTCTCTCCTTTCAGAAATGGGTGGCTAAAAAGCTGCCACCACCATTTCAGGCAGCTCTGCCCAGGCAGAGCCCTGCAATAATGGCTACGGGCTTGGAGTCAGGTTTTCAGGTCCCCTAGGGCAGCACAAAGGTTTTTGGGATATTTTTAGTCAGAAGTATTCCAAACTGACATTAGGCACCTGAATCCTTTTGAAGAAAAGCCCTTTGCCTACCACTTCAGTCACACCTGTTTCCCACAGGTAAGACAAGTGCTGCTAAAGCAGGGCCTGAATAAAACTCAAAACTTGTTAATTTCCTTGATTTGACTTTTAGAAAACATAAAATAGAGAGAACCTGCACTGCCTTCATTTATTTTTTGAAACAGCTTTTCATTCATCAGCATTCTGTGCTCCAGTTAGCAAATTTCTATTTTCCAATTTTGCAGACTAGCAATCACTTGAATTGCCAAAAAAAGTTTTTTGCTCCAGTGGATGACTCTGAGACAAAGGCTGTGCTGTGCCCACCTGGGTTGCTAGTGAGCAGCAAGTGGGTGCCAAGTACATGACAGAAGCAGTGATTTGCTGGCAGAAGCATAAACACAGCAGGAGAGACTGGGGCACTCTTGATATTTAAAAAAAAAAAAGAGTACAAGAACTTTTGATATTGCGCTTAAGGAAAAAAGTGACAGTGGGAGCTGACAGGGAACAGACTGTCTGCCCAAACACTTCAGCAGCATCGAAGGAGAAGAAAACCAGAAGCTGGAAAAGCACCCAGCCTGTATCTGACATGGCTATTGACAGCTATTCATTGTGTTTAAAGTTGGACGTCTGGGTTCTTGCTCTTCGCTGCCATGTCAGGAACTCCTTGTG
Source organism: Calcarius lapponicus (assembly GCA_039654755.1). Lineage (NCBI taxonomy): Eukaryota > Metazoa > Chordata > Aves > Passeriformes > Fringillidae > Calcarius > Calcarius lapponicus. The sequence continues at coordinate 52,050,440 of CM077464.1, read as the reverse complement.
TAAAGCTTTGGTGGCTTTTCACAGCTGCCAGGACAGCAGGAGCATGTGAGGCTGACAGGACCACAGGATCTTTCTGCAGGAGCTGTGAGTGAGGTGCCAGCCCTGCTGCAGCACTCCCTGCCCATGCCTGGGGCAGTAAGCGTGCAGTTACTCACCTGCTCTTACTTGGAGACCAAAGGCCACTGTCTTGACCCACCCCTGGCAGGTGTTACCTTGGTGGTTGCTGTTGGAGGAGACTCAGGGGAACAAGACAGGGGTGGTATTGGTGCTTAAGAAGTTGAAAAGAATTTAAAAAAAAAGAACTAAAACCAACCCTGCCCCCTCCAAAAACAAGAAAAAAACCCCAAACCACTTGCTTAATCTAAGTTCAGCTATTCATCAATTTACATAAATGGAAAGAATAACACTGAAATTATTTACCAAAAAGTCTAGTGTGCTCTTTCACTATTACAAAAATAAAGTATTTCAGATGTCGCTGTATAAAAATAGCCCGTGACATCAGTTCTGTTTTGCCTCAGCTCCAGAAAAAGCTGTGGACTACATGGGGTGTGTATGGGGTTGGAGGTATTTTTAGGTTGCCTATTGGGGACTGTTGGGAATAAAATTGGTACTAAATCTGTCTCATTCATTCAGGGAACAAAATTCACTACAGGGGAAGGGGAGAAAGCAGAAGCAGCTAATTTCTCTTACAACACCATGCTTTAGACACTTTCCCTGCATCCCCAAAGAGAGAGAGAAGCAGCAGCTCCCTCTGGAAGAGCTAATTCAAGTTTTCCCTCAGCTGACCTTTAAAAGAGCCCAGAAAGACTAAACAAGGCTGGAGGAATCCAGATTCTGAGGCTAAACAGCAAAAACTTTCCAAGGAGCCCCAAAAGCCACATGTTGCCAGCACCCCCACTGAGACAGCAATGCTAGTTGCAAGTATCCTGCGCCAGCTTTTGTATCTTCTCCTCCTCTTCCTCACCTTCACCTCTCCCACAGAACCAAACTGCATGTGACCTTTTGGGGGCTATTTTCTGTCACATTCCTGAGGCTTAAGAGGTTCAGATTTTCAGGTTTTTGTCTACTGCTGCAGTAATGAGGAACTTGGACAACAAATTCTGAAGCCATGAAATAACCAGACTGAATAAAACTTGCAGCTATGTTTTCTTTAAAAAAAAAACAAAAAGTACTGAGTCATTACATTACATGATTTGCAATGTAATTGATAGCAAACAGCACAAGCCTGTTTCATTAGTGAGCAAACAACAACAGTAATGAAAAGACATCTTGTTAAAGCACTAATCTCCCATTAAGGGACAGCTGTGAGGTTTCATGGAAGATGTCACTCTGGGTACCAGTAGAAATCACAGGATGTTCACATGCAAGGTTTGAAATCAATTTATGAGAAGGCGTGAACATGTTGCGACTGCATTTCTGTTCCCTGCAGGAGGCTTCAAAATAATGAAGCATATTCTGAAAATTCTGTGTTTTTTTCAGATTATAGATTAGAAATACTATTAAAATAGAAGCTATAGGAGAAAGGCAAATTACTAAGTAAAGAGCTGCCATGAGTTTGCAGATTATTGTACCAAGGAAGAGACCAGAAACCGGAGGCTCTCAATATATTTTTATTGCAGTCACCTTTTGCATGCAGTGCTTGGCTCATGAGTTTACGTGCTGGCTACCCTGTCTGCACCAGGAGTACCTGTGTGTGCACAGAGATAACAGCTCCTCCTGTCCTGCTCTGTTATCAGGCCAGAAGTCCCCCGGCTGCCTGCCCTGACTCACACACCCATGGAGCCCAGGAGTGAGGAGGTGGAGCTGTGGGCCCAGCACTCTGAGCTGTGGGCTGGGTGTTTAGCTCTGTTTGCCATGTCTAACATCGAAATGGTGAAAGGCTTGCTGGTGCGTGACTCAGTGCTGCGAGCGGCTAAGTGGTGTCAAGCACAGCAAACAGCCTGTTTAGTGAACCAGTCGGCAAATACCTACAGATGAGGGAAGAACTTAAAGTCTGGGTCACAAATCACAACACTATCACAAACACTAAAATCACAAACACTAAAACCTGCCCAAATTTAGCACGCAGTGTTTTCCAAGCTGAAGGAGTGCACCAACGTGAAACACTCAAAGATTGCAAAGGCAACTCAGCCCTGGCTCTTTCACAGATAGATCCCAAAGCACTTGGCCAAGTAGGTCGATATCATTACACTCCCTTTTTAAGGAGGGTGACAGAGGCTGGCCTGAGGAGCAGCCTGCAAGCAAGTAGTGTGGCCAAGGGCAGAACAAAAGTCTCCTTTGTCACTCACCAGTGACCTTCCAGTCTAAAAATAGAGATATTCTTTTTTGTTGGGGTGGGGAGGAAAGGAGGTTGTTTCAACTTCAGATTTGTGCTTTGAATTTATTATGCTTTACATTTATTTAATCTACTTTCTCAGATTTTATTTTTTTCCCCTTATCAAATATATACTAAAAAACCCAACAACTTTGTAAGAGGATCTGTTTAAACCAATACCAGTCCCACTGTAATTAGTTCTTAGGTCCATGAGGCAAGGAGCCAACGGTTGATATTTAAATGGTCCCATCTTCCCTGTTACCAAAATTCTGAATAAAATTAATATGATTCATATTCCTGACACAACAGCATTGAACACAGGGGTTTGCAGAAGCCAGAGGAGACACGGGAAGAATCCATCTGTTCCCATTCCCCAGTGAAAGGCTGGTTTGTGAGCTTACAGGTTAATGGAAGCCTAACAACGTACAGCAGAGCCATGAGGGGGAAGGCAGGAATTCTGATGGGCAAATGATCACAGCCTTGACCAGAAAATATCCTATATCCTGCCCCACAGTTAACCTCTCTTCTCCCACCCAGACCTCTTCTCTGGGGCAGATTCCTCCAAGACCACTGTCACTAAGGAAAACAGAGAAAAATGCTATTGAGCAAGATGCTTGAAAGGTGAAGGATGGGTCTATTGTAGTTGTCCTCCTCATCTGCTGAAAGCAGGAACAGAGGATAATTAAACTCCATGTGATTTGCCAGCAAAATGTTTAAATGTGACTGCTTTGTTTCTCTGAGTCCTTATTACAGAATCCCTTGGTGGTGATGGTGGGAGATTGCCATGCACAAGCAAGGTGCTCCATTATCCCCATGTTCCTTTGAAACAGGACTTTCTCAGGAGCTTCACTGCTGCTCCAATAGGTGTTACCTCATGTGATGCCCAAAGTTTTCTCATTTAGTTTATTGTTTTCATCTCTTCCAGTCTGGAGTCTTACATTAGACAAATTTCCCATCAAGCCCTGATAGTGCAATAGAGAAATCTCACTGTGCTGCCCCTAGGAGAGCTCTTGATTTGCCATCAGCCTTAAGAATACTTTTACTCTGAGTTTCCTGGGGAGCAGTATCAACTACATCTAGTCCAGCATTAGCTACATTATGTGATTCCTTCCATTACAAAGATTAAGAGGAATATTTCTTTTTAACTGAAAACTGAAGTCCATGTAGAGGGAGTCTCTGAAAGGTTCTTGCCTCTCTAAACCATGCTCATGTGAACAGCAGCACAGCTTGCTTAGAGAGTGAAAACATGGTTTTCTGCAACATCAAGCCCATCTTGCTCACAAGCAAGGGAGAGGAGGAAGGGTCTAGTGTACTCTGTATGCTTTGTGCACTCACTAGCCAAGAACTGCCTGAAAATAAACTAGTGAAGTCCTTCCTTCAGTCAGCTTCAATGAGGCTAAGCATATTTATGCAGTATAGAAATGAGTGGTCTTTTACACACAGTTTAATACACAAAGTAGGAGAGACACAGGTTTTGCACAGTGAAAGTCATATTTATGCTCTTAGAAAAGCTGGCTGTTTTTCCAGAGAAAACTGTTAACATTAGAAAAAAGACAACACTTCCTCCTTCAAATCACAATGAACAGTTGTGGGGTTTGATACACCTGGCTATTATCAGTTGTCTCAGCTCTATTTATCTAAACTCTGTTTATAATCATAAACTCTGTTTATGATTATGTAGAATATATAACACATATTGTTGCACACCAATAAAACTAGATATGAGTCACACCTTAGACAATTCAGAGTTCAAGGACTGCACATTCATCTGTTGCTTTTATTGCTAGTCGTGGTGAACTAGGCCAGTTACTTCAGCCCTCCACCAGGAATGGAAAAACACCAGCATGGCAATCCATATGCTAGCAATCATCAGATTTTGGGGTAAGACCATACAAAAAGGGGGCAAAACAATCCAGGGAAGGGCCACTACTGCTTTTCCCTAAAGCTTTCACTCTGCACTCCAAAAGTTGCGAGAACGAATCCCTAAACTTACAGACTTGCTCACCCTGTGCCTGGCTCCCTTCCAGCTGGGGAAATGCATGAATACAGCAGCTGGAGACATGAGAAGGCTCAAACAAAGTAGGTTAACTAGGGAATGTTTGAACTCCTTTTTACAGCTTATTGCAGGCCCTTGCTAAGGGCCTGAAACCAGGAACTGTAGAATTTTTAAGAGCTTATTTTGTATCATATTCAGCCCATGGTATTTATTCTCTGTCCTTGTCACAAAAGGAGAGGATCTTCTGCTGGACTGACAAGGAACCTTACCATGCCATTAATTTCCAAAGGTTCTGTTGTGGTTCTTCCTTTAGGCCTTCCCAGGACAATGGGGCTCTCAACAACACCTGCAGACAGGAGACAAAGCTGTCTCCCAGCCCTAATGGACTGCTTGGCATTGCTGCCCCCTGCACAAGTTCCCTGCAACTTTGTGGGCAGCTGTGCAGCGCTGCCAGCCTCTGGAAACCACCTCCTTTGTCAGTGCCTAGCAAAGGGTTTCCTTTGAAAATTGTGGTCATCATCATTATCTGGCAGTTTAAGAAAAGGTGCCCTAAATGTTTCCCTGGAAGTCAGAAAGTTCCTTATTGCTCTCTGATAAATATCTGACAACTATTAAAAGCTGTGTTCTGCAATGACCCAAGGCAGGGAAGTAGCATTTTCCTGTCCTCCAGGGCTTAGAAGTACAGGCATGCCCAGCCCAGTGACGCGCTAAGCAAACATGGAATATCTGGCTCTTATTGGAGGGCTTAAAAATACGTGTTTCTCATAGGGCTCCCCACATCTCTCTACAGGCTGGGGGCTGCTTTGGAGGAGATAAACACACAACACAGCTTCGAGGTGTTCCTGAAATCCACCTCCTGCCCCTTCCCACTCAGAAAAGTGCTTTGAAAATCTGGATTCAAGCTACAAGAGGTCAGTGTTTGTCCAGCACACAGGACATACCTGGGAGCTTGGCTTGCTGTATTTCCTTGTCATACTGCAAAGAAAATGGGATCCCTCTTTTTCCCCAGGCCTCAGACCTCCTACAGCCTCGGTGGCCCTCCATGACTACTCAGCCAGGAGAGCAGCAGGAGGGCAGGGCAGGTTCAGCTGCTCTCCCCCAGGATGTGGGGATGGGGAGCAGTGCAGGTACTTAGACCTATGCCAGAACTTCTGATATCACAGAAATCCTCCAAATCTCCGACCAAAGCATAACCAGCCAGCAATAACAACAGCAAAATAATCCCTGAGCACACTAATGCCAATTTAAAAAGATAATATCTAAGTTAGTGTCAACCTGTTATGAAATCCAAAGGGGGGAGCAGCATTTCCCTGTGAGCAAAACAATGGATTAGCTCTTAGGGGTTTGTCCCATGTGCAGTCAGAACTGATATCCTATTCTATTGTGTTATGAACATGTTGGACCTAAAAAAGGAATAGCTTAATGTTATCAGAAATATCTTCTCTTCATCTCCCTGTGCAAGGGCTGATAAGAAACATTGTGGTGACTTGCTATCACTGCTTTTGTATATCTCTTTTAGGAAGGACAATGGCAAATTGGATTTTTACTTCCTCCTCCTATTTCGTTTAGATTCAACTTAATAGTTGCTACAGCTTCATGTAATGTAGTCCACAAACACATTCTCTCACTGAATTTGTAGATTGTCTGTAAGAGGCTGAAAAGAACAATAAATCTGAGAGTGTTCCTTAGTCAGAATGATTTCCCTAAACATTTCTCAAGCTGTACATAGTTTGTAATCACATTGATGTCAGTATTCAAAGTACAAGGCAGACTGGCTAAGTCTGAATGGCCCGATGGATCACATAGAATAGTGGATCACATAGTTTTTGGAAAAAACATTTGTACATCTCAGGTGCATGTTGCAAAGGAAAGCCCCATTAAGAATAGAAGGTCATAACAGCTATACAAAAATTACAAAGATGGAAAAGAATAAAATAGTCAGAGAACAGAGTAACACAGGTCTATGAAATTAATTTGAATCTGCAGTTCCTCCTACCCTTTCCATTTCAGGGGGGAAAAATGCACTAGTTGTATCAATAAATCTGCACATTTGGAGGCATCTTAGTGCATTCCTAAATGCAAGTCTATGCTAATAGAGCATCATTTGGCTTAGATGAAGCTGAGGACTTCAAAGTTAAGAAATGGCAATGGGAGGATTACTTTTGCAATCTGAAATATCTCCTCTCACATACGCAGGCATGCACACACCTCAGTATCAGACTGCTTGTGTCTATAGCTCTCCCAGGCCTAGCAGGGATACAGAATCTGTCACATGTTCTCTCTGTCCTTCAAAGTACAAAGCCAACAGCAGGAATCACACTTTGCTATCTGCTGGGGACAGGATGGAGGACATCGTAACCAAGAAAAAAGCTTACAAGTAGAAGCAATATTTTTCATTAGCCCAGTTAGGATATTTAGGAAAAGGAGAAAGTCTTCTAGGCAGACAAGTGCTTCTACAGGTCAGAAACCGAATCAGCAAATTCCCAATAAAGCTGCAGGTATTTTCTCTGGAAAAAAAAAAAAAAAAAAAAGAAGAAAAAAAAAGAAAAAACCCAACAAAACAACCAAAAATCCCCCTCTCTAACCCCTGGATCTGAGCTCCATGGAGGCAATGGCCTCCTCAGCAGACAATACAAATCCCTGTAGATGGGTTCTTGTCTGTCACAAGCGTTAAGACCTGTTTTCCCCAAGCTATGTCTCCTATCCTGGATGGGCCCTTCCTCCCTGGCAATCACTGGCTGTGGCTGCAGAGGTAGAGCAAAACCAGGCTTCCCAGCTGCTCTGGGGCAGAGAAGAGTAATGGCACAAGCCATAGGAGGATGGAGGCAGCACAGGGCAGGAGCTAATCCCTCTGCACTCATGACAAGTCAGGGCAGTCCCACCACCCAGCCTGAGGCATCACTGTGCTCCAGCTGCCCATCAGCATTTTGGCCCTTGCTCTCACAGATCTGTCTTCCAAGAAAAGTTATTTTTCTTGTATGCTTCCTCATGGTGTTGGCTGAAAAATCCAAGGAATGCAGGAGCTGCATTATGGAAAAAAAAAAAAAAACAAAAAACAAAAAAACAAACCAAACAGATAAATGGAAGGGATAAATAGGAACATTATGAAAGCAGTAGGACAGATACACCAAGATTCAAAGGTGGGTCTGTTAGTAATTTGGAATGCATTTCTCATTTAGGACAGCCAGTACCAAGAGCTGCAGATAGTAGGTGAATCATCAGGTATGTACTGGAGAGTAAGGGGGGCAGTGGCTGTCCTGGAAGCCTTGCTGATGTTTTTCTGAAATTGGAATATGCACATAGCAATTCTTTTCTCCTTATCTGTTCCTCAAAACTTCTTCTAAGTATGCATGCTTGCAAGTCACCCCGGGTTAGCTTTGTCAGAATAACAACCAATCATCCCACATCCACAGGCCTGGCCTTTTGGAATTCCCTTGAAGGTTGAAACTAAGTTGACATGTTTTTCTCCATGTGATTCTCCTGGTATGGCTTTGTGGTGGCCTGATGTCATACCTAACCACAAAAGACCATGATGTAATATACCATAACTGTTAAAAAATATAGTGTCCAACACATTGGTTTCCAAACCTCACAGGGAAAATATTTATGCCATAAATCTTCTCAGCTTTTCAAAGTGAAGGCCCTGAAAGATGACATTTAAAATACCATATGGTATACTTGGTGAGTAGGAACATTAAATGGGTGAATTTGCTTTTTAAATTATTATTATTTTACAAAAACATTTGGTACTTCTATAGAATATTCTAGAGATGTGAAAGAATGCTCCTTTCAAAGTCCAGGTCTCTTTTATACCACACTGGCAATTCAGCAGTTTGACATTGCTGGAACAGTATAAAAGCAGCCTCTGGGTGAGAATCTGGTTTGGGCAGTGGGGAATTGCATTTAACAAATCAATCATTTGCAGGCTGGAATTGAAGAAAATACTTATAGGAAAGAACATGCAATTCATCTGTGGCAAAATGATGTTAGCGAGGGTTAGGCAGCAGAAGATGTTTTCAGGACATTGTGAACAGGCAGGAGACTGTGAAGGGACAAAATATACTAAAAAAAAAAAGACAAACCCTTCAAGACAGACTTCAGTGTTGCCATTTATTGCTGCTTTGTTTCCAGCAGCTGAGATTCTGTGCCGTTTTACAAACACGCTGTTTGTGTTTAGAGCTAAATGGGTTTATCTTGAAATGCAGCCCGTCTCCTGAGGGCTGGTGGCCTGTACAGGTTTCTTTCTGCCTTTTTTTCCCTTTGCCCAGCTATGGCTTCATTCCCACATTTGATTAAGGTGGAAGCTGGCAGTGCCTTAGAGGCAGGGGAAGGTTTGGAATTTCCCAGGTCACATGCAGGACTCCAGCCTTCTCCCAGGCATGGGGTGCAACCTCTGAGCAGGAAAGGTGCTTACAGCTGCTTTCTGCTCTCCAAGACAAGCTCAATAATGTCACTGTCTCAATTAATTCATCCTCTGCAGAGCAAGAAATACAATTGCTGCTACCACAGGCAATCTTCAACGCATGCATTTCTATTTCCTCCCCCTTGCAGTGAGTCAAGGAAAAGGTGTTGTTCATTTCTCTCCTCACTGAGATCTCACAGGCTTTGCCAGCATGATGGTCCTGCAGCTGATTGTAGCACCTCAATGATCCCAAATCCAGAGAGGAAGGCATGGGGGCATCAAGCCTTCCTGGTTGCAGCTCAGGCTTGGCCAGGTTTTCCTGGGGGGGAAGGCATTCCAAGTGGTCCCTTACTCTGGTCTGATGCCAGGCTACACATCTGGGCTGATGCAGACATGGATTTGGACCAGAGCTGCATGTTTTGGAACAGCTCAAGTGCCCTGGGCTCTGCCTCAGGTCTGGCAGGCGGAAGCTTGGGCTGCAAAAGCTGGGAAATCAGTCTAAAAATACATATTTCAGTAAAAGTTTGTTTTTCAGCTCTGTTTTTCCGCCTTACATGCTAGAAATGTCGGGCAAGTGGTTTTTGGTACCAAGAACTGCCTTTTCATTAGAAAAGAATGTCCCCACCAACCACATCCCCATGTAAGGAAAAGGCAGCAACTTACTGGTAAAGCTGTTAAGTGGGAAGGCAGAATTACATTCTCTGCTGAATCTTGCTGTCATTTCAGTGAGGTTCTGTGGTTTCAGCAGCTCCTTACCAGGAGTGATGTACACACAGAGGTCAGCACAAAGCCCACTGGGCTCAGCTGAGGGCTGCTGAAAGTAGGAGCCTCACCGGGCTGCCAGGCAGAGCCTCTGCTCCCTGCTGCATCCAGGGGCTGAGGTCTGTGTGTTTACATAAATCAGAGAAAGCGTGGGATGAAATACTTCTTCATTAAGGCTGCAGCTGGGGTCGTGCATCCCGATTTTTTGAAAAGCCCAGAAAAACGAACATTTTGCACTTATTATTTTTGGGCTGAAGGAGGAATGCCCTGCTGACAAAATGAATGCATGAAGAGTGTTATGGAAAGAGGTGAAAAAGTTCCTCTTACCTTGCACAGAAGCGTGCCACATGTGGCTTGATCTGTCAGCTGAGGGAACTCATAAGCTGTAACCCGAAACTTAAAGGCCACAAGGCAGTCACTGCTGGGCATTTGTGTGAAGAAAAAAATAGTTATCCATATCCATATATATGTATATATATGTATAATATGTATATATGTGTATATATATATCTCCTGAAAATAAAAAAAAGAAAATAACAAAATAACAAAAAATAAAAATAAAATAATAAAAGACAAATAAGAAAACTGAAAAAAAATCAGTTTTCAGTCTGATTTTGTACACAAATTCTGGTTTTACGACGGAACAATCTCAAATTCCAATACCTGGGGAAACAATAAGCAAAAGAGAAACTTTGGGAGATACAAAGTCTGGACACAGGATGGCATTTTGGAGCATGGATTCTTCTCCTGTTAAAAACTAAACCAAATGCTGAACTCTTTAACCCAACCACAGTATCCTGCTGATTCAAGAAGCCCTTCCATTCAAAGAATGTAAACTCTGCTATGACAGGAGCTGAGAGCTCTCTTTTATGGAGAGCAGGAAACTTTTAGAAAAGGCCAGTTTATGACCTGGTTGGAGAGCTGGAAATAATTAAGTGTTCTTGTCAAAGGCCAAAGTCATAGGGTTAAATTCCTAGGAACTCAAAACAACCCTCGGTGACTGTGCCAAGACTGATCATTTGGCCCTTTCCTGCCCACAATGGGCAGGCACTGAGCAGCCTGGGACAGGAATGAGCCATGCCTCAGTTTTCTGCTCTTTCCAAATCCAAGCCTGACATTTTTAGACTCATCACACGCTTGTGGTCTAAAAAAGCAAAGCTGAGGTTAAAAAAATAAAAATAAAATCTGGAAATAAGAGTTGCAGCCAAATGACCTATTTATATCCACACCAAATATGAGCTAAATGACAAATGAAGATCCTGATTCATATTCTTCTTCTGATGTAACCCTGCTCAATTTGATGAGCCACCAGACTCTGCAGGAAGAATCTGGCCCTTGGGGAGCTGCCACGCTCTGCTGTGTACACTAAAACTGCAGAACTGTGTATACCTACAGGGACCTTGCTGCTTAAATTTGAAGCTGTGCATGATGTTGCTACCAAGCAGGGCTCAAAAACGTAATGAGGGGGAAGGAGGAAGGGGGAATTCACTCATTTGGTATTTTTTTTACCAAATGACGACATCAGAGGAGCAACAGACTGTCTCCCCTTGTGACACTTAGCTGGAACACAGTGCAACAATGGGTTGCCAACACCCCTAAAGCAAGTTATAAGCTTGTCCTGGTGACACTCTAACCAATGCACTCAGCAGCCTGAAAGCAGAGGCAAGAGGAGAGCAGTGGTGGAGAGGACCAAGATTTCCTCCACAAATTTTGTGGCATGGGAGAAATGTGCTGCTGCCCTTGGAGCTGCTTTTCCCGTTGCTTTTCACACAAAGTCTTTTGCACTGGCGCCTCCAAAAACTACTTGACTCTTGCTTTGAGCATCTTTATAAGGCAAAAAAATTGCCCCAGAAATCCTCAGAGAGTGTTTCTCAGCTCTAATTGCAGTCAAATTGTCTGTTACAAGCCAAGCAGATTTTCCTTCTACACCAGGAAAACAGAATTACAGTTTCGCCCCAGTGCTTTAAGCTCAAAATCATCTCCACTCAGCCTTGTGCAAAGAATTGGTTTGTCCAAATCCCTTGCTTCAGTCAAGGCAACTCATCTGGTATCAAATTTCTCCTTTAAAGTTCAAGGTCTGACTGCATCTGAAATGTTCACAAAACTTGGTGGACATCTTGCTTCACAATGGGATGAACTGAGGTCAAATTATAAATATTTCTGCAGTTTTGCAGATCAGATCAGGTCCTGGCACAGTGGGATGAGTCAGTCTCTGTTGAAGGTGGCCCTTCTGCTTGTGTCTCTTCTCAAGCTGTGGTTCTGCCAGTCCTCAAACAATCCTGCTCCATCAGTTCATCCTTATTCATCCCCCTCCTTCCTCCCCGTTCAAATTTCTAAACCTGAAGAGCAACTGAGACCATCCGGTGACCTCCTGAACTGACTGTTCTGTCTTTTGTGAATCTAAATTGATTTTCCTTGCACAGGAACATCCAGGATCTACCCTTTGACCTTCAGACTGAGGTTGTGTATTAGGAGTGAGAGAGAATGCAAAAGTGGCATTTGACTGTCAGTGTTGCCAAGAAATATGAGCCATTCTCTACTAGGAAACAGTCTGTTTGTGTCCTGTGCCTGGAAATATGGGAATTGCCAGACTTGCTTAGAAACAAGGGCCAATATCCTGTCCCTGATGCTAGCCAGCACCAGATGCTTGAGAGAAAGGTCTGAGAAGCCTGCAGCTGGGCAGCTATGGGATAATTCCATCCTTATCTCCCTGCTTTGGGAAGAAGTATAGCAAGCATGGACACAAACATGGACACAAACACAGACACATACATGCACACTGGAAACCATGTGCCTCAGAGAGCTCTTTTCCTGGGAATATTGCAGTATTCAAGTCAAGTCAAGGATTTTTAATGCCCATTACCACAGCATTCAACAGACCCTGGCTAAGGAAGGGAGTGAATAAAGCACAGGATGATAAAGGTTCAGGAAATGTATTTAGCTCTTGGTTTTCCTTTATCAGTGTGCAGCTAATAAGTCAGCTTAAAATGGCCACTAAAAACAACCCTGTTCACATGCCCAGGAGCTAAAATACCATCATTTTGCAAAAACCCTGTGTTGTTAAAAGAAATTTCAAACCCTTCACCCATATTCTACATGTGGGCATATTTTACAACCCGAGTGTATTCCTGATCATGGTTTAGGGCCCTTTCTCCATGCTTCTAGGATCAACTGTTAGGCTTCCAGGTTATTTTAGGCAGGTAATCAATGGTCTTCAAGTCTGTAAGGTATGTTCAGCTTGCAGTAATTCTCCTTCTAGTCCCTACATACTGGAGGGGAGATGAAGTGGGACCAGGCTGAGCCTGGATATGTTTCTACACTACCCTGAACAGATTGCCCTTTCTACCTATGATTTAATAATGTTGGATTTTGCTTTTTCCATAATGGCACTGATTCACAGGAAAAAAAGAGGTTTTCTTTGTGTCAAGCTACAGCTGGGGATTTGATGTGAGGTTTGTCAGGGATTCTGGAAAGCTACTGGAACAGCCACTGTGGATTTCCTGGCCCAATTTCTTTCTGCGTTTTGAGTATATCTGCTGTTACATAAATCTGATGATTATGAAAACACTACACTGTTTAATACCCACAGCTCAGATGAGAGGGGGAGGAGGAAGTTTGTGCTGACCTGTAAGAGAATCTTGTTATTGATACAGTTGAGGAAAACAGATCTCAGCACACTTTGCTTATTTAATTAGTGTCTGTTTCTATGCCTCAGCTGTCCCACAGAACTCTTTCTGTACCAGTAATTAAAAGACATAAAATTGTACAGAGCTATAAGATGATAATCCACATTATCTGATACTGCTGTTATTTGATAGCTCTTCAAACAAAGCACAAAGCAGCCCTGACCTTCCTAATGGGTTTTACTCAGAAAGAGACTCAACACAAAGAGACGCATAACTCTGCCCTCTAAAACCAGTGGGCATAGAAAATAGGATTGCAATTTCTTGGCCAAAAAAAGAAGTGTTTCCTTGGTATTAGTGGAGTAAGCTATTTTTAGTTTTGTTCTGAAATCTTTGTGAGGGGCCTCTCTGAATCAGTCCAAAACACAAAGTCCTCCTCCCTAATCTGGAGGACATCATACTCTTTCTCTTGCAATGCATGCTATTGAACAGCAAAAGAATAACCACATAGGCAGGCTTTTCTGGAAAGGTTTCTTAAATAAAACATCTTCGGTTCTCCCTCATCCTTTGTAGATGAAGTTCCATCCAGGGTTTACCAGCTCCTCTGCGAGCAAAGGACAGCCAGGGCTGAGTTCCAGGATTAACTCTCTCCTAAGACTGCTCTGTGTGTATCACACATTGTCCTCACTTCCCAGCAGGCAAACTTTTCTCTCTTTCTCTTTCTACTCCTCCCCATCCTTCCCACAAGGGCAGACAACCCATATAACTGCTTCTTTTTCTCAGGCAGGGCATCATTTAGGAGAAACAGCCCATTCTCTAGATACTGCTAATTCCTTATGGGAAACTGTCTGGCCATGTTGGGCTAAAGTTAATCTGATAAAAATTAATTCTGCTGGCTCAAGGTGGTAAAAAAGTGTTGATGGTTACCCTGGCACTGGCAGAATTAATACCAGAGCAGAGCTTTGTCAGCAGCACAAAGCCCCCATAGGAGTGTGGAATCAGCATAAACCCTGTGCTGCAGGTTTTGGCTGACTGTCCAAATGTCACTCCCTGGTGATGATCAAGCACATACTGATGAGTGGCTGATCTACAGAGTCTTGCAACAACGAACATGACGCTGGGTGCTCCAGGGTCCCAGCAGGTTTGGCAGTGCCATCCACCACTGCACCGCTGCACAGGGACTTCAAGAGGGAAGGCATGATTCCAGCTTGTCAGAGGTTTTCTGGCCTGCCAGGCAGAAAGCCCTTCCTCAGCCCAGGCTGTGGCATGGTCTTTCAGCCAACTGTGCCTCATCAGGCAGAGACATCCCCTTTACATGGGATCCTGAGGACACCAGCCCTCATCAACTCCTGGCTGCCCCCACGGACATACTTCAAGTCTGATGTGTCCCTGCAATACCAGTCTTCAACAGAAACATCAGTTTACAACCAAGAAACCTCTCTTTATGTCTTGGTCCATCTTGCTTTCCCTGAGGAACACAGTCCAGCACTGGTCCCTCACCTTGCTCTGCTAGGAAAGCCAAGCCAAGCCAAGCCAAGCCAAGCCAAGCCAAGCCAAGCCAAGCCAAGCCAAGCCAAGCCAAGCCAAGCCAAGCCAAGCCAAGCCAAGCCATGCCAACCCAGCTGGTTCAAGGACTGCTTCCTGAGCATTCCCAAAGCTTCTTGCCAGCAGCTGCCCTGTAACTGATCCCACCAATCTTGGTGGGACAGGCCTGGGCTTTCCAAAAAGAGCCACCTTAGGATGCAACAGGAGAAATTAGGGGGTCTTACAGGCTCAGAGCCAGCACAGTGCTGCCTCTGAGGATGCTGTTCAATGTGGCCAATCCCTGTAGCTGTTAAGGAATAAACTGCTACATAAAGTCATTCTGCAGTCAGGTAGAGCCTCAGGAACATGACAGTCACCTGAGAGCTGTTGAGTCCTCACAGTTAGTTGCTGTAAGAAACAGCCCCTAGGTTATAAAAGCTTGTAGGGAAAACATGTTCCCCCAAAAGCCCTGTTGCTAGGACTGAGGCTGTATAAGGTATGTGGTCCTGCTGGGCAGCCCATCACCTGCTCTTTGAGCTGAAAGGAAACACTTTTCCACTGCAAATGCCTTCCTGTGGAAAAATCAGGGTGCTGGTTAAATGAAATTATCCATCATGCCCACCTAATAGAGAGTAAAATGTAATCACTTGGTAAAAGAGTGCTTTATGTGCTCCCAAACAAAAAAAAAAAATTAATCAAAACACTCTTGATTTCAATATGCAGGCAAACTCAGTGTTTTCTACACAAATGTTTAAAAAAAGAGTGTCTCTTTTAGAGGCACCCTCCACATTCCTATTTTCTCATTAAATAATCAGGATGATACCACTGTTTTGCTGTTAATAGAAAAATAAAGAAGTTATATAGGTAGTTCAGAAAGAATTTTTTCCCTGCTTGTACATTCCTGGTAAACTACACTTTGAAGAAATGGGAAGATATATGATTGTGGAATTTATTTTTTAACTGAAAGGAAATAGAGATAATTGCTTTCTTCTGATCTTGATTTAAGTCTTTTTCCCTAGAGACTGCAGGAAGAATTTCCTGTATTTTCCCCATTTGCAATGCCCCGCTCTGCTTGATGCCCTTCTCAGGTCCACTCTCCATTTTCAGGGAACACATTTGCCCATGTGCCAAGGCCCTGCCCTTCTGCCTTCCAGCTTCCTCACTAACTTCACAGAGCTGTAGGAATTAGGTGGCATAATTGAGAAGGAAGGTAATAGGCCTGAATCCTGTAAAGTTTTCTTTTAGCAAGCTGAACAGCCATCATGCTAAAGAGATAATGTGAAATGTTTCTCTTAAATTCAGAGGTTGAAGAACATCACTCTCTCAATGCTTCCCATCCATCTCTTTTTAGCCTCCATCCCTCTCCCTGCCAACTGAGTCCTGCCCTAAGGATAGTAATAACTTTACTATGAGTTCAGGAATAACTGTTCCTTTTGTTATCTGTGCCATTTCCAGAGTCTCAGTTGATTTCTAACTTTTACCAAGCCTGCTTAAATTACAGAAAAAAACTTATATGAAAACTGCAGTGCTCTGTTCTAAACAAAGCCCAAACGCATTTTCCTCATTTCTTTGCAAAAGCACAGTGATAACATTGAAGCTATTGCCAAAGTATAACTTTACAATGAATAGCCATTATGTGCAGTACCCCACTGTGATTTTGGGAATGGGAGGTATGAACATCCCTCACACGAACATAAAATGTGAATAATGCTGATACTTGCAGGTATGTGCTCTAAGAAGAAAAACATGGGTCCAAAAGCACTGCACATAACTTTTATCCCTGAGAGTGATTAAATGCAGATGGCTACCAGGAAAGCTGGGTTTCGCAATAGCAGTCATATAGGATCCTTCAGACTATTTGGCTAGTAATTTAAGTTAGGAAAGCTATTTGCAGAATGTGACCTCTGGAATGTAGTTCTTCCAGGAAGATGTAACATATTATCAAGGAGTGAATTCCAGGACTGAGTTATTTCTGGTAACAATTGAACTATGACAAAAATATTTACAACTAACTTATAAAATAAAAACATTCAAATATTTGACAAGGGGTTTATTTACAATGAAAATTTTCTGCAGATCTCATTAGTTTCTACTTAGGAGAGAAATAAAAGGACAGGGACTTTGGAAATGATCCTGTGTGTTCATTTACAAGATACATACCATTCCCATTAATTTTAAACAAAGGGGCAATAAACAGCAAAGGCTAACAAGACACGCAAGCCACAAACTGCTGCAAGTGCCCCGCTCATAGCTCAGCTCTTCACAGAAGTTCTCCATTTCTTCACAGCTGGTCTCCATATGAACCAACAGCTCAGTCCCAATGGAGACTTTTACCCTGGTCCAAATAAACCCAAAGCAAAGGTAACTCAGAGCAATGGTGCTGCAGCTCTTTGCACAGACCTGTGCAAGCACAAGGCACTAGAAACACAAGGGAAGACCTTAAATACTTCCTATGTAAAACTGACCACCAACTAAAAAGATTTTGCTCTCACCACCAGATATTGTAAACTTTGCTGCAAATGAGGACAGAAGACTGGAAAGGATATTCCAACCCCACGTCATACAATTCCTTTCCATCTGCACCTTCAGTGGAGGTTTGTTTTTAATCCCACCAACGCTCTCTGCTCTCATGGGTACAGGTCTCCTTTCAGGGCTGACATGAGCATTTGAGGTTCATTTATTCTCATGTCAGAATTCTTCTTCAGCCTAAACAGCTTTCTAATTTTTTCCAGGGTGTATTTGCTGAAGTTCCTATAAACAGCAATTGTATCTCCTTGAAGCTTTTGTTTTGCAAAGCTAAACAAACCAATAGGCATTTTAATACCTTTTCCTAACAAAAAAACAACCCCTAATCATCTGCTTAATGAACCTAATGACCTCTCTTGGCATCTGTCCCAGTATGAATTGATTTTGCTTGGAAGTAGGTGACTAAATTTCTAGATAACATCTTGTTAGTACTCTACAAAATAGCACTGATATTTCTATGCCCTGCCTGGCAATTTAATTCCTTTTCCTTCAGGGCAGGTCGTGTTAGTGACCCCGGGTGGTCTTGTGATCAATTAGGACACAACTGGTGCCCTGGCATCTTTCCTTCCCCTCTGTACACAAACCAGGCACAGGGACTGCACAAGTCACATTCAGGCTGACCCAGCAGTTCCTTCCTCTAAAACTCCTCTTGCCCCCTACACCAGCCTTGGCCCAGAAATGCAGATTTGAATGGATCAATGGAATTTCACCCAAACCAAAACTTTGCCTCCGAACACCTCCCACTTGTCAGCAACCCACAGACCTTAAATGGGTGCCACATATATACCTTCCTCATTTTGCCTTCCCTGTACACTAATACCTGACCCTTCTCTCCAAAAAGGCCTCCCAAACATTCTGCTCACCCCTGTCTTGTCAACACACACATCAGCCTCTGCACTGCTCAGTCACCTATGGAGTCTGGTTTTACACTGCTTCAGGGCCACCCTTGGCTGGTTTTCCTGGCACCCACAAAAAGGACAAGTGCTTTACTCCCAGATAGTCTCTATTGCGCTGTCCTCTTCCTACGACACTAAAAATTACTGGAACGATGCACAAACTCTTGCTCAAGCAATGCCAGTTACGTACTTCATTATTTCAGGGTGAACACTTCATAATAGCTAAAGATAGTCCTTGGGTTTGATGTTATTTACTTAAGTGTGTGTTGAGCAGGCTAACCTTAGCACAGATAAACAAAGTACCCCAGAGAAATTTTAGCACAACGATCTACATGTCCTTAGAGAAAGTCATGCCTCAGAAGCTTTCAGTTAGAAAGCAATAGGAAAATGGAATTTGAAGTGCAGCTGACTATTAAGTTGATCATTTCACAGTACTTATTTCTATAATAAAGCTGATCATTTTACATTATTAAGCT
Source organism: Calcarius lapponicus (assembly GCA_039654755.1). Taxonomy (NCBI): domain Eukaryota; kingdom Metazoa; phylum Chordata; class Aves; order Passeriformes; family Fringillidae; genus Calcarius; species Calcarius lapponicus. The sequence goes on along the minus strand of CM077464.1, from coordinate 52,031,921 downwards.
GATCATTTCACAGTACTTATTTCTATTATTTATTTTGACTGCAAGCATCCCAAAGGTGGGAGGTGCATCAGGACCCTGGGGACAGCTGCATTGGATCTATCAAGCCCATTGCAATGTCTGGATTTGTGCTGTACCTTCCCTTCCCAGTGATCCCAGAACTGTCTCATTTGAGAGACACAGGGGCCACCCGGGCGACTGTTGTGCACTGTTGGCACTGCTTCCTGCAAACTTTTCCTGCACCCTGGCACTGAGGTGCATCAGAAAGGGTTCAGCTTACTCATTTATAACCCAGCTACCCAGTCATGCAACACTGCTGCTTAGACCATCCCCAGAATCCACCTCTTGGGTATGTATTTTCAGTTTTGTAAAACACACCTGGAAGCCACAGTTGTCTTTTCCCCTCAGAGCCACTGCTTTACTCAGCATCCAAACCAACAGAAGTCAGAAATACTGTTTCCACTGGGTGAAAAGCATCAAGTGCTTTGTGCTACAGCCTTCCTGGCTAGACACAAAAGTCTTTAAGTCATGCCCATTTTCAGACTGCGATGTCAAAGCAGATGTGGGACCAGATTTACTGTAAAAGGTTTCTTCTGGCCCATGAATTGTCCAGAAAAACTCTAATGCCCTGAGCACAGTTTGGAGCAATTATACCCTCACTCATAAACCCAATAACCCAATGAGATTTATAATTTCACATAATTTTGACACAAGCCCAGTTGAAACTCAGTGGATTATTTTACTTTTTGGTACCTGAAAATGCTTCAAGACAGCTTCATTCCCTCAGCAAAGACATTAAACCAGTGTGGCAAAATGAGATGGAGACAATTTGTACCTGGTTTCAATATCTCTATATTTAGGATAGTTCGACATAGATTGCTGTTTCAGGTTTTTTGGAGTGTTTAGCAGAGTCAGAACCAAATCCCCAAAACACAGATCTATCTGAAATGCAAGTTTTTCAGGAAATCCTAAAGAAGCTGTTCCCAGAACCTCACTGATACATACCTCACAGACACCCACAAGGTATAATTCCAATTTTTTAGGACCAAGTCTCACTAGTTCCTTGTTCTTTATTGCTGTCATTTTTCAAGATTTGTAGTGAGGATCACTTCCACTGTATCCATCTAAGGTAGTGGCCAGGGGGAGAGGAAGTAGTTTGTAATGATGTTGAAAAAACACAAGCCAACAGTCAGTCCTGACACGAAGAGACTCTGCAGTTGATACTGTCAAGGAGAAGAGAAAAAGGATATTAAAAACATGCCAGAATTTCTTATCAGAGACCACACTCCATAGGAGAGCTGGGAAAAAAGCCTCAAGCCTTTTAGCCTTCAGTGCTCTGCCTTAACCTTCTACACCAGTTTTGTGAACACTTATCTTACACTGGGGGACATCCACCTCTTCCTGAGTATTTATTCTTCATCACAGGTCAATTTACATCAAGGCATAGGAAAATTGGAAAAAAAAATGAACCACAACCAGGAGCTTGTTCTATTAAGCCTGATTAGCTAAGCAGTGCTCCAGGAGCAGCTGAGGGACTGCAGATCCTGTCTCAGAGGGGCATGGGGCTGGACAGGACTGCCTGCCATGACAGCCACGTTCCAGAGGCAGTGAAAATGGGAAAGGGGCAATTACAAAAGTCCCCGAGCCTGCTGTGTCCTTTTGTGCAATGTCTGTTTCGTGTCACATCTCATGCAACAACTGTGCTATGTAAAAGCAATTGGTGTAAAACTACATTTTCCTGAGGAGCTGGGGTGCACATACAGAGGCAGCTCTGGGGGCTGAAGCTCAGACAGAACCTGATGAGCCTAAACATTACAAGAGACTAATTACCTCAAAGGGGGCTATAAACATACAGATTCGTGGGGCTGTGGAAAGATGATTTGGCCACAGATTCATCTAGGGGAAAAAAAGGAAAAGTTGGCCACTGGACTTTGGGGAAAATTATTATAGATACTGTTTGGGAAAATAAATGGGTCTGTTGGACCAGTGTCAAATAAGAAAAGGATTAATTTTAAATGAGGAACACCTCTGGAAATTTTGGCCAGGCAGCACTGTAGGCAGTAAGAGAATAGAAGAATTAACAGACAGCAAATCATTCACCATAAAGCCACTGGTGCTTATACCAGGAGTCATTCTGTGAGGAAGAGGTTCTGCAAGCCAAAAATGCAGCAGTAGCTGCACTCTGAAACAAGCTGAAGCTGCCTGAAAGGAAGAGTCTGTTTTCTTTTGGTGTTTGAGCAACAGCAACACCTTGCTGGTGTTTTTCACCAACTCTGTGGCCATCATGAAGGATTGCCAAATTTCTTTTTTAGGTCAAGTAAGCTTGGAATTTATTATGCAACCAAAAATTTTAGAAAATAATGAGTTTCATACAGGGAAGAACAAACTGACTTCCATGTCCATTTAAAATAACAAGACACACAGCTGGCACCAATGTGGACGCACAGCATCAATTTGTCCAGCTGTGGAAAATGAGAAGCTGGGAGTGAAGGCTTTGACTTGAAAGAGATGGGAAAACCTAAGTCATTATGTTTTTGTGCTCAACAAATTGCAGCAAAAGCATCTGGCTATTCCTCTTTGTTTAAAGTTAAGTTTTTATTTCTGAAGGCAGGAAGGTCCTCAGACATGTTTCCTTACATTTACTGCAAGATTTCTGTTATTTGACTTCTCCAGGAGCATCTATCCATATGTCAGCTCGAATTTTCTATTTGAAATTACAGCTCAGAGTTTACAAGCCTATGATGAGACTTCTGAGGATCAGGCAAATGCTCCATCTCTCCACTGACACAGACAACAGCAATCTGCTCAGTGCAGCAGCATTTAATATCAAAAGGGTTATAAACACCTACAAAAATATAAATTATTTTCACCAGTAAGAGGCATCTTTTATCAATATGTCACAGTATGCCCTGAGGACATACTTGCAGGTTAAGAAAATAACACTTTTACCTCATCAGAATAACAAATCCAGCCTGTTCAGGCCTGATGTAGCCTAACTAGTTGGATTTCCTAAGGTTTTCAAATGCCTGAGGACCTTTTCTGCCTTCTGCCTGCCCTGTTAATTCAGAGGTAACAGACACTCACAGCCCAAATACATGGTTTCAACTCCTGCCTATGCTAAGGAAGGCTCATTTCTGTGGGAAGCAGACTTTCCAAACATGACCCACAGTGTCAGAGGTGTCTGCAGGCTCTGGGTCACCATCTAAGAAAGAAAAGGTGCAAAAGGGGGAGGAGACCCTGTTGCTACAGCTTGGTGTCTGCCCCTGCTTCAGCTGCAGCAATCCAGCACAGATTGGGTCACAAGCCAGAGAGCTCAGCCAGCAGGCTCTGCGGCCAGGTTGAAGCTGTCACCAGTCATTTTGGGACACATGGTCATACTCACAAAAGCAGGAGCTGGTACCAGCTCCTTAGCCAGGCTGCTGCACCTGCAGAGGTGATAACCTCTGGGTCAGGGCATGGCCTGCAACATGGTTTTGTGGACCTGAATCTGAAGGCCCGATATGGCCACCTCAAAATGAGTTAGCAGCCATGGAGCTAGGAACTGCAGCCAGCTTGGATCATGAAGCAGAAAGGAAATACACTCTTAGGAAGGAGACCAGCATGACCATCTGCTGGACATTAGTGCCTTTCTCCTGAGTTAATTAGATTTTCCCCTGCCTTGATCTGACTTTTCAGAGCTGCAAGGCTCTTTTTTAGCACTGTAGCAAGACTAGAAAAATCCTCAGGAACTGGGACTGCCAAGTAAATCACGGTGATAAAATGAAATCATTACCCATCATAGCTCCACAAATTTGGTGACTACCAGACAGTCACAGATCATCCCTGGACTCTCCCTGTGGACTCTCTGATTCGAGGAGCACTCTGCCCAAATATCTGACAAGTATCTGCAGCTTGCAAAAACAAGGCTAGCCAAGTAGAGAGGAAATTAAAAAAAAAAACGGAAGAAAAACATTTGTGGTTTCTCTCTTTCACCAAATGTTAAAAAAAAAAAGAGGGGGGACGGAGTAAAAATGTACTCCTGCAGCCAAACCTTCCGTATGGAGCCAATGGGCAGATCTGGTTTCCTTGGACTACACTGACCTAGGACAGGAGAAACCTGATGAGAAGGGCTGGAGGAGGGAATCAGGAACAGAGCCCCTTGCAAGGTAAGTGCTGCCCGGCAAAACCTCTCTGTTTTGATTGCTGGTGTTCTGGAGATGAGCTGCTGTCCAGTAGCTGAGGCTGAGCCTGCAAGCCTATAAACAACCTGGTCCCTCTCCATTTAGATGTGCAGCCACCTTCCTGATTTTTTTAACAACATAAAGTCCATGCTTGTTAAAGGCCAAATTAATTGCTGTTTTACCCTCAAGGGCTTTTTTCGTTGAAATTTTTTTCTGTGTGACAACTGACCATCTCAATTTAACTCCTCTGACTGTTGGGATCCTGGTAAGCTGTTTAATGAAGATGCATTTGATGAGTAATCAGGGAAGCCCTGCCTCATTTCCAAAGGCAAATCAGGAAGTTGGCTTGTAGCAGTGAATTTATTTGCCACTCCTCTTTGAAAAGGGGTCAAAACCCATGTACCTGCTGTTTGCCAAGAAGAAATACGTTGTAAACTCTGCTGGACAAAGACCATCTTTATTCCAAGCTATATGTTACCAAACAGATCATTATATCTTAATTATATCACTGATTATATTTATCAGATAGGAAACTTTCGGTTTTCTTTTTAGCATTGAGTTTACAGTAAAGTACACTTCAATTGGTCCTGGAAGCATCAGGCTATACTGACAGCTCTCTAAGCAGAAGTTTAATATGTGACAAAGTTAAAATATAATTAAAATAGAGTTTTAAAGAAAAAAGGTATCACTCTTTGCAAGTGCAGATTTCACCCTAGGTCTGCCTCAGTCGATCCTGTTCATTCCAAGGCTCTCTAGCCTACAGATTTTCATGTGGCTGGATTTACATCACAACTTCTTTTTTTCTTTATTTAGTCAATTTGTAGTGATGGAGGAACATAATGTAGTTGCTGTACTTTTTAGTCGGTGGTGGTGGGTGAGCTGCTTTCTAATGCTAGTGGCATTTGATATCTTAAGTAAAATGCCTTTTGGTAAGAAAGCATCCGTGAACATTATTTGAATAACGACTACAAAACTGTGTCAGCAGTACCTGCCCCTCTTTCACTTTCTGCAGCTGTTCACAACTGCTCTGTGATTGTACAGAGAATGAGTACTCAGGAAATATTATGTGGACCTGCCACAGGCTGCCCAGCCTCTTTCCATATCACAATTCAGGGCATGGCAGGATATGACAAAAGGTTAATGAGGGTATGACTTGAGCCACATTTTGTACTGAAAGCAGCAAATGTGTAGTTTTGCCCTCTTTCAGACCATTTGAAGGAATTATTTCCTGGGCTAAAAAATACACTTAGAAAAATGCTTGTAGAGTAAATTTTGCTAAGTAATTTGCTACACCAGAGAATTTGTGCTGAACTGAACAATTCTGCTAAAAAGACAAAGCAAGGCTAGAGACCCCTGTGTAGCAGCCTGACCTCACCAAAAGTAACCCTCATCAGTGTCCTTGTAAGTTGGTATCCACTAGCTGCATATCCAACAGAGGGACCTCCATCGATGTAGGGAGCCCCGGATGTGGGAGTAATGTGCTCTGACTCTATGATTCAGAATGCTGGAATATTGCTTTATTAAAACTATACTATATTACACTAATACTATATTATACCTATACTAAAGAGATACTATACTATGCTATACAAAAGATACTAAAGAAAAACCTGTGACTGTCTGAGACAGTCAGGACATAGTTTGGACTCAATTGGTTTAGGAATTAAAACAATCTTCAGTAGAATCTAATTGACAAATAACTTTGGGTAAACAATTTCTATAATGCATTTCACAGGTGCTAAACAACCAGGAGCAGTGAATAGAGCTAAGAATTGTTTTCTCTTCTTTTCTGAAGTTCTCACTGTCTTCCCCAGGAAAAATCTTTGGGAAGTTCTGCCTGCTGCTCTCTGTGAAGAGACCTGCAGCCACAGACCTCCCTAAGCCAGAAAATCCATTTCAGTGCTGAGCCTTCCTCTGAAGCAATGCTGCTTCACAGGATCAGCTAAAATGAGTTAATCTTTGCTGGCAAAAGTGTGGTATGAGCAGTAGGCAAAACTTAACCAAGGATGGGCACTGGGGTGTTGTGCTGAGGTTAAGTGCATGGAACATGAAATTTTTTTGCCTGCTTCTCAGGAAAATAAAAGAGAGCTGATAACAGCAACTTGTGTTTCAGTAGACTATCAGCCACACTATCTCTTGGGATGAGCTGTGACTCTTCCACTGGAAGAGCCAGGGAACCCACTGTGGTTGATAGATACAGCCTGCAACTGGAGAGCAGAATTAAATGAGCATGTGGGGACCAAGTTTTGAAGATGGATCAGTCAAAACACCTCAGAGCAGGAGTATTCATAATTCAGGTCTGTGACAGAGGATGTGAGAGAAGTGGCAACAGGGAAGGAGGAATCTGGTTTTTCAAGTGGGAAGGGGGATGAGGAAGGGAGAAGCAGTTTGGGGAAGGTACGGCATTCTCCGTCATCCTCTGAGCCGTCCACATGAATTCCTTCTGCCAGTCATCCCACCTACTCTTCTCCCAGAAATGAATTTTTCTCCTTACCACTATACCACGCATTTTAATCTGCATGGTTTGCCACAGAGAGCACAAACTTGATGGAGCTGTTACACAAAAATGTAGATTCCTGTTAGCAATCCCCTACTATGTATCTAGCCTGACCTCCTACATGCAAACTTAGGACTGTTCTCTGTTCCTGGAGTTTGCCCTCAGTAATAAAAGTGGGCTAATTGATAGTGATAGTTAAGATGATCTTAGAGTTATCCAGAGTAACTTCAGTTGTAGGTTATGGCTTGGTTTTTTGCAAACAAAATACTTTTCATTCACTTACTCTCACTTAAATTTGCTCTTTCAAAGCAAAGCATTCTCTAAGTGCCCAACCATACAAGCTCGGTGGAAGGCATTTTATCAGAAGTAGTATATTTTAAAGAAATAGTAGCATTTTAAAGAAATCCTAAAGTTGTGCTTCTAAGAATAAAATGGGAAGCTATTATTCTTGCCATTCAGTGGGAAAACATTTTGAATGAATCACACACTAACCAAAGAGTATGTCATGAATATAAAACACTTAAAACACTCTTAACAACATCTGGGGAACATCCTGAAAAGCAGAGATTCTTTTCTGCCTGTGAATGATACAACAAATAGTGAAATGCATGCCATTACTTGGTTTGGAGCATGTGAGGGGCTGTGCCCAGACCCTCAGACTTTCTGTCCAAGATCACATCAATAGTTCTTCTCAGGCAGCAGTAAAAAAGAGATCTAAACAGATTCACAGAAGTTTTCGGCAGATCAGCATTTTACAGAACAACGTTTGATGGTTGTTCTGTTCAACCTTCACAATCCCTCTGATTTAAAACTCAGTGGTTGTGTTTACATGGCATGACAAAAAAGCTGGAAGGGTAATATGCCCCATACTTGGTGCACCCTGTATTCTTTTTGGAGAGACTCTCAATACATTGCCCACACATCTTCCCTTGGGTAAGGAACAAAGATCAAACCCACGTATATATTTTGTGCTCTTCCCTCTGCCTAATTACTGATCAAGGTCTTCCTGTCCTGTGCCTGAGCAGCACTGGGCTCCCTGCCCAAAAAGGGTATTCCAGCTGTGCCTGTTGCTGCATCGTCTTCCCTGCCCAGGTGAAGGAGCTGGAACTAGGTGGTGTTTAAGGTTCCTTCCAACCCAAACCATTCCGTGATTCTGTGACCTTCTACTTATCTTTCAGAGAAAGTGTAATCTTTGTTTCTGGACCTTACCTGCTGTTGTGGAAATGACTGAAATGTCTGTGCATTCAGCATGAACAGAAAAAGCTCTAAAGGATTCTGTGGCCTTTATGGATGCTTAAACCAGATCTGGTCTAAGTTCTGTGACATTTTTCCTCTAGGGTAGCTTGTCAATCTGTTGGCTTCCTCCCACAGGTTTTCTGATCCTAGAGAGCGCCCAAAAGGCTCTGCTTGAGGAATATCAGGGACTGAAACACCTGAGAAGAGGTTTATTGTTCATGTGTTCATGGAAAGAAGGGAAAGTGGCTCTTACTTTGCACATCATCTGAAGTACAAGAAATGACCCCCTGTCACCAGGGTTCAAAGGCTGAGGGATGCTGCCTTGGCTGGCTGGGCACCAGTCTGTCCTTCCCTCACAAGCTCCACATGACGTGCTGAGGCAGGCAATCATGATGGCCTGCTGCAGGGGCTTGCTTATAGGGAGTAGATGACTCTGAATCACCCTCATCCCTATCCCCCTTCTTAGCCCCAAGCCACAAGGAAACAAATCTGCTTTTACCAAACAACACCTCCCTCCAAACAGTAGCTTATTTCTCTCTGAATGGATGAACTCCTGTCTGCCAATACAGCATCTCTAAATGCCTCAGGCAGGACACCTCAGCAGGACCTTATTTTGCCTTGGATTACTCTTGTGTGGCTTTCTAAAAAATAAGACACCCTTGTGTGACAGTAGCACTGATTGTTTCTACTCCACTTCAAAGCAGTACAGAAAATGCTCTTTTTCTAAGATGGAACCAAAGAGCTTCAGAAATTTCTATTTTCAGAGGGGCTTTCTCCTTCCTCTAGAATTAACAGTTGGATACTGATAGACAGAAGTAGCAAATTGTGCTGTTTCTGTATTAATTAAACAGCATATTAAAAGTGGTACAGAGCTAGAACTCCTGTCATGCCCTGCCCAGAGCCCCCCCAAAAAAATCCCTCAACACAGAATGTCTTGATCTGGGGTGAGGGAAGAGGTTTTTACAATCATTTAAGCCCCCATGCAGGTACACAGCTCACTTTTCAGCCCAGATAGGCACACTTCAACGGAGATGAGAAAAGAGCTCCTTTTCTGCCTTTCGTGAGACAGATATTCTTCAATTTAGTTTATGGTTACAGATGACATAGCTGTCTAGGGGCACTCTGGTGAGGAGAAGCAAGGAGGAGAAGAGCCAGTGTGGGGGTGGAGAGCTGCAGCTCTGCCCCTCCATTTGATGTGGTCTCTTTTAAAGGTCACCCACTGGGACCTGACATCAATCAAACTATTTTAGTAAAAATGAAGATTTATATAACACATTTGTGCTATAGGTCTTGGTTCTTGTTTCTTAAATTACTTAAAGCAATATAATAACTTTCACAGGCATATCATAGGAGATTGCCAACATTTCAGACATTTCCTTGATGTAGGATGATCACAATTGAAAGGAATGTGAATTTTATCCAGCCGTCGGTAAGGTTTTGTTTTCCTTAATCCCTGAGACTAAATCATTGGATAGTTTTCAGCCTCCAAACTAAATCTTAATCGAGACTAGCTGTCATTTAGGCAACTGCATGACTCTTATAACAAAAGAACCTGGGTACATTTGAAGAGAGACTGGGGCAGTCCCTGGGATGGTGACCCTCAGCACTTCTCATTAGTGTGAGCTGGTTGTGCAAGAGAGCTCTCTAGTACGTAGGAAAAAAAAAAATCAAATTTTCTTGTCAGTAATAAAGTTCCTTCATTTGAAGTGCTCTTCTACTCAAACCTGTGAGAGGTGCAAGCCAGCCAGAGTTCCCCCAGACTGGAAATAAAGCTGGCGGTTTGTGTCCCAGGAGAATGCCATTTTTCTTTGTGCTGCATACATAAGTGATTTTTTTTTCCCCTCAAACACGAGAGTTCAGTTTATCTCTCGATATCTGTACAAAGCCAACACCTTCCATCCCCCAACAAAAGTCACTAGCAGTAGGGTTCTATCTAGGCCTCTTCAGAGGTGTTGAAGATAACAAGTGGTTCAGCTGTGGCACTGAAATTAGTAGACAAGATTCTCACACAGAGGGGAAAATTACAGATATTTCAGTGCCATTTCTACTGCAATAACACTTGGGATACCTCCAAGCACTCTGGCAGGCAAAAGGCAATATTTTTCCACAAAGTTAGGTCCCTTTTCATGAGGAGCAGAGGGCAATTTCTGTCCCCTTTGCCAGGATCATCCACAGATGAAAGGAGATGGGAATGGAAACACCAGGTACAGCCCTCTGTTCACCTCCCCAGCAGCAGCAACAAATCTACACCAACACCAGCACAGGGGAAAAGTCCCATCAAAGGTGGGAGTGAGGGAGGAAGAAGAGAAGAGTGTGTTTGCCATGTCCCAAAGTCTCCCCTCCCACCCTCCACCCCCCTGCCAATCTCCATGGCACCCCTCAGGCAACACAAAGAACGGTCTGGAGGCTTTGTTTGATTTGGAGGAAAACCTAGAAGTACTCTCAGTTCTCTGTGACTTGTCTGGGGAAGAACCATTTAAGTTGTAATGCCAAGGCTAAGCTTTAACGAGGATTTTAGCCCCGAGCCTTACTTACAGATTAATAATGTAGACGGGCTGTTCGGGTTGTGCCAGCGCCAGTGAAAACAGACAGGCTTTTTCTCACCCTGAAAACAAGTAAGGAAGAGGTGAAATCCAGGAAACCCTGGAGGGACCCATTTCTCCCTTTCCAGAAGGACTGTGGATTCCTAGCCTGGGACTGCATATCTTGCATTCTGGCAATTAAAATTAGGTCAGAGGTGTCAGAGTTTCTGCACCATGGCTTCTCTCTTTTAAACAGAGAGTGAAACTCATTCCTGCTTCACAAGGGAGTCACAAGGGTGAATTCAACACTGTGCACACCAACATTGTGCTGAGCACCAGCCTGAGCCCCTCAGCACTTCATGGCTTTCATTCCAAACAGCACCAGCAACTCCTAGAAACAGAATTAAATGTTCTTTTTATGTGATCTGGTGAAAGTTCACACATCAGTTTCATACTTCTATTTCATGTCAGGATTCAGCTAAATAATGAATCCCAGTGAGCATTTTGCTTTAGAAAATTATTCCAAATAAATACCAACAGGCTTTTGATATTTTTGAAGCTATACTGAATGCATAGCTTAATGATAATGAATGGGTGACTGCTGCTTCTTATCACAGCTCTCAGTCGTAGAAAAGTTTGCCAAAACCCTACTAATGGAATAGTACAGACTGGGGAGCAACTGGCTGCAGGAAGGGAGTGCTGGCAGGGAATAAGTTAGGTGTGTGCTGGCAGCAGGGACAGCTGGCACAGCCCTGGGCTGCACTGGCAGGAGCGTGGCCAGCAGATGTGGTGAAGTGGATTTTCCCCTTTGCTCTGTGCTCACTGGAGCATACCTAGACACAGTGTCCAGTTTCATCCATCCCATCCTCCTGCGCCAATACAGGAAAGGCTTTGACAGCCTTGGGTGAATTCAGCATAGGCCACACGCCACAATGGCCATGGCTGGAGCACCCAGCTTTGAACAGAGGCTGAGGGACCAGGAATCATTCTGCCTGGAGAAGCAGTGGCTTTGGGGGTGATCTATCAGTGGCCATACAGTACCTATGAGAAGGTTACCAGGAAGACCAAGACAAGCTCTTCAGAGGCACATGATGGGAGAATGAGAGACAAAAGCTGTACCTCAAAACAGGGGAATTTCTGACTTGATGTGAGGAAAGCAATTTTCCCCAAGGACAGCCAAAGCATCAGCAGGTTGCCCAGAGACACCACCACATCTCCATCCTTGGAGGTTTTCAGGATCAGCTGGACAAAGCCCTGAGTGATCTGGGACCTACTGTGAGCAGGAGGTTGGGCTAGATGAGCTCAAAAGGTCCTTTTCCTGCCTGAACTTTTCTGACATTCTTCTACTGTAAACTGTTATTTGTCATGAAAGAAACAGTATCAATCATCACTGAGTATCTCTTGACACATAGGGCAGATAAGCTACAATGACCAGTGGGCCTTCTCTCCAAGAGCACTGTATCCACTTAAGGAACTTCTGAGGCAAGAACTCCCAACATTATTTTCATTGTAACTACGTGAGCGGTCATGACTAAATGCTGATCTGCCAAGACCTGGCCTGGAGCCAGGTGAAGTAACTGGAAAGTTTGAGGGTTCACATCAGCTGATGTAGATGTCCAAATTTGAACTCATTATTGGCAACTCAAATTCGCTCCGTGAAAAGACGCACTTAGGCAGAAAACTAAAATAGGTCAGACTGATTAATGCCAAAACACATTTACTCTGTCCTGACTACAAAGGGAGCCTGACTACTTCAGCCATAGCTACGTATAGTGCACACCTGTGCACTTATATCAGGTGCTTCCTGCCCCTACTGACTTCAGCAGGGGGATGAGGGGATGGATTGTGCTTGATGTCTATTGAGGTCTGAACAAAAATGCAGAAAGTCCACGCAGAAATGTATTTCTGGTGCATCTTCCAGTTTAGAGTTCTAGCCCCACAGCTTTACAATGTAACAGTTATTTATTGAGAGTATCTTTTCCTTCTTCACTATCATGGGTGGTACTGTCTTGAGGATGATAACTAGTGACTGGATGAAATTTTACCACAGAAAACATGAGGAAAGCCAAGGAGAAAAATACCAGACTACTAGCCTATCTTACAAGTTATGACTGTGCTGGGGGATCTGACAACTTTTCCCTAAAGCTTCCCTGAAGCCACTGCGCCAAGCTTCTTCCCAAGTCCAGGACAAAGGCAATATGAGCCTGTAGTCACAGCCCTAGCAGAGGAAAAGGCTGGTGCCACCTGCCATGTTATCAGGGGAATGTTTCCAGCAGATGGAGTTGAGCTGCCCAGGTTGAGAAGGGTTTTGGGCAGCCTGAAAAAGCTGGGGTTAACTCTGTAGTTCCACAGTCTGTTTCTGTTGGCAGAAGCAGGAGGCCACGGGGTGAAGCGAATCAAGGCTCCAGTCCGGGTTAAAAATAACAGCGTGGGAGGAGAGGGCTGTTGGAGGGTGAGGAGGGAGAGAAGGGCAGTGGCCAGCTCTGCTTCCAGACTGGCAAGTGCCAGGGAGGTGGCACAGGATGAAGGGTAGGACTACTGCTCCTGGCAACCACCAGCTCATGCTGGCTGGGACCTCCTCCAGAGGAAGCCCTGGCAGCTGAGGAGCTGAGCCTGGGTGAGGGAAGGTGAAGGAGGACTGCTGCCCCAAAACACTCCCAGTGAGGAAACAGAGCAGAAAAGAGTGAGTGACAACAGCTGAAAGACAGTGTCATTCCCACACACTGAAAATATGTTTATCCTGGTCAGTAATATGTTTAGGTTGGAAATTAGAATAAGGTTTCATTTCCTCTTGATTTCACTTATTTTCTTCAGTCTTCAGCATTTTCGCCTCCACAAATAAAACAATGTCCAAACCAGAATCCCTCCGGCATCCACCCTCCATTAATAAATGCCTGTAAAATGACTTCTCCGTCTGCAGCCTGGTGATGGGCAGAGCTACAGTACTACAAGGATATAAATGACAATGAGGTTTCAGAGAAGCAATAGCTTGCATTAGACAAAATGAAATTAAGAAAACAATGGAAAATCTTCCGAGTACAGAGGTCTGAAGAAATGTCACGTGCCCAAACCTTATTTGTTTCCTCTTAGCAAATATGCCAGCCTACAAGTGGGAACTTCCCCCATCAGCCTTCCCCACACTTTTCTGTCTTGTTTAGTTTTCAGCTCACAGTGTCCATGTTTCCATTTTATTTCATTTCCATTTTATTTTGCATTCCTCCTACGTTTTCTAAGCCACCTTCAGGTACTCACCACCTGTCTATCTACACAGTGGAGCTCAGGACACAAAGTGTTAAAAATGGGACAGATATGATCATGAGGGACAGCATGAGTCCCGAAGGTCTTGCAGGCAGACCCAACACACTTGTCTAGGTACTTTGGAAACCCTTTGATAAAGATGTATCAAAGGCCCTGAGTACTCAGGCCTCATCTCTAACTTTCTCCCTGCATGTTTTACCCCTCTCCTCCAGCAGAGCCCCTGACACTTGCTCTCTGAGTAGCTGGCAGCAGGCACACAAGAAACTGTGGCTTGTGCTGCATGAGCTGCCACAGAAAAACCCACGCTGAATGAGCTGCACATCTAGAAACAGCTCCCACCCAAAGGAAAGTGTTACAATTACCATCTCTATCACAATTACCGCAGTTAACATCTCATCTCAACCCCCAAACACGTAACAGAAAATTCACATCCATTTCAGACCCTCTTTTCCCACTTTTGGAAAGTAGCTTTGCAGTTCTTGTGTAATTACTCAGGGAAAAAAAAAAAAGTAATAAAGCCACTTATCTTGTCCTTGAGTCATGCCACTTGCAGGCTTAGCACAGCCAGCTGAATTCCCCAACTGACCTCACTGAGACAGCTCTGTGGAAAATTGACACAGTGTTTGGGAATGCCAAGCCAAGCAAGCAAACAGTTTATCAAAACAGGCTTTTCTAAATCTGTCCCATGAAGCTGAGCAAGCACATGGGCAACACCATCTCTATGGAAAGTGGGACCCCAGTCCTTAAACCGACGCCATACTTTGGCTCTAGCATAGCTATGAAAATAAATATGTGTTAAAAATCATCCCATCTAAAACCTGCTCAAAGGGAAGGCCCCAGTATAGACACAATCATGTTAATGTCACAAGTCCTTCTTCTGATGGTAACATTTACTCCAGTTGGGAAATCAATCTGGGCTAAAAATGGGTGTAAAGTCGAGATTCTTTCAGCCTTCCAAGAAGTCAAAGTACATCAAAAAATATGAGATGTGTTAATCACTGCCTGTGCAAAAATCCTTGCTCTGCAGTGTTTGTTTCAGAAGGAAGAGGAAGGCCTTACAGACAGAATCAAGAGGCTTTTTCAGTGTATTTGTTCTGCAGGCACTTATTCCTGGCCCATGGCATGTTAAGCAGGATTGTTCAGGTATCAAACACTCACACAGAGGATGTGGATGCACGTACATTTTACCACACCAGTGCAGCTCGCACATGCCAGACAAGCTTCATAGGTTGCCCGCACTGACCTCTGAGGTGGTGGAGGCAGATTGCTCAAGAGTGAGACTCTTATCTCTATGCTGAATAATGTCTCTCTGTGTCTCTCTTTCAACTCCTGTCTCCCCCTCAGAGAAGTTAACTCCCACCACACCTCACACTCTCCAGAGCATAGTCTCTTCATGTAAACCAGAGGCGTTCCTGCTCCCCCATTCTTTTCAGTCTCCTAAGTCAGCAAGGAATTCCTTTGCAGTGCCTGCTACCTAACACAGAATGCCCCTTCTAATGTCCAAGAGCAGCCAAATGTCTAACATTCCCATCCCTATTGCAGGTATGGAGGAAAGCTGGTGATGGTCAGTCTTGATTCACGTGTGCACATGCCAGTGCTTTCAATCACTGACAGGTTCCTGCTGTCCCAAACTAGGATTCAGATCCCACAGTTGACCAAGAAGCTCATCCTGGTATAGACTTTCCTATGGATAGATGTGCAGTACATCTGTTACTGCTCAGCCTTTAGTGTGTTTATGTACAGTTTGCCTAATGCTCCAATCTACATTATTTATATACTGATGATATAACAAATTTGAAAAACAGTTGTGGCACAAAAGTTCAGTGCCTCACAGGCCCACAAAAAAGCCATCATTTTTATTAAGAACTTTGTCCTTTCACATTCTTCTTGAAATGCTGCCCACAGCTCAAAAACTACAGTGCAAATCTTCACTTTTGCTTATTTCTTGCAATGTTCAGAAGTGAAACCAACCCAACAGTAACATCCTGGCTGCAGAACCAAATAATTGGTAACCATGAGGTGAAAATAATTATTAGATCTGTATTTCATCCTTGTCTGTGTTTTGAACAGGCTTGTGATACTGAGCCAGAGTCTGGCTTTCTTCTCCAGGGAATTTAAACACTAGAATAGCACAAAGCATCTATAAGGGCGGACCTTCCTCCCTGAGGCCCCCACAGTGTTACCACAGAACCACCCCAGCGACCCGAGCACAAGACACCTTTGCCCAAGGGACCAAGGAAAAGCCTCAGGCTATGGAGACAGGGGTGTATCCTGCCTGCTGTAACACACACCAGGAATGGCAAACTGAGCTTAACACAGAGTACTGGATGTGGGAGAAATCAGTCCTGTCTAGAACCTCTGAAACTCACAAATTCACTTAGCCTGGCCTGCTTGAGCTATAATGCCCACCGTGTCTTTACCACAAACTCTTGTGCCTTTACCACAAGCTCTTCTTTACCAGAATTGTAGTTTTTTGAAAAGGATTCAGTGCTTATTTCATGTAACAGGCAAACCCTACATCCTGAGTTAAGTGGTTAGTTGCTGGCACTGAAAGAAAAAGGCATTTTTTGTTGCCCATTTTCTAACTTGTATTTGTCTGCCTCCAGCACCTAAGCGCCTTGCTATGTCCAGAGATAATCTGCCATTATTAATTCTCTTCCTGCTTTCAGTTGTTAGTGGCAGAATGTAAAATGTCATCTTTGACAAAATAAATTGATTTAGATTCTCTTGCCTCTCTTTAGACAGCACAGTTCAGCCTATGCTCATGCATCTCAGGCAGTCTCTGTTCTCGGCCCATCTGTCAAAATCCTTTTAAACCCGTAAACATTTCAGAAATGGTCTCATTAATGCTGTACACATGGAAATATCACCTCCTTGACCTTTACTCAGCAATCTGCTCCCATCAGGGACAGTAACATTTGCTTTTGGGTACACTGTATCACACAGGGAGTGCATGTTTAGCTGGCTATCCATTACAAACAAGCCTGAGTCACTGGTTTCCAAAACACAATCTCCCAGACAAATAGCACAGCTATAAAAGCACATCTCTGGTCTGTTAGCACCTTGAATTTGGCTGAGGATTCAAATACAGATTTTTGGGGATGAGATCAGTTTACCAGATAATGCAGAAGATGCTAAAAAGTAGGGATGTCCTTGACATTGTCATTTATTTCTTCGTCTATGGTTGCATCATCATCATTGTCTTTGTCTAATGAAATAAAGTCATGGGTTCTTAGGTAAGAACCCAAGCAACTGAGTACTCTGAGCCTCAAAGAATGAACCCTTTTGTATACCCCTCAGGAACATCAATTCTGAATGTCTCTTCATTTACAATTACTCTAGAAAGCATGACTATTAGCAATTAGATTGCAATTAATTGGATGTCTTTATTTATTGTTATTGTCTTATATTGTTAGAGCATGAGTGCTTTGGTTTTTGTTTTTTTTTTTACTCAGAGCATCGTGTGGAACAAAATCATGTCTTACAGAAATTTCAATAGGTGTATGTTTAAGTTGGTATCAAAAACTTTACCTCTACCAATCAAACAGACACAATCTTACCAAAATTACATTGCAATTAGTTCACAAGACAGTTTTACATTGATTACCATTAATTATATCACCTTTTCCTAATCTCTTCCTAACTTCAGTTCTGTATTGGCCTTCCTGTGATTTGCCCCAGAATTTATCAGATTGCTACCCACTTTTCAACTATTTGAGCCATAACTCCCATTTTTTTCCTTATTTTTGGCTTCAGTGTCCTGACAACTGACTTCATTCTTTTCCAGTTCACAGTGCTGAGACATGATGGAAGTACATATGAGTGCAGTGAATGAGAACATAGTTTTTCTCAGGCTGCAGCAGAAAAAACTGTGATTTTTCTTGGTCATTCTGACTTCTTCTACACCATGTCTTCTCTGCTGGATTAGAAAGAAAATTTCTGCATATGAACACAAACATGGCTGCTTAGGGAAAAAAAAAGGCAGAAAACCTTTTTAAAGGTTAAACTCTCAAAAAAAAAAAACCAAACCAACTTAAAACTCTCAAAACTTTCACCTTTGCTCTTCTTTTTGTCAGGAGAAGAAACCTGTTGGAAGAACTGCAGGTGGAATCTATCCCTTCTCACACCAACCTCTTTCTGAAGTGATGCAGCTCCATTACTCTGAGCCACATCATTTGTTAAGCTTTGGGCAGCACCAAAGTCAAACACAGCCAAATCTGACAGATCCCTGCACCAGCACTGCAGTGGAGTGATGAAAGGATAAACCAGTAATGAGGGGATAACCCTCCTGCCTTCCCTCAGCACCACCTCTCCCTGAAAGGAGCAACAGGTTTGACTCAGGGCAAGGAAACAGGGCAGATACAATATGGAAGGAAAAGCTCCCCTCTCTGAGCATATTAGCCCTTGATTCCTCTGATTCCTTTAGGATAACCTCTCTCCATGGCGCACAATTAGAGCAAAGGCAGACGCCAGAGGTGGAAGGAAGGGACAAGTGGCCTTCAGGAGATGACCATTTCTGCTTGGTGCATCCCTCTGTGTTGTCATTACCATAGATCTGCACAACTTGTGCTATTTAAAGAAGGGAAAAAGCTGTGACAATTTGAGATTAGCTGTCTGTGTAAAATGATAGTGAGAAACAGAACAGAAACATCCCAGCCTGGACCTGGTAAAATGCATTAGTAAAGACCAGTATCTCAAATTTCAGGCTGGAGTCTGCTGCTGTTTCTTGTTACATAAATGGAAACACAGGGCAATCTATCAATTCACTGCTACCTCACACTCTAACTCGCTGCTAAACGCCTGCAACAGGAGCTCAGGTGACCTTCCAAATCCAGGTGGAAGGTTTTAAGAACTGAATTATTACTTACATACCACAGGAAAGTAACTGATACTCTGAAGTGTCTTTGACGAACGTATTTTGTCTAACATTTCATGTGCTCCAAAATTGAGTCCTATTTATCACTTCTGGCAAGAAATAGGATCACTTGTGTGGCAAGCTTTACTGATTAAGGTTGAAAACAATTTGTCCAATATTATTGCCACCTCTGTTGAAGAGGGAACAGCTGCTACCCCTCACACCATCTTTAAAGGGCAAAGATAGATGGCTGGAATCTGCACAGGCATTCATGTGGGAAGCAGGAGGAAAGGAAAACACTGGCAAGACCCACGCTATAAGCACATCTGGGTTCAGAGAACAGGCATCCACTATTTAAGGAATGGCTCCCTGATGCTCAGCTTTGAAAGTGGAACAAATATTTAGTGCTGGCTCTGAATTTTCCAGCTTTTGAGTTCAGAGCAACATGGAACAGCCTTTGCAGCATGGAGTCATTCCACACTGATTTGCTCATTGGGTTTGGCTTACAGGGCTACTCTGGGGATGGCTAACCCTCAAGAGGTGATCCACTGTGCCTAGGCTGGCTCTGGAGTCAAGCCACCAAAGATCATTGGAGGTTTCCAGAGGCCTCATCATCACTTCATTTAAGCATCATTTCCTTGCTGATGCCCATAACTGGAAAACTAGGTAAGAGTTAAGGACTTCCTGGAATTAAACAGGGGTGTGACAGAAAATGATTAAGAGGACTTTGGAGGGGGCCTTGCACAAAGTCTTGGACTCCACCTTTTTGTCCCTTTTTGTCAGCAATACGCTTCCTCTCCCACAGCCTGCCATGGTGTTCTCCCTTTGCCAAGCACACTGACTCCCAGCAGGAAGGGCAGCAGCTATCACAACAGCAGAGTGGCTCAAGGGTAGAGAAAGCCTCACTGACCTAAGGTGTTTGACATAAAGCATGTTTATCAAGGAGCAGCAGGCAGCTGACCTGCTGGAAGGGACATTTTTGGTCAGCCTTTTTTAATTCAGGAAAGGGTGAGGACCATTTGTCTGAGGTGTCAGTGGAAGATGGAACAAGAATTATTACATAAAGCCTCTTTCAACCCAACCCACGCTGTTTTCTCAGGGCAAGTCCTCTAGGACTTCCCTAGCAGCTCTACTGCTGTGCTTATGCCTTTGAGAGAATTCTCTACAATTTCAGATTGGAAATTTTAAAATTTTGTTACAGGACAAATGAGTATTAAGGCTGCCCTTGATGGCAGCAATGGGTGGATTTGCTCAGACTCTGTTCATGGCAAGTCCTAGGCTGTGACTCTTCTCATCGGCTCTCAAAAGCAGCAGGGAGCAGGGGAGATAAAAAAGGTAACAATAAAACTCTGAAGGAGGAAAACCCAGTGGAATAAAGCACCAAAGCAAAGAGACAGAGAGTCCTACAGGAGGTGGGAGAACAGAAGAGTAGGTCAGACTCTAACAGTTCCTGCTCCATCAGCAAACAAATCTTCACTCCCAGGATCTTGCCCAGATTATTTACAAGCCCATTTAGTGGCAGTGTCAGCAGTCCTACAGACCACACAGCATTGCTAGTGGCTGTGGGACAAGCCATGGGTAAGGAGGGAGAATGATTTCAGTCCTACTTGGTTGGTCCTACAGGGACCTGCTTGGTCCCTGTGTCATTGGAAAACCCTGTAGGCACTGCAGCTTTCTTGAAAAGCCTTATGTTCATCACAAGAGATGTCAAGAACACTCACTCCCCCTTACCAATACACATCTTTAGTGGTCTGTGGGGGAAACATCTTCAGTTCCTCAGCATGGCAAAAGAGGCTCTGGGTGCAGGTATCATGGCTGGGCCCCCACCTCCTCCACAGAGGTCTCTCCTCCCTTCCTGCAGGGTGAGGATGTCAGAAAAAGCTGGAGTCACTAGAGGAGAGCAGTGGAGGTAGGGTCAGGATGGAGCTCAACAAAACTCAGTTTTCCTATTGTCCAGCCTCTGGGTACATGCTCAGGCACTCAATGGCATTTCCCTGCACAGCCCAAACCTCCCCGCACTCCTCCCTTCAGAGACACCATCCTTCTTGTTTTATGAGTGCTGTCTGGAAAGCATCAGAGAGAAAGTTAGTACCCCTAATGTCATGTGGGAAAGGGCTCCGGTTTGAGCGGTTCCACTGAGAGACTGACTGGGCCAGATTTCCTTTCCCTCTCAAAGAGCATTTGCAAAAGTGTCTATCATGGGGGACATTGCTTTACTGCTGAATCCATAATAAACTGGACTAGAAAGAAATCTTCTGCATCAGAGAAAACATTTCAGGCTTTAATAGAATTATTCTGCAGAAAAACCTAAATCTTCAAACCCAAAAAAACTAAAATACACCTAGTCCTTCTTTCTCTCATTGTTTTTGTTTGGGTTTTTTCCCAGCTTTGAACACTTCAAAATATATTGATTTTTTTTTCTTTGTTTTGGGTCCTTATGACTAACTGTTAAAATTACCTTAATTTTGAGGCAGAGCTTTAGTTTTGAGCTAGAGTATACTATGTAAAAATATCAAAACAGGCCATTCAAATAAAAAAATCTGAAATTTTTACAGCTAAGTCTCTCAGAACTACTAATTCTCATAGAAAGGGTTAGTTTCAGAAAAAGTAGGATCTAGTTTTGATAAAAAAGGATCTGGAAAAAAAAACATTCCCAAACAGCTTATCTCTAACCAGGCTGTCAAATGCCTTGTGTTCTTGTCCCAGGAAAACTGTTTTGTAAACTGAAACCTTTTGCTATTGCAAAAGCAGGAAGAGACTTCTCTGACCTCCACAGCTTCCACGCTTAGAAAAGCACGTTCCAGTGCCACCAGAAAAAACTGACCTCTTGTAATACTCTTTTGAATGCACAATCTCCTCTGTCATTCACTCAACAACAACAATAAAAAAGTTTATATTCAACTTTGAGTCTGTGACAGCTGGCAGACCAAAGTGAAAAGATTGAAATTGCTTTCTGATTGTCCCTGCATGCATCTGAGCACTGCTAGGGCCACCAGAAAGTTACAAATCCCAGTCCTGTCCAGTGTTAATCACTTAGCACATTTAAAAAATGTGTCACCTGTTGAAGGGCAAACCCATGTCCTCTTTCCCAGCATTTGAATCTGCGGTCAGATTTGACAGAGTTGGCACAAGCAGTGGGATTCACTCCTCTCAAGGCAGATGGTTCCCACAGAATCAGGGGACCAAGTAATAAAAAAAAATGGAGGAGTGGTATTTTAGACTTGTTTTTCATTTGTTTCATGTAAGGGCAACCACATATTTTTATGGACACAACCAGGTCTGCTAAGCTAAGCAAACAGAATGACCCCTTTCATCTTCATTTGCTACTTTTCCCTTTGAAATCATTCTCAGCTGCAATTGAACATTAGTTCATTGCTGTTGTGCAGAACTAACCTGGGCAGAACCTTGAACTGTCAGGTCTTCACTGCAAATTGTTCAGTGGTTTCCCTCCAGAGACCTGCCTCAGGAAACTACAACTGTCCCTGATGCTCCAGTAGGTGACTTTTTCCTGCACTGAGCTATTTGCACTGAAGACACAACACCGTGTTTGAGGCTCTGCCCAGGTTAGTTCTGCACAGCTACACTGCAGTGAACCAAAGTGATCACTTATCAGATCTCTCTGTAGCCACAAAGCATGGAATAACTGTTCCACAGGCATCTTGCCATCCAAACAGCCCAGAGATGAGAGCAACTGGTACAACGGCTCTTACTCCCACACAAAATATTGTGGTTGTGTGCGGTCCTGAACACCCCAGGGAAAAGGGATGGTCTTTCCCACAGGAGGAGCAGAGGACTTCCAAGTCATGGTCAGAGCTACACAACACACCACTGGACTGAGCCATGAAGACTACGTTCTAGAGTCATTGCCCTTGCAAGGCAAACACTCTGGTTTGATTATCAGCCCCTCTGAATGATGACAGATTTGCAGCACTGTGGGCAAAACAGTCCCAGCCCCACGCTGCACCATGGCCTGGGCTCCCATGAGCTGAATTCCCCTGGAGCAGACCCAAGTCAAGGTCAGGCTTCAGTTCCTCATACCATCTCCTAGGGGTGCTAACCCCTGTGGCAGAGCTGCTGGAGCATGAAAGTCTCAAGAGCTGCTTTTGCACATGAGAAAACTGAATAACTGGGGTTATTTGCACGCGTGGCTGAGCCACCTCACACAGCACATTTCATCACAGCCCTGTTTGCCTGCCAGTGGGTGTCCACCCTGCTGCCACCCTGCACCCACCTCCCCATCTGTGCCCTGAGCTCATCTGACCCCCAAGACAGTGAGTTCCAGGCAAGCATCCAATGCAGCAATTCAGACCTTGCTACAAACGTTTTTCATTATTGTTGGAGTTTAGGGAAAATAGCTTAAAGAACTTTGGGGACAAATAAAACAACAAAAACAACCAAAACCCCATTGTATATATACATATATATATACATCTATGTCAGAGGATTGCTGAACTTGGAGAAGCATTTGGTGCCAAGTGGCTTGCCCTTCTTTTTGTCAGCAAACCCAACATATACATTTGGGCTTGGATGATTGCCTGACTGGGATGCTAAGGAGATGTTTATCTAGGGACGCAACTTGCTGCGATTGAGGGAAGAAAAAAATCCCACAAAAACATGGAGCAAAAATGAATTGCAAAAATGTCACCAGTGGTGTTTCTGTATTTATTCCAACCCTGAGAACAATTACCCTTTGGCAAATTTTCAAATTCTGTTTATTTGACAGTGCTGCACGCAAGCCAGGGGAAAATAAGCATGAAAAGGAACAAACTGATATTCCTGATGCAGAACTGGATTGGCATTTAGAGGAAAGCATACCCAGCTTAACCTCCAAATGTCATATGCACGTCATGACATAAAAATGAACGAGGTACTATTTATAGGGCTTCAAATGAGTAGCTGACAACTGATACTTAACTATGCACATTTAAATACATATCTTTCTTAGGTAACTCTTGCCTTTCCCATAAACACATTTGGTTTCAATGAAAGGGTATGCTTGGGGATTTATTTACTTTTTTTCCTCCTGCCTCTGGCACAGCATACAGCCAGTGTAAGCTTGTGTACGGTCAGGGCTGCTCTTCTGGGTTATGTTCACACAGGCAAGAGCAGTCTGTGACAATGACTTCCTCAAGGATCCTGGCTGCACAGAGGGGTCCCATCCCCTTCCAAATACATGGGCTTGAACAGGGTGGAACACCACCCTCCTGAGAGCTGCCTAGGCAGAACCTGAAAAGTGCTTGCAGCTCCTCTCCACTGGCACACCAACCTTGATTGCTCGTTTATTGCCTGGGACCATGCTGGTTCCTGATAAACTGAGCCTGTGCACCAGAGGCTGCACAAGGCTACGGGCTGATGCCTATCTGCATCCCATCAGGCACCAGGGGGGCTCCTGGCATGCTGATGGGAAGAGTGGGACTCCAGGAGGCAGTTTTGCACCCCCCAAGGCTCGGCTCTGCTGCCTGTGACTAATTCTTCACCTGAATTAGAACACGAGGGCTCCTGCTGATACATGCACTTCCAACAGGACAGCCAAGCTTTGTTTTTCGTTAGCTTTCAACTACGGTATTTACTTTTACATTAACTCATGCCTGCTCTGCATGCTGCTCATGAGGCTCTTTAGTACCCCCTGTTTCTTGAGACTTGCCTCCTCCTACCCCCACACACACCTCGGGCTCAGTGGGTGGCAACCAGTGCTCACAGCACTGTCAGTGGGATTAGGTGAGTCTGTAGATTTTACCAGGCGCAGGTATGTGTATAATAGGTGTAATCATCTTCCCCAGGCACCTCATCCAGCCAGGCCACAGGTTTGAAGCCTAGCAGTGAGGCAGGCCTCTGGCTTTTCCACTGACAGGTTGCACCTCCCAAAATATGGTGGGAAAGTGGCAGGGCCTGGAGCACACTGAGTGCTCACTGGTGCAGGACGGGATCCCTGTTGTTTGGTGGTTTAATCCCAACCAGGAACTAAGTACCATGCAGCCACCCACTCTCACACCCTGCCACCCCTGCAGTGGGATGGGGAGGAGAATTGGAAAAAGGTAAAGCCCACAGGGTTGAGATAAGAGCAGTTTAATAACTAAAATAAGATTATAATTATAAAATAGTAATTGTAATGGAAAGAGAGACAACCAGAAGAGAAAGGGAAATAAAATTTGAGAGGGACAAGTGATACACAGTTGCTCACCACCCACTGACTGATACCCAGCTTGTCCCCAAGCAGCCATCAGCCCCTCCTGGACAACACTCCCAACTGACAGATTGAGCAGGATGCTCTATTGTATGGAATATCCCTTTGGCCAGTTCGGGCCAGCTGTTCTGGTCACGCTCCTTCCTGCCTTCTTGTGCACTTCCTTGCTGGCAGAGCATGGGAAACCAGAGAATCCTTGACTTAAGGTAAGCACTACAGAGTGACAACTAAAACATCAGTGTGCTATCAACATTATTTTCATACTAAATCCAAAAATACAGCACTGTGCCAGCTACAAGGAAGGAAATTGACTTTAACCCAGCCAAAACCAGGACACCTATCAATCGCTTTATCATTGTTCCCTACTTGCAAATATGTTGATAGAGGCCCAAAGCAGCAGCTTATACCTAAAAGTTCTCAAAAGTGGAAAGTACAGAAGTGTATTACAGCTCTTGCATCCATCTGCTGTAACTGCCTGTGCGGAATTTCCCAGCTTTCTCCTACTACTCTGCAACAGATGGGACAAAAGCTGCCAGACACTTCCAAGACTTAGCCCAGCTTGTTTTTTTCCTGAGCATTGAATTAGCACTACTGAAAAACAGGCCTGGCACAGTTTGCTCAGGGAGCTGACAGAGCTCAACCCAGCAGCTACAGAGCTTGCTGTCAACAGAGTGTCAGCAGACTTTGCTGTGCCCCACAGAGAAAAGCTGCAACATCCACACTCCTCTGACATGGAAACACAAACAAATTTCACCCACCTCCAGGAGCAAAAGGCTGGAAAAACTAATCTTTGGGTTTGTTTTCTTCCTCTTGCTAACCTCAGGCAAGGCAGTTACCATCCTGCTGCAACTTGCCATGCCAAAACCAACACCTTGCGTCAGCAGGATATGTGCTGCAGCCCACTGCTTTTCTGTGAATTAATATGGCAAAATAACAGAGGCAGCCACCAAAACCTCTCTTCTCCCTTGTCCAAGTGAAGCTTCCCTACGGACCCAAGAAGCATCATGCATGTTACATTTAGCTGGTAGTGCAGGGTCCTGCACCACCCTGCTTGCTTACACCTCTCAGGAAGGCTGAGAAGCTTTAGGCCTCCACTCCCTCAACTGTCCTCTCACAGACAGAATAAAGGCTGGGTGAATAAAAACCAAGCAGGGGTTTTACATCAGCATATATGCTTTAAATATGTATATCCATGTATGCACACATGTATCAATCCTCCCTGTCACATCTCAGTCCAGCACTAGTAGCATCAAATATATTTACAAATTAAAAGAATACTATAGCTATAAAGTCAAGTACTCTGAACCCAGACTGTACAAATAGCCTCTGTGTCTGCATTTCTTAGCTGTAGTCCTCATGCACATGCCCTTTAGCACATACTATTTGCCCATAAATCCCCTACCTCCTTCTGTGCCAGTACTTCAAGTTCTAGTCAAGGCTGTGCTCTAGTATCCTGTCTAGAAGAACCCTGCTTTATTTACTGTAAAAAGTCATAATAAGCTGCTCAAATAGTGCACATTGTATTGAAAAAAAATCATGGTCTCTAATACCAGAAATGTTTCCATAGCTTCAGATTGTATCCATGACATTTGCGCAGTTCCTGCAAAATGTCTGTTACCTTATATAACCTTTAAAAATAGGTAATTCATATTCATCTACTTCCAATTAATTACACTGAAACATTTTTGGCCTGCTGTGCTAGGACGGTAGGTACATGCAACAACAACCAAAACCAGAGGGCTATACTTAAATTAATCAAGTAACATAAGAAAAATGTTATGTATGAGTAAAAAGGGTTTGGGATTTCTTCCTCTTAATCTCACAGTTCATTTTGACCTTAAACAAATCTGTTTTTTCATTTACACCAGCCTGTGAGCAAAGCTGGGTCAAAATCAGTAAATAGTTGTCAGCAAGTATTACAAAAAATTCAAGCATTTAGGTTTACTTTTTCTCAAAACAAAACTGTTCAAGAATGTAAGTATCTAAATTTTGATATTAAAAGCATGTTTTAAGTGGAAATGAAAAAAATATTTTAGATTGCATGTTTTTACACCACTACCCCCCCCCCCCCCCCCAAAAAAATTTGGAAGTAACAGACTTCAGCTGAAGAGAGGTTTTAGACTTGCCTTTCCTCACCCATTGAGAAGTGGCTCAGATGAGATGCCTGATGGCAGGTGCAGCACATCCTGCCCTGGATGATAATGAATTAACTTTCTGTGCTCTCCTGCTCCTCCCAAAACATTGCCTCTCATCACTAGGCAGAAAAACATTGTATGGACATCTACAACAACAGCACTACCTGAGAGCAAAACATAAAAATAACTACATTTGCTCAGGGCTGAAGGGAACATACAATATCTACCAGATCATGCATGGAGCCACACACTGTGAAAACGAAACAGACTGAGTGTGCTGCCTAACAAGGAGAAAACTTTTATGATTCTGTTAATTTAAGGTCATATACATGACCTTGACTTTGACATGTATCCACTTTTGAAAGAACCATTAGAATTATTTAAAAGCACAAGCTCACATTAGTAGGATGCTCCTAGTATCACTTTCTTAATGTTTTACAATAAATATACTGACACAGCAGATTTTCACTTGTGAAAAGGGCTCTTTGAGCAACACTTACACCTCTCTGCCAGAGCCAGGGCAATAGCCCATTATTACTCCTTTTGGCCCTCCCAAAAGGTGGGTGAGACAGCTTCCAGCAGGTTTGCAGCCTATTGCTGAAAAAGGAAATGCAGACCTGAAGGAGAGTGACCTCTGGGGTAATGCTCTTCGACCAGTTATTCTCCAGATTGCTTAACAGGCTGAGAGTATTTATGGCCTTAGTGTATAGATTAAAGTTGCAGCTCAGTGCAGCCATCAGACCTGGCCCATGCAGCCACATCAGGAGTGCCTCCTTTCAGGACCTGGGACTGGTTACAGGATCTGTGCCTGTGGTTTGACCCCAAAGCCACCAGCCCACCTGGTCTAAGCCTGGCAGACCTGTAAATGTTGGGGTCTCTAGCTTGTCAGAGTGACCCCAAGAAAAGTTCGAAAGTCTCTTTTCCCAGCCCGGCACTTGAAGAAGCATCAGGGCTCTTAATTTCTCAGTCTCAAGGTTGTTTATTGTATCTGATCTATAAAATTCTTTCTCCTGTCCTGCCGAGGTCCACTCAGCAGGACAGACAGAGGCACTCTGACTGCCCCTGGGGTGGCGTTATGCCTTTATACTAAAAACTATGTGTACAATGTTTACAATTACTTTCCAATACCTATCACCTATGTTAGACAGTGAGCTTCCACTCTAAACCAGTCTAAAAGTGCCAGCATCACAGCAGAAGATGGAGGCCAAGAAGAAGAAGGAGAAAGGCTGAACACACCCAGATCCTTCCATCTTGCCTCCTGAACCCCCATTCTAGAAACCTAAAAAATCTACTTTTTCACCCCATGATAACTTCACTATTATTCTACCTAAACTGTTGTGGCTTGCAGATCTTCATATAAGGTTGGTAATTTGCTCCATGGGTCAAAATCAAAACCTGTGCCAGGGCTTCTGAGCCCCCTGGCAGGGGTCTTGGCTGTCCTGGACAGCCAGAGGGATGTCCTGGGTTCCCACATGTAAACAGCTCTAGGCAGGATCTTCCAAGCCAGAAGCATCTGGCAATTCTCACTGCAGGTGATTTGGGAATTGGGATACATTCCCTGTATGTAGGGTATGTTCTCAGTTCCCATGCAGGTTCTGAACAGCAAAGACTAACCAATCAAGGCTTATGTCTCAGCCATCTAGTGGGAGGCGTTCCTGCCCTTGGCAACAGGTTGGAACTAGATGATCTTTAAGGTCAATTCCTACCCAAAGCCAATTCTGAAGTGAAGTAAGGTCACGTCATACCCAGTTTTTTGATTCTATGACCTATCCCTTTATTTAGACAGCTTCTTCTGGCTCTCTCCACTCCTAACTACCAACACTTTCCTCTGCATTTCTGCACCTAGAATTCTTCTCACTGGCTCCCCTGTAAACAGAGTATGTTAGATAGCTATTTCCAGCTGCAAGTGACTACAGCTGGAATCCTGCTGTAGAGAATTGGCAAAGATGAGATCTTCCCATGATGCCTAAAATGTGGACTCTGCCCAAGCCACCCTTACAAGTCACTTCAAGTCCTCACACCAGGGCTCATTCCCTCACTGTTCCCTGCTCAGCTCACAAGGATTGCCTCTGCAGCCTGTTCCTCAGACTCTTCTCCTAATTAGAATCCCGCAACTTCCTGTAGCACTTCATTTGTACCTGAAAGAATTTGAAATACACTGGTGAAAATAAGATACCCAATAAAAGGTGAATTCAGTGTCAAGGAATAAATTATCTGTTTGTGAAGCAAAGGCACAGAGCATTTGTTCATTATGGAGCAAGAGGAGGAGATGAAACCCCTTATGGCAGATCTAGAAGGCATGTGGGTTGTGCCTTATTTTCTTTCCTCACTGCAATGAGAGGGTACAAAATAAAACCATGGAGTACACAGAGCCGCAGCCAGCCCTCTCAGTACAGGGTTGTCCTTCTTTAGAAGAAGGTAGCTTAAGATGTCTGCATTTGACAAGGATTTATTTAGAGCTTTTATTTTAAAAAGTATTTTAACTATCTGTCTTTCCATCATCTTTAGTAGTATGGTTTACCCTCATAAACCACATGGATCAATAATTTGCTCTGGTACTATTTGGGAAAGAAAAGGTTTCTGTGTGCCTCAGACTGCCCTACGGAACTGAAAGGATTAATTGAAATGTAAGGGTACTGATCCCAAAACACTCATTTGAGAAACCCTTTTTTACCTCTGGAGTGCTATTTTGCCACCTAAGCTATAAAGTCAAGCTCAAGTATCCTGCAGCTTTTGGCTCATGGGATTTAGCATAAGGTCACTGCTGCCTAACACAGTAGCAAGAAATGCAATTCCCTTCAAGAGTCTCTGAAGTAAGCAAGAGAAATGAATGCTCTAGGCACTTCATAAACTGGTTTCGTGCCTTACTCTTGAGCAGTGGCAAAATCCCACACCACCAGATGAAATATCACGTCAGCAGACTTCAGATTCAATGCCCTAAACAAAAGGCCATTCTGCTTTACTCTGTTGTTTGGATTCCCCAGCCAGTGGCTCCCTCCAGTTCAGTGCTCCTTCCCAGGCTCAGCATGCATCAGCAGTTCAGTATCACATCTCAGGAAAGCAAGGGATCAAACATATTCCCTGTCCTGCCATAGTTGAGAGTTATCACTTCATAAATAGCTCAAGGGGACTGAGCTACACTCTTGATCCACAGGCAAAGGAATTGACACTGGCATTACTGCGATGGCATAACCTCACCCTATAGCTCTGCCTGCAGGATTCCCACTGCCTAGATGAACTCCAGCAGTGCCAGCACACTTCCCAGGGCACAGGAGAGATGTCTATTCAGCAGAAGCAAGAAATTCTGCCCAAGCCAGTTGGCCATCACTCCCCTGAAGGGACACAGGGCAGGCACAGACTGCCCTTCCTCAAGGTCACATCTTCCAGAGGAAAAGGTGGCCTGGAGGGATTACAAGAGAGGGAAATAATGCTCCTGCCCTCTGCCTCAAGAGAAGGGGCCAAAAGCAGCCTATGAGTCACATACCACAGGGACTGGAGAGGAGGAAGAGGTGAGCAAAAGTGATCACTAAAGCTTTTTCAAAACAGGGTCCAGAGAGATGAACTAAGTAAGGCCAAAAGCAGCAGTCCTACAGAAAGGCAGAACATGCTGCTTTCATGAGGAGTCCCCTCCAAGCCATCTCCATCTCTTTCAAATTCTTTGGCCAGTGTCTGATCACAATTGTGCCTATATATTGTACTAAATACTCTGGGTTTGGAACATCACCTCTGGCTCCTTCATTCCTCTGAACTTGAGGTATGTGATGTACAGGGAAGTCTTTGATCCTGCTCTTTAAATCTTCTGCAGGCTGGATGAGGGGTAAGCAGTTGGGTCCAATATGTTGAAAATATTTCAGAAGCTGGGAGGACAGAGGGAGTAAACAAGAAAAAAACACAACCAGCAGCCAGCAGCTACTTGCACACAAAATTGTAATTTCTTTGTCTTTCCTGGGAAGTTCTGCTTCTGTGCTTAAGACCCAGACAGACAGGAAAAGCCCTTGCCAGGACATCAGTTTTCCTCATTTGTGGGAACAGAAAAAGGAGGCTGCTGTGCAACCTTTACTACAGTCTTGCTGTCAGCTGAAGGACCCTACAGCTTACTCAGGGCCTTTCTTATAAATCTATTTTGGTTGGGAGTGGTGGCAGCTGTTAGTGCCATGATGGAAGCATACTTTTAGGCAGCAGTCATTTTGTGCAGTCATGTCTCCTGTAACTTTGGACAAAGCATTAATGTTGTCTAGAAGACCTTGGGGCAGGAAGGAAGTCATGCCTCCTGAATTCTCCACATGCTACCAAGAGGATAGCAAAAGCATCTGAAGTGCAGGAGCCGCTGCCATAACTCAGAGACCCCCCCAGCCCCAGGAAGCCAAAAGAAACAGAGGCATTTGTTACAACCACTTTCCTGGATTTGGAAGTACAAATAGTGAAAGTTACCAAAAAAAAAAAGGCAAGTGTGCTTTGTTTCCAAGGTTTCCTCCAGACTGATTCTCCTGGCAAACAGAAAAGATCCCCAAGCCAAGTAACTCTACTCAGCCTCATCCTGTGCCTCGCATGCTCAAAGGATTAAGTTATGGTTTACTGCAGCCATACCCAGAGCTCGCCTAAATCTTCACACCCTTCATGGGTAGCATAAACTCTTTGCATATTCCTTTAACTCACAATTTTCTCACAAGCTTGCTCAGCTATTTCCTGACACCTCCCACGGGTCATTTAGTGGGTTTTTTCCATGCAGTTCATCTTTGAAACCTGAAGTGTCTCAGAAAATTCACAGTGAGTAATTGGTTGTCGGTGGACAGTCACCACTTAATGCTCTGGAGGCAAATTCCATGCAGAATCACAGTTTCAGCATCCCTTATCAGAACAAGGGTGGGGCCTCAGCACTGTTATGTTTATGTTTGTTACCCAAGGCAACAAGCAGGTTTAAAAAACAAATCAAAGTGACCTTTGAAAGTCGTGACAGCACGACTGGTCATTTTAAAGCTAGATTAATGATCCTCAGTGTAGAGATTGACCCTTGATTTTATGTTTGCATAATCCATATGGTGGGTCTGGCTCTAGACACTGTCCAACAAGAAGTGCAAGGAAAATATTTTTGAGAAGTCTGAGTTATTCAAACTCATAAAGCATTATAATTTCAAACCAAAATTGTGATTTGGTTGTGCTTTGGTTTACCAACTGCATTTCTCTCAAAGCTTATTAGTAAAGCCCACAAAGTAGCTGATTTTACCCTGGATGAGATCTGTTTGTCCTTTAGGTTCCCCAGCACAGAGCTGCAACATAGGCTGCAGATATGCAGATGAAAGTACTGCTGAAATAAGTAATCCAGAGCTATTGAACAGCTCTGGGTATCAGCCTCCCCCCTAAATGGATAGGGAGCAGTAAAGTAAGGCTATGCAGCATGCATCAGTTGATACCTGCCAAAATTCCTTAGACCTTAACAGATATAAAAAAAGGCCATGCCATTGATTAAAAACATATATTGCTGACAGTGGCAAAGTTGTTTAATGACATTTTGGAGAGAATCAGAGCTTTTTCCTGAGGAAAGTCTTGTGCACCATCAGGAGAGGCAGGCAGGGAAACCCTGTGTGGAACAAAAGTGTTTGAATTGGCAGGACAGTAAGTAAATGGAAAGACATTTTCCTCCTTTGCTCATCTCTGTTTCATTGACCTTTTCTTTCAGAGGGTGGAAAAAAAGCACTTGGGTCTGTGAAGAAATATTTGGAACAAGGAAATCCTGCAAGTGAAAAGAAGTCCTACAACTGGGAAAGGCAAAAAAGCAGCCAGTGTAACCACAATACTGGATTTCCTATGGAGATAACCATCATCGATGCACAAAGCTCCTGTGTTCCTTCAATTAACATACTGTAGGTGGAAGCCAAAAACTCTGGATAATGGTAAGTTTCACTTTCTACAAAGTCAAAAGCTGTTTTAATAGAAGCTTAAGTGCCTTTCTT
Source organism: Calcarius lapponicus (assembly GCA_039654755.1). Classification (NCBI taxonomy): domain Eukaryota; kingdom Metazoa; phylum Chordata; class Aves; order Passeriformes; family Fringillidae; genus Calcarius; species Calcarius lapponicus. The sequence continues at coordinate 51,999,126 of CM077464.1, read as the reverse complement.
TTCAGTTCAGCAAGAAAGAGAGTATTTTCTCAGAGGCTGACTGAACACCCACGTTGTTCAGAAGCCAGGCAGAGCGCTCCCTATTACGCTTACTTGCAATTAGTTGTGGAGTCAAAGCTAGCAAGAGCTGGTATCCTGGGCAGGGATAATGCTGCAAGTCTCAGTAGTAAACACATTTTCAGTGAACATATTGCCAAGAAGATTTTCTCTGGCAAAGAAGGGGACAGCTTGTCTCTAGTAAATGATGTCTCCGGGGATTGGTACAGCTTATTGGGGTGCAGTACATAAGCACAAAGACATGAGCAACTTAGTCCATCTTCCCACTAGAGATGAACTTTTGAAGATCACACCTGTCATTTCTCCTATTTAAGGGAAAGTTCTAGATGTCAACAGGAAAAATTGAGTATCTCCTATACACAGTCTAAGACACTGCAGGAAGCCTTGCACCCCACCACTCCAAAACCTTCACAAGCTCCCTAACTCATGTTCCCCATTTGCTGGTCCACAGCAGCCAAATTTCCCTGCAGAGGGCAATACCACAGGGCACAAACACTGAAAGAAAATGAGATTAAGAATGCTGCTGACCTGCATGTTTGATGAATTATTTATTCTTTTAATTAATGAAGTATTTCTTCTCTCTATCAGCCCAAGACACAAACATACAGGCATGTCTGTGCATTACCACACACCTACTCCTCAGCATTTGAAGTCTAGATGACCCTTGAGGCAAGAATCACGTCATGCAGAACAAAGCACAAACTCCATGCCATAATAAACATTTTTATCAGTAATGAGACCAAACTGGAGCTGAACTACAATCTTAACTTTGCTCCTTAGCTTTCACACCCAAAGAACACTCATAGAACCTACATCCTTACATGGGTGATAGAAAAGATAAGGAGGCATATTTATGATGTAATTAAATAAATCATGCTGGTCTCCCAGTAATGAACCCATTTCTAATTATCCTGGAGTCATCTATTTTGTATGTGCTGCTTGCACACTCATTTAAGGTGCTGCCAGAGAGCCTTGTCCGTAGGACATCGTTGCCAATAGAAACTTCACAGCCCAAATCTGAAGCCAAGGCTTGCATGCCTGTCCCAGTCTCTAGCACTGTATTAATTCTTGAGAAAACCATTTTAAAAGAAAACCACAGAGCAATTTTGAAAGGGGTCTGGGTGAAAGAAATCAAATAAGAGCTTAGAATTGATGATTTCATAAGCAACATAAAGTACTTTTTTCCTCTTGTTAGTGTTTTAATAAATGAAATGCTTTCCAACTTTCAACATCAAACAAAGGGGTTGGGTTTGATAAAGGAGAGGAAAAATCTCCAAGTTTTTCTTGAAATCCCCTAAGGTCCCAAATGCATCTCTTCATATTTTTCAGTGAATCTTTTAACATAAGTCTTTTTCCAGAAGGCATACTTGTTTAGGGTTTACTCCTTGCCCCTTACATTTATTCTCCTCACCTTTTGCTGTTCCCACTGTAAATGAAAGTCATGGTTCTTTACACCCCTTTTAAAGAAGATAAGTGCATAAATAACCACCAAAAATGTGTCGTGCATAAGGATGTCAGTTATACAATTAAACATTTTCTCCTTCTCGTGATAAGTTTTATTGAGGTATAAATCAGGACTACGAGGCAATTTAGCACAGACAGGAATTTTATGGAGGGGGTGTACAGATCCCCTGGGCTTGTCTGGAAAATGAGAAACATACTCATAGATGATACAGCTTGCTGGGTACAAGATCCACAGGAGCTAGAGAGCACTCCGTCTAGACTGAGATTTAACTCTCTCATTTAAATCAAGTGAAATAGGACTGTGCTGGATGCAATTGCATTAAAACCTTTCTGTGGTGGATTAAGGAGCTTTCTGCAAAGCCAAGTCACACCGAAGAAATTGTGTGGGCAGAATGAATTGGTGCCAAATCACAGGGAGAAAGCAGGAGCTAAAAGGTAGCAAGAGTCTCTCTGTGTTTAACAAGGCTTTAGCTGTGCTCACTGTCTACCACTAAGCAGAAACTTTCCCTTCTCTCCTGCTACTAAGACAGGCAGAGAAAGGCTTGGGACGCACCTTGCTTTCTTAAAGTCAGGAATCTCAATTGCAGAGACTCCTTATTTCCCTCTAGGAAGGTGTAAATTGAGGTCAAATAAAGAACTTTGGCTTTCTTGCATCTGGAACATGCCTGGAATCAGACAGCAGGATTCAGATACAGCTTTTTTCTTACCCTCAGACACTGGCCAAAACCACCTCCCTGTACTTTGGCCAAAAGCAAAGTCCCCGTGATGGAAGGGAAGTCTCTGCCTCACAGTGCTGCCCAGCAGAGGTGATTGTCCCATTGCCATTGATGGAGGATGGAGTGATCCTGTTCCTCTCTTAGCTGGTGAGATGTGTACAATCACATTTGTCCCCATGTCCCCCACTCAGATATCCCCTCCCACCACACCCCCCAGGTCCATACTTGGGATTTAGAGAAGGAAGCACCGGAGTGCTTTATCTCTCCAGCCAGACCTGCACCCAAGGATCTGAGGCATTAGCATCCACCTCACCTAACAAAGACAACGAGCCTTGGTTGCTCTCTCCACAGTCAGTAGGATCTGGTGTTAGACTTAACAGGCTCTGGAGACACCTCACTCTCAGCATCTCAGCCAGGCAGGACACATTTCAGCCTTCCTGCTCAGAGAAATATAACTCGTAGCTAGCACTAGCACCTTCCAAAAACCAGCCACCTAAGCTCTGCCCACACATCTTAATGCCTGCACAATAATGGGGCAAGGGCAACATTTTCCTCTCTGAGCACAACCCAGCCCACACTGGATTCAGGGTAGCTGCATGAGTTAATTATACTGTCCTCTTAGCTGCTTATTTGGAAGAAAATGGCAGAAGCAAGGCACAGCAGTGAGTTACAAGCTGAAACAAGTCCACAGGCTCAGATGGCCCCCAGGCAAGTTAAATTTGAATCAGGTACCTCCCTCCTGACATGCAGCACCTGAAAGCACACAGCATTCATCCTTTATCCTTATGAGCCTTCCATTGTCCAGCACCGCCAGTTCATGATACATTCTCCAGAGAACAAGACCATATGTCCCACCAGCTCCCAGATTCTGCAAGAATCCCAGCATTCACCTAAATGTTTTAGCAAAATATATATATATTTTTACTCAGCCCTTTAATGCTTTATCTGGTTCTGCAGTTCAGACCCCAAGAGCCATTCACCTGGTTTGTTCAAACAGCAACACCAGGTCCTTCCTGAGGGCCTTCTCTCCCAACATACCATCGTGGATTTTCTCTGCACATTCCCTGGTGCCTTGCTCTACAGTAAATGAAACTGCTCTGTGACACTTGTTCAGCAGCTCATCCCCAGCCCCTGACCTTCTGCACTTCATCCCTGGCTTCCAGCTGAACATGCACACCCTGGCTGATTGTTAGGATTTCCAAACGATAGCTAAACACGAGTCTGGCATCAGCAGCAAGCTCGGAATCAGGCTTCAGTAGTATTGTCTGACCAGAAGCTAGCACGGGGAGAGGCCCTTGCCAATGGAGAAGGGAAACTGGGATGAATACTTGTACTAAGACCCACAGAGAAAGAGTGGGAGGGCTGGAAGAACTCCTTGTAAAGAGGGTGAGGGTTAACAAGAGAGCACAGTGCCTTTCAACCTCCTGTTTTGTTTTGTACTTCAAGGTGCAGTAAAACGTATTTATACCCAATTCCTCAGTTTACAAGGAAAGCAGGTTGCCTTAAAGGTTTTTAAACTGGCCTCAGCTGAGAAGCAGCTCTCCCAGACTGGATTTTGGGGATTACATTTCACTCCATGAATAATACTTTCATTCATTTTTTCCATCTACAACCTCTACCTCTAGTTGACAGAGATGGTTTATTTTCATCTCCACTGAAAAACAGAAAGATAAAGGCCTGAAGTAGCAACTACCTAAAATACAGGCAATTACAGAGATGTTGTGCATAGAGCTTTAGGTCATTAAAAATCCCCATGGAGAAATCTGGGTATAGTGCTGAGTGAGGCAGCAAGAAAAACTGAGTACTTTAGAATGGATTTTGAAGAAAAGTACCAATTGCTTTGATTATATATATATACATATGTATGTATGTACATGTATATGTATATTTAAGAGGGGAAAAAGGAGCTTCAGACTAAATTAGCAGTGGAGGCAGAAAATATACAAGCATGTAGATAGAGAGTTTTGTATGCTTTCCATTTGTTTCCCATCTGCTGTGCAAGTAGTTAGTTCATTAATATACATTGGCCACAGTTTATCTAAAGGCAGCCTGGCCTCGGGAGCAGCTCCTGCATTTACTGATCTTTAATGCAGCCATGAGACCTCAGGGACAACTCATAAGCAGAAATTCCATCCCCTGATAATCCTCATACAAAAGAGAGCAGTCCTCAGGACATGCTGGCAGACACAGCAAAGTGTGGAAAAAAGCCTAAGCCTGCTCTGTGTTAGCCTGTGTCCAAAGCAGTAAGTCCTAGACTGCAGCCAGGTACAAGTTTAAAGCCAGCTTAGTCCTCCTTCCTTTCCAAGTGTGCCAAAGTGCATGCAAGGCATATCTCATGCTCCAGCCAACTGGAGAGTAACGAGAAGCAGAGATACAGAGACTTAGCTGAAATTTAGATTATGGTTTAAAGCATCCTGGACCACCAACTGGAGAAAGTATCCCTGAGTTAACAAGGATGCGTGCAGAAGGAAGAGAGAGCACAAGGTCTAGATGACAAGTTTATCAGCTGTTGAGCAACCTGGTATTCAAGGGCTGGGCTCTTCCAGTGTACAGTTCTTTAGTATTACCTTGGCCAGTTAAAGACAGCCTCTACTTGTTATGTTTCACTGTTGTGTGGGGTTACCACAGTGTGTATCTGGATCACCAGGATACACCTAAGAAACAGCAGAAGTAAACACACTGGGTACCAATATAAAGCCTTTCTTTGAATGGTCATTTTATATAAACCCTTATCACACGGTCACCATTGCTATTCCAATGGAGAGGGGGGGATCCAGAGCAGCTAACTAAATACAGATAGGTAAAGAAGGGCTGGAATAGGTCAGTGCAAACATGAAATGCTTCGAAACAATGCTTTGATGGTCAGAAGCAGTCAGACACCAGGGAGAAGTCAGAGAGAGCTCTCTTTTCATCCGGCTGAAACCATCCGTTCTGAAGAGCACAAAGAGGAAACCAAAACAAAACAAAGCCCCTACCTTTCACAGTTTCTCTAATGTCACCAAAGCCAGAAATACTCAGATTTTACAAGAAAGACAGATCTACAACACACCCAGCAATGCAAACAGCTCAGTGGAGTGTGGCAAGGCGAGACACCCAGAGGGCCACCCTGAGAGCCGCCCACACATGAGCTGGCACATGGAGGGACACAGGACCAGCCACCACACCTGCAGGCTGGGCTCAGACCCAGGGCAAACATTTGCCTTTCACAATAAAAACAAATTAAAGGCTTTGGGTTGCCCCAAATGAACAGAAATATTTTTCTCTACGAATTCTTGTTTTGTTTTTTGTGTGCGTTTTTTTTTCCTTTAAACCAACAAAGAGCAGGGTACACGAGAAGGGGCTCTCTGAAAACACTCTAAAGGTTTATTTACTTAATACTAAAACAAAGGGATCTGGCATCTACTTCAATTCCATGAATACATAAATTTCTTATTGGCAGCATTATAATGCCATTAAAGAACAGATTCACTCATCTGCCTACGAATTATTCTGCCTTTGCTCACAATGCCTGTTCATTTCCCAGAATATTTTTAAGAGGTCTTATTTAACATTAGTCTTTTTCTCCCTTCTCTCATTCATGACATTTCTGTATGCTCATGATTATTTATTTGGCATGGCATTTTGATGTAAGAGAACAGCCAAGCCTTGTGTGCATACATAGGACAGAATTTCCACTTTAAGAGACTTGGATTCTGTAATTTATAGATGGCACAAAAAACTAACTTAAGGAGTGAAAGTTGAGAGGTGCTATCTGTGCACGGCTTTTGGCAAGACAAATAGAAGTCATATTATCAACTCCAGCTTTAGACATCTTTTGCCCTTGGCCCTGAACCCAATTTTGCACCTTGAACCTTGCTCTGCTATTGAGCCAGCAAAAACACCTTGACTTTATGCAGCTGGACTGCTCTAGGGGACTGCAACACCACCAGCAGTGGCACCCCAAGCCTACTAAAGTGGACAGGAGAAATAAAAAGGTGGCTTGGCTCAGGCTCTCTGCATGAGAGCTTAGAGATGGACACAGCTCTTAATTTCCTCCCAGAGACACAGAGCTTCTCCCAGACCCGGGTGACTACTTTCACAGCTCAGCCCAAAGCCATTTACAAGCAGCAGAAGGACTTAGTGACTTCACTGCATTGCAGAGCTCACCTTGCTGTTAAAATCACGCTTACCCAGGTTAAGCAGCAAACAAAGACACTTCCCTGCCTCACACAAGGATGACAGCAGCAACACGGATCGTGCCTGCTGCCTGCTTGCCCACAGCTATGCAAACCTTAACATCTACAGACACCTGGAAAAGGAACTGCTGGCTGCTTCCCTCCCTGCTAATGAAGCATTTGAGCTACAGCCATTGTTTATTCAAGAACCTAATAAGAGATGACTGTGGCTCTTTTCCACTTAACATCATTAGTTAAACAGAAATTGATTGCAGATGGAGAACAGCCATTGTGTTTTACTACCAATGATTTGTTTCCTGGGATTTAAGAGCAGATCTAGTTTGGCAGATCTGTTCCCTTGGGCTGCAGACACTACAAGGTGTGGCCACACTCCATGTTTACATGCCATTACCAAGGCTGCTTTCGGCTTTTTTTCAGCTCCAGGCATGTCAGTAAGTCTTAAAGGCTCTGTGTGAGGGAAGCTGAGTAGAGCTTGGTTTGTTTGTTATCAGTCAAAAATTGCTGACATGCTTTAACTATCTCATAATAGAAAAGCTATCCACTACAGGTAATCATTACTTACTTTCAACAGAAGACCTCAGCAGCCTTGAACAGAAATGGGCAAAAAAGAAACCTAAATGGCTTTTATATCTCTTAAGTCATTCAAGTGGAACACAAAAGAGAGCTCCAACCCACCCAGTTTAGTTTTGCTGGGCCTTGCCACTCCCCCTGTGCTGTACCAGATCAGATTTGTGGAACTGCACCTGCAAAACTGGGATGCAAGCTTGAACATTGTCAAGCCCATATTTCCACATTAACACTGAATGCATATGAGATACCACTCAAAATTTTCAGCTGGTGCTTATTAAAAACGAGACCAAGCTAATTAAAACAAGCAGTGGGTGTTCTATCAAGGAAATAGCTTCAGAAATATTTACTGGCTCCCAGGACATAGTGGGAAACAGTGCAAAATACCACTGTTGAAAGTCTTCTCTGGAGCCTGTATCAGATTTTTTGCCTCAGATTTCCCCCTTCTGTGACTTTTCCCCTTTGATACTCCAAGGACAGGTGTCCCAGGTTCCCATTCTGCGAGGTACCCTCCATTTACATGGATGCCAGCAAATGACAGCACTGGTAGGGTCTTGTAGGACCTGATTCTCAGCATTTTGCCATGTAGTATCTCCGGAGCAATTGCAAGATGTTACTGGCAGGTCCCTTTCGCTGTGTTCCTTCACCATCTGATGGAGCTTTCCTCCTGAGCCTGGCAGCTGGAGGACACAGGAACCACCATAACAACTGACTGTCCTCCTGACCCATGTGCTGCTCTTGGTGTAAAGCCAGCTGTCTTGCTGAGGTACAAATAACCTAGCAGTGTCCCCAAAGGAGATGCTTGTCCTCAACTTCCATTGGTTACATGTCAGTTCATGCCTCCGGTCTGAAAATTTATAGCACTTCCCCTGGCTTCTGACCCATACCGACCATAAAGCCATCAAATACCTGTGGGCACCCAGCTTATCACTGGGATGGATAAATTCAAACAAAGAGATTGATAGATTGGCCTTCCAGGCTCCCCGTGACCACAGGAGCACAAAAAAGAAATGGTCCACCCTAAACCTTGCCATCCTCACTTCACATGACCATCCATGAAGACACACTTTCATGAAGGCCAGAGATGGCAAAACTGTACTTACATACTTTTTTACCTTCCCACCTCCAAACAGAAAATTTCAGGGAAAATGTTTTCAGGGAGTTACTGAGACCAGTTGCAAAATGCTTTCCGTAGTGCCATATGCAGCAGCTGATGTAGAAAACACTAGGCATAAATTGTAATATTTTAAATAAAAAGATCAATATTCTGCTGACCCTCCCTAATGTTATGTCATATTTCAGACTAACATCTGACCAATGGCCCAAACTTGCATCAAATTTACAGCAGGTACAAAGTATGCAGGGCATGACTTGTAGCAAATGTAGTTGGCTAAGTGCCACAAAGTTTTCTTTCACATTACTATTTCCTATCCAACAGAGTGGTGAATATCAAGCGCAACAATGGGAATTTCTTTCTCATATGACAAATTCTGTATTATTTCTCAATAAAAAATAAATAAATAAATTCCATAAATAAATACCATAAATAAATTCTTATTTCACAAGACTTAAAAGTCCATCTGCTGTGAAAATCTACACAGTTTGGTATCACTAATGGGTGCATTAGCAGTGCCTCCTGTGTGACCTCATACAGTGGTATAGCCTTTGTTATCTTGTTCAATGGCACTAAAATCAACTTGCAAATTCAGATTTCATGAGAGAGTTTTTGTTCTTAAGCAGCAGGACTGCTGGCAGCACTGTGTATGTTATGTGCAATTGCGTGTGGAGTTTTGTGCAATATCATCTGCAACATTTTATTTTAGATCATCCCCCCCGTTCCTCCCCAAAATGGCACTAGACCCTTTAAGTGTGAGAATAGATTTTACAGTGGATGATTGAGAGCTAAAACTTCATGGGGCCTCAAGATAATACTCCATCTGTAGAAAAAGAATAAAGAATCTGCTGCAAATACATTAAGATTAATGCAGTAATCATCTGCTGGCATGGCACACCCTGGGAAAGAGGCTAATTAAAAAGGATTTGTGGAAAGTCACGTAGGATTACTCTACTAAAAGCAGTGGCAAGATATTTGGGTTATCAGTGATTTTTAAAAGTTCTAATTAAGGTTCTAGAAAACGGCTTTACCAAGAAATTGAGACCTCCAACTTAATCTACACTGGAAATACTCTTCATATTAGTTCTTATAGCTTTAGGAAACTTGGAAAAGTAAAGACTAGCATTCTATTATCTCAATACTCTAAATCCTCTTCCCATAAACTGCTGGGGTAATGACTTCCATTTACATCAGTGACATGGTCTGAAGAGAGAAGGCAGTAAAGTTCTGCTGATTTTATCAGCTGAAGCATGTGATGCACAGGACATGGCTCCCAGCAAATTAAACTAGCAACCAAATTAAGGAGCTGAAATGCCAGCTCTGCTCTTCTGACGGGTATTGATTTTGCCCAAAACACATAGTGTTGAGTTTTTAAAAAGAAAACTAGAAATCGAGTCAGAGGACGCCTCCTTTTCCATCTCTTGTCCTTTGAGAAAACTGCTGTGCACTTCTGGAACAGATGTTCATACACCTGGTTTTCACCTGCTACCAGGAAAAGCTCGATCTCTCTTGCATTCAGGGAAGGAAATAGTTCACTTACAGAACATCTGTAGCACGATCAAAATTCCATCTAACAACAAAGGGACAGACACAGGCAGATGTGTTTACAGAAGCAGGCATCCTTTGGAGTGCCATTTGTAAGAAGAGACACAGATTGTGTCCCTGAGTGCAGAGCCTCCTGTGGAAACAGCTCAGGTGCTCCCTCAAGCCAGTCTCAGTCAATCACAAGCTACAGCACACGTGCAGGAAAGTTGCACTTCTGCACTTTGTCCATCACTGGGCCTTGCATCTTGCCCTGGCCTCAGAGCAAGAGAAGCTGCATTGTCAGGGCCACCCTAGCCAAGGTTCTGGCTGAGGAGCATTGAGGGGTGGTACAGAAGAGTAAATTAAAAAGGTAATCCTTCCAGAAAGACAACCTCATGTTATGATAGGGCCTCCTGTTGAGAAATTGAAGCATCTTAAATCCCCGAGCCAGAAAGAGAAGAAAACCTTCCTTACAGAAGCGGCAAGAACCAAGACAAAGAACCTTTTTTCTTTGCTTGGTAACAGCCAAGAGAGATACTTCATGGTTTTGTAATGCCCTGAGGGCAAAAGTAGCTTTGTGCACAGATGTGGTTTGGTGGGATGACTGATGATGTACATTTAATTCCTATTTTGGATTACTGGGGAATGATGACTAGAGAGGGTCATAAGCCATGAAGTTCAGATCCAGGTCTGAAACACTTTGAGCATTGCAGAGCATGGGGTGACAGACCTGGGGCTTCGGTTTTGCTCCAGATCATTGGAGAGAAAATGGTTAGCAACACAATTTAGCTCTGGAATCATTCCCTTATTTGTCCAGATTCATGGTTTTGGCTTGGACCCTTTAGTGGTAAAAATTGTGAGTGAAAGCACAAGGGAGGAAGAAAAGATAACACAAAAGCATAAATTCCAGTAGCTCCTGGAAGAAATACATTTGACCTTTATTATCTACTAACTTCTAACTGTGATGCTTAACTGTGGTTTTTCTTTTTAAAATATTGTCCCTGGCAGGATGGAGTCCAAGGAGAAAATAGACTGGAAAAAGTGTGAGACTTTGGGGAGACAGTTATTTACTGGCAGTTTCACAACCATCCCTGCACTTCTAATGAAATTTCATTTGTCAAACTCAGTGCAACTTGGTGACAAGCCAAGCTTATTCCATCTGCCTTTTAGCTTAGAAACATCCCTTTGGTCTCTTGCTCTCAAGAAGTGCCTTTAATTCATTTGAGATTTAAAAAATAAAAAATTTGCAGCTTGTAGCTAAAAAGGTGACCTGAAGCTCTCATGGACACAGTTTCTTATTTTATTGTGAAAAATTAGTTAAAATTTTGAACTGCTGTTAACACCATGTGTAATGAAACATGTTCCTCACCAACAGCTCTTCAAAGAGAAATAGATACAGCTTTGGCAAACAAAAAAAAACCCAACCCACAACTGGTTATGATTTTCTATGGACTCACCACTGTCTGGGATGAGGCCACCTAATAGGAGTCTGGTCTTAACATCCTTCCAGCACTGGATGAAATTCATAGCTTCTAAAGAAGGAATGGATCTAACTCATTATTGATGTTTTTTAACAAGTGAGGCAGCATTTGTCTACATAGCTTGCATCACATTCCAGTGGTGGGTAAACCAGCTGAGCTATTTTGACTTCTCCTGGTTACTTTAAGCTTGTTGAAAGTTTTTGTATGTTTGGGTCTTAGAGTAGAGCTGTCAACAGAAACAGTCACAGGTTTTCTTTGGATTTAGGGAAAAGGAGAATTAATGAGAAGAGTTAGCACAAACAAAATTATCACACTTACCCCATTGTTCAGGAAAAAAAGAAGAAGAAAAGAAGCCAGTGATTTATTTTAGACAGCCCGAATAGCTGGAGACAGAGAGCTAAAATATGGCAAGGAAATTGCTACCCTAAACAAGTTTCTGTGAGGAATTTGTTGATTTTTTTTTTTCCTTTCTGCCTGAGTTATGAGCCCTTGGAATGCACATACCATTGAATTGCTTGGTAATTTGCACAAACATCTCTTCCTGAGGTCCTAAAGCCACTGTATATCCCTGAGTGGAAATATTACCATGATAGAGAGGGACAGAGTCCAACTGTTTGCCAGAGTCTGTGCAACACAGAGCAGTGAACATGGGGATACACAGACCCGCTTGCCCTTTGCTTGAAATCTTGAAACTTCTGTTCTAAGCTGCCCAAAATCTCACAGAAGCATCATTGCTGGGGAATTTAACACCTCCTGGCTGCATGTCTGGGGGTGTGATCATCTCTACTGAATGGGGCCTCTTCTTCCTGACAGAAACATTGTTTGTGCAATGAAGTATTTTCTTTTGTTAAAGAGGTTTGCTTATGTTTTCATCTGAAAAATAAACACAACCATAATTATAAATATAAACAGACCACAGTTTTATGGCATGAGATTTGTGTGGGTGGTTTGGGTGCCTGATTGCCATGTTCTGCACAAAGCCTGCGGTTCCAACCATGGGAACCTCTGCCTGCAGACACTTGTTTTCTCTTCCATTAGCTCCAAACGGCTTTGTGCCCACTAAATGTTAAATACTGGTTTACTACAATCCCCCCCCCCCCCCCCCCCAAAAGGTGGAGGTTATGAGAACTATGCCACTCTTTTATAAAGGGAGCCAATGGCCAAATTTGATTTCTGGGACAGCAGAAGCAAGAGTTCAAAGCTTTCTTTGCCTGATATGAAACAAACTGGTGCTTGACAAAGGTTTCTCAAACTCCCAGGAGCAGCTATGTTACAAGTTTATCCGGGAGTGATCCTCCCACTGTCTCACCAGAGGGACTTACTCCACTCTGCTCCCTCACCTGAACTGGGACAGAGATGACACAGTAAGTAAGAGGGTACATCAGTAAGTCCAGCAAGTTGGATGCTCACCTGGAAGCTGGGCATCAAGCTGCCTTTCAACATTCAATTACATCAGGGACACTCACTATGTCCCACCAGGGAGAAGGAGACCTAAACTGTAGGACCCCCTCTTCTTTCAGTTCTTTGTTTTCCCCAGGAGACAGCGGGCAGACTCCCTTTGAACCCTTCTCCCAACACCCTGCCAGTCTCAGAGGCCAGGGAATGGTGCTGCTCACAGCCTCCACTCTGGGGAGGGACTGCAGTGTCTCCATGTCCCCCCCCAGCTCCAGCAGCACGGTGCTCAAGTGAGGGGTCTGTTCCTCCCTCTCAGGGTGCATGGGGGGCACCCTGATTTCCAGCAGTAGGGGATTAAGTTCACTGACTCACACAGCTCAGCCTCCTGTCTAATTCGAAATTTATCTTAGAAAATTAGGCCTGAAAGAGACCTGCTGAGATCATCTCATATCATTTTCTGCCCACAGGCAGGGTCTAATATCTGTGGGCTAACCCCAACACATTTAACATGCCCTGGAAGGCATACAAGAAGGGAGAACCCATAAACTCATTCAGATTCCTACTTCACTACTTTATACTCACAGAATTTGTCTTTTTTGTCATACAGTCAACTAACAGTAACTAACTAATCTTTGCTTTACTATTTATTTATTTTCTTCCTCTCCCAACATGTCTGAAAGGAAATACTAACTTGATGTAAAAATACTGAAATTCAATTTCAAAGTTAAATCTCCTCCACTGAAGCTAGTAATTAGTAGGCAATTTTTCAAAGCAAAGTAAAGGGGAATTGCTAAAAAACGTCTTATCTTAATGCTGTTTCACTGTGCATGGAACCTCCTTTTGGAACTTTGCTCTGGATGTGGCAGCTCTTTGTTTATTTTGAAAGGATGAGTTAAGCAGTCACTCAAGGATGGGTAGGAAAAGCCTGAGGCTGGAGATTACCATGTAGCTTTCTAATTAGACTGGAATGAAAATAGGTCTAAATCCATTGAGTAAACAAAATACGTTTGCATACTTGGTAATTGATAATAATTATGGTTCCCTTTAACAACACTAAATGCTTAGTTGTTATTTTGTGACCTCAGGCAAATGAGTGGGGTATTTGTTTTTCTTAAGCTGACAAAACTTGTAAAAGAGGCCACCACAATGACATTCCAGAGCACAGGGAGAGCTGTCATTTCATCTGCTGGCTGGTAAAAAAATAATATATGATTTCATAATGTCATCCTACTAAATGCTTGAGGAATTGCACAGCTCACCAGCTGGAAGGCTCTGAGGAATTAAACACTAGTTGAACAGTTCTAACTGTGAACAGTCAAACTTGGTCTTACCTCAGTGCAGGATAGGCAGCCTTGAACACCAGCAGCAACACAAGAACAAGCTTGTTCTAGAGAAACCAGTGGAAAAGTCTGACTCTCATTTCTTTATATTGAATACATTAAAGAAAAGCAATCAATAAGTCAACTTTCAAAATACCCAAATGCAGACACAAACTGCGGTGAACATGTGTTAACTGACAGGCAAAAAATACCTAAAGAATCGCTGTGGTTATCTAAGGAGGGAACAGGAAAAACCAAGGGTACATTCATACAATGGATGGTTGTTAAATGGTGACCTTTTTCTTTGGGATCTGATTTTAATGGTCAGGACTTTTGCAAAAAGAGGAGAGATTTTCAGCTGCATGAATGGAAGTTATGCAAAAGCACTCCCAAACCCACAGGCCTGGTTAGCACGGAGAGAGGTCGAGATTTGTATGTTGAAAGCATTACAGCAACCACACGTTGCCTCCCACTCATTTCTGAAAGCCACTTACTGGTGCAGTCCCTGTAAATGTGCTACAGGATAAAGCAGCACTCGAGGGACCAGCACAGTTTGTTAAACTTGACAAACTGATCCTTAAACTGACCTGCAAAATGCCCATCTGTATGTGTGTGCAGCTGTGGGGGTGGAGTGTGCGTGTGCCTGGTTTCCTAAGGAAATGAAAGCTTAAGGGATGCACATGTATGTATTTATTAGAAACTTCACTGTGCATGCATTTGACCATATAGCTAAACTTAAGAAACTCCCAACTCTCGACTTCCAGAGAGTCAAGGTTGGTAGCTCACCCACAGCATATCCCAGTGAGATGGAATTCCAAATTGCCTGTGGAACCCTGGATGTAGATACAGTAACATCACCAAGAAAACCATCTCTTTGCAGCGCAGAAATCCCCTTTGCAGCAGACATGCAGCTGCAAGTTCATTTTGCATATTGAAAATTCTGGGGATTTGTCAGGGATTTCGCAAAAGGCGATGATCTATCTGCACCTATGTATCTCTGAACACTTTATGAGACAGCTCCTTTCTGCATTTTTGGTATTTGGGATTAAACTTGGCAACAGATGTGGTTTTCAGGTCTGGGAGATATTTAATTTCTGGACATGCTCAAAGCAAGCTGCTCAGTTTTCCAAGGAAAATTTGGGAGATTCATATGTATTTAAAAATACTTCAGTGCATTTTGGTGGATGAGTTCCAGATACTACAGCATCCTGCAGAAGCTTCTGGCTACCTCCTTTATGACAGCCTGGATTTTAGAGAAGGTTTTATTAACAACGGGCATAAGTCCTTTACAGCACTACCTGAGAGAGCAAGAACTGTTCTGCTGGGTAATCAGGCAGAGCCTTAGTCTTCTTTTGTTTATGTGAATAAATAAACTACTTCAGCTGTTAGCAAAACTATGATGAACAATAAACATTGAGTTTTTAGTCTTCTAGTGGAAGGTGTTTACAGCAGTAGACACTCATAAAAATATTGGCCTAAAGGAGCGAGAGGTGCTAGCAGTCCAAGTGCTCCTTGGAAGAGGGAGAAGTAGATCAAGAGCTTAGATTTATTTACATGTTAAACAAAATGAAAATAAAAATTAACCTCCCCTATTATTACAGAGGTTTTATTCTCTGTAATTTAAAAATGCAAGAAAATATTTTTGTAATCTTAGGAGGCAAAGGGAATAAAACACTTTCATGCAACATCTGTACTCTATTCATGACTGGAAACAGGGTATTACTTCCTCAGATAGAAACCCCAAAGTTTCACCCTCCTTTTGTACATGAGAGAAAAAAGAAATAAATCAGTCAGAAATAACCCAAAATAAAAGCTCATTGTGTCTCTTCCCAGAAACCAAATAATTACATTGAAATAAAGGTAATTTGGCTTTGTTTAAAATCTCTGCCACCAGAACTTTAACAATTCCATGTAGAAAACCATACATTTTTTTTCAATCTGCCTCATTACCTGCAGTAAACAGATTATTTTGAATATGCATAGTTAATTTGCCATCATACCACTATTCTCAGGATACAATGTTCATTTGACTTCATGTACCGAAAATCTCATACACTACAGTGCTTAGCTAGGCTCTCATCCACCTGCATTTTCAATATAAGAGGAAACAACATTAGTGGGCAATACAATATACACAGGTACAGCATGGAACAGGAGGAAAAACATTTTTCTTTATTGTCTTAAAGGTTTCCTTCTATAGTAAACTAGAAAATAATTTCTATAAAGTTAATTTAGCTCATAAAAGAATTATCTTAAGATAAAGAAGAATGAACAGTCTTTAACTAGCAGCCATTTATAAATCTGTATAGAAGAACTACACATACATGTATGGTCCCAAAACTATGTAGCAGTTGGATGTGAGTGGTCATATTCCAGGAGAAATGAAGGCTTGCCATTCTGAAAACACCTGCAGAGGCAAGTGGAAATTCCCAAGTTCCTAAATACTAATCTTTTGCTAGGAGAATTGCAATTCTAAATCCTGTTTTGAAGAAGCCCAGGGAGGTAGGGAGCAATGACTTTCAGCAAACACATCCACAACACAACACTCAGTTTTAAAACTATAGAGGGAAATGGTGGTGATATTGACATTTCCAGATCTTCCTTGTTCTGTCACCCAGAAGGGGGCCAGGTTAAATTACTCCATGCCCATTTACTGTTTGTTTGCTTTTGTCGGTTGCTTAAGCTGAACTAGAATGATGGAAAGATTTTTAGATGCAGCTTTCAGAAAGCAAGTAAGGAGGCAAGGGGAACAATTTTTCCTCATTAGCCACCCAGAAGCCCATCCCCTCAAGAAATAGACAGAACTTCCAACCAGAACCATCTATGTTTCTTCTTGATCTGATTTTTGTCCTTTTGCAGAGGACTAGCAACAACTACAGAAATCAAAGATCTTTATAAAGGTAAAAGGGAATCTTTTTCTTGATTGTCTAAGAAGAGGTAATTGAAAGGTGGGAAGCAGCATGCACTAGAGGTCTGGTACCTCTTGCAATCTAGTAGAAAGATACTAGACCTTAATCCAATGCAAATGAATGGATAGTCAGTCATGAAAACCATGGAAGCAGAGGTCATTTCACTCAGCCATTTTGAAAGGCCAAGTCCCTGATAGTGAAGATGTGAGTTGACTCATTCAAATCAGTGTATCTGGGATGACTTATGCTAAGCCAAGGGACAATCCTGAAATTTTTACACTTCTTCTTCTGTCTGCACTTGACACCATGTGGGGATTTCATCATGTTTCAGATAAATTGAGTTCCGGTGGCTGCTGTTTAAATTTTTTTAAAAAGAAAATTTTAGCCATTCTTTTTCCTTATTCAGGAGGATACCTTTTAAATTGGAATCTCCAGCTCTTCCACTCATCCTTTCAATAATTGATATCATATGGCAAAAAATAGGAAAAAATGTGGCACATTCATTTTGAATTCCTTTCTCTTTGAGGTGCTTGTTGCAAAATTCCACACTACGTTAATCAGCAGAGGTGCATGGGTCACAGTTGGTTGCATTTTCTTAGACAGAATATTTACTTTTCACTTGCACTTATGAAAGAAGACAGACAACTCACTCAGTACCAGTGCTTTGAATGAATTCAGTACTCACTGACTGTGTTAAGGTACACTTATGGTACTTAAAAAACAGAAAATTTACCATATGAGTTTTAAACTGGTTAAACTGTAAAGTGAGTATCTTTATAAAATACGTAATTTTCACACATGCAGATATTTTAATATCCATTATTAATTTGGAAGTAGATTGCTGAAAGCCATTATTTTCAGAAAGTACAGAATCCAGTATTTGGTTATCCAGACTGAAAACAACAACAATTTCAATATGAGTAGCATATTGAAATCCGTCATGATGCTTCACAAGTGAAGAAAAATCCTCCCCTAGAGACAGTTTTAATAATCTGGCCTATGGACTTCTGTACAACTTCTATAAGAGCTGGTGCAGTCCTCACCATTGAGATATTTGCATGCCAGGCTGGTAGGAACAATTTGAAATATAAATGTTCAGAAAATATTCAGTAAAGAATGGCCTGAGAGCAGGTCCTGAGAGTGTTATTTAAAAGGAAGACCATCCAGTTCCCCTGGGAAACTTTGTTTGATGTGAAATAAACTACACTATTAGCAGAACAAAAGATAGCTAAATGTCCACAGAATCAGACAGGGTTCAGATTATTAGAGCCACATCCTGGAGTGCAAATACAGATCAATGCTGCTGTTTGATAGAAAGGTCAGGGCCATTATCACCTGTGTTTGATATTCTCTGAACTTGGAAAATTATATTAGAGAAAAGAGACATGCTCACATGTTAGCACATCAAAAGCAGTGCAGTTAGACTGAGGGCCGGGCTCAGTAACCACAAGATCCGCCCATGAGTTTGAGCCCCCTTGAAGCTCCTTCACTGCTTCAGGAAGAAGCTTCACAGCTGCAGAACAGGGCTGCAATATTAAATTAGACATAAATATTGCATGTTGACATGGCTAGATTTGGAAGATAGACTGTGAAAAACCAACTAATGCAAGATTTTAGAAACTTTGAATGTCATGAATGATGCAGTAGACCTGAGGCTATGTTTAACAAAAAACAAACAAACAAACAAAAAAAGAGCTGGAAAATGTATCTAGTTTATTTGGGTTAATGCAAACATGCCCTGAGCTGACCCTTTATTTTTGCATCCCCACACTACCACGTAACTCAAAGTGGTTTGTTTTCTTTTTTTCAAGTATGGGCTTAAATTTTGCAGTAACATCAGATCCAGCAGCAATTATCATCTCTTACCCTGAGTGGTCTTCTGCCATACCAGTGGAAGGATGAGCTGCCTAGGCCAGAAGCCATTTTAACATAATTGTGCCACTCATTAAAATCCCAGATGAAATCAAGACCAAAAGTAAATGGTTGTGAAGCCTGTTTTTCACATTCAAAACATATTTATGGGAAAAGGAACCACCCTATGGATGATGATTATGCTCTACATATTTTGTTTTGAGAAAAAAAGAAGCTAGTCCAGCAAAAATGAGATACTCTGGAAAATTATTAGAATGTAATACGTAGTAATGGTCTTGTTCTTTTAATAGCTCTTCTTTGAAATGAAGTCATAATGTGTAGCTAGGTGGTGGTTTTGGAGAAGTGTTGCTTTTTTTCGTTATGAGGTCAGAGACCACAAATTATGTAATAATCTCAAAAGCCTGTCCTTAAAGATCAGTTTACTAACTGGTGGGCAAATATTTCCTTCTTTGGTAAGGAAATATTTGACCACCTTCCTTTCCAACTTTTCTTTGGTAGCAGTTTCAAACCATGATTCTGAGGGATTTTAGATTATAAAGCTTTTTTTTTTTTTCTGTGTCCTCTAAAGAAGAAGGAAGATGAAGACCTGGTTCCAGTGCTAGCAGTAAATAACTCCATGTTGAGCATGATCCACAGCTCCAGTTCTGTTAAATGTGATGCTGATATAAATTTGTCAGGGAGAATAAGCAGGCCCTGGGCCTCTGGCCAAAAGAAAGTGTGGCAAATGCCCACAGGATGAGGGTGGATGTTAACAGCCGTGCACATCTCCTGGTCACACCAGGGCTGCCCACAGCACAAACGGCCTCTGCTGTTTGCCAGTGAGCAGAGGAATGTCATTAGCATGGTAAACCCTCTTTCTTCTCCGTTTAATAGCAAATATGTCACAAAGGAGGACAGAAAACCTTTGGTCTTCCTGCATAAAGACACATGGACTGCTGAGCTCCCAGCAAAGACCGTATCCCCCCCTGAAGATATAACTCCTCTGATGGTGAACGATGACTGCCTGCCAGCAAAAAGGAAAGACAGTCCTCTTTCCTGTGTTATGACATTCAGCAGGATTGGGTTGAGTAAATTAACAAAGCTTCTTCAGCAGCACAGCTAGTCCCTGCTGAACTAGCACTGTGTTCCTAGAAACTAGCCCGTTTAGAAAACGTTTCAGAACCGCCACTGCATTTGCTTTTCCCTTTCATTTGGTTTAAGGAGTAGATGTCCCCACCTACATTTCATCCATGCTAAGCCTCTCATAACTGAATAAGAACTAGTTGCAGAAAGTAGCTCCCACAAGCTCCTCCAGTGAGGCCCTTTGCAGACCCCAAACCCAAAGGGCTGACCCTTAAACACTGGCAAGGACTTGGCTGATGCTTGGAAACCAAAAAGGTGGCAGGCATATAGGAAATCCTTGTGTAGGGTAGCTTTAGGTATGGAATCAAACCAGGAGGCAAATTCTCGTTAGGTACCCACCTAAGAGGATAAAAAAGTCGAGATTTATTGTGGTGATACCTTCAATTTAAGCAGAAACCAAAGCAAAAAGTAAGGGCCAGTTGTACTGAGTATCTGGGCAAGAATCATCGTGCTGCATATTTCCATTTGCTCTCCTGTCCTAGTTATTGCCCTACTGTACCCAGAGAGCAAGCTAAACTGAGTCTAGCCTTCCCAGCACGCCAGTTGCAGTTCAGAGGACTAAAACTGTGGGTTTCATCTCTTTGTGAAGAATATTGGCAAAGCTGGCGCTATACAGCAAACTTTCTGAGTCCATGTTGCCGCTCTGTATTGCAAGCTGAAAACCACATCCTGAATGTATGTGACCTTGAAACTCTCATTGTGAGGTGTGATTTCAGTCTAAAAACCCAGAAAGATACATTTTGTCATGGCAACTAGCAAGGCAGTCTACTGATGCACAGAGCAGGATATTGATGCATTAATCAGTGTTAGCTAATCAGTGATGGATTTGAGGGTCTTTTACATATTGCACAAATTAGTAGAAATAGAAACCTGGAGAGAGCAGTTTTCCTCTACAGTGTTTTTGCCTTCTGTGTGCATTCCATCAAATGAACAGGCCTTTCAAAAGTCCTGGGAAAAACTTACTGACTACTTTGAGCACCGAGATGCTTGACTGCAATGAATCATTTTCTGTTCCTTGCTGGACCAGGGAAGAGGCCACATTGTATTCAAAGGATCAAAGTGGCAGAGGTCGTGGTCGCCTAAGCAAGCAGGCTGTGACAACTTCACAATGGATGAATTTTCACTTGGCTGAACCTTAGGGACCAGAAACTGGCCCCGATTTTTCTACCACTGCTACTCTAACTTCCAAATCTTTCCTGCTCCCAGAACTCCTGGACCAAATTTTTACCTGGAAACAACTCAAACATATTTTGAAGATGTGATGATTATTATTTTATGTGTTTTCTCCTCTGCATGTCTGGCTCCTACCAGAAGAAATTATTTGAAGAGAGGGAGAAGCAGGTATCAAACACCAGCTCAGCCTTGCTGAGCCAGGACGTTTAGGAATCTTGGTCATGATCCCAGTAAACATTCAGGGGTGGGATTCAAAAGGCTCAGGGCCCCCATTCTCAACTATCCATGCAAGGATGGGTATTATGCAATTGGGCATATTGGCTATTGCTGTCTTGCTGGAGCTGCAGCTGTATGTCATCTGGGGTGCCCCAAGACAGATGTGTCCACAGACTCCATGCCCAGATAACCCAGTCCCATTCCTGGCAGACACATATTTACTCCTGAAAGTCTAGCCCTCAATATTCACATGTCTAAGTGAACCAAACATCCAAACAACTCTGATTTTTGAGGACAAGGACAACACAGGCCCTAGAGCAAGTGAAATCCAGCCTGGTGCTATTTGTGCACTACAACATAGGCAATGATCTAGTGGGGGAGATCCAGTGAAAATACAGAAGCCCCATCTATATGTAATAAATCAGAATTATTACCCTACACATATGAATGCAACTATCAGCTACTTCAACACAAGCTTTATCAACTGGACTAGTGTCAAGAAACAGTAATGACTCATAAAACTGAGCAGCCTCAGTGTAGGTTGTGGTTTTTCAACACCACCAAGATCTTGAAGCAATCAAACACCATCTTTAGGATATATGGCTAGTTTAATCAAGTAGTTATATCACATATGTCTTTGAAACTGGCATGCCTGATATAGTTTAGATTATCTGGGGCACCTGCTTACAGACAATACATCTGAAATCTAGAACTACAACTATATAAACATGTCACATGCATGTTTGTTTTCATGTTCTGAAATGGAGAACAAACCCTGTTAGAGAAAAAAACAAAGGCTAAAGCTGAGCTGAAAGCTGTCCAGAGCTGCAGGTGGAAAAACTCCTCTCTCCAACAGGTGTCTTTCATTGTACTACCATGCAAAGAAAAGGCTGAAAGATGCAGACATACTTTTTACTCACCCAGATTTTTGGGTGGTGATAAATAGAAAAAAAGTGACACAAAATCACAAGTTTTTTTGGAACTCTGATTTTTCTAGATAGTAAAATAATTAAACATCTACTATCATACTCAAAGAGGAGAAGTGAAGTCAGCAAACAGAGCAGCATCAAAGCCTGAGGGAAAGGGGCAGGAGGAGTACTTGCTACTCACCATATGAATGGCAAGCAAAGAAAAAAGCAGACCTGACCTTTCAGGGAGACCTGGAAACAGCCCCAAGAGCTCTGATCATTAAAACAAAACAAAACACACAAAAAGGCATTAAGAAAACCGTACTCCAGTGGGAAGAGGAAGTGGTTTAAGGGGATTAGCTCCCAAAAAACAGAGCTCCGCTCTTCCTCAGACTGCTGAGAAGCCCCAGAAATCATCTATATTGAACAGGGCTGTGAAAATGGACAAATGCTGGCAACCACTCAACAAATGATAGTAATGTGAGGTGACATCTCTGGACCTCAACCAGCCAGCACACAATTGTCTCATTTTCATGCTGTGTCAAATTAAATTCAGACTTTCGCGCTTTGCTTGTCTTGTGCTGTTACCTCCTTTCCAGAGCAGAACACAGAAGAACATTTACAAATTTACACTGACTTTGACCTGCAGACACAAATGCCAGCCCGCAAAAACTAGTGCTGAATCATTTCTTTTCCTAGCTGTGACCTTTTTACCCCCTTCCTCCCTCTCATGTCAGACCATTTCTTCATGAGAGGCTCTCCTGCATCTGTATCACAGCAGCATTTGGGAAGAGTTGGTAGGTTTGCACTGAGTAGCTGCAGGGATGTTTTCTCAACCAGGAGCCTTTCATGTTGGGCAACAAACACAGTGCCCCTTTTCTGGCTGCTCTGCAACAGCAACCATGGCAACCACCACAGCAACAACTGCAAACCCAAGACAGCTCAGTAACTTATTTCACAAAAGTGCAACACCCCAAAACCTTGGGATGTTAGAGAGTGGCAAAGCATTGATTGGATACAAAATAGACATCAGTTCTGTCTTGGCAATGTAAAAATGGGATAATTGATTAAGTCTTCTCTACCTTGAGGCTAAACTGATGATACAGTGGTGTCACAGCCACACTTGGGTCAGCTTTGACAGGACCAGGATTACGCCCTCTTGTTCTTTTACTGGAGTAACAGCCTCTTCAACTGTGCAAACCCAGCCCATCTGGAAGTACTGTTACTGAAACCAGACACTTTAAAAGCCCTGATGCTTTTTTTGGAGCAGGCATTAGGAGTCCAGTGTCTTGCTGCATCAAGGCAAAAAACATCAATCGCTTCAGTTGCAAAATTACTCAGAGATTTGAGCTTTAAAATGGGAGGGAGTTTATAGACTCAAAACAGGGCCAAAATTATAAGTCCTTGAGGATGTTTAGTTGATTGTGTGACTTCAGAAGACTGAATTTGAATCTGACTGAACAGAGAGCACTTGCAGAGGTGGATGGGGAAACAGAGATATCAAAATGAAAGCAGGCAGTGCCAGTTCTGGGTAACTGTTTGGGGATTTTTGAAAAGAGCTGTCGGTATGACTGCTAGATTAGATCTGAATAAGCCTGAGTTTACCACAGAAAAAGAGACATATCTTGGCCCAACTGCTTCTGCTCAAGCTGGAAATACTAGAAAAATTCCCTCTGCTAGTGGCATTTTGTCACTTCTGAGTTTAGATGATCAGTACACAGAGATGTATAAAAATCAGGGAAGTACCTGAACCAGAACTCTATCCAATATCCATGTATTTGAGAACTCACTGCACATGTGGATAAGTTCAATGGGAGATGGATGCAGGAGAGCAAAAAGCACAGTGATTTCTCAAAAACACTGAAAAACTAACTCTTCTGGAACAGAATTTTGTTGTACAGATACAAGTAGACAGAGACTTATCAAGGACCCAGTTCTTTGAAGCACAGACACAGAAATTAATAAAGGACTTGAGAATGTGTGTAAAATTAGGCATGTGCTCCATTGCTCTGCTGATCAGAATGTAGATTCTACTCCCTAGCAGTCATTTCCCATTTGGAAACTCTTGTGAGGAAGAGAAAGGGGAAGAAGGAGGGTTGTTTAGCATGATATTTTTAGATAGATTTTTAATGGAGTACTTGTTAAGCTTTCTTCCACCCTGACTCCCCCCTGCCCGCTGTCTGGGTTTTGTGTGTGTTTTTTTAATGGCTAGCAATGCATCACAGTGCGGCTGCTGTTTAAATATTTGCCTGAAAAAAATGTAGTCTGTGCTTAAGAAAAGTGGTTTGGCACAAACTGGACATTTTCAAACATCCATTTACCAGATGGATCACTTTGTTCAATTACAAAGAAAAAAAAGTTGGTGAAGGAGTTGAAAATCGAGTGGAATGTTCTTAAGCACACAGCATTGTTTACTATCTGCATGTCTCCTGGCATCCTGTGAGAAACTATCAATAGGCTCTTCAAAAATGTTCCTTTCCTTTCAAAAGTCTGCATTTTTAACTATAATAAAAAGGCAGTAAATATATTCTACAATAGCCTGATGGAAAAATGTGCTAAAGTATTTCTATAAATCAAATGTAGCAGTTTGGCATTAGCTCTGAGGCAGTAAATTTAGTAAATTAGGACCAGATGATTTTAAAATAGAATCTTACATAACTTTCTAGCATGATATATATTTTTTTTTAATTTAACACAAGTTTGTCTGTCTTCATAAAGTTATCTTGGCTGCTACCAGAATGTGGTCCAGTCTTTAAGGACCATATTTTTTTTATTTATCGAGTGTAGAATATTTAAAATATCAAAGTAAGACGTGGAGCAGATTTCTCAAAAGACAGAAAAGGTCATGATATGTACTGATCCACATAAGGTGTGGGGTGCTTTGTATCCCTGATGCCCCTGACTATTTCACTCCTATTATTTTGATTAATAATAGTTTATATCTCTATTCATCTTGCTTTTTTTGCCCTCCTTCCCTTTTCCCACAAATTCAAGGAATTGTCTCCCTCCATTACTCTCTAGAGTGGTTACAGCTCCTATAAAAGCATCTTGGTCCAACAGACTTCTCCCTTACTATGTGCTCATGTCAGGAGCCAGCATTTGGGACCTTGCATCTCTTATGCTATCCCACTTTGATCTCTGCACCTGAATATCCATCTCTGAGAAATAAGGAAAAAGAAATTATAAGAGAGTCTAAGGAGCCTATGCCACCAGCTCCAGTCTAAACGTTTTGGCCCTATCTACACATATATCCCCGAAACCTGCTCTCCCAGCGCAGCTTTGACTTTCATTTCTGCACCAACATTTACCCCACCAAACAGTCACGTCAGACCACTGCTTATGTTCTGAGGAGAGGGGGTGGCATACATATGTCCTCTATGGTCTTCTTTTGGGGCAAACAGCCATACCATGGTCTTTCACTGGAGGCAACAACTTCTGGAATAGCTGCAGTGAGCCATCCCACAGCAGCTGTGCTCACTAGGGTGCTACAGTGGCTGGGAAAGCATGACCAAGATCCTATCACAGAGCACTCTCACCGAGCCAGAGCCAACACCCTCTATCTCAGAACTTGCAGATAAAGGAGAGTCTCTGCAGTACTGACTCATGGCTTCCAGACAAATGTACTCCAGAGCATTATGACACAACTGAAGAGCTAAGCCCCTCCTCAGAAGCTGTAAGGACACGTGGAGACAGACCTTTACAGCTCCCAGACAGGGCTGAAATCTGAGGATGTGAAGTGTCAAATCCTTGTGACTCAAGCCCTCATCAGACTTCAGAAGCAAACACCATGAGTCAGCTGGGATGTAAGGGAAAAGGCAGACAAAGACAAGAGCAGAGGTGTTGAAGGTGAGGCCAGCTAGAGTTGTGCAGAGTCTTCCTTTCATATGAGCCTGAGACTGAGCTTCCATCACCTGTGCAAGTATCCAGACCGAAGGAAGCAGAAGAATAACTGAGGTGGATACTTGTGAGGGCTGAGTTATCTGTAAGTGCTGCCTCCCTCAGCAGAGCCAGCCTGCTGTGAGGAGCCAGTGAAGTCCTCAGTCCAAGGCTTGGGATGCTGCATGGCATGACCAAATCCTTGTCCCAGTCAAAATGAGAGGAGCTTTGCCAATGGGAGCATGCTCTGTCCTTTTCACCCCGTCTTTGGCTACCCTGTTGCTGGAAGCAATCAGAGTTTGCAAATGGAAAAGAGAGGGAACAGAGTTCCCACGTTCCTTCTCGTCTAGCATTGTTTCCTGAGAGTCCTGCAACACACAGCAATGCGATGATCTTTTCTCTAAACGACACCACGCTGAAATGCTTGTTAAAAATAACAGAAGAGGAGGAGGGGTTTGAAAGTCAGTCATTTTCCTTTAAAGAATGATTTTGGGAGAGTGGACCATAAACAGATTTAGATGGCAGCATAGAAAACCTTTTTTGGCAGTTTTGTAGAGATGCAAATTTACGCTGAGTATGAGATGAGAGCTTAAACACCAACACCCAAAGAAGAGAAAAATAAGTCAGACACTGTGAGAGATTTCATATGCTGTTCTCTGTTGTTATGGATATCAACTGATCTCCACAGATCTGTTTGAAGCAAAAGAGAGAAAAGATGATTGCTTTCCTATCTTATATTCTCCCTCCAAAAACCTCCAAATGAAAGAATTCCTCAAGCTTCAAAACACATCTAGTCTGAGACTTCATGGGAAGCTTGGCAGTAAAGGCAAAACAGAACTTTCTTCACTGTATTTTTTTTAATCCCAAACTTGCATTTTATTAAAGTTTTATTTTTGCTTCTCCTCCTTCTGGAAAAAAACTGGCTGCTGGCTAGTGAACAACCGCTGAACTGATGGCCTTACCAGAGAGAAATACTTTTGGTTTGAAAGAGTTGCTAATGAGAGATGGGGAGAGAGAAAACATGAATATATAAAATACAGCAACAGCAAACTTTTTTTTCTGAAAGAAGCATGGGAGATTTACAACAAAAGATTTTAAAAACAGAGAGAACAAATCTAACAAGCTTTGCAAAAGCAAAATGGCTAGTCCAGTCACAGGACAATTCCTTGAATGATGCGTAAAACTGATGGACAAGCTTTGGTCAGGAGAGATTATATTTTTGGGTCATTATTGATGTTTTGCCAAGTTAAAGTAGCGTGTATTTTGCAAATCAGAGGAAGGAGAGAGTATTTTGACAAGGTTGACTTTGGTCCTGACTCCTAAAATGGAGTTAAGACACACAAATGCTCTGTATAGAGGATACGTGGGTTTTCAAGGATTTTTATGCAGTATTTTAAATCTATCTAATATATGTATGAGGAGTTCAACACACCCCCCTCTTTATACACCATTTTTGTACCTTCGTGCGTCTGTACAAGCTCTTTCCACACAAGTTCAGAACAAAGTGCTAGCATATGTGCCTGGAATTGGGCCTCTCCACCCTGCCAACTGCAGGGCTGGGAAGGCAGGAGGAGGGGAAGGAGAGGTAGGCAGGAAAAGCAGACAGGAGCAGGGCACTACAGACTGGAAAGAGCAGAGCTGTGCACTATTGTGTCCAAGAGAAAGCTTCTGGGGATGAGTGTTGCTGAACATTACTCTGTGTGTAGGTGAGGAGGTGAGAGAGGCCGTATCTCCTGGGAAAAAACTTGCTGATCCTAGTCAACAAAACCTTACCTTTCCAGGGTGTTGCAGGAAAGTGAACCTTTTTATTCCTGACCACTCTTTCCTACTTAATTGTCCACACTCACACTCCTGCTTCCATTTAGAAACTCCTCTGCAGGTGGGTTATGTGCTATTTGAGTCAGGACTTTGTTCCCACAAACCTAGTATGCTGGGTGAATGTATTCAAAAGAAAATAAATTCTTAATTTGATTAATTCCCATTTTAACAGTTTTAATATCTAGTGGAATAAGGTAATATGTTCCATGTAAAGAAAATCCCAGCTCTGGAGTTTCACCCAGTGTGGGGAAAGTTCAAGTAGAAAGTTCAGGTAAAGATCTGAGCTTTTGGATGCCAGCACTATGACTTCTCACAACTGCATGAAAAAGTTAACATGCCTAAGCTTTGTGCCCAAGTTTCTTGTCTGAGGCAATTCCGGTCCCAATTCTGGATTCCTTTCATCTTAAACAAGCTGTGATATCTAAACATACATTTCCTCTTGAGCAACCTCCCTATATTTATCATATTTCATCCACACAACTGTGAACCAGAGAGAACAGAAGTCCTTTGCAGCCTCCATAGTTGTGCTATTTCTCAGTTTTTCTTAGGAAAAACAAGAAAAACTCTTTTGGCATCAGTAGGTTGAATGGCATGCACACCACATGTCTGGAAGCAAGCTGGTATTTTTTAACCCATGCCTTAAACATATTCTGTGCTGGAGGGGAAAACAAGGGAGTGTAGCCTGCAAGCACGACTGTTAGACTGGTTTGTTTGTTTGGGAAATGAATAACCCTTTGACAGTATCTCTGGAAGGAATAGGCTAGTGCGTGCTCCATGCTGACATTCTTTTCCCTCTCCAGTCTTCCCTGCATACCTCACATTCTTCCTCCCTTCCCAGTAACATCAGTTCCTAGGCAAACAGGCACTGGAGACCCAATCTGCCAATCTGTACCCACCTGGAAGCCATGGGCTTCTGACATCTCTCCTCTCATCAGTGGTGCACCAAATCTGCATCAGTGCACGTGCCAAGGTTCCCAGAGCTCCTGCTTAGCCTCAGCTCTGCAAAGGGTGCATGATCCTTTGTGCTGTCCTCCACAAATTCCTCCCAGCACTGCTGAGAACATGAAGTCCCCCTGACTCAAGTGCTTCACACCAGCCGTCTCCAAGGGGAGCTGCTGCACGGACCTGGAAAAGCTTTTCACAGAATCACAGAAACTGCTGATTTGGATCATTGAGTCCCTCTCCTGGCCCTGCACAGGTCACCCCAAGGATCATACCATGTGCCCAAGAGCACTGCTCAAATGCTTCTTGAATTCTGTCAGGCTTGGTGCTGTGAGTACTTCCCTGGGGAGCCTGTTCCAGTGCCCAACACCCTCTGGGTGGAAAACCTTTTTCTAATATTGGCCTTGGTCAGGGCAAATTTGGGAGGAAACTTCCAAAGGGGTCTCTCTAGAAAGCAGATTCAAGCAGCCCCTCCCTTAACTGGTCCGGGAAAAGATTTCCTTGGAGAAAAGTGGAAAAAATCTGTTTATTTAATAAGCAAAGTATACACAAGCATAAAAAACCAAATAATATTAAATTATTTTAAATATTACAATATTTAAATATAACAATATTACAATTAAACCTCTTGCTGTTCTAAAGAGATGGCAAATTCAGAAAGTCCTTTTCATGGGGTGTAGCTTGGCTCACTCAGTTTCTCATCAGTCTCTCCTGAGCTGGAAAATGCCGTGTCCCAGGCCCAGGTGGGCCACAGGTGTGAGCTCCCAGCGTTTTTCTGGGTTCTAAGCCCAAAGCAGGGTTGAAGAGAAAAAGAGAAGCCACAGTCCAGGGAACTTCTCTGCCTCAGCTAGCTAAAAAAAAGAACTAAAAAGCAAAGGAGAGCTCTCTCCCACTGTCCATGCTGCAGACAACACAGTCCATGACAGAGAATGTGTGGGAGCAAGTGCAGCTTCTGCAAACAAACTCTGTGCTTCTTTTCCCCTCCCTTCACTCTCAGAACCAGTCTAAAAGGTGCAGAACTTAATATCCAGCACAAGCAGAACAGACATTTGGGGATACAAGCATCATAAAGTCACTCTAGGACAAATATCCAACTCTAACTTCCTCTGACACAGTTTCACACCATTCCCTCATGTCCTGTCACTGGTCAGCAGAGGGAAGAGATCAGTGCCTGCCCCTCCTCTTCCCCTCATAAGGAAGTTGTAACAGCAGTGACATCTGTCCTCAGTCTCCTCCAGGCTGAACAGACCAAGTGACCTCAGCTGCTCCTCATATGGCTTCCCCTCAAGGCCCTTCACCATCCTCATGGCCCTCCTTTGGATGCTCTCTAAGAGCCCCACATCTTCTTTATTCCCATGTCTTTTTTCTTTGTTTGTGGTGCCCAGAACTGTCCCCAGCACTGGAGGTGAGGCTGTCCCAGCTCAGAGCAGAGCAGGACAATCCCCTCCCTTGCCTGCCTGGCCATGCTGTGCCTGATGCCCCCAGGACAGGGTTGGCCCTCCTGGCTGCCAGGGCACTGCTGAGCCATGTTCAGCTTGCCATTGCTGAGAATCATTTCTGTGGTACTGATTTCCAGTGCTGGAACAGAGATAGATTTACATCTCTTCAATTTTACATTATTTTTCTTTTCTCCAGAGTAAGATGTGTTCCTTCTGCTGTTTTAATATTCATTCCACTGTTTCCCTTTCCCATGTCCATTCTCCCCCTTCTTGCAACAAATGAAAATTATAGTGGTATTTATACCCCCCCCCCCCTTTTTTTTTTTTTTGGTTTATGTTTTAACTGAACAAACTTTTCAGGTTTTGTTCACTGAGTCAGGCTGGTGGCTTAGTGACAGCCAGTGCCAGAATATCTAAATTCCAACTGCCTTCCATGATTTCTCAAGCTAACAAAGGCTGGATTCACTTTCAAAACCTTTTGGGTGGGAGGAACACCAGTATGTTTCTTTTTGGCTGGCATTTGAAGCAAAACAGAGAGGATAGAAGGAGCTGCATTTTTTCCCCTTATCTGAAGGAGGGGTACTAAACAGGGCCTTGATGGTTGACTTACAAAGTTAAATGAGCAATTCCTGTTGAAACACTGCATAAAATGCCCTTCTCAAGAATGTGAACAGCTTTTGTGCCTTACTGTGAAAGGAGGTGGGATGCCTGTAAGATTAGTTAGTATACATTAAAGTAAATGTAGAATTCTAAAGCAAGGCAAGTGACTAACCCTATGGTTAAAAAGGCATCCTAGGCGTCTTAAAATGGCAAAGTACAGGCAAATTTAAGAAGATAATTCTATGTCACAATTTTTATTCTCACAATTTGACCCTTGCATTTAAATCTCACCACCACAATGACTGCTACCCCGCTCCTCCATCTGTCAAGACAGATTTCTCGTACTGTTAAATGGAATAGAACATCTGCTTAAAAATATTTCCATCACTGGTCAAAGAAAAATCAAGCAGACTTTGTTTTGGTTTGCTAAAATGCAAAATATTCCCTTCTTTGGGTGAGAAGGAAATCTTTTTCTTATTATCTCCTAGTGAGGTGGGAGAGGGAGCCTTTCTATGCAGACAGACACAGAATCCTATCCATGTCAGTGGTGAACGTTTGTTAATGTTCTTCTCAGGAAACAAGAGTGTTTCATCTTTTTTAACAGATATGTCCAAACAAGAAAATTCCACCACTCTGAGTGTGTGTACAAAATCATTCTGCACTGAAGAAATTCCATCCACTGCACATCTGCTGAACCAGCCTGGGTAGCATTACATTGGTGATAGGACATGAAGCTAATTATGACTCCCATGCTCAGAAAGTGCAGTGGAACTATAACTAAATTAATTTTAATCCAAACCCCCTGGCCCAGTATCACAGCTAGAAGAAATGCAGATGCCGCACAACATTATCCAAGAGATAGTTAGGCCTTTGTGAAGAGGGGGAAAAAAAAAAGACAGCTCAATGTTTCCCAAACACAGAGCTCACAGACCCTTCCTGAAAAGACTCTCTCAACTGTGAGGGACACACTCTGCTGTGTCTCTCTTTTCTCAGATTGTGTCAATGGGGAAACGGGAACAAGGGGGTTTTTGTTTGAGTAACCTTTCAGAGCAGGATATCTGTCTCGTGTTCCCCTATCAATTGTCACAAGGTGATAGCTGGCTGCTGTGCTTCAGTGGGTATTCCCTTCCCAGCCTGCCGGCAGCTCCGCTCCATGCTGCATGCCGAGGGCTGGGGCAGGCCAGCCGCAGGGCCCAGCTGATAAGCAATCCCTGTGGCTGCTCCACGGTGATAACTTCACCTGCTGCCACCTCCCAAACACCTCAGCACCCCAGCTGGCAACCAGGAGGGCAACGGGAAGACACAGAGCAGAGACATGATTAGAAATAAAGCGAGCAATAGGCTCAGCAGGATGGGGTATGAGAGCAGGATACAAGCAGTAGGTTGCCCAAATGAGCAGAAAGTAATATTAATTGCCCTCAGCAAAAGCAAGGAAACAAACAAAAGCCACTGACAGAGGCACAAAACGAAGTCACAGAACCCATTTGCTACTCTGCTAGAATTGCAGTGGAATAAATATGAGGCAGTGAATCAAGCCATTGCTGTGCTGCGAAGCAAAAAAGGCACATTACATGAATTACCCTCCTGAGAACTTCAATGGGACCTTGTAGTTATAAATCCTGGCAATAGAGCTCAAGTTGCCTCTGAAACACAGACATCAGTAATCCCTGGTCCCAGCTTCCTCATCAGCAAGTTGCATTGTATAATTGAGCTGATTATCCAAGGCAACCGACTCAAAACTTCCCTAGGCTGTGCCTGAAATACAATATTGCACAGCAAAGGCACGCCTGCCGCCAAGGTCACCAAGAGCAGCAGGGTGCTTGCACCAACCACAGACGTGCCTGCCGCAATCCCAGCTTCTTACAGCAAGGCGAGGAGCTCAGCAGATCACGTTTACAAATCCCTCTTTCAAGGTATATCCAATTCCCGATACCCGTGATAGACCACGGAGCTCTGCCATGCTGCCCGCTCTGCTGCGAGTGTCCCTCTGAGTGGGAGCATTCCACCCTGGGGGAAATGAAAAACCCCCTCAGGGTAAATGCAGTAGGTAGGAGAGGGGGAGGGAGGGTGCATGAATAAAATGAGCAGTGGGACTTCGCTGCGCAGTGCTGTGCGATGGCAACCTCTTTTTCTCCCTGTAAAATACCAGCTCTTGTGGTAAAACTCTGCTCCTTCAGAGTTGTAAAGTACAGCTACCAACACTGACAGACTTTGTGGGTTTGTGTCCAAAGTGTCGTTCCAGTGGCATCTAAGTAAAAGTATTTAATAAGAGTTATGGAGAGCGATAAAGGCAAAACAATACACACACTGAAACACTCCAACTAGAATTTCATATTGACACATCTGTTACCTCATATTAAAATCAGTCAGGGACTTTTTTACACACATTAAAAGCGATGCAAGCTAAAATAATAGCAGAAGGCACAGCTTCTCAAATGTGCTTAAGTTTCATAATGTGATTGTAAAGCATTCTGAAAAAACACCAATTACAAGAAAAGTACTACTATTGGTGGGATGACTGGAAACCAGATGCTCTCTGAGTTTAAATATAGGTGAAGTCAGAAATATGACGTTACTTATTTTTGTCTCCAATACTTATTTGGTTCTTGCTGATGTGGTTTTACAGTCCTTAATGCATTTATCTTCATGGTAATGGTGCCATGGGAAGAGATTATACAGAGTTTATTCAAGGAAGGGGATCTGGATGCTAGCCCAATATCATGCTAACACCTTAGCCATTGCATCCTCTGTATCTAAAATTAATCTTCTACTGGAGTATGAAGAGCAAAAACCTGTGAAAAGAAAAACAGTGGTTTTTTGATTCCTAACTCTTCAATTAAGCAATGCTCCAAAGAGATTTGCACTCTCTTCATAGTAAGCTGGTTATACATAATCACTGGAAGAATTCCTTTCTTAATTAAGGTGTCTAAGGACACAGCACACAAGGGAGTTTCATTCTCTTGAAACTACCCACATTTATTTTGATGCTGCACTTGAAACAACCCTGCCCTAAACCCAGTGCAAATAAAATATCATCTGTTTCACGTTTCTTCTTGGGAAATCAGAAGAATCATCAGCAACAACAAAAATGGAAAGAAAGGCTCAGAGAAAAACCCCTACAAGGGGTTGGAGCAGCAAAGCTACAGCTCAGCCACAGTGGCTCTTCTGCACTGCAGAAAGAAGGAGCTTGTCCTTCTCACAAATTTCTGAGACTTATTTTGTACTGACAGGGACACACACCCATGAGCTATCACAGCATGTGCAGTCAAGAAGACAGCATAGGGAAAAAAACACATTTTTGCATTCAATTAGTAAATTTGTAGAGTACAGCCACATATTTTATGCTGGAACTGGAGAACAGAGGATATTGCAGATAAAAGTATGACATTCTTTATCAGTCAATAAGCCATTTTAGCAATAGGATCCCTCTCTAGAGGATTAGTCACATGAGAATTTAAGGATAACATTGTACTATGGAATGTAGTTATGTTTGTAATCTGGTAGTACAAGATTATTCTTTGCTATTTTTCCTTAGGCCACCAGAAATGGCCTTGAGTCCATCTGTGACCTAAAAATGTTGGGTAAGATTCAGCTCGGGCAAAAAAGAGAGAATTTATTTCCTGTTCCTCTAAACAAGTTGGAGTACGTCCCATACACAAAGATTCCTATTATGTGCACCATATTAATCATGCCTGATTAAGAGATCTAACTTGAAAAGCATGGAGGATCACCACACATCTATTTTCCCTGCTCTTTCTTGCTTCCAAGATACCAGAGTTAATTATTACTCTCCTCCAAATAATCCTTATTTACAATGGTCACTCTTTATAATGGACATCTCCAGGCCATTAAAGCATTCTTGGCCTCTGGTGTCTAATCAGCGTTAAAATAGCAGCCAGGCAAAGCCAACACTTGGCAGATTGATTTGAGCAGTAGTAGTTTAAAAAGATCATCTTCTGAGGACAAGTGAGACAAAAATAATTGCAAAGACATGAACAAGGCAGTGTTTAGCGCCTCCAAGAGCTGCATGTGAGAAAAATGGCTATGGGAGGGATGGACAGAAAAGGTTCACTGGATTAATTAGGTTGGAAAAGGTCTCTGAGATCATCGAGTCCAACCCTTGACCAAACACCACCTTGCCAACTAGACCATGGCATTCAGTGCCATTTCTACCTGTTTCTTGAACATTTGCCGGGTTGGTAACTCAGCCACCTCCCTGGGCAGCAGATTCCAATGGGTTACCCATGAAAAAATTCTTTGCATGCAAAAATTCTCCCTTATGTCCAACCTGAGCATCCCGTGGACATTTTGAGGCTACGTCCTCTTGTCCTGTTGCTGGCTGCCTGGGAGGAGGGACCAAACCCCACTTGGATACAACGTCATGGCAGGTGGTTGTAGAGTGTCAAGGTCCCCCACTAACCGCTTTTTCTCCAGGCTAAACACCCCCAAGCTCGTCCGGTCTCCCTTCATAGGACTTGCGCTCCAGACCCATCACCAGCTCCATTGCCCTTCTCTGGACCTGCTCCAGCACCTCAAGGTCTTTCAGTGAGAGGCCCAGAAGTGGACACAGGTCTTGAGGTGTGGTCTCACCAGTGTCCAGTACAAGGGATAACTGCCCTGGTCCTGCTGGCCACACTAGTGCTGATCCAGACCAGGATGCCATTGGCCTCCCTGGGCGCAGGCTCGCTCCTGTTCAGCCACTGTCAACCTGTGCCCCCAGGTCCTTTTCCGCCGGGGAAAAGTGAAGGCGAGCAGCTTTGAAAAGGCACAGCAGGGTCCCTGGGAGCAGGGCCGCCAGCCCTCGCTCTGTGTCTCTCTCCCCGGCCATCGGCGGAGGGAAGCGGGAGAAGGCGCCGCGCCCGGTCTCGAACCCGCGGCCCCCCGGCGCCACAGCGGTCCGGGCGCGGGGGGAAGGGGGGGGCGGGGGCGGGGCCGGCTCGTGCCCAAGGCGAGGGCGGTGCTATGCAAATGAGCGCGTTAGGCTGGCGCGGCGGCGCGCGGCGGGGCGCGCAGAGCGCGCGGGGATGCGGTGGGGCGCGGAGGCGGCGCAGCCATGAAGTACAAGGTGAGCGCGGCGGGCAAGGGGCCGGCACCGCCACCCGCACCCGCTGCAGGCCGGCGTCCGACCGCTCGGGGATCCCCTCCGCACCTCCTCAAGGCGAGCCTGTGCCCGCGGGGCGGCCGGGTCTCCTTTCTGCCCTGCGGTGCGCTGCCTCCAGGCGCGGAGCCCCGGCAAGGTGTCCGCGTGGAGTGGGGAACGAGGGCGCAGCGAAGGGGACGGGCTGCGGGGACCCCCCGGGTGCTGTGTCGGTGTTGGCGGTGCGGGGAGAAGGAGCTCCTCTCGCTTTTCCCGCTGATGCCGGCCGTGGGTAACGGCGTGAGCTCGGGATCGCGGGAGAGGCGGCGGGGCGGTGCGTGATGGCCAAGCGCGTTGGGGACAGGTACCCCCGATCCTCCTCGGGAGCTCATTCACCTCCTCCCAGGCGCTTGTGGATGTTTCCTTATCGCGGTGCGGTCTGTTTGATGGATCACAAGCGAGGGGAAAAAAAAAAAAACCCTAACATTTTTTAAAAATGGGTAGCCTATCTCCCGTACTAATTCCTATCATCCCCGCTTATTCAGTAATCGCTTTTAGCGACCTTTTACCAGAGGGGGTGGTGGTTGCTTGGTTTTTTGGGTTTTTTCCCAAAAGACACAAATGTAGAGCCTTTTGTCCTAATATTACTCAGAAACGTCTGGGCAAGGTACAGAATTGCCCACGGGGCATTAGATTACTGTACAGACATACCGTAATCTTGTGCGATTGGAAAAAAAGGGGGAGGGAAGGAAAAACTTTCCTTGCCCTGCCAAAAATAACTTCAGCGTCAATAAAAAGGTGATTTTGGAAATGTCACACGCTATATTCTTACTTGGAGACTGAGTTGCTTTGGAAGTGGAGTTCGTTTCCGTACTAAAGTGAGGCAGTGTGGTGTGAAAGGGTGCTGATGGAGTGGCAGTGTGTGTGAGATGTACGAGTAATACCCAGGTAAACATGCAGGGATTTTTATGCTCTTCTGTACATCTCTGATCTCAGGCCAAGTTTTCAGGGTCTCTCAAGCCAAACTTTGGGAAAGGTCAGAGTTAAGTTTCCAAAGCAACTGCCAGTTTCTCCATCTCATGGAGAGACAAGGGCAAAAGAAATTGTGTTAGATGTGGGTTGACAAAGGTAATTTGTGGCTTTCACAATTTTGAGGTGGCGCTCATGGCTTTTTTTTTTTTTTTTTAAATTGTGTCTCGAACAACTGACTGATTTGAAGTCTGAGATAAAATTCATCTGTTCTCTTCTGTCTGTTCCACCTCTGATCAGTCCAGGTAGACTTTATACCTGCCTAGAGAAGGTGTTACTCTGAGCAGAAAACATCAGGCACTCGAGGGCAGAAGAATAGTGTCACTGTTAGTCCAAAGCTCACAAACTGCTTTCAGGCTGCCCAGGGCCAAGGAACACTTGCATCCCAGTAGCAGAATAATGGTCCCGCATAGTTATACAGCTTCCTGATTTCTTGTATGTAGGCCAGTGGCCCTGCAAGAATAGGGACAGATAAGGTAGCTCAAAAGGGGGAAGTCTTCCTGCTCTGTAGTGTTTCCTTTGCCCTGTGTTGTGGGAATGAGCATTTTGGATTTGGTTTGTGATTACGTAATTCTAGACAGAGAAGACTAGACAGAGAAAGAACAAGCCATTAAAATAAATAAATAAAAAGAGAAGACTGAGGGGTTTGGCCTCAAAAACCTTCTTGCTGGATTACAGTGTTTACTTTCCCTGGCAAATGTGAAGTAGTTAACAGTGTTTAACTGGGACAAACATTCTTAGATCTATTTCTTATCCCTAGAGTAATACACAAAGAAAATACCTGCACATTCAGTCTTTGTTCTTTCTGTATTTTCTCTCTTTCTTTTATGTTCCTATAGGAAAACTTTTTTTTTTTTTATTGTACACATGAAATAAAGGAACAGAGAATGCTAATGGCCTGCCTGGGGACATATCATCACTTCAGAGGAGGCTTAGCATCCAGGTGCAGATTTGGCTCTGTTTAACTGCTCCCAGTGTTATTCTGGGGCCTGTCGCTCCTTACTTTCATTGTGATAGTCTGTAAGGCCTCATTTGAAGAAGTGATTGAAAGGCTCATTATAGTTTAATTCAGAGTTTTAACAGTAGTACAGAACAGGAACTGATTCATGGGTGAGACCCTGAATATGTCTCTCCATCACTCATGACTTTGCTTTCAGTGTGACTAAAACCAAGGTCATTTCTGGTCTAGAAATCCTTTTGGTACACAATCTATACATTTTTATTCAGACATTTTCAAAACTTGTTCCCTCCCTCTCTTCCTTCATCTAAGCTTTTTTATTGTCCATTGCATTCTTTCATTTTAACACTCAAGTCTGAATCCTCTGAAAGGGAGAATCCCTGTGGATTTAAGCAAGTTCAGAATTTTACCTTAATATGTCTCTACACCACTGTTTAGCTTTTGCACACTGTGTGAAATTCAGTGATTCTGTGACTATTTAAAGCAAAGAGAAATTTAACCCCTGGTCAGGTCCTGCTCTCCCATTCATGTACTACTTAAATGCCTGAGAGCACAGAAGTTATTTTAACTGAGCTATGGAAAGATGGGAAAGGTTAAGCATAAGAAATACTTGTGTTGGTTTGGAGCACTTCTTAGTCCTGCTTGTCTAAAAGCTGCTTTTCAGAAGCTAATTCCTGTAGGGGTGCAGTTGCACGAGGGCAACACCTCAGTTCTTTGATGACAACATCTTGCTTTTGAGCTAAATCCCCATGTACAACAAAACTGCACCCCATCAAATTCTTACAGGACTCCATTCTGTAATCTGTAATCCAGTATTCAGTAATCCAGGAGTAGGATCAGCCTTTTCTGAAACCAAGCACAGGCCATGACTCCAAGGATGGAGCAGTTACAGCTAGCTGCAATGTACTCTGTAGCAACAGAAATTCCAGTGGGTTTCCATGATGAGGGAAGGACATGGATGGGAGAGGGTGTATCTGGCCACCAATTCCTGCACTCTTATCTCAGGCAATAAAAGTGCAACAGAAGCAAAAGGGAGAAGACATTATCATAACAAGGCTTTTGTAGCTTGGTGGCTGTTCACATGGAAGACAAAATAAGAGGGTGAAGGAAGGAAGAAAAGGGGACTTGTCTGTTTACTAAAACTTCCAAACAGTGAAAGAGGAGAAGAAAAAAAACCCTGCATTCCTTACCTCATTTAAGCCAAAAGGAATGACGTAGATGTAAAGTATGAGGTCCTGATTATCTATTTTTAGATAATTTGTTGGGCAAGGAAGAAACCTAAATAGGGTTCGAAATGCCTGCCATTTGTGCTAAGGCACAGTCCTGTAATATATAGACTTGATTACAATGTCTGCATGCCAAGACAAACAAAATAGTGTCCCTGGGAAGAAATACAATATTCCCAACCAGAAATGCTTGTGAAAAGC
The DNA here is from genome assembly GCA_039654755.1 of Calcarius lapponicus. Classification (NCBI taxonomy): domain Eukaryota; kingdom Metazoa; phylum Chordata; class Aves; order Passeriformes; family Fringillidae; genus Calcarius; species Calcarius lapponicus. The sequence continues at coordinate 51,959,948 of CM077464.1, read as the reverse complement.
TGCTTGTAACCCTGGCAATGAAAGACTTTGAGTGTTGGACCATGTAAAAGGAAAAGAACTGCCTGTACTTTATTATCCAAATCCTCTCTGTTTCATTTATTCCTTCTTCCTCTTAGTTTCACTTTTTTATTTTCAGTATCTCAGCAATCACAGGGTGGCAATCAAACTCAGAAGTAAATAGGAACTGTAAAGTCTTGTACAATGTAGTAGGAGAGGAACAAACTGACAAGGGGAAAACCTGTCCAAGTTTGTGCCATGAGTTTAGAGTGTAAGTTTCATGATTTTTCTCTCACCTGTGCACCTACAGGATGAGGTGGCTGAGGTCGAGCAGGGTCAGGCCTAAGTCAGCAGCAGCACCAGTGAGATGTAGCCAGGACTGTCCCCTTCATAAAGCTTGGAGGGCCACTGTCATTTTCAGTTCTGGCTGTAGCCTCTGTTTGCCCTCCTTCCCCTCCCGTACTCCCTCTGTAGATTTATATTTGTATACTTAATAGAGGTAGTTGAAAAACTCAATGCACAATTGAGTGCACTTGCCCTACCAAAGTCATGGTGGGGCAGCAGAGTGCTTTTAGTTCTGTTTTATAATGGAACTGCTGAAGCTTAGGGATGTTGCAGTGCTTATTTCAGAGGAAGAATAAGAGCCATCACAAAGCATTGCAGCCAACACCATGCAGTTTTTTTGCCTGATCTCTAAACTTGTATCTTTTTATGCTAACAGCTGCCCCTCAGTAATGTAGCTGTGAATCTATTGAATCAGAAACTGGCAGCCTAAGCTGTCTCTGTCCAGTAGTTCCTAGTGTTTGATGGGGAAGCAGAACTACCAAATGAACAGCCTTCCTTATTTATTTGATTGTTCCAATTCAGCTTGATTCTAGATAGAGCAAGAGGCATTAGATACTTGTCTAGAGGGTTTTACTTTTGCTTTTAAGGGAAGAGGTTGCAGGTTGCACATTAGACTCTTACTTGGCCTAGAGGTATCTTGACTCAACTCTACTGATTCCAAACAGTGCCATACTATGAAAATACCTCATTGAGGGCGACCTATCAGATCAGAGAGCAGGAAAGCTGTCTAATAGTAAGACTTTATGGAAACATCTTCTGCAAAGGAAAAAATGAAAGCACATTTCAATGGTTATTGTCTTAGGATGCAGAGCTCTGCTGTTTTGCAGAATATAGGCTAGACATCAGCGAAGTCTCATGAAGTGTTATTGGGAACTTGCTAAATTGTTGGAGCACAGTTCCTAAGACTGCAGACAGACTCATCTTTGAAATCTTACCATCTCAAGCCTAGCAACAAGTGGGGTTAGAAGACTGTACTTGCACTGATATCTGATCACTGAACTACTGTGTGTGGTGTCTGAGGAGAAATTTGTATTAGTGTATTGCCTGTGCTGCATTATAAGTGCCAGAGTAATTGCAGCAAGGCCAGGTGCATCTAGTGCATACTGAAAAGTAGAAAACCAGGAGCACAGAGTTTCCTACATGTCCTATTGCTGCTATCAAAGCTGTTAAGGGCATGGGAGAGCCTTCTGCACACAATAGATCCACTTAGGTCACTTAAGGGCCAATGGGAAGTCACTTTTGCCATGCTTATTTTATTTGGACTAACTTATTACAGCATTTAAGTACTTAAATCCCATTCATACCAGCAGCAATTAGGAACCCACCTGTCTCCCAGGGTCCAGAGTTTAATTCCATTTTTAAAGCAGCATGAGTACTTTAGAGGAGCATGCACAGTCTCAGCCTTGGCTGCAGCACTTGTGGAGGACCCTTACCTTACACTGTTCCCATTTCTGAGTGCACTTGATAGAGACAAGTAACTGAACTTCTGAGGACATTAAAGTCCACACACCTCCATAGGAAACCACTTTCAGTGACATTTGGAATCAGAAATGCCTAAGTCACTTTTCAAGAGGCTTCTTTACATAATAGATGCTGTCTGAGCATCCATGAAAGCAGTGGACATCTCCTGTTAGAGCAGTACTCTGGCCCCTGAAAGGTGCTTTATGCCAAGCCTTCAGTGGGCATGATCAAATGCTCCTCTGGGACTGTACTATGAAAACAGTATTTATGGCAGGTATTGAGCAATGTTTGTTAAGTCAGGCTACTGCTAAGAAAAGCTGCATGTAGAGGTATTTCTGCCTGTAAATGGCTGCAGCTCCCAGCATCAGTGAAGCTGGGTCACTTTATAGCAGCTCAGAGTGCAGCCACTGCATATTATTGCCTGATTATCACAGCCTGCTCTTGGCAAGTGCCCGTTTGCTTTTGCCTTTTGGTCTAGACATTACAGTAGTGGAAACTAACTTAATTTTAGGGAGCTCATTTTTCCACAGCAGATTTGGATGTAGCTTGTGTTTGACGTGAAACAGGGCTGCTAAAGCTATAGTTCACACTCCTAGAAACACAAGTGCATAGCATGACAAAAATTGTATTTTTTTTTTTGTCTATAGGGATGAGGCCAATTCTCGCCTTTCTGTTTTTATGTTGGTTTTGAAAACACTTTCCTCACAGTCAGAGTGGATCAGCCTGCCAGAAAAGGAAGAGTAATAAGAATGGGTTTACTCTACAGGAATGCAAGTCAGCACATCAGAAGCCCTTTCTTAAGCAGGCCTCATCAACAGCAAGGTTGAAAATTTTAGCAATACCATAAATCATTTGGTAACAGCAAGTCTTAGAAAATGCTGAAGGAGCCTAGGAGTAAGTCTCAGTTCTTCCAGCGAATGACCTGCTTAGCTGCCAACTGAGAGAGGAAGATGCAGGCCAGTAAATAATAAATAATTCTCTTTGTAAAGAAATTTCTGATCCAAAGGGTCAAGTACAAGACAACCAGAAGTGTGCACTCTGAGATAGAGCTAGCAGTAGGCCATGTCATGAATGCCCTTGTCCTGTGGACTTTGCATCCAGTTAAAATGCTTAGGGTAATAAACCAAGTTTTACTGCTACAGAAGGGCGTATTTACAAGCAGATACCTTCTTTTGTTTTCTGTCTCTCTTTTTATACTTCTTTATATTATTTGCAGCCCAGGAACTGCCCAAACCAATCTCTCACAAGATCAAGACCTTACATTATGAAGCTGAAGTTGTGCTTCAGCCTGAGATTGGTTGCGCAGAGTAACTAGAGCTGCTTAAAACTCACCTACACCTTCACCATCCCTCTTCTCTGGGGTTACACTTACCCAGAAAATGTCAGCTTGCCAAAATCGAGCTGTTTTGGGAGGCTTGTTGACTTTTGGCCACTGCCCTGTAGAATGGAGATGACTCTTACTGGACCTGGCAAACATCAGCTGCCAGCCAGGCTTGGCTCCCCTGGAATTCTCATTCACAGGCAAGGTGCCACCTGTCCCACCAGCCTGCTGAGGGCTGGAAGCAGCCTGGAAAGAGGAGTTCCTGAGCTTGTTTTTCTTTAGTGAGCTGGGCTCTCGGGGCATCCCAAATTGTAGCTGCTGTGTAGTATCCCAGATGGTGACACTAAATTGACAGAATAGGATGGCTTTCCTTTGTAATGAATTTTTTTTAGAGAGACCTGGGGGAAGAGGAGCATGTCCTAGTTTGTCTAGGTTCTAGACTTAAAAAAATAATTTTAAAACATACTTTTCAAAGCTGAAGCCATCAAACAAGTAAGTTGGTGGCAATACTGAGGTCCTGTGTCTAGATGTCTATGGTTTCTTGACAATCAAGTTGCAATTGTTTCCCCAGAGCCGCAGAAGGAAGGGTTAAGTTTGGAAGGAGGGTTTGGGTTTGTTTTTTTTTTTTTAAGGAAACTTTGTCTGGGAGAAGACTGCTCACAAATGCCAGAAAATGGAAAACTGAGAACTCAAAACACACGTTTTGGGATTCTTTCTTTTCGTACTTTTTTTTTCTCCCCTTCTGCTCTGCTTCTTCAATTCTTTAGCATTTAACATCCGATCTCCTTTCATTAAGTTTTTAATTGCTTGCCTGAGGGAAAGAGGTTAAGTTTTACATCTGCTTTTTGATTCTGATGTACTGTGGTTTAATCACAGTGAGATCATATTTACTCTAAGGGTATTGTTTGCATGCTTTATTTTTTTTTTTCTCCCTCCCTGTTGATGTCACAAAAGGCACACAGCCCTCAGACAGATTTGAAAAGTCCTTTTAAAGTCATGGAACAAGGTCACACCCTTCCTTGGGTGGGGGGAAAGGAAACCGGTTACGAGGGTGAAGCATATACAGAAAGCTTAGTGAGTTAGGTGTGGTGGAATTTCCCAAAATATTAATAGATCTTGAAGGTAAGTCAGGGGATGTGATTTATATTCCCAGAAAGAGCAAAGGGAGTGCTATTTCAGCACTCCTGTAAAACCCCGGGAGCTCAGGGGGAATGAGAGGAATAGGAGGGAATACATGATGAGCAGATCGGCGCTCTGCCTTGCTGTGGATGTTTCTGTCGCACGCCGTGTGCGATGGCAGCAGCGCAGGGTGGGTGGGTGGTGTGCCAGCCCGGCAGCGCCCTGCTCGGTGCCAGGCTGTTGTCCCAGGCTGTTGTCCCAAAGGAGCATTGTCCCAGCTGTGTCCCCTGCCAGCAGAGCCGGGATTGCCGCATCCCGCTGGCTGCGCACGGGGAAAGGGAGCGCCCTGCTCCCCTTGAGCTCCTCCGGCTCGGTGCCGTTCACATGGGGTTTGGGATGAGGTACAGCCCGAGCAGAGCCAGAAACAGCTTATTTAACACCTAGAATGTTGTGTTTCTGTGATTACCTTTGTAGTGCCTCTCACCCCCTCTAATTGAAATAAAACTGGGCAAGCCAATAAACCAAAACTCATTTGACAGACAAAAGAATATTGTCTGAGCAAACAGAGACAGCCTGGGTTTTTTTTCCTTCTTGCCAATGTAGAATTATCATTTTGTTGCTCTCAATAGATATGGAGCCAGAAATCTTTCTTTTCAACTCATTTTTCCATTGGGAAACATCAGGCATGGCAATAAGCTGATGCACTCAGTGCGGAATTGTGAAGTATTTTATTCACATAGGCTGGAGCACCAGTTAGGATCTTTGTTCTATCCTTCATTTTCACATTTTTCCTTCTTTACTTCCCCCCATACTCACTTTTTCTAGCCTCTTATTTCCTTCTTTCTTAGACGTGCATTTGGATTCCCTCCCAAGCTGCAGGTTCACTGCCATGCCTCAGTTTCACAAACTACTTTGCCAACTACCTCCAAAAAAAAAAAAAAAAAGAAGATACACAAATATCTCCTATTTTCTTAAAATTAAGCAGTTGTGGCACAGAAAAAAAGGTTCTCAGATGCACTATCAGTCTCTCACATGTTTATGTCACATGTGAATCCCAGTCTTGGGTGGACCAATGGGCCACATCAGCATCTTGGGCAGGAGTGTGAAGTGCCTGAGCCCTTCTTGGTCTGCTTCCTGCTTGCCCACCCTGCTTGGTGGAGTATTGTGTCTGCAAAAACTGGCAGTGAATATTCCAGAGCATGACAGCCATAGTGCCTACTTTGGCTTACGCTAGTGTGGTCCTGTAAGAAAGGGAACATTCCCATTTTTCCTCCTTAACTTTCTGTATGACTTGTCTCACTATCAAAAAAAAGTCCCAGCTGGGGCATACTCTGAAAATCAGGCCTCTCAGGCAGACAGAGGGGCTGGGACTGCTTGGTGGAACACTGAAATAAGGCACTTGCCTCTCTGCCCTGCAGAAAGAAGGTTTTCCTCATCTCAGCCTCCAGGCAGCTTGGTCTATTTTATGATGACTAAGCCTATGTTCCAGAGATGCACAGCACCGGAGAGTAAGGATACATAGGGTGGATAAAGACCTTTCCTCCTTATGGTTCTGCTGAGTCTCTTGGCTCACAGCTCTCTCATTAGCTGTGAAGCCAGTCTTCCAAATCTGTGCATGGAAAACTGCCTTAATTCCCATCCAGCAGGACTTGGAATTGTTTGGGTGAGCAGTGCTTGACCACAGAAGTATCTTGGCTAAACCAAAAGCTTGTGGGTTTTGGTGTTAGAAAGCAAGAGAGTGCCTGAAAAGTAGAACTATGGGCTTTGCCTGAGGAGTGAACAGAAGCATTACCATGGTGAGCATTTGCAGCTGGGCTCCTTATTTTGTCATCAGCTGGGAGAGCCAAGGGATCTCAGAGTTCCAGAGCCAGGCGCAGACTGGGTGCTCGGGGCCTTTCCCCTGCTGCAGCTGCAGTAGCTGTGACACCCTGCTTGTGCAGCCCCTCTTTGATAGGGGCTGTGGTAGCACTTCCTTGCCTCCTCTGTGTAGCTGTACACTTCATCTTGACATAAAGAGCAAAAGCCTGCACACACTTGTTGCTGGCAATGAGTTCTTTCAGGTCTGTGCATGGATGGGGGCTGTTATGGCCAGGTGTTGCCATTTCATAGTCCCTTCCCCATGTCACTGCCCACAGGGACCTGCCCAGGAACATACCAGTGCGGCTTTGTGTCTGTCAGTACTGCCTTTGCTGTTCACACTGCCTTCTTCCAGGTTTGAGCAGACCAGCAAAAGACATTTTTCAAAGCTGAATGTCTTATTCAGTGACCTCTGTCAACGTCTGTTAAGTAGGCTTTGTGACAGGTTGCTTGTTACAGATAGACCTGTTACCTACTGTGCCTCGAGTTGCTTTCCTTGCCAACACAGCACAATGAATGCTTTATTTCAGGGGCAGTGACAGTGAGAAATAGAAAAGAAGAAAAGAACCGAAGTTAAACTGTCCAATGACTCTTGCACTGAAACCCTTCTGTCAGAAGGCACAATAGAGCTAAAATTTTCTTCTCTTCTACCAGCCCTGCTTGTATCTCAGAATAAAACTCACTTTTTACAGGGTTTTCAGAATGATCCTTTTATCTCACAGGCAGATCATTGCTGTTGGGCCTAATGCAGCCCTACAAGGATATGTAAATGCTTAAGCTTACTTTGGAATAGCATTCATTCTTAAGAAATCTAAAAGATGGGAATCTGTATCAAAAATATTATGAGATGGATAACTAAAAGTCATCCAACCAAAATTAAGCTACTGGTTTGTTCGCAGACATCGTCCCCGCCTTTCCTTCCTTTGTTCCTCCCTTCCTACTCCCAAGCTAAACATAGGAGGAGAAGCTGTTTCTCATTTTAAGAAACAGTTTGCCCAATAATAGAAAAAAGGGGTCCCACCCTCTTTCAGTGAAGAGCAGAGGCAATTTTCCCAGTCCTGTTTGCACATAAACTCTACACACAGGAAGCAATATTATAAAACAAGACAAAGCCGAACCAAACAGTACGCCTCAGCAGCCAAGCACAGAGCAGGGATCAGTATCCTCATATTGCACCTCTGAGGGATGCAGCAGGAATCCTTTGAGCTTATGGTTGGTTGAGCCTTTTCCTCGAGCGTTCATTCATTGTGGAGCTGGCTGAGAGGAGTCAAGTGGGCAGCCCTGTGCTGGGAGCTTGGCACCGCCGCGCTCGGCCCTTAAAGAGACCATTGTGCCTAATCTCCTAGCATGTCATTTGTTATTCCTCCCTCTGCTGCCATGGCTCTGGGCACCTCACACACTCTCGTTACCCACGTCACTGCATGTGTTTACTCTAACAGAAGTGGTAGATGTTTCCATTCCTCTCTTTAACTCTTGCCTCTTCCCTTTTCTGCCACTTAGCCTCATCAACAAACACCCTCTTCATCCTCCTGACTATGAATTACAGAATTCTGTCAGTTCTCCTCACTGCAGAGAAGGACGGCCAAAACAGGTCGTGATCTTCAAAGTATTTTCATGCATCTTTATCCAGCTGCAGATGTGTCAGCCACCAATTGCAACAGACTAAGGAGTAGACACCTTTGACAGTTCTGCAATTGACCTCATTTATACAGCTGAATTTGGCATGTAGTTCCTCCAAGATTTGAGAAGAAAAATAGTTTACAGAGTCTTACTTTTTTTAGTTTGGGTTCTGTAAGTAGAACAGCTGACAGTTTTCAGAGCAGCATCTCTTGCTTACTGGGTCATGCGTCCTAGGTGCAAAAGAAAGAAAAATCTGAGGTGTACAGAGAATACAAATTGCACCTTTCCAGCTTTTCTCTAATGGACTTTAAATGGCATTAAAGAAAACCTCAGACAGAAGTTTCAAATCCCAGGTTCACTTTACCTAGAGGGAGCTTGAAAGCTTTACTTTTGTCTCAACCAGTGTAGAAAGTTGGGACTACGGGCGCTGTAATCTGCATTTGATCTCGAGAGTATCCATTTCCCTTACTTTTAGACAGTTTCTGACAAAGTCAGCAGAGTCTGCTGAGCCTTTTCCTGCAGTATGTTTGAGCTGAAATCCCCAGGCAGCAGTCATTAGAGTCAGGCTCCCTTTCACTTTGACCTGTTGACAACTGAGATAGCACTTTACTAAACAGAAGACTGTAAAACTTCCGGTTTTCAGTGATTTTACATAAGATGCTTTCTGCTGCACTCATGAGCCCAAGGTTAAGAGGAATTTAAGCTTCTTGAGAACAAATGTGGGGTTTTTTTTGTTTTGCTTGTACAGAGCATTAACACTGTGGGGGCCTGACCCTGGCTTCAGCTTCCAGACATCCCAGTATTGCTAGCAAGGCTTGACACACAAGCTGAACTGAGTCTTTCCAGTCAACCATTAGCTGTAGAGAAGCACTCATTACTTGAAGTAGGGCTGTCACAACACAGGGAGCTCAGGAGAATGGAGCTGCTGCACAGAGACCACAGGGACTTTGGGATTTTGAGGAGGGCATCGCTGCTCCTATCATGTAGTTAATTTAACTGGACCAAAGGAGAGCAACAGACACTTCCAGTATTAGTCTTATTAAAAGGAGCTGGTAGCTGCCAGTATCTTCATTTTATGAAATGCAGCTGATTTCTGTAACAATTTTTTTTCCCTATCTAGCATCAGGTAGTTTTTCCCCAGCCTTTACAGAACTTGATTTTGTAGCTCTGTATCTGTTGCCCTCCCTTTTTTTCTTTTTTATTAGGAATGTAAAGTCCCTTTAAGGGGACTTCTGTGCAACTTCCTAGTTTTGAAAACAAGTTCCAAGACAATTTTCTCATTGCCCTTTCTCTAGGAAACAGACAAGAGGTTTTTAGCATTTAGTGGTACAAAAAGGTCACTGCTGTGGTTTTGTCTTCTCATATCAGATCTTAGTGCTTACTTGGTGCCAGTTCTCAGACAGTTGAGTGGACAGATCCATGCCTCTTCAGAGCAAGTCCAATTAATTTTATGTAACTGTCCCCACTCTCTGAGCTGATGAGACCAGTGAGAAAGAATATTGATTTATGGGCTACAGTGCCCACAGAATCAAAAAAATATTCAGATTTGTCAAACCTTTGGAGATAAGGCCCACAGGTGTTGAAAGGTGTCTTTGATCAGAACTTCTTTCTGTGTGTTGAAAAGTAGAGAAAACCATCGCGATCACCACAGCAGGTTAAAGGTACCTCTGTGGTTTCCAAAAGCTTGCTTTCTGTGGTCACAACTGCATTTTTCTCAAGGCTGATTCTGCTGACTTGTCAAAGTGACTGTGACACTGTTTCTGAAGCTCATGCTAAGCAATCCTGTGAAGGAAGAATGAAGTCAGGGAAAACACAGAAGGTTTGCTTAGCAGGAGCAGTGCCTTTGCTGCTGGCACCAAGCAACAGGCTTAGTGTTTCTGGTCCCAGTGCTTATTTGGGGGAATATTTTTCCTGCTTCACTGCTCCATCAGTGACTGGCGCTGGTGGTGTGGCTCTGGGCTATTTAAAAGGCCTTGGGGAAATGGCTGTGAAACAAGTGGCAACCAATTAGTATAATTCACGTAGCGGTGCCTGAGTTAACACCAACAATGAGAATCTGAAGCTGTTTGCAGCAAAGAAGTTCCTGAAGCACATCCAGAAAGTGTTAACATGCTGCATGCCAGGTGGTGAGAAGGTCACTGGGACAGAGATAATGAGCAGCTAGAAAAAAAAAATTCACATGGGAACTTTTATCTGCTCTAATTCTACCACCATTTCAGCTTTGTTCTGAGAATTGCTTTGCTGCAGAAGCTAATCAAGCTTTTCAAATGCCTTTAAACACCAAAATATAGAAGAATACACATTTATCATTGATTTAGCCTGCTTTGTTAGTGCGTCCCCCACCCACCTGTAATCTTCCTCCTTTAAACAACTCCCCTGTGAAAGTCTTCTTTAAGTTGCACAGGCTCTGGTCCCATTAGTAGATTTCCCCCGTGAAAGACATGCTAGAAAGAAAAGTGGAAAGATAAGAGATTGACTTGAATATTCACATTAGGCAGGGGCTTTTGTTTTCTGAGCTTCAGACTCCACTAAGCAGCCTGGTTGACACAGCAAGAGCATAGAGGTAGGGCTCAAGAAGAGACCACTGGTTTTGACCATGCTTAAATAATAGTTTTACAGTCCTGCATAGGGATGGACAAAAATTGCTCCCTGCTTTATCTGTATTGGGATATCTCAGTGTTGCTGACTGATGAGCTGAGTAGATGTACATCAGAGGGAATGGTGAGCCCCAGTGCTGCTGTTTACATGGGAGTTCAGAATGGCAATGCTGTTTTCCAAGCCAAAACTTAATTTATGCCAGCCTCACTAATGATGCTGATGAAAGGTAAAGCCAGTTTCTCATACATTTGAAAGCTGATCTCCCATTCAGAGAAGAGGAAACTGATCTCGTGCACCCCATTTCAACACTGCATGTCTTGGGAAATGCAAGTTCACCTACCTTTTATGTGATACCTGAGCTTATCCCCCTTCCATCCACCAGTCTGCCCTGCACACAACCTCCTACATTGAGCAAGGTCAAACTAAAGTCTCTGTCTTTAGGAGGAAGCGCATTAATGATGGGAAGGCATCAGTGTGTCAACAGGGAAAGATATAACAAGTGAGGGATGATTAAAAAAAAAAAGTTCTGATATGCCCAAGGAGGAGGATAGATATGACTGATAAAAACACTAAACTGTATTTGATGCTATTCCTTTGACATAGGAAAGATAAATCTTTTAATGCAGCTGCATATCCTTTTTGGTGGATTAGCACCATTTCAGTTTGTGTACTACATCCAAATATTTCAGCTTGAACACTTCAGATCCAGGGCTCTGTATATTTTTTCAAGTGCTTACAATCAGATTATAACCATCTCTGCTGACCGCCTTCACTGAAAATCAGGCAGGCATGGAGCAATTGTTTCCAATATGTCTGGAAATATCACCAGAGCCAAGAAATGAAATCTCCATGGCCTTTTTGAGGGGTCCAAGAATGTTAGTGCAGACAGCCTGCCTGCTTTCCATTGAATACCTTGGCCAGTTACTCAGAACTGGATGTGCCATAGAGGACTGCAAAGAAAGAGGAAAGGGAGGTGGTTCCATCTGGGAGAGGAGGTGGTACTTATTAGTAACACATCACAGCCAACAATCTTACATCAGCTCAGAGCTGGCTTAAAACTGCATAGCAGAGGTACTGCTGGGAGTAGAACCCAGTCAGGACAAGCTGCAAAGCCTGCCTGAAACTCTGGCAAATGCTTAGGGGTAGAGTTGGGTGGAGTTCCTTGTGTTAATGGTACTGCTCCCCTTGACATAATCAAGCAAAGTGCATCTAAGAGTGCTTAAACTATGTTGACACAAGTCAAAGACTCCTTGGCTGCCCTAAGTCTCTCCTTAAGTTACACATAGAGGCTCTTTGTGGTGCTGGTTGATACCTACATTCTTACATTCTTTTAGATGGGCACTGCTTTCCTCACGGCACGGGCATGACCCTGCTTGGGGTCACTGGGCACATTATTTTTTTGAATTATATTTTTCTCTTGAAGGTCTTTCTGCAGAAGGTGGACCTCAGAGGAACCGTGTTCTTTGAAGTTTTTTTGGTGGGTGGTTTTTTTGTGGTGCTGGTTTTGAAGCAGCAGGGGAGGAAGGGTTTTATCTATTAAGCTACTGCTATGCTATGCTGTTCCCCTGAAGAAGTTTGCAGAGAGTGAGAAGGCACAAAGCTACACGCAAAGACGAGCATCGCAGCTCAAAACCTGTGATGTTTTGTCAACTCATTTTTAGATAGTTTTTCTTGCTAGGTGGTCTACAGATCCATTGCCTTTAAGGCCACCTGCAGGTGTCAGCTAAAAAAAGCCAGGCCACTGTCTTTACACTGATGGGATCTGCGCCTCTGTGGAAAGTCTTTTGGGACCCCACAAATGAAAACTGGGAAAAATGACTCTGGATTACTCACTCCTTGTGTGTCTTGCTCAGGTTTATTTTTAATGGCTGCTAGCTGGCTGTAGCAGTACAGAGAGCCCGTTTGTAGGGAAATCAATGTAAAGAGATGAAGGTACAAGCCCTCCATTCACAGGAAGAGCACCTCAGTGCCAGGAGCAGAACTCTCCTGACTTTCTGTCTGTTCAGGTGACTAGGCCGTATAAAGAGCTTCTATCTGACGCACTGTTGCTGGAAATTTTCTCACTAGCAGTGTTGCTAATGCATAAGCCTCTCATTTTCCCAGCTTGGGACAGAGGAATCCTGTGCTGTATGATTTTCCACGTTTTTTTTTTTTGTTTCCTGCACACTTCTTTTTCAAATTCAGTCCATATTTCCCTATCACTTAGAATGTGCTTGAAGATACAGAAAAATTCTGGCTTGTTTGTTGACCCGCTATTCTTGCCTTTGTTTCTGCACAGAATCTTATGGCCCGGGCCCTGTACGACAATGTCCCCGAGTGTGCAGAAGAGCTGGCCTTCCGCAAGGGAGACATCCTGACGGTGATAGAGCAGAACACAGAGGGGCTGGAAGGATGGTGGCTCTGCTCCCTACACGGCCGCCAAGGCATCGTCCCAGGCAACCGCGTGAAGCTCCTGATAGGTGCCGTGGCACAGGACAGCCCTCCCGGCCAGGATGTGCCCAGCTCAGGATTGATGAATCAGCCCTTCAGCCACCAAAAGATCTACCAAGTGCCGAGCTCGCACGCCTCGGCACGGGACCCTGTCTACCAAGTGCCGCCTTCCCACCAAAACCAGGGAATTTACCAGATACCCACCGGTCACGGCCTGGTGGGACAAGAGATTTACCAGGTGCCACCCTCCATGCAGAGGTGTATTGACGGTCCAGCCATGACTAACAAGGTGTGTGCATTTGCTTTTACTTCATAGCTCCAGAGCAGTTCACTTGTGCTGAGAGAAGTGTGGGATTCAGGTTCCTCCCAGGCTGAAACACATTTGGCCTGTGGCACTCTCACATTATATATTCAAAAGAGCTGCTGCAACTCATCTTCATGAACTCTCCCACTTGTTAATGAACAGTTACATCATCTGCCCAAGTAATTTTTGTTTAATTAAAAGTTATATACTGTCTTGCTGGAGCAGTCCCAGTGGGTCTAAACTACAGAGGAATCAGTGATTATTGTGACAAGGGCCATACTTGTAAGAGTGAGGAAACAAGAGGATGATGATAATGAGGGATGTTTTAATACTAAACCTAAACTTTTTAAGAGTGCACTTGATGTTTATCTGCAGTTAATTTCTTGGTTTAAAGTGAGAGCTGCAGCAGCTCCATGATGCAGCCATTACTGCATTACTGCATTTTGCAAGGCCCCCCCTTATTCCAGCTGTTCTTCTTAAGTTCTCCCCATCTTCTGCCACTCCCTCATTTTACCTTCACAGGATACCTGCCAGGTACCCTGGTGACAGAAAAGGAAAGATTAAAGAAGATACCTAAGGAAGGAAGTATTACAAAGCCAAAAAGAAATTCTTTCAGTCCCTCCATTTCCAGTTCAACAGCTCCAGATATCAGCCTCCTCCTTACCTTTAGAGCTTAAAGCACAGCATTAATATCCAATTTATGTGAGTGGATGATGGCTCACTCAGGAAGTTCTTTACTGGTTTAAACTTTCATCTAATTTAGTTTGGCAAGACCGTCTGTTTTGTGTTTTTCCCCCACATCGTTCACAAGTCAGCCTTTTTCATATCAGGCCTTTGGAAGACATCTTCTAATGCTTTTATTTCCTTGTTATAATTTCATTTTCCTTGATAAGAATAAATGGATTTTTTGTCTTCTGAGCAAGAAAGATCTGTGAAACCATTCCAAGTCAATTTATAAAGAGGTTTGCTTGCTCAGCTTTTCCATAGTTATGCTTTATAGGCTGTACAGGAAGATAATACAAGAAAATTGCACTTGCTGCACAGGCAGAGATAGGAGCTTTGTTGGAGCAATTACGTGAGTTTTCTTGATAACTCCTATGTATTTTCTCTCATTTCCTTCTTTCCATATAGACTACATACACTGAAATCTTTTCCAGGATACTCTTTGCCTATCCACGGTGGATGCCCTCCAGGGTAGTTAGTGAGCACTGGTAAATGGCCTATTGATGGGGCAGCAGAGAAGAGATCTCATTTTAGGGTATGGCTGCAGGAAACATTTTACAGCACTGTTCAGAGATGCCTCACCTATCCAGCTTGGGCATAGGAGATGCACCATACAGCAGATCTGCACTAAAGTCTGTAGGAAAGCCCAAGGAATTAGTTTGGAATGAGGACTATATGCCTTCATTTTAGTACCTGACTTGCGTAAATACTATTAGGATAGTTTGCTTAGCATAATTAATGTGTGTTTCTACTCCACACAGAAAGAATTTTCCAACTGATAAGAGGTTTCTTCTCCCTCCTCCCACCTTCTCCAGCTCCAGTGAAAATAACAGGACATTCTGCATAAACCTGTTGGCTGCTAGGATTGTGTTAAAACCCTTGAAACACTAAGGGACTGAAATCTTTGTTTTATTCTAAGTGCAAAGTTCTTGTTGAGATACAAAAATCAGAAGCTGTGAAGCACCTGTTTTCTCCAAGCTTCCGCTGAGAATTTTTTTCAGCAACCTTGATTATGAATTTTCTGAATTCTTAATAGATAATTTAGACAGTTATCTATTTTTCAGAGTTGTGACTTGTTTTCATTTAATTCCTTGCAACCCATGAAAGGCCAGCTATGCTGCTCACTGTAAAATAACTAAACATACATGTTTATAAAGCGTTTCATCCTCCATCAAAGTAAATGCCAACCTGCTTAGCCCTAGCCAATATTTGCTACTTGCTTTAGTCCTGACTTAAATGTATTAAGCCCAAGAGTCCTTTGTCTCAGTATTCACTGTGTTGTATTAGTGGCTGACAAACCTCATGGCAGCATCCTGCTTTGACCAGAGGTAGATATGTCTCTTGCTCCTTGGGATTGCTCAGTTCTACCCTAAAAGGAACCCATTGGGATTGAATCCGTGACAGGCAAGAGACAATTTACCAGTGAAGGAGGTGTCTGAGGTAAAACTACTCCATTCTGTATCATCCCAGTCTTGCTAAGCTGCTTTTTTACAGCTACAGCTGCAACTCCGCTAATGCCTTTGTGAAAGAAAAGCCTAATTAAAGGGAAGCATTTTAGCACTTGTCTCCTTTGTATGAGGAAACAGTCTGCCCTCCAAATCCTCCTCCTCTAGGGATCAGTAAAAACAATCCTTAATATTAAGAAAGGCTGGGCATCTTGAAGGTTTGATTTGGGGTCTCTTTGCTTTGTCTTCCAAACTGAGTAATATCTTTTCTCAGACTTGTGACACCTGCTTCAAAGGCCTAAATGAGCCACTCTGCCTCCTTCCATCAGCAGAACCAGCTGGTCAGCAAGCTGTGTATTTTGGTAGTTGAAAGGATGTTGAAGGGTTTGGTGCAAGTTCTTGCCGTATGCAAGGCTTCTCCCTTCCCACAGCAGAAGCTAGAGAAGAAACCTGTGTCCTCTGGACACCATTCTAAGCAGGACCAGCAGCAGTTTCAGTGCCATCCCTTTCTGCACGTGTCTGCTTGCTTCCCTTGTGCAAACGTGTGGCTTGGCTGCCCTACAGGTTTTGCAGGCAGGGCTCAGGAGCTGCTGTCAGGCAGGAATTGTCTAGCCTGGAGCAGCAGTAAATCAACAGCAGGCATGTTATTAAGCTGTGCTGAGGTAACCCATCTCCTAAGCCAGCAAGGTGGAGCGAGTCAAAAAGGAGTCCTGAGGCAGGTAATTACAGTGATTAATTGATTCTGGCCAAACTGCTTGCTGACTACAAGGGCTGTATTGGCTCCCTCTATCAAATAAAAATAGCACCTTCTAGAACTCACTCTACCAATGACAGAGATAAGGAGCCTTAAAATTAGCCTTGGTTAGCCCCGGGCTTTTGCAGCTCTGCTGCAAGTTCAGTCACAAACCCCCAAAGTGTGGAGAGCATCTGAGAGTGGAAAGAGGTGGAAGCTGTGTCTTAGAATTTATTCCCTCTTTCTGTGCTCTGCTTTGGAACTTACTCTCTTTTGCTGCAGCCAGCAAAGAGAAGGAACCTTCAGACAAATCTGACATTCAGGAAACCTGGATTTTATCCTTGTAGCAGAATTCTGCATGGTCTTGAGTAATGCTTTTGCATCTCATCTGCAAAATATGTGGGTTAATTATGAGGGAACTCATTCTGTACAGATTGCTTTGAAAACATCCTTTGGGAATGGTGCCAACAGAGCACAAAGATTCTTTTGCATCTGATTAATCACTAGTGACTAATCATTAGTTCACACCTAAGCTGTGAAGTAGGGAAAGCTACACATGAAAAAAAAGTCACTGCCATAATTTAAACACTCATTTTCTGGTTCAGTGTTTCCCCTAGCTGATCTGTTGTGCTGTCCCTGCCATCCTGAAAATAACATTGGCCAAAAAAATTAAGGGCATTATTTCCTTGTTGGAAAACAGCTTTCTGTAGGAACCAATAGCTGTCAGGAGAACTGTTGGTCAAGGAAACTGCACAAAACAGAGTGAGGCTGGTGTTTGTCCAGGGAAGAGACCGGACTGTGGGAGTTACCAGCCCTGAACTACAGCTCCCACAAGGCACAGACCAAGTCAGGCAAATAGAGATTAAAGCCAGCTTGGAACAAATCACCTTTTTTGTTTGTTGGTCTGTTTGGACTGGAACACTGTGGTTCAGGAAACACTCAGATTTATCCACCTTTTAAAAGTGGATAGAGCGGAATAGGGAAGGAACTCATCTTCATCCCCGGCCTATTTCCAAGTATAAACATGTCCTTGACAAATCAAGGGTTTCACACCCCACCATCCTACTTTATCAAGAGGTCACTGCCTTCAGCAGGAGCTTTGGGTAAACCATGGCTATGAGAACAGACCTTGTTCCCTGAGTTTTATTTATGTTAAGAGTCATGCTGGTTCAATGCACGAGAAAGTAGAAACACCACCCCACAAGCAGCACCACCCTGACAATTCTGGCACAGACTTCAGTAGCAGGAGCCAGTTAGCCACATTATGACATTCTTCCTTCCAATTAAACAAGTACTGTCCTAGCTGGGAAGAAACAAATGGCTCCTTATAATGTTAGTTCCAGAAATAAGACTGCCTTTACATTATTTCTTCTTTCCCTTGCCTATTTTTGCATTTAGGAAATAAGAAGAGAGAGACATTAAGCACAGTAAAGAGTTCTATGACAGATTATTATTATCAGAAAGAGTGAGATCATATCTAGTGTTTTGCAGTTTGTTGGTAAAATGTATTTACATTCCAAGATAATGTCCCCATTTACCCTCAGGCCTGAAATACCACAGTTTCCTGTGATGGGGTTTCCATAAATGGCCCCAGCAGTGATCATATAGTCATTCTTCTCTTCTGCTCTCACATTACAAACTCTACTTTGGGGAATTGTATCCCTCATAACAAAATATTGCTTCTGTGTTAAAGTGCTGAACACACAGGAAGTTTGCTGAGTGCAGCAGCAATGGTAACACATACCTCAACACTCAGAGCTCGCTTTCACAAAGTGTGCTCTAAAGGATGAAAATACCTCAAGTTAAATGCAAGCTCAGTGGTTAAAACAGCACACAGCTGTTTTCTTAGGCTCAGGAGTTTCCCTTGTAACTTTCCATGTGATGTTAATAGGATAACAACCATTTTACTGATAAAAAAGTCAGTGCAGTTAATCCCTCATACACAAGGCAGAGTAAGCAGTAGTTAGTCACTGATGTGATTTGTAGAGAAGTATTTCAAGAAAAAGACTGCATTTTATTAGGCTGAGCAAATATATGAGCTCAACATTACTCCCTGTTCCTCCCTGAGCACAGGGCTCTTTTTCATCAGTTCTATTTGTAGACCAGAGGCATGCATTTTTCCCCTGGAGTATCAGAAAAAAAGGCCAGTCCTGCAGTCTCATCCAATAACTGAGGTCTCCAGGGACACAAATCAGTCTCCCCAAGAGCAGGATCAAACCTTTGCTAAAAACAGTAAAACAATAGTAATAGTAACACTAAAAGAAAAATGCAAGCTTATGGGTTCTTTCTTGGTGGTTCAGAACCTAACTGAACCTTTGGTTATGTCTGAAAGAAAACACCAAATTCAGGTAATCTAAATTGCCCTCTAAGTACTAAAAACTAAGCACAGCAGAAGAGCATTTTAGAAAAAAAAAATCCCCATGAGTGGAAAACTGCTTATTCAGAAAGTGAATCTCATCATAAGGAGGAAGTGTGGTTTCTGGAAATAGGAAATGGGTAGATGAAGACAGGTTGCTGGCCATCAGAAAATACAGTTCTAGTGAAATCTAAAGTCTTGGTAGGCATTCTATGATTTTTTAGATGTTTTGATTTGGAGGATCACTAATTAGCATCAGAATATCATCATTCCATATGTTTGCATGAAACATTTCAGTTTTTCTTTTTTATATAGCAGTGGCAGTATTGCATCTTTTTTGTTCCCTAACATGAATCTAAATTAATCTTTCTCCCCAAACAGACTGTTAAAATGGGTGCAAAGTGAAATTAAGGTAGCTAAGTTCCTCGGAGACAGGAACCTTCCATAAGCCAGTCTATCCCTAATCCTTAAAAGACAGTAATACATTCCCATGGGGTCTTACCAACACAACTTTTACATAAGCACAGTTAGTCGTGACTGAGGTCTGGCAAAAAACCAATTAAGGATGAAGTTTATATGTGTTTAAAAGGTGTCTTTCCCTTCCATAAACTTGCCAAAGCAAGCTGTGCTAATCTAAACACCACTTACTAGAAGCACTTGTCTGTACAGCGGCCCTGAGATATGCATACAGAAATGGAGCCAATACAGTTTGTGAGCCAGAGAACCTCTGCAAATGAAATAAAATCAAATCAAGGTTCTTCCTCATGGAAGGTTTTATTTGCCTCTCTCTCTCAGAGCAGTGTAGTTCCCAACTTAAGTGATTTAGGGGCACTTCCATTGTTTCTGCCCAAGTGTACCTCTGAGAACACTCTTGTGGAATTGAAACTCTCTGGCAATGCTTCGTCTCAACCATTTGTTTGCCCACTGGGAAATGCCAATTCACAAAAACTGAAATTGATGACAGGGAAGGATCTGTTCTGAGAAATGTCTCAAAGGAAGGGAAACAACAAGTCATGGAAATACCCTGTCACAACAATTCCCAAATGAAGCTTTCCCCCTAATCTAGAAATTCAATATAGGAGGAAAGAAATAACAGAAAAAAGATTAAGCACCTCAAAAGAATTAAAATTATTTGTATGAACTGAACCAAACTGGTTTTTGATTGTGAGCCTTTAGGATTTCATGTCATTTACAGCATGACACACTCTGCCCTATCTGTCTTAATACCTCATGCTTTTTCTTTCTTTCCTGTCCTCTGCCAAACTTGCCCTAAACTTGGGCTTCTGTCTTTGAAAAGAGACAGTCATAGTATTACCAGCGCAGAAAACAAGCTCTGGTTTGCAGTTGGTTCTTCATGTGACAACCTTTTCAAACTGGGGAGATTAGACAGGCTGGGATGGCCAAAGCAAGATACTCTTTTTTATCGTGGACAAGAGACCCAATGCTGAGGTGCTGAGTTTTGCCACCTACTTTTCATTTATCAAATGTGCAGCTCAGACTTAATCACAGTTTTCCAGAGAATACTGTAGCAGACACTCATATTTCTCCACTAAAACTTATCACACAATAACTGGGGGGGATTCTCTCTCTAAAAGACCCATCCATAGACATTATTTCAGAGTTCATGACTGTTCTATCACCAGTCCTGTAACACATCAGCTTTTTAGCTCTGTTGGCCAATGCATGCAAAAATGATGATGTCTCTGTCTGCCTAAATATGAGTAATTGTCATAGAGATGACATGACACTGGTAAAACTCTTATCAAGAATGTTCGACAACTGTCCTCTTCATACTCCTCTTTAAAATGACGACTATTTAACAGTAACGGTATGATTTGCTCATCTCTCTTGTTCTCTTCCTCTCCTCTCAAAAACGGGACATTCTCAGAAGTGTTGATTGGACTGTCTTTAATTACATTTTGTGAGCAAGAATGACTCTTACCAGAATCTTGGAAATACCCCTTCCCAGTCAGCCTTGCAGTTCAAGGCCAGCCTGTTCCACTGGAGCAAGCAGAAATGTTGCTCATAACACAACTGGCAGCAAGCCCTAGAGCTGATCTGAGAGAGAGCAGGATCATGTCACGAAAACATCATAAAATAAAGAAAAAAAAAGTTCCCAGTAAAATCTTGCCAGTGACAAAGCTGTTGAGATTTTTTTTGTGTGTTTTGTACAGCTCATTTAGTAAGATCTGGAGATACAGACCTTTTTATCTGCGTTTAGTTTGCAATCATGAACATCAGTGAGAAAAAATTCAACACTATCATCTAAAGCTACAGCTAATGCAAATTCAGCACTATTCCACCACACTTCATAGAGCTCTGTCATTTTATACTAATCAGAGCTTAGAACATTTGTGTAACTCCGCAGATTTATTTTTTTTTTAATTGTTTGGAAAGACTATAAACCTGCACTTCAGATTTAGGAAAAAAGCAAAACTTAAAAATATTTTAATGACCTTTCTTTTGTGTACTGATTAATGGAAGAAGTCCTACCGGAAGTTAAAAATTCAGAATTATGCTAGTTGCAAAGCAGTTGGTTTTACCCTTTTCACCAGCAGTGAGGGTTTAAATCCAGGCCAGCTTGTGATGTCACATTTTTTATCTTAAATTTGTTTCACAACTTGTCCTCTATATCTTCAAGACTCACAACCCAAAACTTGTGTAATTGTTGTTGAAATAAAACAGCCTCAAAATTGTATCACCCATTTTCCTTACATGCTGTTATGACAATACCACAGGGACATTTTTTAAGACTGGGCATCTACTGGTGAGGCACTTCATAGATACGTTTAAAAGTTTCTGTTTAAATGCCTGAGCTTGAAGAGTTAAGCATTTTTAACACACCACGAATAAGTGACATCTGGACCTGCTTTAGGTTTTGAGAGCATTTACAGCAGAATTTCCATAGGTGTAGGTCTTGGACAGCAAATGGAGAAAATAAGCAGGTTTTTTAAAGATAAAAGCAGCATCAAGAAATAAACCAGCTCTGTACCAGGGTAGTATTTGTCATGTGTTCTTATCTTCACACATCTGAGTATTCTAAGAAATCTCAGTGGTGAACGCCCCCTCAGAAACAAGCAGAGGTGTCACAACGCGCCTTGGTGCCACGGTCCTTCTTGCCGCGTGCTACAGCTGATAACTCGCTCAGCCCAGAAGATACAGCCATTTCTGTCAATTTCCTCTTGCCTGGCAGAGACATTTGGGCCTTAGCACTAGAAACAGCTCATAGTTGGGCTACGAGTCCAGTGCATCAGAAAAAATGCCTCTACAGACTTCCTCTCCTCCATCCTCTTCCAGCTTGTGAGACTTGATCAAAGCTCTCCAACGTCTCAGTCTTGGCAGAAAATACTACACCAGAACATTTTGTAGTGGTCCAATGTTCATACATTATTTGGATTAAAATAAAGTGTATGAGTTCATAATTTTAAGGCCTTACAAACCCAAACATTGATAAGAGTATCCTTAGCACATAGGAAACTCCAGCCTTTACTCGTTGGCAGCAGGGAAATACACTGCCATTGTATACAGCAAATAAGTAAGTAAAAACATGATTGCCTGTTTTTTCAGAGCAGGCAACAGAAAGTGATATGGTAGGTATTACTGTCAGGAAATTTATCATCAGTCACTGGAAATCCTGATGCAGCTTGCAGAATACATGAGTGGAAACTCTGCGTGCTTTCTGTAAAAATGACAGTTTTAGCCAGCTAGCCAGGTCCTTTCAAATACCTAAATTACCTGTGTGGTTTTCAACCCAGCCTTTCTGCAGTTCAGCTTAGCCACTGAAACTTCCCCAGGGGGGAAAAAAATTGCAAAACATTTAAAGAGACACGCATGGCTTCCTAAGTACATGCAGCAGAACAGAAAGAAGGGCTAAGAAGTGGTTCACTGCCTGATCTGATATAATTCAATGGCTTCTGTCACTGCCTTGCAAAAGACTAGGACTTCAAGAGAATAGGGAGTTCTTTTCCCCTTAATTATCTCTCATATTTCCCTATATTTTTTTATGTCTGTTTTATGTTTGTTCAGAGCCTAAGAGAGCCCAGGTGGCTGCTACATATCCACTTAAGGGGCTCAGCAACAGAATTTCAACAATTAGAGCTTCATGTTAAATTTAAAGAAGTAATTTACAACAGTAAACAGACATGACTTTTTTTTTTCATTTCCTTACACTTTGATTTATTTTTCCCACATCCAGGCTTTATGCCAGCCCCTTTTTATGCCCCACCACCTGGGCAGAACTCTTCACAGGGTAAGCAGTGGATGGCAGCAGCTCATCAGCTGCTGAGCCCTGCCTGTGGGGTGAAGAGGAGAGCATCATGGGGGGAAATATGTTTTAATACAGTTATTTGTCACAATTTAAAATATATGCCACTTCTTTCCCACCTTCAAAAAGCACTATTTATATCTATTTAAAAAGCAGTCAGCAGGCATCAGTGGGCTCTTGGGGTTGAGAGGCCATACTGGGAAATACCGAGCTGCCCTTTTAGCTCCCCTCTACCTGTGGTTTGGGTGGGTCAGGGTGTTGCAGAGGTGCAATGCACCTCTGATCAGTTCTGCCACCTGTAAAACTCACTTGTTTCCCATCATTTTGCATATCAGGAACTGCAGTTCATGAGAACAGGCCAAATTCTGCCCTCACGGTGCTACTATAAATTCAGAGTAATTTTGTTTGCTTCTGTAGGTTTATTTACTCTTTGTCCTTGTGAAACAATGTAAACTACAGTGTTGTGTGTCTGCTGTAAGCACGAGAATGAGAATGGTCTTCTTGTTGCCGTAGTTAGGAATGTTCTCTGTTGCAGCCTAACATGCCTTTTAATCCTGGAAGAAATAGAATGTTGGTTTTTCCCCCCCTATATTTAGGAAAGCGGGATTTAATGAACCACAGGGCTGGATATTTTGTAAAGTACATGCACATTCAGCTCTTTTTTTCTTGGTTAGGGACATGCCATTGGCATGGAAAAGGCCCAAGTAATTGCTTTTGGAGGAGCGTGTTCTTCAGAAAGGACAGAACAAACTTTCTGCTCAGTTGTCTTTGTTTTGCAGTACTGAAAGTTTGAAGGCTCATTACACGTTTCACCAGAGCCAAAGCTGGTCCCTGTTAGCTGCTCTGCACAGATTAAGTGGTTAACAATGTTTTGAGAATGTTGTTGTGCTAGATAGTTTGTGGGAACACCATCTGTTTCCTTTAACACGTAAACAAGGAAAATTGCTGGTTTGAAATGCAGGATTATTTTTTTATACTTGGGTGACCACAGGCATTCTTAAAAAAGAAGAGGTAAAAGGGAAAATAATCCTTATGAGGTATGAAGTGCAATGGCATTTGTTAGAAAATAAATTTGTGAGTGTCAGATGGGGCTGCTATCCCTGTTCTAGAAGTGGCTAATGTGGAACATTTCCTTTGCAGTCACCTCCTTCCTTCTGAATTCATCTTCAAAAGTAAACTACCAATGAAAAATAAAACCATAAAAAATTGTTCAGCAATGCATTGGAAGGGCTGAGCATCCCATTCAGAAGCAGCAAGTTAATTTAATATATTTATGGGTAAATATCCAAATTCAGAAGTTACTTCTAAATGTCCAAAATCAAAAGTTACAGAAGTTACTTCTGTCTCTTCCTCAGACAAAAGAAGCAGTGCATGTCCTTATGAGCCATGTGAGGTCATGAGAGTAAGAACAAATGCCCCACATTTTCCCTTTGTCAAGTAGTGTGGGCATTCTTTTAATTCCTGTTACAAGATGTTTACTCGAGGTAAGCTCTGGTGATGAGCTTCTTCTGTTCTGAATTGACCAGGAATAAGCAGTCCAGCTTAAGGAAGAGCATTGGAAGGAAAGAGGGGTGGAGGTACAACAGGAAATATTCTTGTACTCAGTACAGACCAGATTATCATCTGCAGGAGATTTTGCTGTGAAATTGCTCATAACATGTTGTTACTGGATAATAATCCTCCACACAGGAAAATATACCCAAGTCACTGGGAGAAAAAAGCTGTCTTCCATGTTATCAGCAAACCTTGGTTGTTGCTGGTATCTTAAAATCTTATTTTCTGCTTTTCATATGACTTTTTCAAAAGCCTAAAGAGGAGCAGACATAAAAGCATCTCATGCATTTTTATTTGGAAAATAAATGCCACCATAAGTAGAGTGCACTGCTAACCACAGCCCTGCAGACACCTCAGGTCCTCTGTCCACATTTGCACTTGCAGGCAGGCTTTACTCATGAATACCCAGAATCAAGCATTTTGCACTTTAACCTCTCACTTTCTTTGAGAGCAGTTAGACACACCCAGAGCACATTTTTGTTTCAACCAAATAAAGGAGTGACACTGCTTGACCAGGTCTGGGATAGAGCAAAAGTGCCTAGATGATAGAAAAAGTCCTGCAGTGCTGAGTAAAACTGGTTTCCTTCATGTGGTCCATCTAGCTTTAGTGTAGCTTTTTAGGATGGTATCAGCACAGTAAATAAAACCAGCACCCTTGTAGTACTGTAAATCTTTCATATGGCATCTGGTGTGTCAGGATTTTTTGAAAAGTGAGAAAGGCCTCTAAAGACGGTCTACCAGAGTAACTGCAGCTGCATGAAACTCCTGTGTGCAGAGTGAAGGAGAATTTCTCTGCAAGTACTGGGCATGAGCAAGCTTCTCTTCCATGCGTGTTCCAGGATCCATGGTGCGAGGCTATCATCTGTTTTGTGACCAGGGATCCTTGTTACAGAAGCAAAATACCACGTTTACCTGTGAGAAGAACAAGTGGTTTTACTTGTGTGTGCTTAGGGACATGGCTTAGTGGTGGACACAGCAGTGCTAGGTTTATGGTTGGACCCACTGATCCTAAAGGTCTTTTCCAGGCCTCTGTGATTCTGTGCCTTATTACCTCTGCTGCTTGGATCAACTCCCTTTTTTATATTAGAGGCCTGTGACTTTGTTCATGGAGATCAATTCTCTGAGCAAGAAGAGTGGTGGTGTCTTTTATCACAGAATCACAGAATTAACTAGGTTGGAAAAGACCTTTGAGATCATTAAGTCCAACCTGTGACCTAACACCTCCTTATCAACTAAACCATGGCACTGAGTGTCTTTTTTTAAAAATGTCCAGGAACAGTGACTCTACCACCTCCTTGGGCAGACCAATGCCCAATCACTCTTTCAGTGAAGAATTTTTTTCTAACATCTAATATAAACTTTCCCTGGCACAGCTTAAGATTGTGTCCTCTCGTTCTGTCAGTCATTGCCTGGGAGAAGAGATCAACCCCCAGCTGGCTACAACCACCTTTCAGAGAGCTGTAGAGAGTGATAAGGTCTCCCCTGAGCCTCCTTTTATCCTGAAGCAGTTCAGTCATTCAGCTTCTGGTGTAGAACAAAACTGAACAAGTGGGTATAAAAATTTCACACTGAGCAACCAATATCTGTCTTTTTGGAGCCTGACACATCATCCTGAGTCCTGCATTGTCCCTCTAGGCGACGAGCAGCAGGTGAAGCAGAGCCAAACTGCAGCAGTGCACCATTCCTCCTGCTTCCAGCGCTGCGTGGGGCCTCTGGCTGCCTGCCATGAGCACCCTGTTGTTTCTTTTCTCTGGGATGGTCAAGCGGTTTCCCAGCATATTAGCAAGCAGCCTAATGCCACTGTGTTCACAGCAGCAGAAGGGCTGGTGGAGATGGGCTACCCAGGAAACAGCCCTTTGTTTATACTGTACATTGTCCGTGCTCCCAGAGGAGCACTTGAACACACTGAATGACTCATTGAAGCAACTCCCTGGTTGTAATTCTGGAGCCCTTGGAAGGAACCTCTGAGTAAACATGACTTAAAACCAAATCCTTCTGTTCTTGACTTGGGTAGAAAGCATTTGACTGGCAGTACACAGCTGAGGGGAAAAAAAGGATGCAAAATATATATGGCAAACTATTCTAGTCTGGTCACTAACCCTCACTGGCAGAAAAAGCATGAAGAAGTGATGTTGATACAAGTTAGAATTTTCTCTGGCAAACAGAATAATCCCAGTACTACGTGAGAGTGGCGTGGGAGGGATACTGTCTGGAGTGACCCATTATGGGAAGCTTCCAGTAACTTCAGAAGAAACTTCCTTAAAAGTTTTGTCCTTAGATACCTTTTACAATGCAGTAGGTGACTCTGTGGGACAGGAACAGCCTGTCATAAATACAATATTTTTAGATTATTTTTTTTTTAAACTCCTGTGTATGTAAGCCCTATTAATCCCATGCCCAATTGAGCAGTTCTCTCATCTGCAGCACTCTGGAAATTCTGTCACTTCCAGTTCCTGTCTTCTGATGGTAATTTGAGGAAAAGCACTTGCAAAAGCCATGGTCTTCCCCTGCCTGCCAGGCGTGACGGTTCCTCCTTCCCCCAAGGCCCACAGAGTCAGAGCAGGGGCTGCTGCTGCCTTGGGCTGCTCACTGAATCAGACCTGTCCTTGTGCTGGCAAGGCACCCACCCAAGGGGGAATCCAGTGGTTGTTTCATGGGGCAGGGACAGAGGCTGCACAGCCAAATCTGGGCGGAAAGTGAAAAGAAGGAAAGCCTGTGTTGTTAACATAGCATAGTAGGGGGTTAGCATGAGGGACTTTCCCTGAAGACCTCAGTCAAGAAAAACTCATTGTGAAATCTGGCCAGGATGCAAGGATTCCACACGGCAAAAATTGCCACGGGATCCTTACTGAGCGTTTGGGTAGAAATGCTGTTGGTATGTCTCGCGTACATTTCTAAGGAGAGTTAGGTAGCTCTGGTATAAAATTTTCCACAGCTGAGTACAAAGCCACATCTTATATGAGCCTGTGTAATTTGTCATGTTGTGCCTTTGGGCTACAGTATTTATATTTTTTTCTTAGAGCTAAATAGAACCAGCAGAGGTTAGGATGTCAGCATTTCCACTACAAACCCAGTTCTCTTTTGGGGTTATGTAACATTTCTTTTTATACCACACTGTACTAAAATTCTGCTGTGCAGATGCTGTCCAAGACTTAAGGCATTTATTTTTCACCAGATTTTATTTGCAGTCATTATGGTAGTTAATGGTTTACAAAACATCAGAAAATGTAAATTCTAAGCTTTCTTGTTTTTCAGAGGCTGTTACTGCATTATATACTTCAAGAATGGCTTGACATTTCCCATCTCTTAGCCACTAACATGGATAAACCAAGCAGAGACAGCAAAATTCGATGTCCTGCTTTGGAAAGTTTAAGCATGGCGTTTCTATGTAGAGAATTTCCAAAGCCTCAACTCACACTCAGTTCTCCAGGATGTTGGGCTATGAAGCACAGTAACACGTGGAGTCCTGCTGGAGTAGATGGGAAATACCTCTACAAGCAAAGGCATAGATTCCCAGAGACTAAACATAGTATTTTAAGCCTCTGACAAGGAGTGGGGCACTCACACCTAGTAGAATCAGCCCTTGATCTCAGCGAGTGGGTGGTGCAGCCATCACCTCACGTAGTCTGTGCAAATGGGAGATCAGTGGGAAGAAAGGACAGAGCTCTCAGACCTGCACAGAATCTGCGCTTGGCAAATAGAAGACAGTGTAGAGCACTAGCAAACAGTCATGTCAGGGCTGGTCTGGAAAGAAAAAATGCTGCATTTGTAGCTACTAACACTCATTTAAAGTGTTCAGCTCTCAGAAGGGTATGCAGACTGGTGTTGCTAACATTGCCAATGATGCATGAATGTTAACAGGATTGTTACAGAGAGAACATCCTCAGAGACTTAACATTTCCTCTTTTTCCTTTACCCGCAGGTAATAACGCCAGTCAGGTCAGGACAAGGTTATGTTTATGAATTCCCTTCTAAGCACCAGAAGGATGCCTACGATATCCCCCCCGTTCGCCCTCTCCAAGGGGTAAGTACCAATAAAAGTGCCAACAGGGCTGACAGAGCACAAAAGGTGATGAATTTCTACCAGACTTTTATAAGCCGGGCAAGTTCTCTCATTTCAGAGAGAAAATATGTTTTAATTAGATGCTGTGGCTTATTCACAGATCCCAGACGTATTTCAAAGTTTTATTTGATGTTGACTAAGATTTGGCAGCACACCAAACGCAAAAGTCCCATTTGTTCTCTCTGTTTTGATCAAAGAGTATATCTAAACTGAATAAACTTGCTGCCTGGGAACTTTTTTTTTTTCCCTGTACTTTGTTGATGCATAGTTGACAGTAATTCACTCAGTGAGGGTAAAATTATCACTCAGATGAACAGCTGCTATGCAGGGAGTTGTTTTCACCACCTATTGACCGCACCATGTCGCTGAGCTTGAACTGTATCTTTGTTCTGCTAAGGAGCACCCTTAGCAGTGAGTTCCCAGGACCACAGGCTTGTAGAGTGGATGCTGGCAGGACCTGGAAATCAGCCACCCTGAATGTAAGGGTGTGATCACTTTTGGTCACATGTTCACCCCAAGAGGTGTAATGGACTGACCCTGATTTACCTCTCAAGAGGGAAGTCTGCCTTGACTTCATCTCTCCAGCCTGCTGTCCCCACCATTGCCCAGAGGAGACCTAGAAAAATGCATTTCCTCCTAACTGTCCAAAATTCTAGGCAAATCCAAGATGTTCTCTCATATAAAAAAAACCTGGAGAGCTCTGGTGGTGTTCAAACTTTCTGAGAGGAAGCACAGAAAATACAAAAATCTATCTAATAGTAGAGCTTTCCCTGAGGTGACTTGTTTCTGTAATCAATTTATTCTTTCTTCAGATATATGACATTCCCCCGACATCGGTTAAGGGGCCTGCACTTCCAGCTCCCATGGGAGAAGCAAAAGCCTTAGGAGTGTATGACATACCACCTGCCAAAGGGGTAAGCATTACTCTGTTTCCACAAGATCCTCTATTTTCATGTCTGGCCAGAGACATGTTTTAACAAGGATACATGTATGATCCTGAAGTAGAAGGAGATTCAGTACTTCAAAAACTTCCTTAGGTTTTAAATTGTTAAAACTGGTGAAGTGAAGCACTGCATCAAAATTAAGGTTATGAACTATAAATTGATAATTAGACCTACATTATATTTGTGGCAGCATGCTGCCTTTTTGGATTTTGCTGCTTGTGGGAATTTGCATCGAGATGAGTGATAAAAGTGAGATACTAAAACTGACTCTCAGTCAAACTTAAGATAAGTACCTGACTCTTTGAAAGTCAATAGCAGATCTTCCATCCCAAATGGAAGATGGCAAATATTTCACTATTCTAGTCAAAGGTTTCATGTTTTGTTTTCTGTGATTCAGGTCTATGCTGCACCTCGATCTGCATGCCAAGATGATACAGCCCTGAGGGAAAACTTGCAGGATTTTTCATCTTCAGTGGGCCACAGTGTAAGACCAGAAGGAGTATATGATATTCCTCCTCCCATCACCAAAGCAACTGGAAAAGAACTTAACAGATTTTCTCCTGAGAGCCTATTATTGCCAGGTGGAATGCCACAGACACAGAGTGTTTATGCCATTCCTACGAACCATCCAAACCATTTTCTTGGACAGCAAATTGCTCCTGACAAAGATGTTTATGATACCCCAAGGGGAATTGCATTCCCAGGACAACAGACAGAAGGAAGAGAAGGTGTCTATGATGTGCCACCACCAGTTCTCCAAGACAATAAAGGCTTGCAGGATGTGACTGATGGGATGAATAGGTTGTCTTTCTCCAGCACAGGAAGCACGAGGAGTAACATGTCCACATCATCAACGACATCAAAAGACTCTTCTCATTCAGCATCAACTGCACAGGGCAAAAGACTAATCCTTGATCCAGACACCGCTATAGAGAGGCTTTATCGCCTCCAGCAGATGGTGGAGGCAGCTGTCAATCACCTCACGGCCTTCATCACACCAGACTGGCGGTCCTATGGGTATATGGAGAAACACATCAATGAAATTCACGCTGCTGTGGATAAGGTAGAGCAGTCGCTGTTGGAGTACCTCCAGTTTGCCAAAGGATCGGCAGCCAACGCTTCCTGCCTGGCTGAGTTCAGCCTCCTCAACAAAATGAGGAGGGAGGTGCAAAGGCTGGAGGACTCTCACCAGATCCTTACCCAAACCAGTCATGACTTGAACAGCTACAGCTGGTCTTTGAATGTCCTAGCTGTCAACAGAGTGCAGAACAAGTGCGATGACCTGGATCGGTTCGTTATGGTGGCAAGGACGGTCCCGGACGATGCCAAGCAGCTGACCACCACCATCAGTGTCAACGCAGAGCTGCTCTTCAGACAGGCACTGGGCAGCTCCCGTGTCAAAAACACAGCAGAGAACATAATGAACGCTCCTGACTGTGTGTATGACAGTCCTCAGATGCAGTGTCATGGAGAAAAGGCGCAGAACCACTGCAGCTCCCTTCCCGCGCTCCTGGGTAAAGGCCAGCACCCTTACAGTGCCACCAGCGAGGGCTCAGAAAAGAGCTGGATGGATGACTATGATTATGTTCACCTGCAGGTAGGTAAACCCAACACCTTGTTCTGCACAAGGCCATGTAGGAATTGTCTGTGGTTTTTCTGGAAGCTTCTTGTGGGAAAGCAGCAATCGATTGCCATGCTAATGCATATTTGAGAGTAATTTCACCAGGATGATTACTTCCTGTCAAAGAGGACTGTTGGATTTCTATTAGTGATAGCCTTTTGCTCTGACACACTATCCTTTCATTTTCTGTACTCTTGGTGGAGCACTACCAGTGAAAAAGCCAATACAAAGCAGCCTCTTTCTTGACCTGTGAGCTGCCATTTAGCTCAGAAGCAGTTTTGATTTAACACAGTCTCTTATGTTGTGCGAAACAGGGGAAAGAAGAGTTTGAAAGGCAACAGAAGGAGCTTCTGGAGAAAGAAAATATCATCAAGCAGAGCAAAATGGAGCTAGAGCACCATCAGGTATGTTCTCCCAGGTGTATAATTGCCCTGAAATGCAGCATTCCTCACACATAGGGAACACTGGTCAAATACAGCAGGAGGGGCCCTCCCCTTAGCAGTGTGCAAAGGATACAGATAATAAAAAGCAAAGAGTTTAAAAGCTCTAAAAGTTCACCACAGAAGAGAAACAAGCTTCTGTGATGTCTCACAGCAGGTCAGTCACAAAGCCAGCTTGAGAACTTGGCTTTCCTGACCTGCCATCCAGGGCCTTAATCACTGAACCATACTGAGTACACGTGTCACTTTCACATCTGCTCAGTGAACATCAATACCATCTGCTTAAATATTGTGCTGAACATCACTTTTAGTACTAAAATGTAGGTTAACAAGATCAAAGGCTGTCACCTTTCCCTCATATTAATTCTTCAGTATGTTGTTGCCATATTGTATGGCAGAAAATTGTACAAGCAGTGAGGAGGTGAGATATAAAGGGTTTTCATATCAAAATCACACAGAGATTACAGCTTTTTTAAGATTGTGTAGGAGTTATTGCCACTTGCATCCATCTCTCTCACTTGTGATTTCAGAATACTCCAAATGAGCAACAGCCTGTAAATTCAGGAGTTTGTGTTGTTGGGGTTTTTTAATGCAATGAAGTATTTTAGATGTTTCTCCCTTCTGAACTCTGTGTGTTTGGATTTACAGTAATCAAAGCACTTGATCCTACAAAACATACTGTTACTTTTTTCTTAGCATAAGGTAGGATACCCAGGGATGTCCTGAGGCACAGAGTGAAATTGTAATGCATAACAGCATCGTACCAGAGTACTTGCTGATGGGAGCTTTTGTTTTTCCTTTCAGATCAATCAGTTTCAGCGTCTGGAGCAAGAGATCACAAAGCCAGTGGAGAACGACATCTCCAAATGGAAGCCTCCGCAGGCCCTGCAGACCTCCCACGACAGCCGCCTGCTTCTGTTCTACTCCGACCAGTGCGAGACTCACTTCAACTCCCTCCTCAACGCCATCGATGCCTTCTTCAGCTGTGTCAACTCCTCCCAGCCCCCGCGGATCTTCGTGGCACACAGCAAATTCATCATTCTGAGCGCGCACAAACTCGTGTTCATTGGGGACACGCTCGCGAGGCAGATGACGACTCAGGACATGTGCAACAGAGTGATGAACTCCAGCAACCAGCTGTGTGAACTGCTCAAGAGCGTTGTGCTGGCCACCAAGGCGGCTGCCTTGAGTTACCCCAACACAGCATCCCTGCAGAAGATGGTGGACCGAGTAACAGAGCTCTCTCATCACGCACAGTTGTTCAAACTCTCACTGGTCCAAATGGCGTCCTTATGAAACCCAGCAGAATCCAATCTGTGAGCAGCAAAGCAGAAGAGCAGACAAACTGGAGCTATTTTTTTGTAAATGTTATCATTTTTTAGATATTTTTTATTAAATATTTTAATTACATTCTTCTGCATTAGAGAGTCTAATCAAATCAGGGATCTGGGAATATTGTCTGGTTCTATGTTATGTTCCTTATACACATTTAGATTTGTATACACACCATATATGTATATGTTGCTACCTTCCCTAAAACATCAATTAAGCACCTTAAAAATTACGTTTCAGGTAAACAGTGCATATCTTTTGTATATACAGCCTGTTTCCTCAGCATATTTGTTAACTGGATGCTGCACTCTTTTTGTTTCATTCCATCTTGATGCTGGTGCATGGACTTGGTTGTGAAACCTACTTGTAGCAATCCATGAAGCAAGTGTAATGGTTCTCATAGAACTCCATTCCCTATTTAGAAATTACTTTCTATAGATTAATTCTGTGAAGTTTAACTCCTCTCAATGTTACTTTGTTTTGTAAAACATTTGGTCATTCTGACCAACATACATGCACAGCTGCAATAAGCAACATATCAAGCAAGGTGTACAGCATTTGGAAGAAAAGCATTTTTAGGCCATGTAAGAAACAGGACCTTCAAAGGAGGAAGGCAGAATTGTATATATTTAATATCTTTCGGCATTCAGATTTTGTTGTTTGTAATAACTGTGCAACATGGGATTTCAAAACCATGGATGGATTCCCAGCAATGTAATTTCATACATATTTACTTTGTATGTCCTTGCATTGGCAGTTTAATTTAACAGTCAGGCTTGAAAGCCTTATTGTTTATGGACTCAAGAGTTATCCTGAGGGTATCTCAGGATCCATTGGGCTCATCTTTGAGGCTCTGGATGAGCAAAGTTTCAAAATACCAATCCCTTTCAGAAGGATTAACGTACAAATTATATTTTGTATGGAAAGAAAAGAGTTTCATTTGAAATGACAGATATTTAAACATCTCTATAGCATATACACAATTTAGTGAAGAAGTAGCACTTAATTTTCTAGGACATATTATTGGGAATTAATTGCATCTGTTGCAATTCTGATTTCCATTAAACTACTGGGCTTTTTTTCCAGAATTCTGTTGTGTAGGTGCTGGACTTTTCTGCAGTACACTGTTGCCAAAAATGATGTCCTTTTTTAATGGGACCATTCCATCAGTAAATACGCACAGTCCCACGTAGTAATTTTCAGTGTAGACCCTTAAAAATTGTTAGCAGAGTGTTAGGCTCCTTTAGAAATTTCATGTATGCTGGTCGCTCCAAAACCCATATAAGCTTATTTGTCATCATTGCCTTCTATGAACCCCCTAAAAATAAGTCACAGAACACCATTTGCCTATGGTCCACAGCCTAAAAGCTGTGCTTCAAAGTGAGCAGTAGCTCAGGAAAATTCCAGGTAATTCTGGCATTTTTAAAGCAGAAACACTACTGTCCTTATTAATTCAAGGTGGTCCCAAGTTAATGTGTTCAGAACATTTGCCAGATCACTGGTAACAGCAGGGTTGTGAGATCAGTAGCACCTGGGAAACAGGCACTTCTCACTTCTGCCTGACTCCTGCCTTCCCCATTTTGTAGCCAAACACGTGCCTTACTGAAATGGGATTTGTTGTCTGAGGTGACAGAACCATTTCAGCTGTGTATGAAAACCTGCAGCCTTAATGTATTGTCTTGACCACTGTTCACTACCATAACATTCCAGACTGCATAACATTCCTGGAAGGTCAGTGGAAGCAGCACAACCCAGCTGGCTCAGGATGGGCTCCAAAGCTTGGCCTGGTGTAACATCCTGAAAGAGCAGTTGGGATTTTGTAACCTATTGCCAAAAAGCAATCTGTGTGAACCTGTTTTGTACTATTGTTGTTTGGCACTCTTTTGGATTTCCTTGTCCATTTTTTTCACTGTATATTCTTAGAAAGTGAAAATGTGTTTCTAAGTGTAGTGCCTATGTTGATAGTTTGTGCTTTCCAAAGGAGAACCTTTATTGCAACCCTGTATTACAGTTTGTTATCTTGTAGAGAGTCATTTTTGAATGATTAAAATTAATAGCTTTTTTGATATAAAAAAGGCAGCTTCATCTTGGTTTTTTTTTTCTGTTTTCGGAGTCTTCTAAGTATATTAAAAAGGAAATATTGCTGCTTGCTGATACTATCAAAGCCATTCTAAAATGAGGAACTCATTTTTTGTCTTTTCACCGGTCAGTGCTTATAGTGTGAAATAAGAACTTGGTGATTAAAGAGGAAGGGACAGACAGTTTCTCTGCCTGTCCAGAAGCAGCAGGTGAAGCATTTATGCAACTTAGCCCCACAAGCTAAGTCCGAAATACATCTATGAGGGCCTGCAGTACACTGAGCCACAATTCTGCCCCATTCCTTGTGTGCATTCCTGCTGCATAAGCTGCATCCCAAACCACCTCAGCCTGGCACCGACAGGTCCTTCACCTGAGTGGGGCAGTTCCTCTCAACATGATCCCACAGGAAGGTGGGGTCACAGGACACAGCTGTGCCTTCCACCCTATCTGGCATGCTCCCCTCTCCAGCACTTATTGGTGAAGCCATTATCCTTGCAGGAACTGGAAAAGCAGCTTTGCTCAGTACAGGCACCACAGCCAGTGGTAAGAGCACCCCTCTTCTACTACATGCCAGGTTGAGCATTGTGTGGGTGTGACTTCCATCTGAAACAGCCTCATGGCTTTAAGGATCACAAAGTTTTCCCTAAAATTACTTTCACATTTCACTGCAGCCAAGGCACTCACTGCCCAGCCTCCTGACAAACCAGGGGTGCAAGGAGGAGAGAGAAAGCCCAGGGCTGGCGCTGTCCTTGCACCGGTTTTTGGCTGCTAATGAAAGACGTCTCTGCCAGGAAGTGTAAGAGCAATGAAAACCTTGACAGCAAAGTGCTTGGTTTGGCTCACCATGTCCTTGCAAGGGGACAGATGGGGATACAGGGTTGCTCTGTGGAGCACTCTTCCACAGAGCGCTCCATTTTGCTCCCCTGCAAAATGTAAAAAGGTCAACTAACAACAAAGAAGGGACTGGACAAACAAAATAGTTCAGAAAAGAAACCAGAGCCTCTTTGTTCCCCTCCCTTGAGCCACAATGTCTCCATGCAGTTGTCAAGAAACTGCTGCTGTTTGGCAACCAAGATGAGGGCCAGTGTGAAATGACTGTCTCATGGCCAGTGTGGAAAAAAGTCTGCCTCACACTAGTGGCAGAACACACCTGGCTCTTTACTGCATCCATTAAGTAATTACTGTTTCATGTTTATTAGAAAAACACTTCCTTCCTCTTCCAGGATGATGAGTGAAGGAGAAAAAAAAACAGGCAAAAGCCATCC
This sequence comes from Calcarius lapponicus, assembly GCA_039654755.1. NCBI lineage: Eukaryota > Metazoa > Chordata > Aves > Passeriformes > Fringillidae > Calcarius > Calcarius lapponicus. The sequence continues at coordinate 51,924,077 of CM077464.1, read as the reverse complement.
TTGAAATGGGCATTATTGTTGCAAAGAGCCTCTGACACAGAAATAAAGAGCCTTGACTCCATGCTTTCAGAAGGCTGAGCAAAAGCTTTATTAAGCTACACTATACTACATTACACTACATACTATACTAATACTATTCTAAACTAAAGAAAAACCCGTGACCCTGTCAGACAGTCACGACACAGCTTTGACCTAATTGGTCAATCAATCCAAACAACCATCGCCAGAGTCCAGTTAAGATAGCCCTCTTTGGTAAACAATCTCCATAACACATTCCACATATGCCAAACAACAGGAGCAGTAAATAGAGATAAGAATTGTTTTTTCTTCTTTCTCTGAGCTTTCTCATCGCCTTCCCCAGGATTTTTCCCGGGAAAGTTGTGCCTGCTGCTCTCTGTGAAGAGAGCTGCGGCCACATGGGCATGTTTAAGAGAAGTTGCCAATTCATAATAATATGACACAGGCCATAATTCATACTGTACAGCCCCCTGCTGCTGCCTCTGCCATCTCTTGCAAGCCAGGGTTGTGCAGCTCCTGCCTTTTCCACAGTGAGCCACTGCTTGCTCCTCCAGCGCAGGCAGTATGGGTGAAGGACACACACCTCCCACACCATCACCTGCTGCCAGAGTACACCCCAGCATCCTCACATCCCCCATAACTTCTAGGCCCTGGAGCTTTTGGCACTCTCTGACACGAACATCTGGGCTGCATTTCAGAAGTGTCCCTCCCACACACCTGTCACCAGCTCCTCAGAGTGTTGTCACACCAGTGACATCTTCCCTCTGCCTACAAGCCAAGCATCTGTAGCTTTTCAGATCCGAATTCAGCTTTTCCTTTTGCAACTTCCAGGCTGCCTGCTCTACCTTAACATGCCTCAATCTCAACCTAAAGGCTTTAGAAGCTCATGGGATTTTCTCCAAAGGTAATTCTTAACCTTCCCTCACAATTTCTCCTCTCACAATGTCCACAGCTTTAGTCAACATTTAGACAGAAACATTTCCAGAGCAAAGCTAGGGTCATGCCAGTCCCAGAAGACAACACAAAGCATTTCTCCCTACTCTAAAACATGTCTGTTCATTTCATCTTAGCCCATTACACTGGCAGTTTCAAAAGCTGCATGTGCATATCTTTCTTAACTCAGCTGAGCCCTTTTACTGCTAGAAGGTTTTCCCATCTCAGAGATGTACTGTCTAGGTAAGGCGTATTTGGGGTCTTCTAGAAAATAATTTATTTTTGCTACTTGCACCCAAATTCCACCTATGACATCAGCTTTCTCTGTCTAAGAGCCTGGATATAGCTGTGTGGCTTTTCAACATCACAGCAAAGCTACAATTGTATCTAGTGCTGCAAAGTCCCTCCCAGAAATTCTTCCGACTTGAAGAGGGCGTTGAAGCCAAGGCTTGAGAGTACCTGCAAAAAGTGAACAGCAGGAGGAAAAATATCTAATCCATCCCTATTATAAACCAGTTCACTTCACAGAGAGCAGGAATGATGATTCACTTCCTGGGAGGTTGCATGAGGGGTAGCACAGACTCTCAGTAACTTGTACTACTTCATTTTCCCTCTAATGTACTGCCCAGAGACAATTTTACTTTGATTAAATTAGAGCTAAATTTGGAGTGGGGTTCACATCATGAGCAAGGCCTGACCATGCTGGACATATTGCCGGCTGTTGGATTCATTTTGGAAACCCAAGTACACCACTCTCTATTCAAAACCCAAATATTTAGTCATCAGTGCCAGGGAGTTATGCAGGTCATGAAATAGCCAGTCAGCTGCCTGACCTTTTGAAAGAAACACCTCCCCAGGGCATTGATTTGAGCTCCTGGGAAGCTGCTGGGTTCACATCAGGGTGATCTTCATCCCCCCACCTTCCAGGTCAGTGGCTAGGACCACTTAGGGGTGGCTTCCCAGAGCAAAGGACCAACAAGGATAATTTTGGGTCAAAATTTCAGGGCACAGTCTGGGCATGCACACTGCCAGCTGCTGTAGAGGCTTCCTCTTCAGCTCTCAAAGCAGCAGAAAATCAGTAGTTGCCCATCCCATGGGCAAAAGCTCTTGGTGCCTCCCGATGAGCCCTTGTCTCTGCAGAAACAGCCTTTGCTCTCAGATGTTGTGGACTGCTGAACAGGAGAACCTGGAATGCTCAGAGGGAGAGGCAGTGCTGAGCAGAAGATCAATTTCCCATCTCTCCTGGGGTTTAATTTGCAATAGTAACATCCTCACAGCAGTTTGTGCTTCAGTTCTGTCTTTTCAGCAGACAGCATCAGGCTTGGCTCGACCCACAATCCGGCTGCAGTTTGCTGTCTTCTTTCTGCACCTCTCTGGGTTTAACTTCAGGCCCTAGCCCCTACAAGCAAAGTCCACCAAGTCAATGCTCCTTGCAGGAATCCACCTTGTTGTTATTGGCATCTCCATCTCCATGAGTCCTCCCAGTTCCTGCCGAGGGCGAAGCCCCGTGCCTGGGAAACCAGTGCCTAAGGAGCACTGCTGCAGCTGCAATGGGCTCGGCAGCCACAGCACCGCCCTGGCAGGGGTTCTTTTTTCTCTGCTGAACACCAAGGGAAAGGATATCTTCTGTACAATTCCACGTGCCAGGCTGACTGTGGTAAAACCAGGAGCGCAGAGCAGGAAGTCTCAGGCGTCCAGGAGATCCATGAAGCTCAGCTCATCTGCTCTGCACTGCCTTTGCAGCAGAAGCAGCAGCAGCTACCGCCCCTGCCCGCAGCAGGCTCCCAGAGGGTCACACATTCCATAAGGCCAGGCAGAAATCACAGCTCCCTGCCTCTCTGCAGGCTTGTGCCCACGGAGTATCTGCTCCTGTCAGCCAAGGGAGGGATGTAAAAATCCTGCTGCTGGGTGGGGGGAGCTGTCCTCTGCAATCATGAGGGGTTTTTTTCTGCTTCCACGTAATTTCCCTCAATTACAGAAAGAGCGATCAGGGCCCTTTCCTTGATGTAAAGCTGCAGGAAACCAAATTCAAGAGGCCCTTCACAGCTTCCTACTTAGCCAGCTTTATCTTGCTCAACACTGCAGCCAGGGCTGCCCAAACCATTGCCAACCAGGAAAGCACAATAATAATGTCCCAGAAGTATCTGCTATTTATATGAAGGCAGATTTAACTGTGGTTAAATAAAGGTTACAGTCAAGGACAAGCAGAAAAATCTGGAGGAGAGCAGAGAATAAGTAAGCATAAAGAAAAAAGCCTGCTCTGGCTTTAAATTTTCTTACAGAAAGGAATCAAAGTAAATCTTACAACTTTTTGTGCAGTTAGAGGACCCCAGAGCATTTTGCTGCACAGTGATCCAAGTTCTCCTTTATTCCCAGTCAAGCACAAAGAGAAAAAGCCCCAAGGGTGAGTGGCCATGAACATGAAAAAGAAAAAATAGACTTTTGCTGTTTTTTCAGCCTAAGCTTTGTTTTTATGAAGGATGTTGGGACCAGCCCACCCAAAAGCTTTTTATCTCAGGAGGCAACTTGAGCTGGAAACAGGTACTTCTGATTAGTTTGCATTCCAGAAGGGGAGAAGTTAATTTACCTGGCTTTTCTTCATGAGGCGTTTCAAAGAGAAATTAATTTTTGATGAATGAGCATGTGCATTCTGTTGTGCTTGACCTGCAGCTAGTTTTTGCTCTAGACACAGCTTTCACTTGTCCACTCACAGGTGTACTAAAGGAATAAGCACAACAGCCCTGCTGGAAACCTGTATCACTTTCATGGGAATTGCTGCAGTCATCAAATGGACATTGTAGAGCAGGGCTGCACTGCACAGGACACCTCATTCCACCCCGAAACAGCAGCAAGTGGAGCTGCCTCTGCTCCTGAGAAGGTGGAAATCCACAGATCCCTCAAATACAGCATTACACAGAAGCAGTGGTTCCATCCAAGAAGTAGAGCTGCTGAAGACAACAAGATACAAAAATAAGAAAGCTCCTCACTCCCTCCTTTTCTCTCCATGGGTGGTGATGTTCAGAAATGCCTCAATTTGGATTAGCCTGTATCTATTCTCAGTGGGAGACACCTCAGATGCAATTCATCCTGCCTATCTAAAGACATTTGCTTGTGAGAAATATCATCAGAGTCCCCTTAAGGCTGATTAGAGTCCAATCTATATTATTAAATCTACTTTAGGATGAGACAAATCCTTGACAGACTCCAATGATTGATTGCATCTTCTTAGATCTTCAAGGACAGCTGAGACAAGCAGCTCAGGTGCAAATGACCACATCATACACTCCTAAATTTTGAGGATGATGAATACTACCTGGAGACCTGCCTCCTGAAACTTGGTGTGGTCACAGACACAGCTCAAGTCACAATCTGAACACTAAAACACTGTAGAAACTCATGGACTCCCCCCGGCCCACCAAGCCTAAAGCTGGTATTGGTGCCATTTTTAAAACTGGTCCTGAAGGTTCAGCAAGCCAGGGCACTCCTGGAGCCTGAGCCAGCAAATGTCACAACCCACATCCAAGCTGAGTAAACCCAGTCCTGCCACCTCCTCCTGCCCTCAGGCAGCCTTCAGGCTTTGCAATCAGCCCTGGCTCTACAGGCTCATCAATAAGAACATGCTCTGTGCCACATGGGGGAAAAGTTGGACATCCAAGTAACTCACAGCTCTGTGCCTCCACTCTCCCAGCAGTTTTCTTGCCAGCTCTGTGCTTTTAGCAGTGCAAAATCCAGGTGGTTACAAAGCTCCTTCCTTAGGAGCTCCCAGCCTGAAGGATTCCTGGGTTAGGTTGTTCTTCCTTGCACCAGAGCAGAGAAACACAGGAGAAGAGGAAAATGAGGCAGATTTCCTTAAGGTCACAGGGGTGGTTGATAGGTGAGGTTTAGCTCCCCTCCATAAGTAATCTGCATATATCTCTGCCCTGCTGAAAAGTGTGACCTGCAGTTTCAGACACTCATTTCCAGGGAGAGCATGCACCAGATGCCAGGTTAAGTGGCTTTGGCACAGGAGGGGCTGAATCACCAAGGGAGGCTAAAGGAGAGTCAAACGATAGAACAACTCTTAGTTTTGAAATATTGGTTTCAAAATTATTTTCTTACAAAGTGAATTTACTTTCTTCTTCTAGTTAGAAATGTTTTGTGAAAGTCTTTTGTCGTTTACTCTGAATGCTTCTCCACTACCAGCACATATGCCTCATCCCATTTTTGTCTGTTTTTCTCCTCATATGGGAATGAGGATGACACAACTGAAAACAGTAAGTACTTTACATTGTGAGTATGTAGATCCAGCTGAAAGAGATTTCACATTTTTATTTTCCTCTTGAGAAAAAAAAAAAAAAACAACAAACCTCTAAAGATCTTATTCTTGATGCTGTATCAGCCAGGCACTGCCTATGCAGTGACCTGCAGTGGCAGCTGGCAGCGCAGGAATAAAGTCACGTATTTAGGCACTGTGCTCATTAGCTGTTAACAGAGAAGTGTCAAGATACTCCGAAGCTACTTTTGTCCCACAAACAAACAACACATTATTGGATAAAACAAAAGCACCCACTTGGAGGCCAGCATAGGATACCAGTATTGCCATGTAATCCAGAGCCCTGCAGTTGACTGGTTTTCCAGCAAGTGATTCTGCCTCAGGCTGTTCTAGCGTGGGGGAAATCCCATCATTCATATATTTCATATGGAGCCATTACAGCACATCAGCTACTTATCAGAGGGGCTCTGCTACAGTTAAGTTTTATGCTAAAATTCCCATAATAGGTAGAAACAGGAGCCTGTGGCATCTCTTCTACAGCAAACCAAAATCTTTGGAGCAGCCCATCTGATCCATATAAGTTATTCACAAGTAATAGCTTCAGCAGAAAATGCCAACCTCTACTTCCAGGCAAGGCAACAGAGCATAAAATCTCTATGCTCTGTGATCATTGTTCAGTTTCTCACCCTATGAAAAAACCAATCAAGTAGAAAAGTGAAATTCAATGTTTCCCACATGAATGCATCCATGGCTTCCCAGGAGGACATTGTGTGGCAAGCAGCTAGGAGGCCACTTAGGCAGGCTCTGTTCCTCAGCAATGCTGCTTTTCCATGGGCTCACTGATGAAGACACGAGCCTTACACACACAAAAGCCACAGCTGTGGCTCCATCATCAGCTGATATCTATTTTTAAAGCTCTCTCCAGGTACACAGAAGCAAGTCCTCCAAGCCTGATTTTTCTCTAGGCCTTGCAGTCTAGGTAAAGAACAAATAATATCTTTAGCACAAGTAGGAACTAATTAGCTCTTCACAGCTCCCCTACACAGGTGACATCAGCTACAGGAGGGTGGGACAATCTCACACCTGCTGTCTGCAGCTCAAAGCCCAAAGGCAGAGCCCAGCTCATATCTCTGCTGGTCCTGCTCAGTATGCAGGGCATCCCAGGCAGAAAAGGCTGCCATATTCCCCCACGTGCTGCACTGAGTGCTGGCTTCTTGCTGACTGTTCAGAGCAGTAAATACAACAGCTATTTGTGAAACAAAGGAAGGGTTTTCTTCATTCTCAGCTTGGAAGACTTTTTTAGTTGAGGGAATGTTTGTGTACTCCATTGTTTTTTTTTCTCTCTGAGCATTTCTAGCTATTAGCCTGACAACATTTAAGTAAGAACTTACCAGGTGGGTCAGGCCATGGAGCACACAGCCCCATATTCTCTTTCTGAAGGGGCAGGTGGTCTGTTCAAGGGTATATACACAAGCTGACCTTCCCTAGTGCTCACAATCATTGGATATTGGATGTTAGGAAACACAGTAGTGACTACACCTCTCATTATCCTATAAACTTGGGATTTGCCCATGGAAGTATCTATTAGTCGGTATCTGCAGGTTCACAACTTTATCTTTGTGACATCCTGTGGCAGCAGATTGCAGGTTTTCATTACCTACTCTGTGAAGTGTTTATCCACATGTGGGATATCCCAAGAAACCTGGTGCTGCAGCCACCTCTGAAGTGCTTGGTGATCCCAGAAAAGATACTGCTCCTGTCATGTACATGTACCTTTCTGTTGTGCTGCGTTTCCTGAGTGGGAAGGAACCCACTGCACTGAACCCACCAGTCCCTCCACACTCCCCTCATCCTAGCACACTTTCTTCCTTTCCCTAGGACAGGCTCACCCTGCTCTCCATCACAATTACTTCTGAAGCACCCGCCAGTCCTGGTTAAAGTGTTGATGACAAGTACATCTCACCTAACATGAACTGAGAGCAGGGGTCTTGGAGAATGGAGAAAATACAGTGTGACTGAAGTATTTTCTGTTTTTGTGGTCAGATCCTGGCTAGTCAGCCTCAGGCTGGAGTCTGGCCAAGAGAAAAAGAGAAGCCCTGTCTTTTTTAGCCTTAAACACCACACATACAAAAGGCTGTCTTCAGCTCTTCCTCCTGCTGGCCACAGGGCAGAGGCTTCTTCCTCCTGTCCAAGCTCCCGCAGGATGGGTGGGTGGCCACAGCTGCAGTGGTCCCGAGCATTGGCAAGCACCTACTTTCCAGTGGCACTTGTGCTCCCCATGGAGCTGCCAGGCAGAGGAGTGGTGTAAGAGCCAGTGCCACCCTCAGCCCTGCTTTGGTGTTACTGACAGCCCAATTTTTAATCCCAACATTTCATCTCAGTTTTGACTTGGAGAGTCCCACAAGCAATAGAGATCACTAACACAAGAGCAGCAGCCCTTCAGACCCAAACAGCAGATGAAGACTCCTTAGGCACACACCTGCACAGCTGGAATAAGCCTAAATTTCCCTGGCAAGCCACACAGACTGGGAAAAAAAACAAAAAAGGTTGTTTGCTTGTTTTTAATGCCAGCAACCCTCTTAGTGTAAATGCTAGATTTGCTAATGGGGACTCACTGTAAGTCTTGAGTAATAAATGAGGGACTCAATAAGGGGAAAATAGGTTTCTCCAAAGCCCTATACAACAAAGTGCTTCCTCCTCCCTTAGCCTGAATGCAGAGTCAGCAGCAGCGTAACTCAACAAGGCTCCCACCATATCTCTATCCCCTAGCTTTTCTCAAGAATTTTGGTCTTTAATGCAAGGAAAATGTTACACAAGTTCTCTGTCTCCAAATCTAATATAAATATTGTGCTATTAATATTGTATTTTGTATTAATGGTAGGCTACTATTGGACTAATACTAATATCGGACTTTGGGAGGTTTTAAAGTAAGCTGATCATAAGCCCAGTAACTAGCAGGATTTAGACCAGCTTTGATGGGATGGAATGTCACATCACATCTCAATTGTGAGAAGCATGAGGATGCAACATCAAGAACTGGTTTTGAAGAGATCTGGACAGCAGGCAGCTTGCCCTTGCCATCAGACTAGGGAAAAACCTCACAAAACCAATACTTTTCCTAAGCTGCTGCAGACACTGGTACAGTATGTTTGTAACCCTAAGAAGTGGTGTGTTTTGTAAGCTTTTTTTTTTCTTCCTCAAGCCTGGTGAGAGTTAAGAAAAGCAGACCTCTCTTGGCATTTTTGAGACCTCCTTTTCTGAAGCAGATAATTCTGAGGTCACTTTCCTTTACAAAGTAAAGCTATGCACCAGTGCCCTTAGACCTGAGGCTCCATGCATTTCCACAGGTACACAGTATACAGCCAAACAAGAACCAGGCTCAATACCTACAAGCAGCTGCCCTTGTACTTTCCCAACCCACTGAATAACAGCAGAATTATTGTTAATTAAAATAATAATAACAAAATAATAATAATAATAATAATAATAATAATAATAATAATAATAATAATAATAATAATAATAATGCAAAAGCACTAGCAAAGGAGCTCAGCAGCATCGGTCCTGCCAGGAGGGCCCATCTCCAAAGCCTGGCGGCCCGTGCCATCTAGTGGTGACAAGTGCTCTTCCCACCCAAACTGGATACTAAAAGCCTCCAGGATTTTACTATCTATTTCTTTATTTAGTATTTCACACTGAATCTGCAATGTCCAGTTCAGGGATAAGCGTTTTCCACTATCCATGACATCACTTGAGGGCTCAGGAGAAACGTGAGGACATCCTGGAAGCAGGGACAAAGAAAGTAAAACCAAGTCTACCCTCAGTATGTGAATCTTTTTGGAAAATGTAAAACTAAGGCTGCAAAAAGTGTCACTGCTAGTACTTCAGTGCCACAACTGTTAAATGAACCTCGTGATTTTGCCCAGAGAAGCTGCCAATGCCCCAGCCTTGAAAATGTTGGGTTGGACGGTGCTTTGAGCAGCCCCGTCTCGTGGCAGGTATCCCTGCCCATGTCAGGGAGGGCTGGAACTAGATCATCTTTAGGGTCCCCTCCAGCCCAAACCATTCCTGATTCTATGATTTCGGAAAATAGAGAGGCTAACAGAGAAATTCAGTAAAAGACCTGCAAATCAGAGCCACAAAGTGAAATTCACAGGTCCCTGCCGTGGCATGGCCTCTCTGCTGGCCTGAAGGAAAGATGAACATTTCCCCACGTGGCTGTAGTACTCATGGTGGTTCGTGTTTGCCAATGTGCCCCCAACCCACGGACACCAGAGGTTGCTCAGACTGGTTCTTTTCTTAGAAAACCAAAAATCAAGTTGTGCCAGGATCAGAAGTCACAGCAGAAGTGGTGCCACCCAGCCACCACCACGAGAGGGCTTTAGGGGATTACCATCACTGCAGAGATGCTGCAGACCTGGCACATCCAAGCTAAGCACATCCTCTGCCTACACCTTACAGACACCTGCACCCTGCACCAAGCTCAGCCCTCTTGCAACCACCCAAGTCACCAGGCAGCATCTTCTGCTTCTCCTGAGGATCGTCTCAAAGCAGGGTCTTCCAGAACCTGAGGGGAGCAACTCTTTATACTTCTAAAAACTGAGACCACCGATGTTGGAAATAAGTGGTGGGCAGGGACAGATTGTGATGCGTTCCACCATGGCAAGGAAGTTGCCTAACGTTTTTAAACACGTTAAAGACCAACAGCTGGTCATCTGGCATCAAAAGATTCATTTGCCACAGGAACTGCAATTAACCCAAAATAAGCAAGAAGTTCTCACAAAGATAGAAGGCTCCTGATTAAGCCCTTAAGAAAGAAGGAGCAGGGCACTATGCTAAGAAATTTAAGATTGACTTTAATAAAAATTCAGTGTTGACACAGCCCCAGTGGTAAACTTAGCACACAGTTGTAGCAAAACTTGCTTTGAGCCACAGCCTGTGTTACTTGTGAACAAACAAATTTGCTGCCAGAAGGCTTTAGACTCCCCCAAAAAGATGTTAAAATACTCTAGTGTTGAGGAGAGGAAATTGTCATGACATACAGCAAGGTATTACCCTTTGTAGTGTTCTGAGGAAGATATAGGTTACACATAACTTCTCATTTTGAAAATTGACTGTTACCTGCATAAAAGGCTGGATGTTTTAATAGACTGTGGACAGAAGTCAGCTGCCTGAATTGTTCAGCACACCCAAACCCAGGGAGAAAGATTCACAGGCAAGAACCTCTCAGGCCACAGATCCCACATCCTCCTACCCTTCTCAGTTCAAGTACACTGCCAGCATTTGGGACGAGTCATGGTGGCAGTGACACAAAACAAGCCAGCAGAGACAGGTACACCACAAATAGTAGGTTATGTGTTCAATACTTGGACAGTGACCAGAGTGGCCACATTATGGCCCTATCCCATCTTTCCCTACATATTAGAGTCTCTCAGCTACCAAAGTTAAAGGAACATTTGTGCTATTCATTTCCTGCTATGTAAAATGAACAGCTGTGTGAATAGAAATACGGAAAATAAAGCCCAAGATGTACTGGATCGCAGTGTCCCCCTTTGTGAAAATAATTCCTTTGTCTGAAGTGGAGTCCAACACTGCTACACATGAACATTAGCCCTAGACCAGATAAGAACCTTCTCCCAGGTGCTGTGAAGCAGTGCCAAAGTGTCTCCCTTCCATCCAGCTTTCAGAGATAACACTGTGGTTATAAACACCCACAGATGATCAAAACATAAGAGCTTCTGGTTGACATGAAGAACTCAACAATATTCATGTCCTTAACATTTAACATAAAACCCAGCATATTCACACTGCCAGCTTCCAGTCTGATCACAGATAAAAAATGTTCATGTAAGTAAAACCCAAACAAGATGTAACACTGCTTATATTTTATAAAGATTGTGTATTTTAATTACATAGACCCAAGGCCACAGGAGACCCCTGATACCACATGAGCACCCATAGTACAAGTTAAAACAGCTTTTGGTAGAACTTGGGGCAAACTTGTACAATGGCACCTTCATTCATCCCACTGGAATGGACCACAAAGGAGTTCTTTGGGATCAGCACCAAAGCAGAAAAGCAACCCCGTGTTTCACATGCACTTGACACCAGCTGCCCATCACTGGTTGTTCTCCCTTATATTAGCCCCCAGCACAAACCACCACATACAAATCCAGCTTTCCAAGGCGAAAAGATCCAGGTGCCCAAGTCACATAACACTAAGACATTTTGCAGCACTCCATTAGTAGCCTGTTTTTAAAAGTGAGAAGCGTAGAACAGCAGAACAGTTCATTCTTCCAAGATATTTCAGATTTTTCTTTAAAATCTTCTTTTAATGTCTGATTATTAAATAAAATAACCAAGGATACAATGCATTTTACTTAACAGAAGCAGTAAGGAATGAAGCATGTTCTCACTTCCTTCTCCTGTACATCTTCATTTCCAAAATAAGAACTCCTACTTCACCAAGGCACTTATTTTAGAAAAACTAGAATCTACAACCAGTCTTAGAGACTATAAAAAAGCAGAGCAGGGAGGTGGCTTTATTTTTGGGGAGGTTTGTTGTTTGTTTTGGGGTTTTTAGTTGCTAAAATTAAATTACAACTGTCAAGGTAGAAGGCAGAAAAAACACCTTTACTAACAACTACTCTAAAAGATATACACAAACCTGCCCTTTAAAGTGAAGTAATCTTCAGGTGTTACAGAATGTGACTTTGACAAGTCCTCTTTTGTAGTGTTTCACACTCAAACAAGCAGTCTAATTCTACAGACAAAATCCCACTCAAAAATGTAATCAGAAAATCACTCAGGTCAAATATTCATATCAAGACTGGTTATTTTATTTTTCATCTGTGCAGTCAGTTAAAAGAACAGTAATGATGAAAACAGACAACCACAGAAGCTTTAGGTACAGTTTTGTAACACTGAAGAAGCAAATGACCACACTGAACACATTCTTTATGCTGGTCATTTTCAAATGAAACAGAAGGACATACACAGGTCTAGTTCAGTGTAAAACCTGATATTAAGCAGCAATGTGATCACAAACTGCAACACTGTCACATACAACACAGGAAATTACTGCTTATTCAAAGTTACACAGCTCCTGCAACAAAGATGATATGACTGTATTTAAAATAAGAACCCAAAATACATTCAAGATAACGGCTGCAACAATAAGGCAATTGTTTTAAAAATAGATCCCACTAAACAAAACAAGACCAACCTGTTTGTTGCCTTCATAAGGTTTCAGACTTGGATGGGCGAGTTCAAAGTTAAGTGCTTACCCACCACTAACGTTTCAGAAGGACATTGGTAAGAACACCTGAAGACATGAGTATATTGGACTGCCAGCAATCACAACCCAGGTCTTATCACAAGCACATGTCCCACACATGCAGCTTCGCTCTTACACGTTTGCATGAAGTGCCCCGTACAAAGATTTCACTACAGTTTCCTTCAAGAAAAATTAAGCACTGACAGAAGACACTAGCATCTCAAAATTCTTCCAAACCACTTTATAATATATACCTTTGGCCTGCTACTAGTAAGATCATTCAAGCTACACACTAGGGAGACAGCATTATTGGCAGCTACGTCACAACATTAAAAAAATAGCATCAGCTGTTTAAGAAAAGAAAGAGACTGAAAATAACTTGGGGAGTGAAATGTACACCTACAGACAGCATGGAAGGGAGAAGGAAATTGTTTGGCTAGAGCAGATGAGCTACCCAGAGGTTCCACATCCATCTTATTGCATACTTGATCAGTGTCCTCATTCAAACCCACACGGATTTCTCCTTCATTATCTTGCTCCAGAGTCTTTATTGTTGCACCTTCAGAGCTACCCTGAACTAGCCATGTATATTGCCATAACTTCACATTTCTTCACAGCTCCTAGAAGTAGGGACTAAGTTACTGTTTCTTAGCCAGGGACACTATAAGCATCAGCCTTTTGCTGTCTTCTTACACTAAAGTCTAGGTAAAGTGAAGTGCAGTGGAGTGTCAATATCCTATGTCAGTACAGAGCAAGTTTATTTGTAAGCCTGTATTAGCAAAGGTTAAGATGAAGATGCTAATTTCTTAAGAAAAATATCCCAGTATTTGATTAGCACTGCTAGACTGGAAGTCTCACCATGTGACAAGACATAAGCACACAAGAAAATTGTGACATTAAGTTATGTGAGGCAAACTGGAAGCAGCAGGGAATAGGATCCGATTGCTTCTGCTCAGTTTGAATAAATGGGAAGTTTACTAATTAAAGGAAAAAAAATAAGAAAAGAAAAAACAATCAACCATCATTAGACATACCCTTGCCAGCATGAAAGACAGAGAAGGAAACAATCAGTATTTCAACATGTTTACAGGATATGTGCATAGCACTGCCTAATCATGCTTCAAAACATAACCTTATGCTTAATATATACATGCTAGCAAATGAAACAGTCTTTTAGACTCCAAAGGAAAGTCAGGGCTGATCTATCTTATGTATTTTAATACTGAAACATCTAAATGATCTTAAGAAGTAAATGCCCCTCATCGGATTTTGATCACTATCCAAAACTGACAAATTAAAACATAAAGGCACTACCAGAGTGCTCTTTTCCCAGATGTAGGCCTACTTGATGAAAAACCTAAATGATGCTGCTTTCAGCCATATAACTGAACCAAACCACAATTTGGAAGCCACAGGTTTAAACTTCTTAACAGCTAAAAATACAAGACCAATTTTAAAATCCTGATTAAGTTTTTATACACGGAACAATGATCCAAACACTACCACATATCCAAACTTTAAGAGAAAACTGAAGCTGTTCAAGATGAAGCTGTTGGTAGTTCTCTCTCATACACACAGAGGTGGTTACATGCATGCTCCTCATCTTTCCAAAATCTCATGCATCAATCTTCAGAGTTGCTAGATAAACAGAAGTGGAGCACTTCATTCTGAAGTGCAATGTCAAAACAGCTACAGAACTCATCCTCAGAGAAAACAGGAACAACTGCTGATTACTGGTAAAAATCTGTAAGTCCTCCAGCAAACATGAGGTATCAAATTCCCTGCTGGAACACTGTCAGAGTGTCCCAGCAATGTCTGACAAACTGCTAAGAGAGCCTTAACTGCTTCTAGGAAAAAAAAAATGTTAGATACCAAATACCTGACATAAATGTGTACAAGGAGAGCTAAGAGAAGGGCTCATTATCCAAATACCAAAGATGACACTTCAGAATACTAAACAGTGAGCAGTGCATAACCCAGGCACCTTCCCATCTTCAGCACAGGCTGGACTTGGAGTAAAAGGTTCAGGAAAAACATTCAGAAGCCTAGCAGGACTGTTTAAGCTATAATCCTTCTTATATACCAAAACCAAGAAAACAGGTCTTGCCATCCAATTGCTTTCTTTGCATCTCCTTCTTTTTTAAAAAAGAGGAGATAATAAAAACCCCCAAATCATGTGTACCTAATAGGATTTTTCATATTTCATTTATAATTTTTATATATACAAGAACTTAACTAAAATCTCACTTTAGAATACTTCTAAAGCAGGATATTCTTTCAACTGATTTTTTAGTTCACATGCTTTCTCAAGGTTGAAAAAATATATATATTCATATATAGCTAAGGAAATAAAACTCAATTTCATTATATGTAGTTACAGTGCTGTAAAGAAAAAATAATTTATAAACTATTTTAAGTCTGAAATATTTGCTATGTTCAGACTAATGCAAAGGCTAAGCCTATGGTCCAGGACCTGCTCTTCATCTGCGTGCTGAGACCTGAGACCAGAGATACAGGAGCTCAGCATTTTTGTGATGGAGATTTCTCTCCACCCCTCCCTTCTTCCAGTATTCTGTGACTTGCTGCTGAAGCCCTCCCAGAACCTTAGGGGCATCATCCATTGGTAGCTCAGAAGTAAAGGTCCACAGGGATCAATGGTACTTCTTAGGTCAGTTTCTCAGCGAGGTTACACCACTGAAGGACCCAGTGCAGAGGTGTTACCCATTCACAGTTTATACAGAAGTTCAATGGAGTACTTTAAGTCGTGTCTTCTGTAGGTGCCCTTCGCTGCCGAGCCGATTTCTGTCTCCCTCTCTGAGGCGAGGGTGGAGTTTCCTGTTCAGGTTCAGGTTCTGAAGGCTCGTTGTCTCCCTGCTGGGATCCTGTATCACCTATCAATTCTCTCAGGAATTTGAATTTAGACAGGAACAATTGCCAGACCACGTACCATCCTGCAGGAGAAAGAAAAAAGATACCGCTTAGTTACTTCACACAAATTGATAGTCAGCTCGCTGGTAAAGTATATCACAAAAGGAAAAAATTTGATCAGCTCCCATTCTCTATTTGCTAACCCCAACAGCCCTCCACAGCACATCCACTCCTTTTTACAATCCTGCAAAAACCAATTCAACTTCATAAAGTTCGTCCTCATCCAGAAGCAACATTTAAGTTCCAGGAAAAGCCCTACACATTTCAAACTGAACTGCCACAGCAAGTAGGTGGGTGATCACCATCACCATTACACATATAAAGGTCTTAATTGTCAGGAAAAAAAAAAAAAGTGGTTATATCTCAAACAAGGATTCAGGATTCATTACACAGGAGCTGTGAAAGCACTAGAATTTCTCCCCTCACCCAGCAAACACTCCATTCTGGAAATCACATTTTAAAAGCTGCATTACATAATCACTATTAAGCACACTTGCTCAAATCCTCAAATTAATATAACCTTTTATAATAAATCCTATTCTGAAACAGACAAGGTCTTCCTTATGTTCACTAAAAGACCACATCCCTCAAATTCAATGAGATCCCTCACCATGCCCAAATCCCGCTAAAATAAAATTAACATTCTGTGATAAATCTATGTTCTGCTCCACCACTAAAATACTCTAGGTCCCAAAATTATGCAAGTAAAGAGCTGAGATCACCACATTTCTAGAATCTATCTTAAAAAATACTTAAGATCCACCTGCTCCTCCTCCTCTGTCTTGTCTAAGTGTTTCTGTAACAGGTAGCCAAAAAAAATTGAAAAAGCAGATATAAATATATCTAAACATAAGCCAGAATCTTCATTTTAAGCAAACCCACTGAATAGGAATGCAACTTCTCTGTGAAATACAGTTAAGTGGAGCAAAATTTAAACAGCTTATTGAAAATAAATGCTATACAAACATTATTTGTAACACCAATCACCAACATCCATCTGGCCTGCAGAGAGTTATGTATTTAATAGTCCCATTCTCTGTTCAGAAGGTCTTGCCAGCTATTTAAGCCTATACTGCTGACCTATTCAGATATTAAGAGCCCTATTTTACAGAGCTAGGGAAAACTGTCCTCCCAATTACACAGCTTCCAACAGAAGCAGACTTCTGGGAATGGATAACAGGACATAGTAGAAATAAATAAATCAATTATAAATAAATAAATAAATAACACTTATATAACCACAGCACCTCTGCATTTCTTCCTCTTCTGTAATCAGAGTCAATACGGGCAATCCATTCCTTATGACAAAAACAAGATCTCACCCTTCTCCTCCTTCCTGGAATACTTTTCATATCCTGCAGTTTTTTAATTTCAGTAACTTCTCTGCTCCTGAGGAAACTGAAGAAAAGCTTCTATATGACAACCTTTTATGATCTAAATTAATTCCTAGAGCCTACACAATATTTCCTTTCCCATGAATACCTAACCCCTTAAATGACTTGTGATTAAATTGAATCTGCTGTTCCACCAATGTATTATATTCCCTTGCACCTAGGAAAAAAATGATGGTAGATGGCTGGGTTTGGCTTCTCTTTTCTTTCAGAACTAGAAGTAAAAATTGAGGTAGCAGCTCTTTGAAGGTTTTTTCCAGTGAAAAGAAGCAGAGAGGGAGAAGGATGAGGCAAAAATATTTAGGGCGTTCCCAGAAGGGTTTTAGGGCACTTTACAGAAGCATAACTTGAGTATATTTAGTGTAAATAGATATTCCATTAAAGGAGGTATTTTAACTTAAGCTAAATAAAGTGAACTACATGCTTAGTCTATCACTGCAAACAGGCTACTAAACACGCAGAATTACTATGGGATGTGTGTTGGGGAAACACTAAAGAACTTACGAAGTTCATTTGCAGTCTCAAGAAAATCAACACTAATTTCTTTTCAGTGTTTGGTCTCAGTGAGAGAGCAGAGCAGAAGGGTCTAAGTATCCAAAACCCCAAGTACCATAAACAGATTTTGGAGCTCTCTAGCTCCAGACTACAAACAAGACAGTGTAAATAACCAGCCAAGGGGACTGGTTCTAGCAGCCAAACAAACAGACCAGAGGTAACAGGCAGGTGAAACAAACCACAATACAGCAGGCTGAAAAGAAAATTACAGCAGGCTAAGCCAAAGGCATTAGTGGGAGGGCAGCTTAAAAACCAGAATAAAAAACCTCACAAGATCTCCTAGCCTGTACCAGAAACCTTTAGGTATAAAGTAACCAAAGTAGACAGATTTCTTTCACTCTAGTGAAATGAAGATGGAAAGGTTAAAAAAAAATCCCCAAAACAAACACACTTGTCCAAATCAAGTTTGGACTTGCCTCTTCAGCTGAGCCTCCCTGTCCCTTAATAAATAAGAATATCCTTGGAAATAACCAGACTACTAAAGAACAAGTTATTCTGGGTATAGAAAAAAAATTCTCCAGCAACAATATCAGCTAAATACATCATTAAACAAAACCACACACACAGACACAAAACCTGGAGGCAGATTCACATTGTCTCTGAGAAATTATAGAAAATGCATTGTCTTCTGAGTCATTCTCTTAAGAACATTGCAAAATGGCAACACTCATCACTGTGCCATACTGAAGAACTGCAAGTTACATAACTGTGTTTTAAATAAGAAAATTACTGTAAACTAATTTAAAATACACACACAAGAAAAGCAAAATGGGCATCTCAAGGCATTCTTTTCTGTATGTGGCTCAGTTTAGCTTTGTGGGCTTTCTGCTGTAGAGCTCTTCCTGGACACTTAAGTGACACCATTGCTTTGCACCTCTAACACTTCCACTCTGTTCAGGTAAGCTGCTCTCAAAGAAGTCCTACTGGTTTAGCTTCACCAGACACAAAACTTTTGATTAGAATCAGTCTTTCAGTGCTTGCTTTATTTTCTTTAGCTATTTGATTTACCTTTTAAAATCATCCTTAACTTGACTGAGCCTGTGGAAGCTAAACAGCACACCCACAACATGCCTTCAGCAAACAAGCAATGATGACATGCAGACTATAATACATAGTATTTCTACATTAACTGGTGAAAGAAGTTGCCTCTCAAAGCGGTAAGCCAGATCAAACATCCATCAGCACAGTGCAAAGCAGGGGATCCAGCTCTTGATGTAGCACATACCTGAATCCAGTGTTACAAAATCTAAGCTACCAGTGTTTTGAAGCTAGGCAAAGCAGCAGCACGCAGCCTTGCAGAGTTTAGTACTCGTTAAAAGCTGGGCGCCACCACCTCACTTAAAAATGCCACAGCTAGATGCCATGCAAAGACACATCTGGTACCGAGCCATCAGTATGTCAACCCCCCCTCTAATAAATCACAATGCGATGTGTTTGTGAAGGTGGGGCTGTGAGTCAAAGCCTTTGACTAACTCATAGAAGATGTATGTAACATCCATGCAATTCAGATGTTAAACAGATTTTATGGTTTGACTAGACTTCATGAAAACTACTTTTTCTCTTACTTCCCACATCAGCTCCTGGTTCTTTGTAAAGGAGAAAGAAACAGTGATCCAACTACAAAGTCCCTCCCACTCCAAAAGTGAGGGATAACAAGTCTCAGGCCCATCTATTTCATTCACCTTTCACTGGCATGTATGCAACAGCTGAGTTTTCTTTATTGGAGCACGTTTTCCTCTTCCATTTGAATCAGGAAAAGCAAACAAAAGAAAAACCCCAGGGTTAATATAGAGCTCTGGGTAAAAGCACCTTGATCTTTCTTATGTGAAATACAAATGAAACCAAGAAAAGCAGGATGGTGATGCAGTAGCTGCAATAACAGCACAGAGAAGACTGAGCTTCCAGTTCTGACCCTGCAGTGGAATTCCTGTGTAGTCTTGCAAGATCATTTTACTTCTTTGTCCCTACTGATTTGAAAACAGGATCCTATCATGCCAGAACACGGGTACTAATTTAAAACTGGGGTATCACCATGGTGAATATTGCCTATATTCAAATGCTGAAGTGTCCATCGCAGAAAATCCTAAACAGCTACCAAAAAAAAAAAAAAAAAACAAAAAAAAGAGCAAGGAGCTTGAGATGCTAACCTGAGATTTGGGAGAACAGGGCTCTTCTCTGAGCTCTGCTAGGTAACTCCTGCAACCATGCACAAGTCACTTCATCCACATCTCTGAAACAGTGCAGCTCTAGTATACTGCCCTAATGGATAGCTTTGCTATGGAGAGGATCAGCCTGAAGGAGACACTACTCTGACACTGGGATAACAGAGGACATCATCAGGTGACATGGTGCTTGGCTCTGCACAGCTCCATACACCTGCCCCCATTTAACAAAACACTACCACTTGCTGCTTGCTGACTGAGCAAAAGGAAACTTGCGCTGTTCTCATCTCCCATTCACAACTGTTTGAAAACTCAACTTCAAATTAAAGGATATTTTCTCTTTATGAGCGGTCTAATCAAGCGTGACTTTGCTCATCTGTTAAGGTATTTCCCAAGAATCACTCATTGAAGAGAGTTACCAAACTGTTTAAACAAAGCATTAAAGAAAAGTTATTCAGGCAGAATTTAGGGCTGAAACGTTTCCCCATCTGCAGCTAAATTCATACTTCTGAAGTGAACCATACATTCATTTCAGCACTTAGAGTTACATGATTTTTATTTTAACGTTGTATGTCTCAACCCGCATTTCATTAGCCTCTTTTGACAAATGAGATGAATGCTTCCATCTGTTCCAGGGAAGGCACTTTGGCAATTTCACTTGGCTTCATGCATTGCTACACTGGGAAAATAGAAAAATACACAGAGGTAAGCAGTACTAGAGTTCACTTTGGCTGGTATTTTATTTTATCCTATATCCTTGACTATGCATAAGTCCCTCCCATCTCAGAGGTACATGGAATACACAAAACCAGCAATAAGACCACCAGAAAAAGAAAATCAGAAAAGGTGTGAATGAAAAAAGTGGGAGGAAGTTATCTTAGTTCCACTTTTAAAAGAGCAAGTGAAAATTTGCTGTGTTTACAGTACCTCAGTGGTTTCTGTGTCAGATGTGATCAGTTTACAAATGCTAGCTGCAAGCCTCAATTAGTGCTTCTCAACTAATTCCGATTAACACTGAAAGTAGCAATTGTCAGCATTCAGACATGTTTTAAAGAAAAGGAAATCAGGCCATTTATTCAAAGTACTTTTATAGACATGTCTAAATGCCTAATTCACATTGCTGAAGAACCAGTCAAAGTAACTTCTGATAATTTGTGCTCTGAATTTTGTCTTTTCATGTGGAAAAAAAATGGTAAAGTGAATGTTTTACTCATTGTTTAGGTTTTGATAAGCCTTATCACATTATATGTGGAGGGGCAGCAGAAATCCACGTAATTCTGGATATTTATGTTTATTACTCTCTACAGGCAATCACACCATGAGTTCTTTTATAAGCCATACAAAAACCAAGTCCCAGCTCTTTACACTCTTGACCCTTCCTCTTGAGGCTGCTTCAACACCTCTTGTCAGATGGCTGGAAAATATTCTCATCATCAGATCAGGCTTACTCCAGATTATATCCAGCTTTTCCTGTGTCAGATTTGTCCATTAATTTGTATGTCTCACTGTCTGGCTTTTGCTCACATCCTGTCACACACATCCTGTCACAAACTCGGGCAGTTTCCTCACCACCTTCTCACCTGGAGGTTGCTACTTTTTCCAGCCTTCCCAGGGAAACTGCCTGTCACTAGCACAGATAAACAATTAAGTTCAAAGTACTCTTTTTTTTTTTTTCCAGTTGTGGTCTTGACACTGTTTTCCTTGAATATTTTCCATGCAAGAGAATAGTATAACCAATATTAATTAATTAATGAATGCTGAGTGATGAAAAAATAATTACAAATACTATAAATCACTATCAAATCCCACTGAATCACTTCTAGCATGGTAATAGTTCAAATCCCTCCCCAAAAAACCCAATCAATGTGTCAGCCTCCTGTGTTCAGTACATCTGAAATCTAGATGACTTTTAACAATCATTTTATAAAGTCTGACACTGATTAAAGTAAAATATGATGAAGGATTCAAAGCAACGTATTTATGGAATTTAAGATGAATGTCCAATATGTAACTCCAAACAGCTAAGTATTTACAAGCCACTTAAAAATAAAGTTATTAATTACTTCTGCTTTCTTTAACAGAGAAAGCACTGGCAAACGATTATGTTATCAGCCAAAGTTAATGCTTAGCATTCCAATTCCATTTGTCATATACAAAGGCAGAAGGGCCAGAGGAAAATCATGCTTGTTTCTGAGTTTGAACAGCAGGCTGCAAAACTGTATTACACCTTCAGCAAGATAGTAAGCAAAGATCTTGCATTTGTACTTAGATATAAAAGCCCTAGCAATTACCATGCTGCATCTTCTAAAAGTTGAAAAGTGGCCAGTCAACACCTAATGAGGGTAGAGGAACTTGAATAAATACCTACTCAGGTCACTGTTTAGTCAGTAACAACAGACAGTACAGGACACGCAGGGAAAGAGCACGAGACCAAGCGAAGTACAGCCCTGCAGTTCTAGTTATCAGCATTTCACAGATTTCCTCACCCAAGATCATGACCAAGACATTGACCTTTCTTCCAGGAATTTCAATATCCAAAATATTCCTTATTAATGAGCTTGCAAATTATTTCCCCATTGTGTAAAAGTCAATTTTTTGTTTTCAGCCTGTTTCTTGACCATTTAACTTCACGTATTCCAACTCCTCTGCAATGATGACATTTCACAACACTTCCCACTTCACTTTTGACTCGCTAGTCAGTGATAGAGCCATCACCCCTTCTCCAGTCACCTATTTTCCAGGCTTGACAGATCTAACCTGTTTAGAGTTTCTTCATGCAGAAATAATTTCACAGCTCTCAACAAATAATTGCTATGGAAACCCTATATTTTCAAAAAAAAACCTAGGATTTCATTTTTTAATGCAGTAATACACTTCAACAAGAAAATACACTGTGTGAGACGCATGCACATGGATGATTCCTATAGCAGCATAATGACATTTTCTCTTCTATTTCAGGCTTCTAAAGTCTGATTGCCTGTTTGGTAGCTACAAAGCATTACAGAGATATTTTGGAGAAATGCTTGCAATTACTTCAGCTAATCCTTTCTTTGGGATAATAGCAGCTCAGTTGGATTCCATTATATTTCTCCATACAAATTACATGCATATACATTTCACACTTTTTACATGCCTTACTTCATATATGTTAATACTGGACTCCACTCCCTATATCACCATCCAGTCCCTTGATAATGCAACATCTTTCTACAATGCTTTATCATTTTGACAATTAGCATTTTTTAAACTATTAAACATCAGTCTTCACTTTGCTCCCTCAGTTTTTCAGAAACTCCTTGTAAACACATGTGTCACCAAGGTGCCAGGTAGGTTTACAAGTGGCTGTAAGTCTCACAAGCCTCTCATCACATATTATGGCATAGCTTGAATTTGCTGGCATGGTTTTTGTTTGTTTGTTTTGAGAGCTGCAAGTTCTGCATATTGGCCACAACATTCACACACTGCACTGCTGATTCCTTCCAGGAATTCCCAAAAGACCTGCAAGTCATCCTTTCCATTGAAATAACCCTTCTCTCTGCGTACTTAAAAATAAATAAGTAAAAAATGAAAAAAAAAAGCCTTGGATGAATCATCAAGGTTGGAAGAAACCCTTAAGATCATCCAGTCCAACCACAACCCAGCATTGCCACATTGCCGCTGTAACCCCTAAATCACTAAACCATCTCCCAGTGCCACATCCAGACACCTCTTGAACACCTCTAGGGATGGTGACTCCAGCACCTCCCTGGGCAACCTGTTCCAATCCCCGACCACCCTAACAGTGAAAAAAATATTTTCTAATATCTAACCTGAATCTCCCCTGTCTCAGTTGAAGGCCATTTCCCCTGGGCCTCTCACTGCATGCACAGCAGATGGACCTCACTACAGCCTCATGTCAGGGGGTTGTAGAGAGCGACGAGATCCCCCCTGAGCCTCCCTCTCTCGATCTACGTAAGAAAAAACCTCCCAAGAGCTGTCTTCAATCAGTTCTAACAAACAAATGTCAGAACGTGAGGGATGCCAGTCCCAAGTTTACTTCCTGCCCTCACTGGCATTTCAGACCCCTGCACGTAGATGCCGCATAGGGTGACTGCTTTTTTTTAGTGAGCCCCATCACTAAAAAAGCCCTCATTTCCAGAGGAAACAGCAAATTAAACAGCGAAGTAAGGCTCTGAGAGCATATCAAGGCTGGAAACGACTCGGGAACAAAGAGAAGAGGGCGCTGCATGCCACACACGCTCCCCCACAGGCCGGGGCACGGTGCCCTTTTCCTTCCCCCAGTCAATCCGAGCCGAGAGGAACCACCACAGATTGCGAGCCCGGCGCGGCGCTGCAGGGCGGGCGGGGAGCACCAACACCGCCCGCCGCAGCCGGGCCGGCAGCCGCCCCGCCGCGCCCCGGCACTCACCGCACAGCATGAACAGCAGCACGCAGGCCAGCGTGGCCACGATCACCAGCAGGGTCAGCCCGACGCTCTGCCACATGGCGCGGCCGGGGGCAGCCGGCAGGTCCCGGGCCGGGCCGGCGGCCGCAGGGGCCCCGCTCCTGCTCCTCCTCCCGCCGCCGAGGAGCCGGCGGCCAGGCGGGGCGGGGCTCGCGGAGCACCGCGCTGGCGCGGGCACCGCGCAGGACGTGCTGGGAGCTGTAGTTCATCTTCCTCCGCAGCGGCCGCAGCGGAAGGGCAATCCCCGCCAGCGAGGACTACAGGTCCCGATGTGCACTGCGGTACGGTGGTGATGGCGGGGGGCGGTGAGGGCTGTGTGAGGGCGGGGGGAGCGGTGTGCGGGGTAAAGCCCAGGGGCGGTGGCTGGAGCCCTGAGCCGGGCAGAGTTCCCGTAGGACCCACGGAGAGGTGATTCGAGGCCAGGTTGGCGGGGCTCTGAGCGGCCTGATCTGATGGAATGTCCCCCTGCCCAGAGCAGCCGGGGTGGAACTGGATGGTCTTTAAGGTCCCTCACAACCCAAAGCATTCTGATTCCATCACTGTATGATTTAGAATTAGGGATGGGGCAAACTGATTTCTTAATCCTCCTTCTCACTTTTGCCATTCCTACCCTCGCGTCCACCCAGTGGGATCGTATAAAGGGACAACAGATATATTCAGGCCTTAGTCAAGGAAGCGATTTTACCGGCGAACCCGGCGCGGTTCGAATTCCACCTGGCCTTGGCTCTTGCCCTCTGATGACGTGGTGGTGGCACATCAAAGCTGGCCCTTCCCACTTAGAAGAAATCTGAGGAAATAATATCTCTCAGAACTGTGAGATGATCTTGATTGTGATACGGACTTTGCTGTTAGCACTGGAATGAAGTTAAAATTTTCCTTTGTAGCATGCTAGTTAATATTTTTAAAACTACTGGAAACATGTGTAAATCCAGTACTACAGAAGCTTAGTTTCCCATGGGCATGCCAGCATTGTAGTGACACGTCAGAGAAAGCTAGTCCAGTCCTTTGTTTCTTTTATATAGTAGTTAAAAATGTCCCTGGTAAAGCGAAGCTAACAATTCTTTGTTTTCCTGGACTCTGAGCGTGCCACATGCCTCCTCCTTCCAACATACCTGTAAACCAAAATAACCTGCATGTACAGTCCCCCATCCACATCCTTAAATCTGCTGTGATTTCACCAAATCGACCTAGAGTTCTTTCTTTCAGATCCTAGACTTCTTTTCCCAAAGTTCCAAGCCCTGTTTAATACTCTGCCTAGAGCATTAAACCACTTAACATGTCTTTTGCAAGTATCATTTAATTTGAAACATGTTTTCTGTTATTTTCCAAGTTTTAACTTTGACATGACTCCTGATCTTTAAACGTTATTGCAATTCTCGCCTCAGCACTTATTACATATACTTAAGCAAGGTTTCTTTTGTATTACAAGCAAAGCAAAGTGAAAAAAATATTTTCTAATATTTAACCTGATATTTTTAAAAAATAAGCTCTGCGGTGTTCTGTTCCTCCTTGCTGCAGTGTTCTGTTTCTCTGATTTTTTGCTTATCATCTGCAGTTAGAGTAAGTTCTCTGGATAAGGAACTACTACCTTCTATTTTCTGTTAAATAGCTGTCAAATGTAAGGGCTATTAAAATAATTCAATTATGTCATTCTATGTTTTTAAACTGGTATAATAATAGTAGCCATATATTCATTCACATCGCACCCCCAAGCATTGCAGAGCCACAGAGCATTCAGAATTGAAGAATTAATCTTGGAATCAAGTAATTTTGGAGCAATAAATATATGTGATCCATGTATATAGGCCTTAGATATACATGGATATCTATCTATCTATCTAATCTATCTATCTATCTATCTATCCATCTATCTATCTACACATGGATCATACATTCAAACACTGAATAAAGTACTGCTCAAGGCAATATGGAATTTCAGGCACACAGTGATTCTTGGAGTGTCCTTTGTCCTGTGCAGGGCCAGGAGTTGGACTCGATGACCCTGATGGGTCCCTTCCAACTCAACATATTCTGAGATTCTAATAGACTAGGAAGTAAAAAATGAAAACAAGTAGCAATTAAAGTTCTTATAAATTCTGTACAGGTTGAATACCTTCTAATCAATTTATATTCAGTTTGGAAAACCTTAATTTTACTTATTTATGTTGTCCCTTTCTCTAGTTCATTTACCAGGCTTGTCATCTTGTTGTAGAGGGCCATCAGGTGACTTAGGCATTATTTCCTGCCTATAAATCCATTTTGACTAGTCACAATTACCTTGATCTTCATGTTTTCAGAGACCCCATGAATTCCAGGAGGATTTTCTCTGTGACCTTTCCAGGGACTGAGATGAAGCTCACAGGCCTGTAGCTCTCCAGACCTTCCTTCTTGCTCCCTTTGAAGATAGAAGAGATGCTTGGTCTCATCCAGTCTCCAGGAACATCTCCCAGTCAACAGCATATTTCAAAGCTAATTGAGAACAGCCTCACAGTGACATCAGCCAGCTCTCTCAGCAGTCAAGGACACAACATCTCAAGCCCTGGGAACTTAAGGTATTTCCATTTTGTGTAAGTGTTCCCTAACCTGGTCCTCCTCCACTGAGGATAATTCATCCTTGCTCTAATCCCTTCCTGAGACTGCTGAATGCCGGTATGGATGAACTACTGAAATTGTCCTCAGGACAGACATAGAAAGGACTTTCTGGCATAATGGCCCGGGAACTTCAATAGGAGATAGATGTATAGGTGGGAGGTAACTGGGGGTGTTACACTATAACCAGGCCATGAGATACAAGAATAAACTTTTCCTCCTCCAACCATATGGTCAATCTTTGTTATTCTATTCTTTTGAGCCATTTTTTGTCAGTTAATATTTATATGCAGATCTCCGTATGAATGAAAAAACCCAAACATATTACATGCATTTTATCTAAGACTTTTCTGCAGATGAAAGTTAAATGACACAAATAAATACACATCTATCCCACTAGGTATCATTTCGTGTGCTAATGTGCCAAAAATCTGTACAATACTGATGATGATACACTTGGGATAGGTGAGCTGCAATGTGGATGTGGTTATTTTTCAAAACCCCATAAAATCACACAAAAGAAAACAGAACTACTGTTGGACACATGAAGTTTTCTATTCACTGAAGTTCAGATAAAAGGTTACTTATACAAATCTAATCTTGGTATATCCAGCTCCTTAAGTGTATATGTGTGATGCAGAGCCACAAAACTGGAGCTCATCCATTCCCTGAGGAGGATGGAAAAATCTCACTCATGACATTATGACCTTCTCTCCATCCTCTTTATACATGCTGGCTGCATACTATCAATATTCCACATTGAACACTGTTTCCTGTGCTGCTCAACACTGATCGATCTTCCCACATCTTCTCTCAGCGTGTACAACCACAGACACACTGAGATATATTTTGGGGGCAGGGAAAAGAGGATGCTCAGGCCATCAGGCAGCAGAAGGACTGGAGCACCAGACTGCAGAGGGGGCACTCAGGGGGCCTCTGCCCAACAGTGCACCAAACCATGGGCTGGCTCACTGCAGCAGCATTTGACATGTTTCCTCAAAGCAACGAGGCCCCACAATGCTGTGAATAAGAAAGATAAAGACTCTTTAGCTCAGGGAAGAGGGGTGCAGATGCTGAGGGCACAAACCTTATTTTCAGGGTGTAAGAGCTGCTGCATCTAGACCAACCAGTTGTTTCACAGCAGCCAGTTAAGCACTGTTTGTGTTTGCATAACAGGACAAGGGGAGGGATCTTATTATCCCTCCTTCACCTGGGAGAGGGCTGAGGCAGACAGACACATTTGAGGTGTCAACTGCTTTTTGATTGCCCCTTCTGCCCTGCTTTTGAGCTGGCATGTGAGGAAAATCTCATGCCTCCCTTTATTTGTAGCATAGCTTTCGCTGATGTCGGGCTCTGCTGTAAGTGCTCAGCACTTCAACAAACCCACACTTGGTTACCTAGAGGGAGACAGCAGAAGGAAGAATGAAATCATTGACTAGCTGTAAAAACTTAAATGTAAACAGCATAGAAATTATTCTATATAAGGCATTTATTCTTGTCCTGAAAAAAAAAAGAATTTCAGCCACTTAAGTTTGGTTTGTTGGGGTTTTTTTGGTTTTTTAGGTTTTTTTTTTGGTTTTTTTTTTTTTTTTTTTTTTTTTTTTTTTTTTTGTTCTTTTCCAGATCCTTGCATCATTCATGGCCTCCTGTTTGTTTATTATCATCTGCACCCTGCATTGATGAAGTGGGAGTGTTGCCGAAGGCTATTATTGCAAATAAGGCTTAGTAAAATGAATGTGGGCAGGAAGAGCAAGTTAAAGTAATCCAGACAGTTTTTGTTCTACAGTGTCCTAATTTTTTAAGCCTTCTCTTGGCACATACAGTATCTCTGAAGGTAACTGGCAACCACTGGCAACTGGAGCCAAAATGATGTATAGGAACTTGACTGCCTATCAGTTATAACCCAGAAGCCGGGCAGATTGTTACAGTTCATGCAGAAGGTGCAAATTGTATCCCCTTCTGCTATTCAGAATATACTCATCGACTTTCCCGCTGCTGATTTTCTTTTGACATTAACGCGCTTCTCTTTTCCCGGGGTGGGAATACAGAGAAACAACTTCCTCCCACCCCTTTCCCTCTGTGTTACATTGTTACTCATGACACCATGAGCTCCTGGATGTAGGACACAGCAAGACCATGGTCCAAACAGACCTCCACAAGCTGCCCTAACACCAAATACTGGTGGCCATAAGAGAGAACATTCAGGTTCATCCTCAATTCCCAGCAGTTAACGCCAGCAGGCTCCTCACAGGAGACACGTAGACAGAGAGGAGCTACGGTCTTTTGTAACAACTCACCTTCAGTATTTGCTCTGGAGCCCTCATGCTTTTCCCAGTTCTTGGCTGACTTAAATGAACGGCACAGACTATCTGTATAAAGATGATAAGCCTAAGAGGGATGAGAAAATTATATTTACATTAATTTATAGAACATAAAAATACATAACTAAGATGCATCTGTGACTGCAGCCAAGCACTTTTCCCGTTGCAAATGCTTTCCAGCTTTAGCCAAGCCCTTTAAGAGTAAACACCAGCAGTGATGGTTTGTGTCCGAGAGAGGGTGCTAAAACAAAATATTTACTACAAAAACTTCAGAGCTCCACAATTGCTCAATTCAGTGCTTCTGTCTGCATAAATTTATTTTGACTTAGTTTTTATTTTACTTGCTTGCAGCTGGCAATTTAATGCAGGCATTAGCTTTGCTTTACGGACATATTACACCAGCTGTAGTTTCAAAGCTGAAAATAACATTTAGAAAGAGCTAACCATACCAGAGAAAAACAAGGGAACCAACTTCCAAATTTTCACTTCAGCCTGGTTACTCAGATTTGATTGCATGCAGTTTCATTACTGACAGTTCTGAGTTAATAAAATTAACAAAAATTAACAAAAGTTAACTGAAGGAGGCGATATATATGTTAGATGCACAGAAGAAATTCTTTACAGTGAGGGTGGTGAGGAACTGAAACAGGTTGCCCAGGGAAGCTGTGGATGCCCCACCCCTGGCAGGGGCCAGGGCCAGGTTGGATGGAGCCTTGAGCAAGCTGTTCAAGAGAATGGTGCCCCTGTTTATGACAAAGAGCTTGGAACTACATGATCTCTAAAGTCCCTTCCAACCCATTCTATGATTCTATAAAATTCTGTCACACTGACCTTGTGACTCCCCATGGTGTCACTAGCAAAATCAAAATCTGCAGGTACATAACCATTGTCCTGTGCCAAAGAACTAGAAAAAGAATGGATAACAGAAGAAATGTATCCTCTTTCATCTGAGCTAGATGCTCAGAGACAGAAGAGACATTTTGCCAGTGAATTAGATAGAGGCTGCTGGCAGAATAATTTTGTGAAACAGGCATGTCCTGAGTTTAAATTCCAAGATTTGGAAGAGGTCATGGTCAGGTCAAGAGCAGTGACTGCTAGTAGGTGACATGGTAGTGGGAGACAGAAAGGCTTTTCTTTCCTGAACTGAAACTTTTTCCTGCTGATTGAAACTTAGTGGGAGCTGAGCATTGATGGTAGTTGACTGATCAGTGATACCTTGTCCACTCTGTTTCCTACTGAGCTGTAAGCCCAGGGGGATCTATCAGCTCTGAAGTCATTGCAACTGAAAGGTGCTTTTCCTAAGATGCAGAGATATCCAAAACCTGACTGGACACCACCTTGGCCAGTTGGCTGTTGGAGACCCTGTCTGAGCAGGTTGATTGGATGAGATGGTCTCCAGAGGTCCCTTCCCACCTCAACCAGTCTGTGATTCTGTAAATTAGGTACTTTGTGATAAAGTACAACCTAGAACTACCCCTAGACCAGCAGTGCTCAAGCTAACTCCCTGTGGTATTGCCCTTTGAACAGTGGTGGTTGTGTAACAGCATTGCCCCAGAATGAAGTGCTGTTTAAACTGCCTCTTCTTACTCTGCCAGTTTTCAGGGAATTTCAGCTGGAACTAAGCAAGTCTATTTGTCCATATGTCAACTTATTTTTCTGCCTTTTATCTCAGGACAATGTGCTGTTCAACAATCACTGAAAGCTGGCTGGCAGAGGTCTGCTCTGCTTATGCCTGGGATCCAACTAAATGCATGGCATCACTCTCCCTACAAAAGAGATGAATCCAAATCCTGCCACAGCCCTTAAATCTCCAAATTCAGGTCATTAGAGAGGTGTTAAAAATATCCATAATGCTATTACAGCTTCTCTTAGATGCCACCAGAATCCTATTTGCTCTTCACTGGAGACACTATTGTTTTTCTAAAAAAGAAAGTTGCTACTGTAGAAGGAAACTAGTTAAGGAAGAAAACTATCAATTAGTATGAATATAATTTTTCAGGAACAAGGAACTGAAGAAATTAGAAATGTGACATCTTTACCAAACTTGAACATAGGTTTTTTTTTCTGTTTTAAACAAAGAATAACAAGAATAAAGACAAAAATACCTCATATTACCATATTCTTAGGTCTAGATTTGGCTTGACACACTAACCCAGATTATTTTGAACTATAAAGAAATTGGAATAAAAATTGTGAAGTCAAAGCATTGCAACGCACTGGATCACTTCTATGTTTCTCTGTCAGTCAGCTTCTAAACTGTTCCTCACTCTACAGCACCTAAAGAGTGATGATTTTTTTGGACAAAGAGGACAATTTTCTGTTTAGTGACCAATTTTTCTGGGGGAAAAATAGGTATGAGAAAGTATTTCTCCTCAGTATTTCAAGATGGTTTGTAATGATGCACAAAGAATTAAATGAATAACCTATGGAAAAGATGAAGTAGGGGAAAGGTTGGCAGGTCAACCTCAGGAACTGGGGCAGTTAGTTTAGACTAACATGCTGGAATTTGGAAGCTTGAGCAAACAAGTTTGTGTCTGTAAAAGTGGGTTAGAAATTACATAAGGACACGCTTCCACATGAATCGCCTGGCAGTATCATTTCTGGGCAGGCAGCAGCCCCGGGAAGATCACCATCCTCACTGCCTTTGGTGGACCTCTGTGTCTAGATCCAAGAGAAAGCAGGGGCTGAAGTAGTACATAGAAAAAGAGCCGGTCAGGAAGGAAATCTCCAAGTCCAGAACATCAGTGCAATATTTTGGACAAATACAACATGTCTGTACATCAAGAATGCTTTAGTTTGTGAAGATGACACCAGTCCTGCACAACACATGCTCTCCTTGACTTATTTCCACTGTTTGTCCCACTGACATGGAAACACATCTCTGAGCTCTGGTCAACCAAACTAGGAACACAGAATTGAGAAGGCAGCTATGGAAGTTCATGTATGGATATGTAATTTCCTGACAAATTTTCCTTTAGAAAATAAAAATAAAAATGATAAATAGTAATAGTTTTTAAGAAATCTTTTAATTTCTTTTTTAAAAGCAGGGATAAAGAAGGAGGAAATTTCAACCAACTTTGATAGTTTAAATAAATGTTTTATAGTAGCAGTAAGACTTTGTTACCACTTGGAAGAAAAATGAGTTTTGAAGGTGTGAGATTTTGTGCTTGTTACACTAAGCACAAAGCCGCTTCCTTCCCTGACTCCCTTTCTGTTGTGTCAGAGGCTGAATTGTGATGGGATCAGTAGCTCCTGTTCTGTATGATTTTTGTTTCCCTCCTAGCCATCCTAAACATTTTCTTAGCAGTCCCTCCCTAACAGACAGATCTCCTTGGAGATGCCACAGTTGGAATCATAGAATCATTTAGAGACCTCAGAGATAATTGAGACCAACTGGTAATCATCCAGGTGGTGGCTCTCACTTTGGCACAGTGTGTGCAAGATTCCGGGCTTCAGATTAGAGAAGTTCAGCTTGTAAAGACGAGTGCTGGGCCGTAGACCAAGCCCAAGTTGAATCCAACAGATTCAATGACCCTGTCTGCTCCCAAAGCAGCCCGACAGTGAATTGAATCTTCCCGACAGGGTGGATTCCAACAAAGGCAAACGGCCACCATCTGCCGTGACAGCTGGGTGGGTGATGGAACAGCACCGCACAGCCTCTCCCCCGGCCCAGCTACTGCCCCCCACCACCTCCCCATCGCCTCGCTTGGCTCTGCCCGCCCCCGGCGGAGCCCCGGCCCTCCCTCCTGCCCCGTGCCCGCCCTCTCACCGGCGGGGGCGGGCGCGCCGGGGCCGGGAGAAGGCGGTGCCTTATAGGGCGGGCGCGGGGGCCGCGCCTGCAGAGCCGCGCCGAGCCCGGCGATACCCTGGACAGCGCCGCGCCGCCACCATGGTGAGTGGGGGGACCCCCTGCGTCCCCTCCCCGCACATGCACGCATCCCCCGGGGCCCCTGCCCCTCTCCTCCCTGACCCCCGCTCCACCGGGGCCGGCAGAGAGACCCCGCTGGCCGCCCTCCCTCCTCCCCCGCCGCTACCCCCGCTGCTACGGGCCGCGTTCGGGGCGTGATTTTTCGGGGGGGAAAGGGGGAGCTTGACCTCAGATGCCCCCAGCCCCCACGCCAGGCACCCGAGCCGCCGAGCTTGGGCATTGTAGGGAAGGAGGGAGGGACAGAGGGACCCTTAGGGAGCGGGGGAGAAAGGATGGGGGAGAAGGAGTTCCGGGGGCACCCGCGCAGCACAAGGAGCCGGGCGGCGTGCGGGCACAGGCACGTGGAGGAACGCGGTCCTGCGTGGAGGGAGGGATGGAGAGAGGGAGCGAGAGATGCGCAGCCCCTGGGCATCCATCTCCCCGGCTGCCCTGCGCCCTGCCCCGCTCCGAGCAGGTGCATTCTGCTCTACCCCGAGGTGCGTTTGAGCGTGTTACATAAACCGATTATTCCCGTTAATTTGTTATCTTAACAGAAGCTCTTGCTTTAGCTATGTAATCTGTAGTGGAACGCTTCCTCCTTTTTTTTTTTTTTTTTTCTTTTCCTCCCATGTAATGAATGAACGATAGAGCTTTAGATTCTAGTTCAGCATTTAAAAGAGTTAAAGTGGAACAATGAAGTCACCTATTTAGCGAGCAATGCCGATTCCCCATAGCACATTGTGTCTTTGCAGTCATAGTAACTTTCCCAAAGGGGCTGATCCTGTTTATAAACAGCAATGCATTAGGTGTACTGCCGACCTTACAAAGTAGGACACTATCAAAGAAGTGTTTTGCAGCCTTAAATTTTGAGGCACGTTGGGATGAATAATTTGGCAAAGCTTGTTGTATCAGAAGCTTGAGACACGATTAACAACAGAGCCTAGTTTTTGTTTTATTTAATTTAACAACAAAATACAATTTAACAAC
This sequence comes from Calcarius lapponicus, assembly GCA_039654755.1. Lineage (NCBI taxonomy): Eukaryota > Metazoa > Chordata > Aves > Passeriformes > Fringillidae > Calcarius > Calcarius lapponicus. The sequence continues at coordinate 51,890,314 of CM077464.1, read as the reverse complement.
AAAAATACTTTTTTCCCCCAAAAAACGTCTTTGCATCACATACAGTAAATTCTGCCTTCCTTGAACCAAAATTGGTTTGGACCCTTCCTTCCCCCATAAATCCAGACATGAATAATATCCGAATAGTCATTCTATGAATTAACTTCAGTCCTCTTTCTAAAAGTCACATGTCCGCCTGCTGCCAGTCTGAATCTGTTTCTCCTGTGTATTCTATTTGCCACCAACACAGCTTTGGGATGATAGATGTGAGAAGACCCTATTGAAAAGACCTGAAATGGTGCAGTAGTTTATGCTGCCTGAGCCCCCTTAGAGTGACATAATTGAATTCTTATTTCCTATTAATTTGGAATATAAACACAAAAGCTATGACTATATTACCACAGCTACACAAAGCCTAAGTTAATACCAGCCATTGATAATGTCTTCCTTGTGGCAGAGGAAGTAGTTTACAAAGATACCTGGTGTTGCAGAAGGTAATGTACATTATTTATCAGTAATTGGTACAGGTAATACCCAGGTGCTCAGGAGTACTGAGGCAGCTGGAAAGAAAGGTAAGATATCCAGAACTAGTTAAAATATTTCATTTTGATTCCTTCTAGGACTGAGATGAAGTCAGTTATACTAGTGCAAATCAAGGAAGCATTGATTGGTAACATAGGCATTGGCAACCTCATACCAATGGAAATGATAGCTGAGACCTACCCTTAATTCTTTGTGGTTCCTAGAGCCGTTCAATTAACCTTGATATTTTCCTTGAAATGGCTGGAAGCAATAACCAGAAGTCGCCATTCAGAGTTACACGTGGGTTTGGATTGGGAAATTTTGCGCTTTTGTGTGTCCAGTAAGGTTAGTGTTCAAAAGTTGCTGACATTTCCCAAGCTTTGTTACTCATACATAAAGGCATTCTGAGGAAAGAATTGCCAATCTGAGAAAGTCCTTGAAGTGGTAAAAAGGCTGAAGGTTACTTTGGTGCTGAAAGTTGGAAAGAGTGTCCTTGGAATAATAGTTACTGAAACAAATACCCGAGCTATTGATGGAAGCTGTTGCAATGATGCTAATGCAGGGTTAAAAGTTACAGCACATTGATTTCTAGATGGACCTGGAGCCTGGGGGCAAGGGGTCATGGGGACATCAGAGTGTACTACCAAAGGTATCAGGAGCAAATGTAGGACAAACAGATTTTTGGCCCAGGTGGTGGGAACATTGATTGAGCATTCCCTTCACTTCTCTAGAAATAGAGATAAGCAGGCTTATGTTGCTAGTGTCCTTTAAACTCAACTGAGAGTTTTTTCAGCATCCTGGGTGTTCAATAATCACTATTATTTGTAGAAAGTTGAATAAGAACTTTTTTGTTTGTTTGTTTTGAAACTACATTTTGCTGAAGCAGCAAACCGCTGCCATCATAAAGCATTAGGTACTTCCTCATCATCCTCACCGTATGAGGACAACCACAGTGGCTTGGTTCTTCTGTTTATGTAGTTCACTGCAGCTTTCCTTGCTTCAGTGAATCTAGGTCAAATTACACTGGCTCAGGATTTGGCTGCACCCTTGAACTTTAAACCGATTACACATTTTGATTTGTCAGTGTATTTTCCATGGGGTCAAATCCCACTTTCATGGAGTAAGAGGGTGTATAACATTGCACAGTCATGGCAACTTATGCTTACAAAGAGACTAGGTAGCACTAAGGTAAGCGTAAACATGAGGACTGTATTTAGATATTATAGATACTGTGCCAGTATATATACCTCTACAAGAATTCAGTGGTAGAGGGAGAGACAGAAGCTAGAATATGCTTTTCATTTCCTTCAGAGCCTTTGATACCCCTGTGATCTGAAGTCAACACAGAAAGACACCTAACTCTTCTAAGCATTCATAAACGTCATGGCCACCATATCAGGATATGGACCTTGATATGGGCACACACTGGTTGCAGAACATACGCAAAGAGCCCTAGAGAGAGCAAAAAATGCCTCTTCTTTGTTGACTGTAGCCAAAATAAACCCCTGTCTTATTGTCCATTGGTATTTGTTAGTTTCTGTGAGTACTGCATGAGAAAGAGGATTGCAAAGACAATGTTCTAGCCCCTGAACAGTGGCATGCTAATTGGAAAAGAATGTTTTTCATCAGACAGAGATCAGCTCAGCGCAAGTACCTGATGACACCACATCCAGGCTACAGCACCCACAAGATCTCTCCAGCTCCAGCAGAGTGAAGAGGGAATGGACTGCAGCAGCCCTGCCATCCAGAAACAGAGCGGGAAGGCAGGGGTTTGCCAGCTGACACAGAATTAATAGGCCATGAGAAAACATGCTGAGAAGCTGCATATAGAACAGGAAAGATAGGCTCTGCTTGCACAGAAACTCAAGAAGAGACACTGAATCCTTTTGCACATGGTGGAATTGATTAGGGGAAAAACCTTCCAGGAACTGAAGTAAGAGTCCACCAATTCATTTGCATAGTTACAGAGGCCCGCTTAACAAAACCTGCATGCCCTTGGTGTTGATCCCTCTCATCTCTAGGAAGATCCTCTGATTCTTGAAGACTGACCATTGTATCTTCATTACAAGCAGTCTGATCTGTGAAAAAAAGCACAGTCCTCTTGTTCATCAGGAACTCGATTTTACATTCATTTAACTTTATAGCATCTCTTGACTTTATTGAAGAAAAAAGTTAATCATAGGCAAACACTTTAAATCTGAACCTCTGACTCAATCAAATGTTGAGAAAAAAATCTGCAATAGTATTTTCTTGAGGCATTAGTAAAGTCCAAAGTAAGGAAAATATAAAGACCCGTTTTATTCCCTGATCTAAGCAAAATTTAAGTGTAAATAAATAGAATAACATCATAAGTCTTCCTGATGCTTTCATACCATGCTATATGGAGTTTTGTTAAACACTGCCTGTATAACTGATTTAAAAGGTGAGACATTATTAAGCATTATACAAACAGAGTCTGAAGTCTATATTCAATGATAAAATAATATGTCACAAGTCTGATTTATAATTAAAGAAGGTAACAGAGAAGGGAGGAAATGATGGGGATGGAATTAACTGTACAAATGCTTGTTCCAGCCAGAGAGCTGCTGGGATGAGCCTCCCTGGTGAGGCAGTGGGGGACAGGTACAAGGAGGATTGCCCAGCCATAACAGAGAAGAAACACCCTGGGACGTGCAGCTCTGTCACATTATAAATGCCACACTTCAGACCTTGAGCACACCAAATTTATCAGCCAATTTATGAGTGCCTGGCAACAGTGGAGCTTGTAAATCCATTATCTGGATAAACCCTCCATGGCTTGCCTTCTCATATGCTAAATACATGGGCCACACTGTCTGAGTGACTGCATCTTTGCCCATGGGACTGCTGCACAGCTGACAAGTAGAGAACAATATGAAATGAAGTGAATATTTATGACTTCTGTGGCGCATCTTATCTACCTAACTAACAGCAAAAGCCACTTTAAGTTTTTGAGGAATAGTTAAATTCAGATTTAGGAGTGTAATTAGAATTCTTTACATTTTCAAGAAATGACAACATTATATTGGCATTAATACTGGAAGTATTCTGACTTGAGAGTCTAACAAGAACAGAGTGATAATTTTTAAAATATTGAGTTCATCTAGGTAATGACTTTTAAACTGCCCTGAATTTATTTTTTTCAGTCAAAAGTGACTGTGATAAGGTGGTAAAGGTCAGCTCCCCATAGTGAAGGAAATCAAACCCTCTCTGGCAGAAATTTGTATACAAAGATATGTAATTAGAGAACAAAAAATTAGGATCATTAAGTTTTCACCATTGTTTGGAGAGATTTTGATTTTTTTCACCCTAAGGAGGACAGATATGGAAATGAAGCAAGAAATAGCTCATATTCTCTGTCATCATTTGAAAACCAAACACAGCAAAAAATGAAAATTACAAGTAGGGTGACCAAGTTTCAAATAAATGTCCTAAACCCAAGCATTAGGAGCTACAACCAAACCATTCTTCCCCTAGCTCTTAAAGAACTTCCTACAGGATGCTAGTCACTAGTCACCATTCGTGAAGCTTTTTAGCCAGTGAAGACAATGTGGTACAGCAGCCTAACAGGGGCACTGACTTACACACATGATACAAAGTCTGCAGCTGTGGTTATTTCCTCTAGGTGACAATAACTGAGGCAGTTTACAGACATTTTGTATCATTAGGGCATCACCATGCAGCACAGTCATTAGCATTTTTATTCTGAGGAAAGTATCGGTCTGGGTGTTTCCATGGTGTAATGGGTTTAAGAGTCTGGGCTTTAAAATTCCAGTTATGTGTGGATTAAACTCTAGGATACCCATTGTTGGGGCTGATGGAGAAAGGGAGCTAATTAGCTTGGGCACCCTCTTATCCTGTGCCAGCAGACAGCGCTCTGTTATTTGGGTTTCATACAATTTTAAGAGGTGTCCTTGGAGTTCATTAGGGTTCATTTAGGGTTTTAAAAGAGGTAAACTTAGAATTGTTTTGGAGAAGGAGACATCAGAGGACTTCCATACCCTCTGTTTTCTTCTTTATTATGCTTGAAATTCAACTGTCATTTCCTTTCCTCTCCTTGTGCCGTCTTCTTTAAACATGACTGAAGTCCAAAATATGATTTAACATTTGAAATACAAGGCTTTGCCTTCCAGGATTTAAGGGAGAAATGCAAGGAAGAAAAAAAAGTTAAGGACCAGTTTATAGAAGAAGATATTTCCTTCTTTAAATGTTGTTTTGTGTTCTCAAGTGACACTTTGGAAAGCAAGCATCAGCTTCTGTTTCCTTATTTCCTTATATTACACTTGCATTTTCACATCCAACTGGAAGTAAAACAAGACTGTTTCTTGCATTTTTCTGTAAGCATGGATAAAACTGTTCCAAAAAGCAAAGTGCCTTCAAATTGGCAAGGAATAAATGGTTGGCAAACTTTTTGAGAGTGATTTCTTTGTCAGGGAATTGGCACATCTCTTGGTAAGGCAGTTCTGAATATTGCTGTGCGCACCTGCTTTCTCTCCCATTGCTGGCTGCCGCCAGCCAAGTTACTTCTGCTGCAGTTCAAAAGATTAACTGTGAGGTTGTGCAAGTTCTGATCTGATAGGAACTGGTATTTGTGCCAGAACCATGTTTTACTGTGCCCATGGTGTAATTTTTTTCAGAGTTTGTCAGTAGTCCATGCAATGCCAGGGGTAAAATCATTAAGTCTTTATATGTTTTTATACTTATATGCTTGTCAATTCATTATTTAAATATCTTTATGTATTAAGTAATTTACACAATTTACATTGTGACTGACTACTCAAAATGATCCTCCTCCCCAAATTCAGATGCTTGTGTGGTATGAAAATTATCCCATGCAATGGGATGTTTTTTAGAACCAGCTGCATCTGTACTCTCAACTGTTAGTATTATGCATCTTCCTAGGGTAGCATTTCAGTGTTGCTTTGCTGTTACACCAGACTGTACTGTGGATTTAAATCTTAAAATCAGCCCTTCTTACCTAGGAGTACTAATTTACCTTGACTTGACTTCTTTCCAAGGCATATCTTTTAATACTGACAGAAAAGCATGCATGAAGCCAGACAAAAACTCCATATTTTCAAGTTAATGGAGGAAAAAGAAAAATCAAAGACTTAGAAAAAAGGTGTATCAGAAACCAGTTCAGATTACCAAAGTCTTTATAGGTTCCTTTCTTCTTCCCACTTCCTGCTGCCACTGGAAGCAGAAATGAGAGATGTGTTCTGGCAAGCACTGATCATCACTCTCCAAGTGTGATCAACTTATTTATGTGAGTTACCTAAGATATCCAAATCTTCTCCCAAAAATTATGTACATCCACTGAAAAATGTGTTAGAAGAATCTGGATTCACCCTTAAAAGCAACATTGGAAATTTTTCCTGTTGAAATACTGGAGCTATTGGCTTTATCTGGCAGGTTGATGGTTAAGAACCGTGAGAAAGAGCTGCTCAATCAGTCCTTCCCCAGAACCAGAAAAATGAAGTACATCACATCTCTAGTTTTATAGTGTTCTTTTCAATTTTCAGGGCTCTTTTTTCAGGCAGAAATTTAGTTACATATTCTCTCTAAGATTTTTTTTTTAATATGTGGCAAAAGCATCACAGGATCTTCAAGCTCTCCTTCGAAAGCTGAGATACAGCTTGTGATTTCTTGGTGCTGAAACACATTTGAAACTTTCTTTAAAACTGGCAATTTGTGCAAGGCAACAGAAGAGGTAGCACTTAGCTTTATTGTTCAGCAAAATAGAAATATCTCTCCATTTCAGTGGAAACTGAAATGAAAACCGTCTGGGTTCAATGCAGTTATTTCTCCATTACTGCTGTAGAATTTGTAAGTCTGCATTTCAATAGTATCTGCAAAAACCCTTCAAAGATAAAAGGCTAGGTAAGAGTTATTTTGACTACAATAACTTAAAGAAAAACTAAAAGAAAATCTCTCATAACCTACCTGGAGAAAAAGAACCATTTTCCCCCCATTTTCCATTTACTAAATTAGCAACATAATTTTATTTCAAATCTGGTATAACTAAAATGTCCCTCCAGGACTACATTTAATAGAATTTTTCACAAAATAATTTCTTTGTCATCAATCAGGAAGTAATTTTCTTCTGTTTGCCAGACACCTTTGGGAGATGTCAGAATTCAATCAGAAAGTGTTTTGATGGAAAGGTACAAAGTTGAAAGCCAAGATAGAGAGCAGTGACATTAAGACAGGTGTAAAAGGAAAACAAGATAGCACTGTCCCATTTTTCCTCCAGATGTGTTTTCCTGAGTTTAAAGGAGTGTGAGTATTTCAATATTCTGTCTTGTTATACCTCAGGTCTTGCAGAAGCTTGACATGCATACAGCAAGCACTTAGTAAACCTAACAGGTCCTGAGCACTCAATAGGATAAGGAACATCCTGATCAGCTGAAAACAAGAAACCCATGCTAGTCCCCTGGTCTTCAGGAAATTTGGGGTTTCATGTGTTCTTGCTTCTTTGACAAAGGTGTTCCACCTCCAAATATGAACAACACTGATAAGACACTGGTGTAAGTGTAATTCTCAGAGGCTTTCATTGGATGCAATAAGGTGGTTGTTTAAGCAAAGAGGATGCAATATTATTCAAATAATGAGTCAGTGTAAATTAAGAACTCCGAAATCAATAGCGAAGTAGATGATTAAATACCAGTGACTTCATTCATCCATCCGGCATTAGATGCAGTTTGAGAATTTGTTACCTGAAATGATCATGCATTTGACTCCATAAGCCAGTTTAGGATATATCTTGATCAATATACAGCTGATCAACTCCTCAGGTTAATACTGTAGGTAACTGAATTTAAATTAGGAGAGAGACATATGCATAGTCAGAATGAGGGAAGCTTTTGATTTCAATTAGAACCCTCAAATAACACGGTGTTTATACATATCTGGGGAAAGTACCAGAGGACATCTTCAGACATCACCTCCTGCTTTCTTTCTTACAGCCTTCATAAAAGAAATCATTCTAAATAGATGGATTTTCTTTAAAATCAGTGATACTTGGAATTCTTTTATTTTACCTGCTTACCTAACTCTCACAACTGTTACACATTTACTCCCTCACCACATTTATAGATTGCACTGACATAAACAGAGGTATATCTTGCTATAGTTGGTTTTCCAGGGGAAAGCTTCTTAGCACTGCTTTTTTGCCTGAAACATCTTAGTACTGTATGATATTAAATAACTAGATTGGCCATTATTACCTTTGCCACTCTTTTAGGCAGTGCATTTCACCAGCAAACAATTATTCTGTATCTGTTAGTTGGTTTTTCTCCCTTAGTTGGGGGGTTTTAGAGTACAGAAGGTTCTCATTTTATCTGTTTTAAGGTTATCTGTACTGAAACTTAAACCTGCTACAAGTGCCATCAGTGCTGTTTCTAACTTCTCCTGTAAAACAATTGTATTTATTGTGTTTACTTGTAAGAAATTGTCATCTCTTCAAATAGTTATTCCTAACAACACACATATGATGCAAAGTAAGAAGTGATGCTTATCCTTCTTGGAAACCTAAGCTGGTGAGGATATTCATTTTCTGGAAAGAGGTACTTGATCAGTGCATGTGATGTATATCAGGTCTCAGATACTTCAAGCTGACCTTGCCAGCAACTCTAGTTTTTCTCCCACCTGCTATCTGTCCACTACAGACCAGCACTGAACATCATTGATGCTTAACTATCAAGGGAACCAAAATTTTTCTGAATGATGTCTATCTTTATAATGGCTTTTTCTTCTGAGAAGAAATTCATTCAGTCTGGATGGGTGTGACAGCCACTGTGGTGCAGGGCTCTCATGGAGCTGTTATGGCACATGGAAATTCCCAACTTCAATGGTGCTTGACTTTCCAGGTCAGCTTAGGCTGATCCTATCAGATGATCTTCCTGAATGCTGAAGAAAGCTAGCTGTGTGAAAAGCCTCCACCAAGAAAGCTGATCTTCTAATACTGGACATAATTACAAAGGCACAGGATGTATTGCAAGACCAGCAATACCCACTGAAGTACCGCATGTTTTCTAGTCATGGGGTTTTTTTTTCATATTATATGTGACATGCTTACCCTTCAGAATTTTTTGGGTTTTACTTTTCTTCTTTCAGTCAGCAGTTACTGGTAAATGGTATCTACCATCAAATGATAAATTAGGAGATAAATGTCTATTACAACTCACAAGCTTGAAATCTGCTTGATTTAAAATCTAAGGTACAGATTTTAGAAGCAGGTGTTTTTACTGAAAACTTCATGCTTCTTTCCCAGAACAATTTACACTCCAAATTAAAAAACTTCCTGTACTTAGTTTTGTGCCCACATTTGTCGCACAGCAGTTAGACAGTTTTGTACATGGGTAATGACCTCAAAGTGAAATTGAAAGGCTTTGCATGTGTTGGAAGATTAAGGCTGAAACCTTAGAAGCTGCGATGTGAACTCTCTAATCCTCAGCAGCATGCTGCAAACACCTCCCCCTCCTTCAAATTCTTTTCTTTCACCTTTTCCAACTTACATCCCTATAAATAGCTCAGGAAAGGTTCTATCCATTTGGACAGAAACTACCCAAAGAAATGGCACAGCAAATGACTGCAAACCAAGGAAAAACATTTCTCTAGTGGGCAAAAGAACACACCCAAGCTGTAAGAGCAAGAACAACTGGGTGCTGTTACTTTTAGGATGTGGCTAAAGCAGGATACAGCCTGACCTATGTTATCGGTCCCTGCATGGAGAGCAAGAGATAGAAAACATGCACACACATACCTCAAACTTAGTGACCTTGCTAGAGTCCTGCATTCCCTGTTTTTGAAGAGAAATTAAGATACAATTAAGATACAAATTAGGATACAAGCACTCCACTGCTGGCAGTCGGTCCATTGAGTCTGGCCAAGGGGACTGCTACATCCATGTGGAACTCTGCTGATCTCTCCAGCAGCCAGCATGGCATTTACCCATAATGTGTTGGGTTATAATTGGGCTATGGACATGCCTCTTCATAAATCTCCTGCTTCTTTCAGGGGCAGGAGGATGGGAATTTGTCCTGGTTTAATGTCCTTGTATAATTCAACAACTTGAGCAGGTTAGACAGAGTATGTATCAGGGTAGATTTTGCCTTTGGGCAGGTACTTAGCCCAGTTTGGCTAACTGTTTATAGGTGCAATTTTCCACAAAGGAAAAACAGCTAGGCGGAATTCATCTTAGTAGATTTAATATATAAAAAAGACACTCAGTAGAGGGTTTGGGGGGGAAAAAGCATGCTTATAATAATAAGCATTATTATAGATGTGCTTTTCTGGGTTTTAATCCCAGTTTGTTCCTTTCTCAGCTTTCTGAATTTACAGAAGTCAGTAAAAATCTTCATTTAGAAGTATTAGTTTTAAATATAATTCTGGTTTTACTGTCACAATGAAAAGCTTGAAAGTATGACTTTAACTTCTAGATTGTGTAGATTTATGGAAACAAGAACTTGGTGGCTTAGTTCACTGAAAATGCAGGGCAGAAGGGGTTTGATTAAGGAGATCTATACTAAAGAAGTCACTGCAAAAGCTAGCCAACACCCTCTGCTCCTGTCCCAGCTGTGCCAGCTCCCAGGCACACAGCACCATTCCCTTGCTCCAGGGCACTGTCCTGCGCAGCTCACATGAAGTTGGTACAGTGTATTTTAAGAGCTCCAGTTTGGATAGTTTCAATTAACCAATCCCTTTATCTGAAATAGGTAAGAGCTGTAGAACCAGCACTGCTAACAGCTCTGCAGTGCCATTCCCAGCCAGGAGAAGGACAGCTGAGAAGCCAGTGCATGCCAGTCCAACTCTCCAGCCAGCACAGTGGCTTTCATAGTACTTAAAATGCCACAGATGTTTAGCTCTGATTTACTTTTTCTGTATGTTTATAAGGAGCTCAGGGCAGTTAAATAACTGCATCAACTTGAGACTGTTTCACTCATGAGGATGAAAGTATTTTCAGGACCATTATTTGTTTCTGAAAAATAAGGTATCCTATGTTACAAGTTTCTGTTTACACATGGTACCTTTAATATTTAAAACAGTCTTCTGTGCACAGTCTCTAGCTATTGCAACTTTAAAGTACTTCATGAGTATGAAATTAATACTAGTGAATTTCACAAATTCATAGGATGCTGCCCAAGGTACTGTAAAGTGATGCAAACAAAATCTGCTGCATTTCATTCATTTTCTTACATATAGTACTTGTAGCATTTTATGTTAGAAGTGCCTTCTAATTCATACATCCTGACAATGAGACTTTGTAACTGGTTTGAAACAAGTGCTCATTATTTAGAGAGCTGTCAGTTTTTCCAGCATCTCTTACAGTTTTCCTTTTTTTTTTACATGCTTCAGAGGCTGTATTCAATCTTCTACCACTCTTGTCCTTGGCAAAAGTGTGTCTGTTAAGGGAATTAAGACTGCAGGAAAAAGTCTGAATTAAGCAATTATTTAGTTAATATTTTACAAGTTGAGTTCTTGACTTAGAGTTTTCTGAAGGGCTGCTGACAATTGCCTGTCAAGGATTACAAGATGTAAAAAGCACCCTAACACTATTTAATTTTATATGTTTACATTTAAGTAGTTTAATTTAATTTCTTGTCTTTTAAAGAGAAAAATACACAGCCCTACTTTTAAGAGTGCCCAGAGGAACTAGAAATGCTACCCACACAGATTTTCAAATAGTCCTGCCTCGTCTCCCCTGCCAGCAGCCGAGGACCCCCCAGCACTGGTATGAGCTGATTAAGAAACTCAGGCAAAACTGTTCACTGGGGGAAAGCCCCAGCCAGGGAACACATTTTATAAAATCCTTTTTGATCCCCCTGCCTCTGTCAGGAGGGGCAGGCAGTCCCTTGCACATTAATCCCTGCCATGGGGACACAGTGGCAGACATCTGGGACGGCAACCAAGAAACCTACTTCTTTGGCATAGAGTGCCCTTTGTCCTCCTGCACTGCCAGGATTGTGGGAAAATCAGAGCTCTTGCTTTTGGATTTTTTTGGGGGAGTTTTGTTTTAGTTTGGGGTTTTTTTTAAGGTTCTTTGTCCAACAAGCCATGAGATCGTGTGCAGAGACTGAGCATCTATTCATCTTAGATCGGGAAGTTTGTTGCTGTAGAAAATGAAGAGATTTTCACAGTACTAGAAAGGATATGTTGTCAGCTTGTCCCTGTTTCTTTCTCCAGAAAAATGATCAATTGTGTATGCAAAGCACAAAATAAAGTCCTGCATGCATTATACTAACTTATGGAATCAGCTTCTCAGCAGCAACAAAATCTGTCTGCAAATAGTGAGGAAAACAAATTTATCATGATATGGCATACTGAGAAAACTGAGCTGCCACATAAACTTGTTGTTGTAATTCTCCTCTGCCATTTCACTTGCTCCCTGTGCCCTTTTGGTTTATTTATTGTAAGGGTCTAAATGTAGAATGGTTGCAAAAACCATGTAGTAGCACCTGTGGCAAATTTTGGGCAAACACTCTACACCCGCTATGTATTTGGGGAATATTCTGTTCCAAAACGAAATAATCTAGTAAATTCAAAGCCTTAAAAGGGTGATTGCCTCCTTTGTTTTGAATTATTTTCCTGTGCTTCTCAAAGTGCAGCTGGCCGTCTTGCTCTTATATAAGGAGAAATTGTATACTGGTTCTTCAGATGCAGTTTGGTTGGGCATCCTTTATCAAGCCTAGTTGTTTGGAAGCAGGTAAGTTAAGCTGTGCAGGCTTTCGTATTGCTGATATAAAATTAATTCTGACACTGATCTGTCTTCCCAATGCCTCATAAAGTCAACAAGAGCTGAACAGACAATTGAGAAACCAACCCAAACAGAATTAACTTATCTTTCAAAAAACTCATCAGGGTTCTTTGCTTGTAACTTTAAGACCTGCCTGCTCCAAAGGGAACTTTCTGCTGTTCAAGCTAGAACCCATTCTCAAGGATTGTTGCTTTGCTTGAGAAAGTGATGTATTCACTCAGGCTGTTAGAAGGAGGCAGAATTTTTATCTACTGTTTCATTTTTAACTGATTTCCTTTTTGTTTATTCCCTCACCATCATACATTCTTGTCACATCGCCACTGTCAGGAATTATGCTCCAGCCCAGGCCATCCGGTCATTTTAAATCTGATTGTTAGAGCAAAGGAAAATGAGGTCAATAATTGCTACCATTTTCTTGGGAACTGCCAGGCTGCATCTGAGGTCTCCCTAGAGAAATCTTCTTTAATTACAAGTTAAGCTGATGTTCCCCTGTGTAGCAGGTAGAATTGAGCAGGATTACTTTTAAAAGGATTGCACTGATCTGCTTTGGTGACAGTTTCATTTTGAAATTCTGATAACAAGCAAGAGGATGGATTATAAAGATACAGTTCTTGGGAGTGTACATGACTGACAGATGCTGCAAATTGGGCCACAGCAGCAACTCTTCCTTTTTACTCTTCTTTCAAGGCCATATGAGATCTATTTTAAGAGCTGAAATTGGCTTGCATTATTTTAGTGATTGCTTAGCATGTTCACAAAGAACAGAGAAAAAAGTCTGGGAATTGTAGAAGGAAAATCATGCAAACAGTCATTCAAGACAGGGGATTTTTGACTTGGAAACATTGTGATCCTCAGCCCTTGATAAGATTGAGAAATGAAAAATGTGCAAAGGGTGGAATGCTTTCAAGCACTTCAATTATGAAAGGGTTTTGTAAAGTCAAGTAAATATTAATGGATTCTTAAATCACTTTCCTTCTAACCCATGCAATTGTAGTGCAGAAACCTTCCAAATGCTTTTTCCTTGTACTTTAAAAAAAACCCAACAAACCTTGAACAGCTGATTAAATTTGCAAAAGCAATTTATCTCACAATAACAGATTTGACAGTAGTGTGACTGGTAAAACAAGTCTTGCCTCATTTTATGTGAGCAGTTAATATTTTCTATGACTCCTAGCAGGTTGCATAGTCCAGAAACAAGACTGATGTCTGAAATAGCTCACATACTTACAGTGTTTTCACTAAAATTCTTCTGCCTCTTAGTGCTTTCTCACCTATGGTATTGATGGTTTTTAAGCTGATTTGAATCCTGATGGAAACCGTAAAGCAACTATTCCTCCATCCTTATTCCCGTGTGTGGGATGAGCAGCTGCAGCACTGAGCAGGACTACAAAACCGAGTGAAAAGAGACCTCTTATTAAACAAAATTAAAATCCCAAAGCAGAAGGGAGCTAAATATTTATCAGAAGTGAAAAGTCTGGAGTATGTTGGCTCCCCAGCTGCAAACAGCTCAAACTCTCATTTCCAATGTGAGTCATCAGCCATCAACCCACAACCGATCAGGCTTGAGGGAAAACTGTTCCTCCAGCATCTCCTGGTTGTAAAGGCCTGTCACATAGAACTGAGGTGCTTGCAAAGTGCCTGCTTTTGGCAGCAATACCCAAAGCCAGGCAATCAGCTTTTAGGAATTTTACACCAAGTAAAGTGTTGCACAACTCACTTCTCAAATGTAACTGCACTAAAGTAGTACATGCTGGGCTTTGGGCTTTAGTTGTGCATTATTATAAATTTGTCAGTACAAGGCAGAACTTGCCCTTCTGCTTCACTACAGCTAAAATCTGGCATTTTCAGAGAGCCATAAGAGCTCTCTTTGTGATACCTCATTATCATAAGTTAAAACCCAGACTTTTGGAGGAACAAGGGAAAAAAATAGAAAGCAGGGTATTTTTTGTTAGCTAGGAAGAGAGAATGGAAACACAAATGCAAAGCTTTTACAGTTTGATCTTCATTTTGTATCACAATTTTGAAGAAACAATGTTGAAAGAATGTTGTTTGAATGTTAGAAGAGCCAAAAGTAAATGTAATTTTCTTTCTTTCATTGCATTGGGTTATTATCCATTGTGTTTTCCCTTATGTCTGAGATAATTTTACCAATCCCTAAGCTGTTGTTTCAGACAAGCAGCAGCAGGAATGGTTGTCTATAGATTCACATCTGTAAAGAACAAGAAAAAATTCAGCAGTGAAGGTGGATATTGCAGCATAGATGAGAGGGATTGCAGCTGGTGTGGGGCACTGTGGTTACAGCCACGAGCAAAATGGGGTGCAGGCATATTTTGGGACAACAAGCATAGCAGGTCTCCTTGGGTCACTCTGCCACTCTGAGGTGACCAGCCAAAGCCTGGCCTGGAGCTTAGAGACCTGAAGTAGAGCGTGCTTGATGTTTTGGGGGCAATGAGCAAGCTCAAAGGGATCTGCTTCCTCAGGGTGAGGAACACTTGTACCCACAACTTTTACTCACAGGTGCCATGTGGGCAGCAAGGCAAAGGCTTTACCTTTAGTAGGCCACTGTTTCTCTTAAATCTCTCTGAGAATAATACTCAGAGAGCCACAAGATGCCTAAGGATGGGTTTTAAAGGGAGCCCTGTGCTCTGACTCATGTGGAGGCCACCCAAACTCACATTCCACAGAGGAAAGTGTGGCAGTTTCTCAACCTCCAAGCTGCAAAGTCATCTGCTTCCCTTTCACCAGAAGGAGAGATAACACAGCAGCAGATACTGAAGGATGGGGTTGGCTTTCTGCCACCAGCTGCTTTAGCAGAAAATGGGAATTAAGTCAGGGGAGGTCTGTGCCAAGTCCCTTCTGGCCTTGCTCATTCCTCTGATAGTTTCTATCTGCCTGTGGGAGCTGTTGGTTTGACTCTGCTGCTTCTCCACTGTGGCCATTGACAGGGGATGTTTGCTGGCTCCACTGTTCCTATTCCTAATGTTCTGCTCTGGTTTGGGTGTGGAAACACCCACAAAAAGTACCATTGGCACAAGTGGAACTGCATAAAGGTGACATTATTCACCAGAGACATGGAATCTGCATGGAAACATGGTTTAGGTGCACGTTTGCCAAAAGATCAATTTCTAACTCCCCAAAGTGCAGAGGCACATTATCAAGAGGAAAGATTTCTTCTTTGAGCAGCCTGCTCTGGTGGAAGGTCCCTGCCCATGGTAGGAGGGTTGGAACTAAATGATCTTTAAGCGAGGATCTTTAAATGATCTTTAAAATCATACTACTCTTCTACCTAACTTGAACTCATATTTGACATATTTTTATGACTTTATTAACTGCTTGGGCTGGCAAATCCTCCTGATTTTTTGAGGGTAGTCACCTAGTACCACTATCAAAGAAAAGGGAAAAAGTGGAACTGAAATAATTCATCTCAGCATCTGGATTCTAGTTTCTGCTGCGACACATACTTAAGTTTTCCATAGGGAGACAAGAGCTGTAGTTGCAGAAAAATAAATTCCAGAGTTAACTGCTAGTCTGAGGCTCAGGGCAGATTTAGAATGCAAGTTGAAGGTCCTGACAGATTAAACAGAGAGCAGGTGTGAGCACTTGTATCACAGGCACACCTGGCATGCTGGCTGCTTCCTATGTCCAGGTACTGCTTTCTTATCTTGGCTGCTTTGCAAGGGGGAATACTTGTGTGGGTGAAAGATCTTTTTGAGTAGAGGGAACACAGAAGTAAAATTGAAGATGAAATTAAATTCAGTTTGCCAGTGTAAGGAGCGTCTTTCAGCATGCTCCTGGTAATTTAGGCAGTCAAATATTCTGCTTCGGGTTTGATGCAAATACTGCTGGCAGCCTCCTGCTTCCCTTCAGGCACTGCTAAGCCCTGTGGTAAAATTTCTCTGGGCAGCAATAAATTAAGAGAATCTGAAGTCAAGCCACCTAGACAGCTTAAATGCCGGATAAAACCTCTGGCTACATTTAGCTGTGTCTTTCCATGGTTACCAAACTTCACATCCATTCATTTTTTTATATCAGAAATAGCTAGCCAGTCTTCTTGTTGAGGAACCCACTGAAAATTGCATTTTCTTCCAGGAAGTGCTACCTGAGCAGCTACTCGGGGAAAACCTGCAAGCCTGCCTTCCCTTTTCAGCTACCTTCCCCCTGTCTTTACATCCTCAGTAACACCATCACCAACTCTGCTCTCTCTTCAGTGACTAAATCAGCACAAGAAAAGGTGTTCAGCACTTCTGGCTGTAATCACTGTTCCAACATCTGTTCTCAATTCCTTCCAGAGAAGACCAACCTATTTGATGAATCAGTTCCCCCACCAATTTGCTTTGTGAGATGAGAGGCAGACCTGCAAGCTCCCAGTCTCACCCAGGCTGCCAATCTGCAGTCAGTCATTTCCAAATACATGCAAAAAATAACCCTCAACTGCAAAAAGGTGCTGAATTTGCTAATATCAACTGGGAAAATATCCAGACATTTGCACATATACATGCAAGCTTTATCAGTTGAATGAATCATATATTGCATAGTATGAAAAATTCATAGGAGTAAAATATGATCTGGTTGTAAACCACTGAAAATCAAAATTTTTTCCAGACACGGCTCTCATTAAGACCTTTTAGAAATATTGTATTTTTCTCAAACACAGAGCTACCTTCTATGCTACCTTCAAAGATGCTCTTGAAGTTTTAAAAATAATTTACTGACCAAAGTAACAACATCTTTCTTTCTTGTGCTTACAGTTTAATGTGAAAGCCTTTAGAAGAAAGAGGAAGAGAAACATACAAAGACTATTTGTTTTTTATTTTCTGTGCTAAAGCTGGAATGGGGTTCCTTTATTTTTTTTCCACCGTAACATATTTTTTCAGAGATTTTTGCATTATATTAAAATGTATTACACAGCCTGCATTTCCAAAACAAAGATACAGCTCTCTTTTCTTGGAATTGTAAAAGAGTGACTATATATTTAGATGGAATAGTTCACACATAATTCTTTTCTTAGCTATTCTTGGCTATTTTCTGCAAAGTAGGAGCATTACCAAATGTTGTCCCCATATTATATGGGCATCTTTCCAGACCCAGACCACCAGCAGGACTTCCCTCTCTTCCCTTGGCTTCAGTCACTTCTGTCACACTAAATTACAGGCCTTTGAAGGAGAGGTGGAAGGATTCAGGCAGTGAGATTGCTACAGCAGCAAAAACATTTCCCCTGGATCCATCTTGTGTTGGCAAAAGGGCCCTTTAGTCAGCCCAGGTTACCACAGAGGGCTGTGCTGCTCCTAGGAGCTCTGGTAACAGCACTCTGCTGGGTAAGGCTTTTACGGCTCAGCCCCTAATCCTGGTCAGCCACCCGAGGGGAGAGAATGTCCCAGAATGTGGGACACAGAAATTACCATGTCAAGCAAGGACTCCAGTTTCTGTCTCTTCAAATGATTAGTCTAAAATGCCATTAAAGAAGATCTAAGATAATGTCTCTTCTGGCTATTTTTTCCCTCCCTCCCAGTATCCATGGGACATGGCAGCAGCCTCTTGCCCCAGCTAGTTGTGTTTCTCTCTCGAGCTCACTCCAGCTTGTTCCTACTCTCAGTGAGATTATCTAGCAGTGAGATCAATACATTAAGCATAAATTACACAAAGCAGAAGTTTATTGCCAGCTCCTGGATGTCCTGCCTCCCAATTTCCTTGAATATCTCCCTTCTTATAAGACACAACTCATAGAAGCATCGGCTCACCTTTCTGCCTTCAACTTCCTTTGCAATTCACATATAAATCCCTAAGTAAGTTCTTTCTTTTGGGATTTTTTAAATAAAAAAATTATATGTATCTGTTCCCCCTGCAGATATAACGCACAAATCATAGAAGGTAAAGATGACAAAACCCTAGAAGGTCGTCTGAAGCAATGGAGAATTGTCCAACATTGCACATCTTTGTTCAAGAGTAATTTTAAATGCTTCAAGCAATAAAAAGTTAAACAATTTAATCTATAAGCAGTTCTGAGTTTACTCAACTTTGCTTCATTTTATCCACTATTTCAGGCATTCTAGAGCCAATACTACCATATACAAAATCTTCTTTAATATTTGTATGTTTAAATATATGTATGGCTGCTTCTAAGATCAGTTTCTTTAAACATGCTGCTAAATTTGGATTCATTCCAGTACTTTGCAGACACTGACATGTACAGAGCAGAACACTTCAGGGAATCAAAGAAAAATTGCCATTTAAATAATAAAACAAATAATGTATGTATTTTCAATCAGGGTACTTTAAAATATCACTTACTTCCAGGAGCTGTATCAGAAAGCAGAGGCTGGCACCCATCTCCACTTTTTCTTTGAAGTCTGAAATAAGATCTTGTTTTGTACAGAGTATTCTAATTTCTATGCAGCTGTGTAAGAAGGAGCAACTAATTATCTCAGATTTTTGAGGCACTGAATGACATTCAAGGCTTTTGAATTAAGAAGAAACCAAAACAAGCCAACAGTAATACAAAAGGTTTCCAAATAGCGTAAATACAATTGAATGCAGTTTACTCACCTGTAATAAGTTTATTTCAGAGAGTTTTTTGGTGTTTCTATTGGATCCAAGTAGTTTGGTTATAAAACTATAGAAAGAGCAAGCCTAAATCACTTGAGGCAGCGTTTTCACTGATCAATAAACAATGCCTAATGGCAAATCATTGGTATTTTGAGAAATCAAAGGTATTTTTGACAAATCAAAGTTATTTTGATGTCTGCATTGTTTAGATAGCATTTACCTAATTTCTACATAGCTTATACTACTTTTGCTAAAGCTACTAGAAAACCAGTAGATATTGGTCTCTCAATATGTCTTACAAAGATATATAAATATATAACAAGAAGTGATATATTTTTTACATACCCAGTGACTTTGTGTTTTAGGTGCAATGGCATGAAAACTAATTCCCTTATGCGCACTGTGCTACCTATTCACTTACCTACATTTCTGTGGAAAAATACTGAAATATCTCATTAGAGAGATCTTTGTTGCTTTATCATCATTGACTTTATACTCCCATTTGGGTGATTTCATTTGCTCAGATAACCTACTGTCTTTTTAATAGGTTTAGGTAAATAGATCTTCATCAAATCTGTCCAAAATCCTGCCAAGGAATATACATTGCTAATACCCAGAGCAATGTCCTGTACAAAAAAAGAAACAACATGAAAGACATGTTGATCTTTAGCCTTGTAACCCAAATACCTTCGTTGATAAAGGCTATTACTGTGATTTGCCAGAGAGAAGTGATTTTTCTGAACACATGGATTTTTGGTTTTATTTGCTTTTCTTTGGAAATGTGACAGATCGTGCTGAGCAAGACATTTGCATCTAATCTGCCCAGCAGTACTATTAAGGACATGTTCTAAAACCCAGGAATACAGTATAGCCTCTTGTAGCAGTGTTGACAGGAAGGTGTCAAGACTACTCACATAAAATTACCTACCTTTTTTTAAGAATTTCTTTTCCCAAACTATTACTACTAGGTATGAAAACAAGTATAACAATCTATATTCTATAATTAGGTATATAAACAAATATAATTTCTATATAACAAATACAATTTCTATAACAATCTATAATCTATAATTAGGTATATAAACAAATATAATTTCTATAACAATCTTACAAATCTATATCTTGTAAATTTCTATTTTTCTTCCTGTAAACTAACATAAGCTGTACAATGTTGAAAGAGAGGCAAAGGCTGGAATATTCTTTATAAGAAGAATATTTGTTTCTCTGCTACACCTCCTAGAAAAAGTTCTACTCTCAAATTACTAATGAAGGCAAACCAGGCGCTGAATTTTTGTAGTGCTACTTAAGATAGATGGGAACAAGGCTGTCAGCTGGTACAAGTCCTCACTGTGTCATTTAAGCACACTCATGAAGAGGTAGATTTAATTTCAGGCTGGCTCATCTACTTAGCATGCTGTCTGCTCATCCTAACCAGGTGTAAGAGGCTGCAGGTTGGATCAGTGAAGACAGTGACCTGTGTTGGGTGGGAGTGTTGATCTGCTGGAGGGTGGGAAGGCTCTGCAGAAGGATCTGGACAGGCTCAATCAGTGGGTTGAGGCAGATGATGTGAGGTCCAGCAAGGCCCATGCAGCGTTACAGGCTTGGGGCAGAGTGGCTGGAAAGATGCTCTGTGGAAAAGGACCTTGACCAGCTGACAGTCAGTGGAATGTGAGGTAGCAGTGTGCCCAGGTGGCCAGGAAGGCCAGTGACTTCCTGGCCTGTACCAGCAATAGTGTGGCCAGCAGGA
The DNA here is from genome assembly GCA_039654755.1 of Calcarius lapponicus. Classification (NCBI taxonomy): domain Eukaryota; kingdom Metazoa; phylum Chordata; class Aves; order Passeriformes; family Fringillidae; genus Calcarius; species Calcarius lapponicus. The sequence continues at coordinate 51,869,750 of CM077464.1, read as the reverse complement.
GCAGGGCTGTGATCATCACCTCAATACAGCAACATAGAGGTGCTGGAGCAGGTCCTGAGAAGGGCAACAAAACTGGGGAGGGGTCTGGAGCACAAGTCCCATAAGGAGTGGCTGAGGGAGCTGGGGGTGTTTTAGCCTGGAGAAAAGGAGGCTCAGAGGAGACCTTATCACCCTCTACAACTGTGTGCAAGGAGGCTGTAGCCAGGTGGGGGTTGGCCTCTTCTCCCAGGTCACAAATGAAAGGAAAGGATGAAATGGCTTCAAGTTGTGCTGGGGAGGTTTAGATGAGGCGTTACAAAAAATTTCTTCACTGAAGGGGTTGTTGAGCTCTGGAACAATCTGACCAGAGAAGCCACAGATTTTATCACTGTCCCTGGAGGTGTTTAAAAAATGTGTAGATGTGCACGCAGGGACATGGTCTTGTGGTGGAGTTGGCAGAGCTGGGTTTACAGTTGGACTTGATACCCTAAAAGTTTCTTCCAACCTAAACAATTCTATGATTCTTTTCTTTTATTCTGCTCCTTCTTCTTAATATCCTACAATTCCTGTTCCTCCATCTAACTGTTAAAAGCATTCAGTACCTAATTTCCATTTCAATGCAGCTGAGAATGGGTTTGTCTACAGTATTTTAATATAAAAGAAATATACATGGTGTTTTACTTTGTTCTGGACATGTAAGATTTGTTTATGTAATGTAATCATGAAAGCAAATAGCTTTGCATGCTCATTCCTACAAATCACTCAAATCCATTACAGTATTTTTTCCAAAGCAATCTGTTAAGTCTGACCACAAAACCATGAAGCATAGGAGTAGGTCTGTTTCAAATTAATGCAGCAGGTGGGCACATCACAGACAAGCTGCAGTGTGGCATTTCCCAAAAGGGAGTATCATTGTCATGAAATAATAACAGAACTACTGTATAGCTTAAGGGGATAAAAATGGAAGCAGATTTTTGCACAGGTCCCACAACTAGAAATCGAGTCACCTTCTGTGACAGAAGCCATCATTAGGCTGCTAAGGTAATTGTCTGAAATTCAGAAAATGCCTTTCTTTATGGGCTGTAGCCAGGACACCTTCCTAAAAGCTAATTTAATTTCCTCAGTGCTGTGAAGGTTGAGAAACCTTTTTGTATCATGAATCATCAGTTTCTTTTGAGGAAATATGTTTATTTGGTTGGTTAGTTTTTTGTTTGGTTTGTAGTTTTGTTTTTGTTTTTTTTTTTTGTTTTGTTTTGTTTTTTGTTTTTTGGGGTTTTTTTAGAAAAATACATACTTTTCATTTTGGGGCCTTTGTTGGGTTTTTCTCCAAGAAAACATCAATGCAGCAGCATCTTACAGAGACAGAGGTTTATAGCCCAAGGTGCTGAAAGAACCTCTCATTATCAGTTGTTCACAGAAAATCTGTCCACTTGGAACAGTCTGAGGACCAAAATCAAGGGCTTGGGAGTGCCAGGAGCTTGTCCCTGCCCAGATCAAGACCCAGTCCTAGCAAAGGCATGGAGAGGTCAGGGCTGAACTTCCAGTGTGCAAACATGGTTCTTCATAAGGCAAATCTGTTAATGGTGTCAGCAGTCCAGGCTAGTGTGGAGATACCTGGCATTCGAAGGCACCCAGAGCCCACAGCTCCTGCAGTGAGGCTCAGCATCACTCTGTGTCTCTCTCCTCAGCCTGGCAGCATTTTCTCAGTGCTGAGATTAGTCCATCAAGCACAGTAGGATGATGTTGGGAAGAAGAGAGGGAGAACCTGGCTGACCTGAGGTTGTGGCAAGGAATTGTTCAGGAACAGACATGCAGGAAGCCACTGCCCAGAACTGCAGTCTGGGAACAGATCACCACATCCAGTTGGGGAAAGGACTGTGTAGGTCATGGCTTAGCTCCCAACTCAGTCAAAAACAGACACAAATTTGCTAAACCTGCCAGCTTAGCAGGTTCATTGAATAAGACCTCAAAACACAATGTCTCTATAAAGTTACCTGCCTCTTCCTGCCACCCTACATGGCCTGAACTTCATTGCTGGACCTCTAGGTTTTTCTGTAGGCTTGCTTTATAGGAACTTGGGGAACTGGTTTAGAGAAATCTCAGTTGGCTCACTGTCACTTAAATCACTTAAAGATTTCCTTCTTTAAGTGTAAAGCATTGAGATATTCAGTTGAGGAAACATAATAAAAACAAAGAAGCATCTTTATCAGAGTGAAAACTCTGATGGGTTTACTGTGATACTTGCTGATTTTCATGAACCTAAATTTCCCTTCCTAAAGAGTTCTGGTTTGGGCAGTTTCCAGGAATGAGACCTGTATTGGTATCTAGACCACAATCTGCCCTAAATTAATTTTTAAAGAGGTTTGGGGTTTTTCAGTGTACGTGATGTTGCGTACTTGGGAAATACTTGTGCATAACAAACTTTTTAAAAGTTTATTGGATTTTTTTTAATTGTATTCTCTCAGTAACCCTGAGATAATGTCTTTTTCACATGGCCTTTTCCATGTTTTTTAGGAGACCCTGAAAGCTTTTGACCGGGAAGTAAATGCATTTGTGGACTATATGTTTGGACCTCGAGGTAAGCTTCTCCATTTACAGACCTTTAAGGAAATAATATTTCTAGGGATTACCACCCAAAAAACTTGTAATAAATTTGCTGGGTAACTTCTATTGAAAAATGTAAACTAGGCAGAATCACAGTATTATCAGGAAGACACCATTATTGTAGCAAATCTATCAATGCAATGATTTGTGATTCCTTGGTTTCTGAGAATATCAGAGAAATTAAGTTTTTCATCCTAACATGGAATAAAAAGCCTGAAAGCCTGGATCTTTCTGAAAGTGTAAGATCTGCTTTGGGACTGATTTTCATTCATTCAGTTTGTTTGGTCCAGCTGCTTATTAGATTGCCTAATTCAGAAGGACGTTTGGAGCAAAAGCAACCTGCAGGATCACATCCAAAATTTCAATAAACCAATCGATTGGGTGAGAGTTATCTTTTGACTTCCTATTACTGTTTTTCTGGAGCAGTTTGGACAAGAGTAACTTAAATAATTGTAGGTTAGAGGTGCCTCATGCTTTGTTAGGATTGAAACAAGTAAGTAAAAAAGAAACCAAACCTAAAATAGGACTGCAGGCAAGGACAAAGCATCAAAGTCAGGGCTAAGAGAGCCAAGCAAATACAAGAAAGGGATGAGACAGGAGTTTGGAAAGGACCCTGTTTTCAGAGTAGGCCCCTGCAAGGCCACGTTGCTGTTAATAGGGCTGGATTTAATTTCAGGAATTGCTTTGCAAACTTCTACCCATGGTAAAATCCAGAACTGTTGCTGTGGGGATTGTTGCATGATTATGGATTGCCAATTTGTTGCAGTAACCTTCTCCATGTCATGGAAACAGTTCTTGCTTAGTTGGAAGTAAAAGGGAAAGATGTGTTCTTAAACACAAGAAATTCTAATTTTTCTTAGCTGGCTGGCAGGCTACAAAATCTTTTCCATCATGTCTACAGTAGATGTGAAGTTTGAGAGAAAGATTTCCAGTGAAGAAATGCTGAATAGCTTGGGAACTGCAGCAGAAGTGGCTTTAACCAGAACTGCACAGTTCTGGTTAAAGCAGAATAGGTTTTATTAGTGGCTTCTACAATAGTACATTTTAATATTAACAAAGAAATGTGATCAGAAGAACAAAAGAACTATTTTTTGGTGTTTTATTTTGGTTTTGTTTTTTTTCCAAATAAACATGATGTTCTCTTTTATTCCTCTCTGCTTGTTGGTCCACACAAATTGTCTGAAGGAGTAAGCTATAGTTGATCCAAATCTGAATAGCACAGAGATCCCTTTGGGATTTAAGAAAGCCCTTCAATTAAACAATTTTTATTTGTATTGCTTGCCTAGTACATCACCATCCTTCTCCAGACATCAGTGCTGAAGATGACTTTGTTTGTCCATGCCTCTGCACTCTAACCTTTAATTTAACTGGTAGTATAATGACATAGTATCAGACATTTCCTGAAGGGCATATCTCCCTCCAGTGTGTTTATCCACATAAATAATTCACATAAATAATTCACATAAATAATTCACAATAGACTGCAATCAGTTTTAAATCAAATGACCCCACAGATTAATATCTAATGAATTTGAGAGCTTCCCCAAGCATCTAAACCCACAAACAATTCCTCTTCTTTCTCTCTACTGATTTTCATCCACAGGACACACTTCATTGAGCAGCAAGATGGATTAAAAGGATAGATAACAGCATCCTATTATTTTAAAAACCAATCCCCTATTTATTGTTTGCATTTTAGGTAGTAACTCCTGAGATACTTGCGTCACTATGCAGGTCTCTGTCATCACTAACAGATGTGTCTGAGGGCACTCAGAAGATGCCTCAGAAGACACAGAATGCCTCTTGGAACTAGAGCATGGCCATCTCTGTCCCCTTGGGAGCACCAGGTTAACACAAGCTGCAGTACTGCCCTACCGCAATGAGGGACAGACTGTCAGAGATCTGAATTTGATTTATAAATATTGGCATATTTTGTACCCTCATTCACTGGTATCAGCTGGGCTTTGTAGATAACTTTACCTCTGTGTTTTCTTTTCAACTAGCAGAATGAGTCCTTTGGATCAGGGAACAGCAGCCATGTACCTGCCCATTGGTTTAATCTCTAAGTAAAGGGTGGTCTTACAATTTGGTGTTGGTTCCTCTTGTTCTTATGCTCAAGGCAAATTGAGAATGAGTGAAATAGCAATTTTCTTCTGTAAGAGATAATTTTTCCAGGGTAGCCCTTTGTCACGGACATATTTTATGAAAAATCTTTTTGTTAGGATCTTATTTCTTGAGAAGCCGAGAGGCCTCAGAAACAAAATGTAAACAATAATTATCTGCTGCTGTGGAATGCAGCAAGTGCATCTTTGATTGGTTTCATGTAGTTGTTTTTAATTAATGGCCAATCACAGTTCAGCTGTCTCAGACTCTCTAGTTAGTCATAAGATTTTATTATCATTCCTTTCTTTTCTAGCTTTCTGATGAAATATTTTCTTCTATTTTTAGTGTAATTTTAATATATCATTTTCTTTTAATATAATATATATCATAAAATAATAAATCAGCCTTCTGAAATATGGAGTCAAGATTCTCGTCTCTTCTTTCATCTTGGGACTCCTGTGAACACCACCACAACCCTTCATCTGAGGAGTTTTGTTTGGTGTTATGCAAAATTAAATAATACTGAATTGCAGGAGCTAAATCTAGTTAACTGTTTGTTTGTTTTATCTGTGAAAGAAACAGAGGTGGTCAAGAAGAGATGTATTTTGTTAAAGTTATGATAAAGTAAAAAGCACTTTTCCTTAATAGACTCTGATCAGTAGCAAGGCACTGGGGCAAACCGATCTACCCTCTGCACCTTAAAAAGGAACGAATCTACTCAGACACTGACTGGCCAAAGCTATACAGAAACTTGAATCAAAATGTTTCTAAACCTCATTGATAAAGGCCTGATACATTTAAAGAGCCTGGGAGGCCTGCCACTCAATTAAAGGGAGCCAGGATTTCACCCCAAGGGTTTGGCACATCATGGCCAGTGACCGTGAATGAGCTTATTCACAGAGCGATCGGAGCTTGCGGGCGCCGGCTCCTTCCCCTGCTGTAGTCCAGTGCTTTCCCACTGTGACTTTATTCACTGCTTTGGTCTCAATTTCAGACCCTGTGCAAGTTCAATACTGTAAAAATAATCCTTTCTCCTATTGACAGTGTAACTTTATAGTACTTGAACATGGAGATTTAACTGTTGGTCAACAGAAATACTTCTCATCTCATTCTTCTGATAACTTCTTTTGAAATACATTCCCTTTCCTCCCCCTTCCTGACACATAAAAACCTCCCTCTGCTCATTCAGGGATAAGTGGAAGTGGAAACAAAACAGTCGCATTCCTTGGCTGCCCTTTATAAACCACTTTCTGCCAGAAACTGTCTTACTCTTCAAGGTATTGAGGTCATGGTGGGAAATATTCAGGAAGGGTACATGTTTAAACAATTTCTCTTGAAACTGGAATACTATAGAACTTAAAAATACTTGGCATGCTGACCTGAACGAGCACACGAGTTCTGCTTTTGTGTGGATCAGCCCACATGCTTGTGGCCACTCACAGCAGAATGAAAACTTTCTGAGGTCATACTGGGGCAGAATTTATTCTGTGTAGTTTAATTTGTATTCTGAATGCTTCTGAATATTTTTCCTTTTTGAGCACACTTGCAGTTTTTTTATCTACTGATGCCAATTTACCTTTGTGCATGCAACCTTTATGCACCAAGTGTTGCAATCCTCAGATGGGAGACCTTTCCTTAGATAGCAGTCTTTCTACATCTTCATTTAGGATAGCAATTAAATAAATTAAGTCCTTTTGCTCCTAAAACACAGGCTCCAAAGACATCAATACTTAAACGTTTAACCTTTACCTATCCTGTGACTCCTGTGTCATGTTGACAGCCCATAGGGAGGCAGAATCACTTCTAAAATATTCATTCCAGTGCTTCACACGTGGCTTGTGAGCTTTAGGAGATTGTTAGAAGTGTTTCCTTCTCACACTGAGGTCATCCTAATAAGCACTGAGATCTGAAGACAGACAACAGGCATTCTAGCTTGGTAACGCACAACAAAGCAAGGCTGCCATAAAAGGAAGGATTGTGCTGTTGTGGCTGCTTTAATCCTACACCTCTCTGCTCCCAGAGGTTTTTAGGAGTCCAAAAGGGAGACTCAGAAGCAGGAGAGCATTGGATTCCCATGGCAGTGGTGGCCTGGTTGAAAGTCTTTCCTGCAAAAGGGCTAACATGCCCCATGGAACCCAAATTCAACAGATGAATGGTACAGCCACTGCAATGGAAGCGAGGGGGGAGGCAGAGGGAAAATGTAATGAGAAAGAAAGCTGGTGTTCAAAGCCTGGCTCATAGGCAGGTTACTCCAACATATGTAAAATTTCACTTTACATATACTTGTATGCAAGTATTTCTAAGGAAGGAATTGTTGGAAATAATACAGTACAGCAAAATCCCAATCAATTACTAATTGTTTGGGCACATTTACTTGGTGCATCATCCATTGCCCAGTCTTTTACAATTTCAACACAGGCATAAAACAGTAAAATGTTTTTTTCATGCACCGTGAATAGGTTTTGTTTTATGATTTTTAACACAATCTTGGCCTTTGTTTAAAAAATAATCTAAGTACTTTAAAACATTTTCCAAGAGCAAAAGCATCTTTCTGTGAGACCTGCACAATGACTTCTCACTGACTTCTTTCGTCATAAGAATTTCTTCATAAGTAATTCATTTTAGAATGACTTACTCCATAAGTCATTCTAAAGACCAGCCAAGATGCCCCCTTGTTCTTTCCATAGGTAAATGGCTGAAGAATGTTGCTATGGAAAATTGACTTCCTAGATTTTTCTCCGTCTTGGAAAATGAAAAAAGAAAAGAAAACACACCCCTTTCACTCATGACATCCAGTTGCTCATATGACAACAAAGTGGCGCCTCCAGCTTGGCATCTGGGATTAGGCTTTGCTCATATACACTGAACTATCTGATTACTGCCAATGGGATTACTTGTGTGAATAAGGCAAGCAGGATTTGACCTTAATATTTCATTTCAGGACCAGGCAATTGGGACAGAAACTGTGAGAATGCGAGCCCTTGCCCAGCCAAAAATCTTTGATAACCATCAAAGTAAACATTTGCCACTTGCTTTCCATATTTAATATGAATAATTATTTCATATTTAATATTTGGAAATGTCTTCCCCTTGTATGAGTGTTTTCTAGTCAATGCTATATACCTTCTGTATGGTAAGGGCAGAATTAAAATAACACATGAGCTGCCAACATTACACGCATACTTTGGATTTAATAGTGTCTGCAAATTGTCTGTTGAGCAGATTAAGATAGGATTTAAATAAATATTAAGTGAAAACATTAAATAATTTTTAAATGCATATGAGAATGAGGTTTTCCCTTTCATTTTCTCTTTACTATTAAAATAAGGTGATTTAGGTGACCTTAAATTATTAGGGAATTCCATGCAGTTTTCAGCCCACATTCTCTGAGACTTAGCATGCAGTTTTGATAAGTTAAAAGCAATGGATATCTCTTGTGAAGAAAGAATGGCTGATTCCATCTCACACTTTTAACAAATTCTTTTTATTATGTGTTCTGCCTTATCTTAGCAATACTTTACCATAGCTTTCTTAATTCCCTGCTCTGCGTGTTTCTTTTTTTAGATACCAGGGTTAGAGGATGGTTCCTTTTGGACTCTTACCTTCCCACATTTTTCCTTACTGGAGCATATCTACTCTGCATATGGCTGGGCAACAAGTTCATGAAGAACAGGCCTCCTTTCTCTCTGAGACCTCACCTCATCGTGTATAACCTGGGCATCACGCTGCTCTCCTTCTACATGCTGATAGAGGTGAGTGCTCTGCCGTGCAGCAGGGCTGGGGGAGGTGACCAAGGTTCCGTTTTTAGCAGAAATATCTCAGTGACAGGTGGTTCTGCTAGGAAAGTTTACATCAACAGCAAAATAACATTAAAAAGTTCCTTCCCATCTTAGATCCTGGCACGTTTTGGTCGTCCTTCCTGAGTTAGGGCCACACCTGGGGACAGCTCTTTGCTGCCAGGACCGTGACCACAAGCATCAATTTGAATCTGCAGCAGTCACTCTGCTCAACCGTGCCTATACTTTGTCCTTCAGCACCCATGAAAATGCCATAGATTGGGTTTTATTTGACTGAATGTGGAATGATTTTTCCAGGCCCATGTTTAAACATGAATAGATTTATAGATGAGAGCAAGTACTGATTTATTTATGTCATTGGCAATTCACTGTTATTTTTCTGCTCATGTGGCTAAGAAGCTTTCCTCATACAGTCAGACAGTAAAAGGCAGATGTTAAAAACTTAGCATTTCATCCAAAGGCAAGGGCTGTGGGGCTTGGAGTCTGAATATGGTCACATAGATTATTTCCCAAGTACTTATCACAAAAAAACATGCTCATATAATTCAGGATCCATTTAGAATCAGAAGAGAGGTTTGAATGCATCTGATGATTTTGCAACAGCAGAGGATTCAAACAGTGCCCCTCAGCAGACATGTGTGGTTTTACTTCTACAGGGAAACAGAAGCCAAAAGTCACTATTTGGATATTATTTGAGAGCTGCCCATTCTCAGCCTCTCAACTGTGATACTTTTAAAAGGTGTTAACATACGTTACCTGAAGCCCTTAAAAACAAAAACTAGAAGACAAAACCCACAAAATCTTTGTTTTTTTGTTTTTTTTTTACCGAATAAGTGACCGTGGGCATGAGAAGTCCTGGCTGAAGAGTGTGCTTGATTTCATGTGCTTGATTTCATGTGCTTGATTTCAGTGCCAGCTTGTGCCTGACACTGCTCTGTTACCTGCACAGCCTCACAGCATTTCTCACAGCCAGTTTCCACCTTATTCTGTTGGTTGGACAAGAAACTTTTCAGAAGCCAAACAGGACACCCAAAGACTTAAATTAAGTCACCCAAAGTTTTAAATTAATTTGAGCTAAACAGCAAGTGACTGGCCTGGTCAAATGACTGAGGAGCAGTTCAGGATTGTGCCTTTGTGCAAAGGACTGACTGTGTTACACAGAGCTTTGTCCTGGTCAATGCTCCAGCTGGCTTCAGATGCTGCTGTGCGTGTCTGGGAGTGCAGGATAAGGTTTAGAGCAAAGGAGAAACCAGCACAGTTGCTGGAAGGTTTGATGACTCCACAGTGATTGTCCTCCAGAATTTAAATTAGTACTTTGATGTTTAAATCCCCATTTTGCTGGAAGGTATGCAGATAACTGGCTGCAGTAGCAGGACTCAGCAAAAAGGATTAACTGAATAGAAAACAATAATACTGTTCCCTTTCCCTTCCAGTCTGATTTGGCCTGCCACAAGTAAATAAATGGAAGAACAAAGACAATTTTAGCAGGTCTCATTTGCATGAATTAAGCAAATTTCATTTTTACCACCTTCACATCCTGGTAGGAACAGTATTTAGCCACCTCCTGTTCAGCTGCCTTTCTGCTCCATCCTTCCTGAGGCTAACTTTGCTGCAGACAGTTGCTGAGTTGTCTTAGTCCTCAGATTAGTCCCTTGAAACCTTGACTCTGAGGCTGGAGGCTGCTGATTTGCACCTCCCAGATGGCAGCTGGGCATGGCTGGCAGTACCAGCTCACAGCTCCACATTCTGCAAATTTGGGAGCCCAGGGAACATGATGGCTGATCTGCACTGCCAGCTGTTCTATTGCAGATTTCTCTCTCAGCTCTGGACTGTCAGCTAGGCTGGTTCTACACTGTAGAAAACATGCTTCCATGATACTGCCTCTGTATTTTCTCTTAGTCTGCTTCCCTGGCTCCCATCACAGTTTCTCCTGTGAAGGAGCAGAATGGAAGTTAATACTTGCAGTATTGTACTGCCTGAGGTAGCCTGCACATCCCTGATGAGGAAAAACAGGCAAATGGGAGAGCAGAAATCATCTTCATTACCAAATAATTCAATGGCGATTTAATATTTCAAAATGTCTAATTTCCAAATCTTCTCTCTATGCCCCTTATTCTCTTAGTCTTTTGTGGACAGTAAGCTCTTTAAAGGCAAGAGTTACCTATATTTAGCACATTCTGCACTGTGGTTCCTTATGTAAACACAGCTGATCCTTCCAGTGGCTGTGATCAGGGATCAGTTCCTGGTTAGACACATCCACAACAATTGTTTTATTCCTCCATCCTCTCACTGCATCTAAATCCCTCTGGTCTCTGTACTGGGGAACAATCACAAAATAAGAAGCTCTACAATAGAGATAAAACACATTCCCCCCCACCCACCCACACCCCACCAAAAGAAACCCCCATAACCAACCATCTTTCTTTGTTTTGTTTATAAGGTGCCACACAGCATTTCTTGCAATAGCTCCAGAATATAGGGGTTGCTTCTTAGACATTCAAAAGAAAAAAAAATCTCATTCACAAGAAAGGGTGTATCTCCAAATAGAGCCTGTCCCACATGATGGATTTTATGAGAAACATGGTAAACCTGCTGATGGGGGAACCTGTACTTCAATTCTTCATCTCCTCCCCCTCATCTCCTTGAGTAGTTATGGCTGGCACTTCATGACAGTTGATTTGTGCAACCTCAAGGCAAGAAGGTGAAGATTACAGCAAAGAGTCATAACAAAAGGGCTGTTTTTAAATCTCCAAGGGCAGATTCCTCTTCTGAGCCAGAGCTCCATGCACTGCACGGTGGGCATGAACGATCTGGGAGCCGATTTTATCTCTGAGCGCTTTGAGGTCAACCAATCCGCAGAGCACTTGGAGGAACAGCTCCAGGGCAGCTCTGAGATGTGCCATTACCATAAGGCCAGATACCCCTACATCTCTCAGGGACAAGGTCTAAAGATAAGTGGCTCTGCCCTCATCCTAATGAGATACCTCAAAATTTTTGAGTCAACAAAGAGTTAGGTGCCTCTGAAGGCCTCCCAGAAGGGCAGCTTCTTGGACCTTTAGACTTGTGAGTTAGGCAGATAGGTTTTCCTGAAGTTGGCAAAGGTGCTTACCTTCCCCAGCTGAATATGGTGAAGTTGGCACTTGGGTTTGGAACTCATTTTTTTCAAGTACCTGAAGCTTAGACAAAGGTCCTGTGCTTAAACTGGGCAGGCTGCAGGTGGGCTGCTGGAGAGGCAAAAGACAATTCCTTCCATCCTTGCTGCTACCAAAGAAAGCCACATCAGAAGTTTTTTATTGTTGTATACTTTTCTATAAGTGTTCATAGGCCCAGATTAACTCTACTGATCCAACAATTTCTAGAACATTGTCAAATTCTGTATAAGGAAAAACAGCCAGCACCTTTTTACTTCAACAAAAATCAAAACATATAACAATTTCCCTTAAGAAATATATGCCTTTTCTCTGCACAAATCTTTGCTTAAGATGCTAAAATTACCAACTATGAGCAGTAAACCAGCTTACTGTAAAAAAACATCACATCTGTGCATATTTCAGAATTGTTTCACATGCTTACAAACCATGCTTCAGGGATGCAGCCTGAGGCACCAGAGGCAAAACTGTCACAAGTTCAGTGATAAATTGAAACTGGAAACACAGGAGACTGGTGCTGATCTCTGAATTCTGAAATTACTCAGGTGAGGATACTGTGTCTCACTAATAGGAATAGACATAATCTCTGCCACAGTCCTAGGCTGCTTTCCCCAGCAGTATCACCTCTGCCCTATTTAAATCAAATCTCAGCTGGTCATCAAGGTCTCACCCAAGTCCTTCTGTTGATCAGGCACTGAGAAAACCAGGACACTGGCACCATTTGGGTCAGATTAAAAAGGAGATCTAGAGATATGTGTCATTAGCAGAGGGGTGGCGTGATGTCTCAAGCTGCCTGTATCCCCAGGTAGCTTCTCAGACTTATTACAAATCCATGGGATTTGTAAGCAAGCAGCCACACCCATGTGGGGAAGCAGGACTTGCATGTGAGGACCCCTCATTTCAGAGCAAAAGGAAAAGAGCAGAATTCACAAGTATTGCCAGCCTAGTGCATTAACCTTTCTAGAGGAGCCAGAAAAAAAGTCTTTTAACTTGCAGGATTAAATAAAATAAAAAGCAGCAAGCCAAATGCACTTTAGCTGTTTCTAGGAGCTGAAAATTCATCCCACATTAGGTCCAGTTTCTGAATTCTAGCCATAACTTGCATATTCATAGATGCCAATGTGGTGAGAGGATTCCCAGGAGTGCCAGAATGATCAAGGCCATCAGCCACCACTTTTAGCCCTGCACACTACAATTGAGGATATATCTCACATGTTACTAGAAAGTGTAATGCCCGAATTAGACATAATGGGGCAAAACAAAAGGAACAAATCAAAAATAGAAGGAGCACTTAAACTCTGTTTTATTCCATCATTATAATGGCTTGCATCAGAAGGATTTGGTTCCTATCTGTGCAAGTGTAGAAAAGATGGAGCTTGTGTAACACAAGTTCTAAGTAAACCTTTAATGGTGCAGATGATGGGGAAAGGGGAAAAAATCTTAATCAATTTGAACTGTCCTGGAATTTTACTATAGAAATCCAACTTCAACATGATCTTGCTTTTGGTATTTGTTTTGTTTTGATTTTGTTTTGGGGTTTTGTGGTTTTTTTGTTTGTAAGATTGTGATAAATTATTGTTTACTCCTTCATTAAGTGTCCAGAAGTTAAGTTAAATGTAAATTAAGTACAGAAATATGGAAATATTCTAGATCTATCAGTATTGGTGCTTGAGGTGAAGGCTTCCTTTGAAACAATTATTTAGTACTGAAAGACTATTTGTACCTTAGGGCAGAAAGAGAAAAAGAAGGAAGTGAGAAACCAGAAGAGATCAGGTGCAGTTGTCCATCATTTGAAGAAAAGGAGAAGAGGGGAAAAGAAAAACCTAGAGAGCAAAAGGTCACCAAGAGTGCATTGTAAAGCACTCTGTGAAATGTAAGGGCAAAAGCAAACTGATCTTTTGATCGAGTAAGAACTTTGTGTGAATGGAGTTAAATTACCAGGTGTTCTTCTATCTTAATCAAATAATTTCTTTGGAGAGCTGAGGAGCTGACTCTGCTGTCCTTGCCTGCAGTTATTACAGCTGGGCATGTTGTCTTCACATCTCAGTTTTCATCCTCTGTGTTCTTCTTGTCTTTCATACTGACCTTTCTGAGCTCTGCATTTCAGTAGAACATTTAACCTGGTCATCAAAAAAGGCAGTGCTCTGGATCTCTTGTGCACATTCAAACAGAATTCAGTAGAACCTTATGGGAAATCAAGAATAAAACTTTATATGATCAGGTTTTCCATGTGTGCACACCTTCTAATACCACCACTGGCACCACAAAATTTGATAGGGGAGCTATTCAGAACAGATGTAATCAAAGACTCATGGAAAATAGGCCTAGACAGGATTTCTTTCAGCCTATCCCACTATCCCAGACAACAGCAATACTCAAAGTAATTACCATTCATAAGTAATTTTGAATTCATTAGTTCACTAATCCTTCTATCAGGCTCCCATTTATTTAAGGAGTATTAAATAGAACTGGATGGTAGTTTCTCAACAATATGGCTTTACATTTGAAAGAGTTTTTGTTGATAAAAAAAATTCAAACGATTATCTCAATGTCACTTGGGAAGGGGCTCTTATTTTTTGTCACCATGTTGTGAACTCTCTGACCTAAAAACAGGGAGAAAGCATAGGACCACATATTTCCTCCATCTGGAATAACCAGTATCCTTTTAGCTACAATGCTCCAGTCGGAGGAGACATCCAACTTAGGGTCCAGCAGTATGTTCTGCAGGTCAGCATAGCGAACTCCAGTTGGTGCATTACAGAATTAGCAGATCTTTAGATGGGAGAGACAGCATGTACACAATTTTTTGACCTCTAACCAGACCCATGGAGAGCTGGAGAGCCTCACCAAGCAGTAGCCCAAAGCACATTTTTCATAGTTCTGTCCCCATGGAAAATATCTTGAATGCATCATAAAGAGGAACAACAAAATATTTCCCCTGTGACAAATCTTGTGGGGCATTTCCTATTCAGAACCTGGGTTTGTTTGGCGCAGCACCACCACTAAGTTTTTACATTTAGGGAAGCCATGGCACTAACCAAGTGGCACTCCCAGATCCCCTTCCACAGGGCTGCTCTCCAGCCATTCCTCCCCCAGTTCATACTTAGAATTTAAAGGATTGTGTTACATGAACCTGTCCAACCATTCTGAATCCATCCACAAAAACATACAAAAACGAAAAGATTTAACAACTCAAAGAAGACAGTAAGTCATAGTTAAATGATTTATTCAAAAAATGGAGCTTTACACATTAGCTAAGGGAACTTTGTAAAATAGGTCTAGATGTATTAAGTTTTTTAGTGGTGATACTAATAGTAATACCTTACATACTTCAGTGTGTGCAACAAATAATAGACAAAACTATCAAAAAAGTTTTTATCATACAAGAGAGAGAAATAAAAAACAGATTCACAAAAAGTTCTCAAAATCTTACAGAGATAGTACATAAAAGTATAGACATAGAGGAAAGTTTTGAGTTAAGACCTTGAAACAAGAGAGACTTTTTCAAACAATGAATCATAATTACTATCAAATATAACTTACAGCCTTTAAACTAACTAAACTTTCACAATATTAAAATTGCTGTGTTGTAATATAGTAATGCTTAATACAAACAAAAAAGATGCTTCAGGCAAGTAATAAACAGATATACTATAGTAAAGCTCTATAAAACATAAAGTAGTTAATAAACAACATAGTTACAAAAGTTTCTTTTTAGATGAACTGAGAAGGGGAATTGTGGGAATCCTTAAAATAAGAGGGTTTTGGGAAAGCTGCAAAAGGCAGACCTCAGAGATAGCAGAACTGAAATTAGAGCTAAGCAGTAGCCATAAGATTTGTCAGCAGAAAAGTTACATAAGAAGTAAGGACATCCCAGGAGCCAGATCCAGCATTTGGATTTGTTAAATTTCATCCCACTGATAACTGCCCAATGCTCCACTCTACCTCTCTGCAAGGACTCTTGTCCCTTAAGAGAGTCGGCGGCAACACCTCCCTGTTTCATACCATCAGCAAACCTGCTAAGGGGGCATTCAATTCCTGCCCCCAGATCACAGAGGTATTTTGAACAGCACTGACCCTAGAACTGATCCTGAGGAGCACCACTGGTGACTGGTCACCAGCCAGATGTAGCCCAATGCTGATGCCTCACCCTCTGCCTTCCTCCTGCCCTGGGACAAGGGGGAATATCTTATTGCTTCCAAGTATTTCCTCTCTGAGGAAGTTCAACCATGCACAGAGATTTTTCTATAGTTCAAAAGAGCATGGAGAACCTGCAGTCAGTAGAAATAGCAATATCCATTTAGAAAATCACATCACTTTCCTTTCTAGCCTGTCTATGGGGAACAGATGAAAAACAAGCTACAGCTGTGAGATTTCTTGAATTTGAAAGCTTGAAATGAGCAGGGCACAGGCCCCTGGGTCAGGCTGTTGGATGTTAGTCTGCTACTCAGTGAGGTGAGAGGATTACATCATCTTTTGGTACCTGATGCCCACACCTGAAACCTCTGACAAAGGAACCAGCTTTCAATTCTGAACACTTTGATTCCCCATTTACAAAAATAAGGCAGGAGTTGGACTGTAGTGCCAAAACAACTCATGTGAATTCTTGTGCTGTTTGTACTTGAGTAGATGAATAGAAGTAATTAGTGTGAAAACAGGAATCTTTTAAGAACAACATTAGGGCAAACAGCAAAAGATGAAAACTATACTAATTAATAGAATGTTGCTACTTAGCAGAAATTTTTCACAAGTCAGCACTTTGCTTTTTACAATGATCTGTTTTTCAAATAGCTTCAAACAATACTTATTTTAATATTATTTTCAGAATAGGCTACCAAGAATGCAAAGAATTCAAAGAATTGTTTTCTACTGGGAGAGAATTTGTGTTTCAAAAGATAAAGAGGATTTCTCATCTCTTTGATATATCCTGAACTTGCATCATCTCTGAGTGATTGATACACCATCAGCTCTGCAGAGTTGTGACTACTCAGTATACGAAAGGGAACGTGACTGAAACAGTACAAGTAATCTATGTTTGGTATCAGAAAAAAGAGATCTGGTACCAAAATGTCTTGTGTCAAGGTGCTGGCTTCCATTCCAGATATGCATCTGGCTCATTTGGCACCATGGAGTGAGCTGCTTACCTTCCACAGCCAACAGGAAAGTCATGGCCTAGGATCACTAGGATCCCACAGGAACCCATAAAAATTACTCCCTGCTTTCCAAATTTCCATGCTTTCCTTTTTTTTTTTTTTTTTTCCTAATAAGGAAGTTAGCCAGAAATCTTGAAAATTTTCTTGCAATGCAGAGGAGTCAAAATTCAAAGTGAATTATTTTTCTTAAAGGAGACACAGCAGTACGTTAGGCACCTACAGCAGAGAATAGAAATGTTGAGCTACAGAAAAACTGATGTGAAAGACTGAGATTAAAATAAGTTAAAAAAAACCTCCAGTCTAAGCTACTGCCTTTTGAAATGCAGACACAAACCAGAGGAAACTCTTCTGCCAAGTAAATGACTGGGGAATAAGCAAACAGAATGATCTAAAAAATTTGGCATTTTTAAAATCATGGAAGAATGAACAAAAGAAATGAAATAAAACCATGCAGTTTGACAGAGTGGTATTCTGACCCCAAAGCTTACTCCCCATTTGCGTGCTGACCATTTGTAAGGAATTGCTGATTACCTAATTAACAAATTAAAAAACTGCGATGGTAAAAAGAAATATTGATGTTGAAAAGAAATATTTTCTTTATGAGCCTCTAAGGGTTTTTTCATCTCATTTTCAAACATGGAACCTTTGAATTAAATACTTGAAAAAAATAAACCCAAAACCTTGAGATACTACTGAGCTCATCTGTTCAGCACTGACAGGAAAGCTTCATAAAATATGTCAAGTTGGAAGACACCCATCAGGATGATTGACTTCAACTCCTGGTCCTGCACATGCCACCCCATCAGTCACACCATGTGCCTGAGAGCATTGTCCAAACACTTCCTGAGCTCTGTGGGGCCTGGTGCTGTGACCACTCCCTGGGAAGCCTCTTCCAGGGCCCAACCACCCTCTGGGTGAGAACGTTTTTACTGATACTCAACTTAAACCTCCCCTGACACAGCTTCGTGTTGCTCCCTTGGGTCCTGTCACTGGTCACCAGTGGAGCCTGCATAAGCATTTTTTCCTTCAACTTTTGTTTTTCTTTCTGTTCCTCCTGTAGCTGTCTCTGGAACTGTTCTATTTTAAAGGACAGTAGTAACTCAGTTGCTTTCCTTCTCAGTCTTCAATCCTTGTTGGTCTTTAATATTATCTTTTCTGTAGTGGCAGGCAGCTTCTGGAAAGGTATCTAACACTTTGCAAATGATCACTTTCTTTTTCCTAGCCTTTATACAGTCCCTAGCAGCTTAGAGGTGCTCCTCCACAGCTTTCCAATCACACCAGTTATCCTGAGCCCATTTGTCAGAGAACTTAGGACTTGGACTTCTTCCATGCTTTTGTAAGTAGTCAGTGATACTGCTTTCAAACCTGCTGACTACACCAATTTTTGGTGAATTCCTGTTTTAAGGTCACTTAACAAATCACTGGCAAAAGTATCATCAGAAACAGGTTTAATATAGAAGTGAAAGCACAACAGAGTTCTTTGGCAAGGCTCACTCTACTACTTACCAGATGATTAAAAAGAGCAAACAAAAAACTAGTATCAATTAATCCAGACCAAAAATATCCCCAAAGTATCTCCATGGAGGACTGCAGCTCCTGACATGTGGTGAGACACCACCTTCCTTCCTCAGGGCTTTACCCAGAACCTGTTGGGCAATCAACTGGCCCTCACTCCTGACCTTTAATACACAAGGAGACAACATGCAAAAGATTTTTCAAAAATCAATCCACTGTAATCATCCACAAATAGGAACAGTTGTAAAATAGACTGATCAAAATATTGAAAAATGCATATTTTCCAGCACACTTCTGTGAAGCAACATTTTACCTACTGCAGCAGAAAATTTTGAGGTAAAGTTTCTACTGCAAAGCAGAAAAATGTAAAAGAATATGTTTGTTTCAATTATTACATATCATTTATCCATAAAACCCTCATTAGCTGTACTGTCATTTCTCTCTGCAATTTCTATGGGCTGTTTTGGCCACCTAAAACAGCTAAGTTCATATTACAGGGACAATGACAGAGTGTGAATTCAGAAGAAAAATAGTAGAAGACCGTGGTTCTCCAAGTTTCAGTACATTTTAATGTGAATTTATAATAAGCATTCTAGGCTACTTTCTAATCCTCTGGATATTATCAATAATAATTTTTTAATGTATTTACTCTAGGAATTAATTCATTTTGATCACTGAGAATGTCTCTGCTTCACTTTTATATAGACTGTCACAGATTCAATGCAGACCCGTTCTTTTCATTGTGAACTAGAGGGAAAAGTTCTGTGCTGACACACATCATTCCTGTGAATGTAGCTCCAGAGCTGAAAGTGACCCACTTCTCTCAGCATCTTGCAGTTCTTCTTACAGCATAACACTAGGATGCATTTCTCCCACCTTCACTCTCTGCAGTGGCTGTAGAGGGTGAGAAAGACTCCAGAACATGAGTTGCTCAGTTTGTCCCCAAACCCACTTTGCACTTACTTGAGAATTAGCAAGACCTTTTCAAAATCAATGGATTCTACGCGGCATTTATAAGCAAGAGATGATGCTCCCTCTTCCACAAGGGCTGCTGAGTGATTTAGGTGGCTGTAACTCTAAAAATATTCCATATCAGAGACTACCATATGGTTTTCTAGAAACCTGCTCCATCCCAGTGCTGCACTCTGATATTTCATTGCTCTGCTTCCCCATGTGACATGTGCAGAATCTAAGAAATTGCTTGTGTGCTATCCACGCCTCCATTCAGCACTGTGCCTGTTCTCCTTCACTTCCTCCAGCATTCAACAGTGGAGGATAGAGACATGTAGGGCATTAGGAAATATTTCTCCCATTGCACTACTTTGCATTTGCCTTCTGTTTGCTTGGCAAACAGGGAATTTTTCTCAAGGACAGCTTTGCACAAGTAGCTGTGTTAAGCTCTGTTCGTACTGCTTCAGGACAAAGATACACTATTCCAGTGTTTGCTTTGGAGCAAGGAGTCAGAGGTGCATTAAACAATGAGAGATTTTAACAGATACTTTGAAGGCTCTAAAACCAGAGAAATAGGAGAAATGCATCATTTTATATCTCCAGCTTAACTGATGCCTTTCCCCTTCCAAAATACAAGATATTAGCAACTTGTCTGGTTCAATAGCATCAGTTCATGGAAGGAGTGGGTACCCACCAATGAGGACAGAACAACTGCAGGGGGAAAAACCATTCCATCTGTTCATGAACATAATTCCTCTGTTTTCTGTTCCAGCTCATCCTTGCCACATGGGAAGGCGGCTACAACCTGCAGTGCCAGAACCTCCACAGCGCAGGGGAGGCTGATATCCGGGTGAGCGACAAAAGCAGCTCAGCCCTCAGCTGAGGGCTTTCTGTTTTAACTGCCTTTAACTGTCCTAGGACATATCTGAGCTCTGATAAAATATCTCTACTCTAGAGGAGGGTAGGTTTCATTGGATTGAGTATCAAATTTAGATTTTTTTCAAAAGAAGAATCTGGCAGCAAAATCCGTTCAGTGTCAAGAAAAGGGTAGCACCCTTAAAAAAACTGAACAAACAACTCCAAAATGAAGTAAAAATCCACCCACAAAACTGCACCTTTGGAAAAAAACAAAACAAAACAAAAAATGAGAAAACCCTTCCTAGAAGTTTATATTTCTTAAATTAAATTATATATTTATACAATTTCTTAAAAGATATGTGGTTTTTTACAAAACTGCTTCATTGAAAAGCAAAATAAAATTGAAGACAGAGCTTGTGCTTCTCCTTTAATAGCATATTAATGCCTTCTGGGAATTTGCATGCCTAGGGAGTGAAGAAGTACAGTAATACTTAAGCAATGGTATGGACAGATATTGATCTCCTGCTCCTTTGTTCTTGCATGTACAGGTAGCCAAGGTGCTGTGGTGGTATTATTTTTCCAAGGTAATTGAATTCATGGACACTATCTTCTTTGTGCTGAGAAAGAAAAGCAGCCAGATCACCTTCCTTCACGTGTATCACCATGCCACCATGTTTAACATCTGGTGGTGTGTTCTGAACTGGATACCCTGTGGGCAGAGTAAGTCTTTGTTTGCTTCATCACCCCGGGTCTAAGTCAGCTGCACCTGGGGAGGAATCACATCACCCTGCAAAGGAATTGTGTCACTGTGCAATACGGGGGCACCTTTAGGGTTCAGAGCCTTTCAGAACTGCTGACCACCTGCAGAAAGCAGGAAAGTTAAAAGCATGGTTAAAAGTTCAGGCCAAAAATACTTGAGTGTTATGCCTTAGACTTTTCACTTATCTGCCACAAACTCATGTATTTACTTCTCCTCAAACCACTTTTAAGCATCACATACTGAGTAGCACAGAGGAGCTAGCACACACAAGACCTACTCCAAAAGCAGATGCAGGAAGAAGTCAGGACCCTGGTAAAGCCTTTATCAACCACAACTAATTAAATCAACAGCCCTTTTACAGGCTCAACTCATATCCATCAATCTCTGCTTTAGCAAGATACTTTACTTAGTCACTAATTAAAATACCAATTTGAGTTTGTTCTGTTTTGTATGAAAATACATCCTCAGAAGATGGTAGTAACTGTCATCATCTTCCCTGTTAGGAAGGGATGCCACTATGATGCCACAGGCTGGTCACTTGGCATTTGTATAAGAAGTCCAAACAGCAGAGAACTACTTCAGCTGTCTCACAACAGGCACACCTTTCCAGGGCTTCACACAGCTAGAGGCTTCCTGTGGAACTGCTTCCAAAGTTGAGAGAAAACCCAGTTTTGTGGCAACCTATTAGAGTGAGTTACCTCAGCCCATTGCAACATTTGTAAAGAAACTTGTTGCAGGTCTTTTTCAGAGCTAAAAGCAGAATTCACATTGTTGGCACTTACTGTGGACAGCCCAAAATCAAAGTAAATCAGTGTTAGAGGTAGAAGCAGGGATCAGAGATTTCATAGCAATTAGGAGCTATTTCTAGAGGCGTAAACAAATCAGTGGGGGTTTGTGCTTTGTAATGTGTAGTCCCCACAGTTTTACACTAGTGCTGCACTACTGTAATTAAACCAGGAGCTAAGTAATTAATCAGTGGCAAATCAGAACAACTGGTGAGTCCCTCTTGTAGTTGTAGCACTGCCATCAAACACACAAGCACACAGCAGAGTAGTGCTGCTGCTTCTCCACAGTCTGCAAAGTACAGAGGATAATTAATTTCCTCTAGAACTAATATTCACTAAATGTAACTAATAAGAGCAGCAAGGTATTATCTGGGATGAAATTCTATAAATGTGCATCTAGCAGAAGAGCCAATGAAGAAAACAGGAGTGGTGATCAAACACAGACACAAAAGGCTGGTTTCATTCAGAGTAAAACTCTTGCTACTGCATCAGAGAGCAGGAGTACAGGAGCCTCCCAGGCTCCTAAGCTACGTCATCAGCAGCATTGTTTAAAGCTTACAGGAATAATGGAAAGACTCAGCAAGAAGAGCTTTAGGAGAGGGGGAAAATAGCATGTAAACTACAGAACAGAAAAAAGTGGAGGAAAAGAAAAATACCAGATAAAAATACAAAATTCAGCATAAGAACAACCCTCTAGAAAGTACTATTTGGTTTTTCAGTTGTTCCTAGGAGAGCACCTCTACACATCAGGAATGTCTTTAGCAAGAAATAAGCATGAAAGGAATATGCTGCCATCTTATTGCAGGGGTTCCATACTGTTCTCCTTATCACAAGAGTTTCACACCTTCTTGGTATTTCTTGTGGGCAGCTCCTCAAGCGACTCTTTCTTCTTCACAAAGCAGCCAACTGACTCCAGTTCCCTGCTCAACCAGCCACCCCACTCTTCTATAGCACTCTTCTTCTCAGTGGTTACAGCTGTGGCCTGTTAAAGTCAGCCTTGCTCCTAATCTTTGATAATTGGCCCAGCTGCAACTCCTTAGTGGTAACATTACTTTCTAAGCTATATTTTCTTATATTCTATCCCCCTACAGGAACACTTATATTTGCAAGAGGTTCAAAATAGAAGCATTACAACAAGCAATAATGTCCTCTCTCACTCTTTAGCAGTTGGTACCTAATTATTTCTTCCCTAATGGATTTTATAGGCTTCTTTGGACCCACCTTGAATAGCTTTATCCACGTGCTTATGTATTCTTACTATGGACTGTCAGTCATCCCTTCCATGCGCAAGTATCTCTGGTGGAAGAAATACCTCACTCAGGCACAACTGGTATGTATCTGTTTTACTCTCATTTTTAACTACCAGAAGTCCTTCAAAATGTGAGAGAGGATGAAATGAACTATAGGTAAACACTGTTATTTACACAATTAAGCCAGTTAGAATCGAAGCATAACTAAACTATCATACAGCATAAGTCACTAGTGCAGCTCGATAAAATTTAATGAAGGAAAATATGTTCAGAAGTGTTTTCTGTAGAAAATAAACAGTAGAAACTCTTTAGTCCACAAAATTCCGTTAGTTTTGAACCATTGCATAGGAAATAACTGCTCTTTAATTGTGGAAAAAAACTGATTTAAAAGTCACAAAAAATGCCTGACAGAGCCAGCTCCAAGACCTCCCCTGCTGGCCAAAGCTGAGCCCATCAGCAAAGCTGGGAGCACCTCCGTGATATCGTATTTATTTAAGGGTGAAAAACATAGCCCAGCAGCTGAGAGAGAAGACAGGAAATGTGAGAAGCCCTGCAATTACCCAGGTCAGAAGAGAAGGAGGGAATTAGCACCAAAAACTCCCCTGCAGCCTGTGGTGAAGATGCTGGTGAAGCTGCTCCCCTGCAGCCCATGGAGGACCTCACGCTGCAGCAATGGACATGTTTGCCCTGAAGGATGATACAGCCAGTGGGGAAATAGGCTCCTCTGAACCCATGGAGAGAGGAGCCCACCCTGGAGCAAATTTGCTGGCAGAATCTGTAACTCCTTGGAGACCCACATAGGAAAAGCATGTTCCTGAAGCCTGGACCCTGTGGAAGGGACTCATGCTGGGGCAACTTGTGGAGAACTGCAGCTCATGGGAAATATCCACATTGGAACTCTCTCCCATGGGAGGGGACCCCACACTAAAGCAGGGAAAGAGTGTGAGGAGAAAGGAGCAGCAAAGGCAAAGCAATAGGGGCTGATTGCAAACCCCATGCCCCTGCTCCACATGGAAGGAAGTAGAGGAGTGAAGTTCAGAAGTGAAATTAAACCTGAGAAGAAACAGGGGTTTAGAAGACGGTGGTTTTAATTCTATTTCTTGCTATCCTTTTGTGTTATTAATTGGCAGCACTTGAAAGTAATCTTCCTCAAGTCAAGTCTAATTTGTTTATAACAGTAATAGGTAAGTTTTATCAATTACCCTCCCTAACTTTATCTCAATCTATAAATCCTTTTCATCCTATTTTCTCCCCCTACTCTACTGAGGAGAAGAAGGGAGAGAGCTGCTGGGTGGGCAGCTGGCAGCCAAGCCAGGTTAACCCACAATACAGTGGTACAACTGCAAAATGCAAAATGATGTAAACAAACTTTAGGCAGTACAGAAATTGACTGATTACTAAAAGTCTGTTCCACCTGTTGCTGTACCTGGAGAGCTGAGCCACATCAAAATTTCTATCAGCAAGATATAAGGCTTGATATGAAATGAAGTTTCTTTTGCTTTTTTATCTTAGAGCCTGTTCATTTTATTTGGAAGTTGAGATTTTTGCAGTGAGCTTTAAAATGCCTATGTAGAAATTTGCTTCTCTGAGATCATCCCTGCAGATGAAACACTGCAGTGGTGGAAATGCACCTCAGTACACTGGTTTGAGGGCACACTTATCTGGCTGAGGAGAATTAGTGTGGGCTGTGGCTGACAGTTCTAAATACAGACAAGTCTCTGCAGTTTCTTCCCTGTTTCATTTCTGCTTCCTTTGTCCCCTTCTTAACTCCATTGATGCAAGTGATAACCTATCTGAACTCCCTGGACCCGAGTTTCACATTTTCTGTTCAGACTTCTAAAGCTGTGGCCAGGAATCTTCAGAGTTTTCTCCGGTTTCTGCCCAGCAACAGAGACAACTGTACCTGTCACAAGGACTGGAAGATAGAACAAAATCTACTAAATCTGAGAGGAAAAAAAGCTTCCCTTTTGTCAACGAGGCCTATAAACTTACATTTAGAAACCTCTGACCCCTTAGGATTTTATTTAATTCCACAAGAGCACCATTTTAACTTAACCCTCACAATGCATTCAGAGGTTATAAAGGGATACTTCTCAAGAGTACTCAAACTTTCATGGAGCAGGACTAGGGGACATTGCTGTGTCTGATTTAGCTAGCACTGACCCTTTCTCAGCAAATACACCTGCCTTATCTTCTCTCCACAGATCCAGTTTCTGCTCACTATTGTGCACACACTCAGTGCAGCTGTGAAGCCATGTGGATTCCCATTTGGCTGCCTCATGTTCCAGTCCTCCTACATGGCCACACTGGTCATCCTCTTCATCAACTTCTACATTAAGGTAAGCAGTCTTCTGAGAGCTCTCTGACAAAGATGGGGGAAAACAGAACTTTTTGGATAGCAGTCTGGGTGGACTCAGATGTAGAATGACCATCAGTGCTTAAAATATGTTAGTCTTAAAATATATACATCATTTAAGAATAACAGATACAGTCATGTCTGGGAGAGAGAGTTTCTCAGTAGTGATGACCTCCTCATGGCAGCTCAACTCTTCTGCACTTGTATAGCAGATGAGATACTGCATTTATTACACAGGAGGTCTGAATTTGCTTTGGTGGGCAAATTTTTGAGTCTTTCTCTTCCTTAGGGGGGGAAAAAAAATAGAGCTCTGTCTTTGCCTTGTTTATTTCAACATCTTTAGCAGGGAGTGCTCTAGCCTGCCTGCACACATAAAGCTTGTAGTGAACAAGGCTTGAAATCTCTTTTGACATTGAGAAGTATTACAGTAAGGCTAGTAAAGTAACATCACCCACAGTAGTGAAAAGGCTACTATACTCCTAATGCAGTCTGAAGCAAATATATACATCTGCATCAACGAACAGCAGACAAGCTCCATTTACAATTAGCCATAAGCAGTGTTTTGGCAGGCTTTAAGAGAATCCAAATATTTATTTTGGATTTTGCTTTTATAGACATACCGGAAAGCACCTTCAAGAACAGCTGTAAAGGAAACCCCTGCCACAACAGAAATCAAGAATGGTTTCCATAAGGACTACTTTGCTGCTGCCAATGGATTGCAGAATAATAAGAAGGCACAATAAGTATAGTGTTTCCTATGATTTTTTTTTCTAAAGAGAAAAAGAAGAAAAAAGACTGAATTACAAGCTTTAGCTTAAAACCTATTTGATTACATTTATCCGTTCTTTGTACCAGACACTTATTAATGTACTGCTATTTAGGTTTTAACAAAATGAGTAGAATCATTTGTCTTGTCAAAGATCAACATCAGAACAAAGAAAGCCATTTCTTTCTCATATGAAAAGGAAAACCTTTCTGATCTCTAATGCTGACACAAAAACGCCTTATGAAACACTTGCTGGATAAATCCATCAATGCCTTCAAAAGGTTAGGACTCTGTTCAGACTAACATGGTGAGCAGTTTCTGTGCATGTGAGAGGTCTTCAGGCAAGGCTTCACAGTGCACCCAGTACATCCAGCTGAACTGCAGCCAAGGCCAGGAAAACAAAGCAGGGGTGGCAGGAAAGGTGAGAATTGTACCTCTTCCATCACCATACCCCTCTTCTCAGCAATTCCCTAAAGCACACTAGCAAGGTAGCATTTGATCCTGTGGGAGCCCTGGGGAAGGACATGATAGAGGGCAGAGCTCAGGTGCACCATCCCATAGTTTGCAGGCAGTTGTGGCACCACACTCACTTGCTTTACACAAGTGCAACCTGATTCAAATGCCAGGAAGGCTGGCAGAAGCTTTCTGTTTCAGGGGGCTGGGCTGGTAGCCTCCGGCACTGCCCAGAATGGAATTCTGAACATAGAGCAAAACAAGTCACTTTGGATGTGCTAACTAAACAGGAGCTCCAGGTAAATGGATTTTGAAAGAACTAGGGTCATGCAAACTTAAAGCAGATAAGTCCCTTGAGTGTAAATGTGTGTAAAGTTAATCCTATACAAACACTGCTAATTCAAAGCAAACTGTTATGCTACATATTAATAGACTAGAAGATGCAGAAAATTTGTGAGTTCAGCAATGAGCCAAACAGGTTATACAGGAGTTTCTGTGGCAGGTGGACCTTACTCAGACTGGTCTCCGGCAGGAGAAACAGATGGGACTAAAGCACAAGCTGCTGGAGGGGAAGTAAGGAGATATCTGCTGTCTGCAGCTATAAAGGTGTCTCCCAACAGTCCATCACCATCTCTGTTGCTTCAGTTCACTGCATTTACCCCCACTTAAATGCTTAGAAATGAAGACTGCCCAGGGTTACTTCATGAGTCTGCCCTCAACCATTTCTCATTTAGCCCACTTAATTTCCTCTACTAAAAATAGACACAGACTTTTTTTTCCTCACAGTGAAGGAGTTCGGATCTCTTCCATTCTCGTGTATAAAATTCTCTTGACAAAAACAACTTTTGGAGTCACTCCAGCCCAGCAAGTCCCTTGAACTGAAGCAGTTCTGTAAAGGAAATATGTCCTCTCACTCCTATCACCTTGCAGAGTCCCACAGCAGGAGGAGGACAAAACACATACTTAGCCAACACAGAGGGCCCAAGCGGCCACAGAAGGCCCACATGTAGAAGGGGCTGTCCCAAATCTTGCTGTCCAATTTTTCCTCCACTTCTAGAGGGTCAGTTATCCCCTCCAGATATCCCCATTTAGATGATCTGCTGTCAGGAGGTCTTAGAGACTGCAGGCATAAAGGCAGGAGGAATGTTTATGCCAGGGAACAGTATGGACACAGGGCAGCCAGCCTCACCAGGAGAGACCACAGCCCTGAGGGCTCATGGATAGGAAGGAAAGAGGCTGAGGAAGTGGTACAGTAGGGGAAGAAGAAGAGATGGGGTTGTCCAGTAAAAGCAGGAGGAGAAAATGGCATGAAGAAGGGTGTCTTGAGTCAGAATTGTGCTTGACTCTGTGCTTGCAAGTCCTATTGAATGCCATCTGTCTCCAGCCAGTTCCAGCTCCATTGCAATGTGGAAAAAACTTTCTGCTCCAGCAGAAAACAGAAATTCCCAAAATGCTACAGCAGAAACAGCATGTCTTAGCAGCCTGACTGCTGAACTTCATCATCGTGAACTGGGTGACCAAAATAACTCCAATATTCAAACAAACACTTTCACACCACCACACCAGCCTAGATCTAACTGGTGTGTATTCACATTTTCTCCCCTCTTCATGAAGACAGTCATGAAACCTCACTTACTGAAAGTCAGTGTTTTGTTTTATTTAACACTCAATAAGGGGAAAAGCAGCCACCCAAAAGACAAAACCCAAACAAAAAAAAGCCAAGAACCCTGCATTCACAAAGCCTGGACACTGTATGCATATGCTGTTTCTCTCTGGCCCTTCCAGAACCTTTACAGGCATTTCTGATTGATACTGTAAAAATCCCAAAACATAAGAAATTAGTGGGTTTCACTGAGGGTGTTTACACAGCCCTGAGTAAAGGGAGAGCTTCAGAGCTCTAAAGAAGTCAGTTTAATACTGGAAGCCAGGGTAAAGGCAGAGGAATTTGAAGGAGCTGACAAGATAGTGAACAAGGCAATGAGCTGGACCCCTTCATCTAAGGCAGGCAACACAAGGGTTGTGTGGCCCAGCATGGGTTTTAGGCCGAGTAGAGTCCATAATCTTTTGATGGCAAGGCATGCGTTTGACTATCAAGGTGGAAAGCGTCAGCTGTGCTAAGTGTTGAAGTTTACTATGGCAATCAAACCCACAGATATTTTCTTTTGTTCTGTTGAAACCTCATTCAAAAGAAAAGGAAATAAATGCCTTACTTGAAAATTCAAAGGGCTGGGGAAAAAAAAAAAAAAGAAAATTAAAAAAAAAAAAAGGAAAAAACCAGATGGTCTCAGACCTTGCAGATCCAGATCAGCCAGGAAGGCTGGAATCAGGTATGTTTAAAATTCTTCAGATATGTCTTAACATCTTCAAAATGCCACAACTTTGAAGAAAGAAGCATTGACTTTTTAAACTGATTTTCCTGTAATACATAACACTGTAAATAAACAAATTTTACTATCAGACTGTCTCCGCTTCTCCTTAAGGCATCAAATTGGGGTGGTAACTGGTTACTTGAGACTGCTTTTGTTCTCCAGCTTTTTCAGAAGCATTTTAGTGCATTCACATCAGATTCAAAAATAATCTCCATAACTTGATACAGCACCTTCACTGGTATTAGTGTAAAGCTTCCATTCAGTTTTTTTGGCCCTCTACCTATAAAAATGTGGGCTTTTGAACAACGGTAAAATTGAAGTAGAGAACTCCTTTGTTCAAAGCTTGTACTTGCCCATCAAGTCCTCATTTGATTATCAGGTTGTTTTCACTTGGAACATGATGGTTGAAAACATGGGAAAGACAATAGAGAAATCAAGATGTCAAAAATAAATCTCAGGATCTCAAAAATAAAAATTCTTTCAGATTGAAAATACACAATAGCTCTTAGCTGTTCCTAGAAACACGTCTATTTTCCAGTGCATTACTCTCTTAGACACAGTTCTACTGCCTGCAGAAGCAGGACCTTTCCCTGTGTGCTCCAGCTAACCTCAGCATGCCTTAGCAATAGCAGGGTGGGCTGTTCCTGGGCCAGGGTAAACTCCTCTGCCCATTTCCAGCTACAAAGGACGTCCTTTTTCTGGCTTTATGCAGCCTTGACATGAATTAGCTGTAGTCTTTGGATGGGCCACAGCACTGGCACAGAATGTGCAGGTAAACAAGCACTTGGCACAGCATCACCCCCCAAAAGAGATGCAGCATAAATAGCAGGGGTCAGTTTAATATTAAACCGTACTTAGAGCTTAAAATACATAAAGCAATTCTCCTTAACCAGAACTTTTCTATTTCCCATTTCTTTTTCTGGGTATTGATGCATAATTTTTGCACCTCAGCACCTACATCTTTGTTGTTCTGGTTCAGAAGCGTTAAGGTGTCACAGACATATTTTATGAAAAATCCTTTTGCCAGGATTTTTTCACCTGAGAAGCTGAGAGGCCTTAGAAACAAAATGTAAGCAATAATTATCTGCTGCTGTGGGATGTGGCAGGTGCATCTTCGATTGGTCTCATGTGAGTTGTTTCTACTTGATGACCAATCACAGGTCCAGCTGCGTTAGGACTCTGGTCAGTCACAAGACCACTCCCGGCACAGGCCCCCGAACACCATTGCCAGCCCTTTTCCCTGGCAAACAAAACTCACCAGTCCAGGTTCCTGATGGCAGATTGCAGGAGCCACTTGGCACTGTCAAAGCAGCCCAACTTGCAAGTGGTGCCAGCTTGAGTCTGGGAGGCATCCTGAGCAATGCAGAATTTCAGCAGCCAGCCTTTATAAATTTCATTCTTTTCCTTTCTTTGCTAGCCTTCTGATGAAATAAGTTCTTCTATTATTTTAGTATAATTTTAGTATTTAATTTTCTTTCAATATAATATATATAATAAAATAACAAATCAGCCCTCTGAAACATGGAGTCAAGATTCTCATCTCTTCCCTCCTCCTGGGACCCCTGTGAACACCACCACATCAAAGCAACTGAACAGGTTGAAAATTGAGCTGTACATATCTGCACTGAAAGGAAGAAAATAAAAGAAATATCTGGCTTAATAGCACTTTAAAAAGCACGAAGCAGGAAGGGAAAAGGAAATCTGCCAAGGTCAGCTACCTACCTTCCAAAAGGTAATTTTAGAACAACCCAATTACACATCTGTTGCAGAAACCAAATGGACTTCAGACCATCAGGAGGTTTAAGGTCAAACATGTTTAAATGACCCAGCAGTGCAGGAAGTGGTGTGAGATGGGCTGTCCAAAGTCAGAACATGTCATTTCTGTCCCAGATGTGGTCTCCAAACACTTCTACTGCCTACAGATGGAAAGACCATTAGTAAAGACCAGAGTTTTCACCCTAGGTAGTTCACAGGTTATCAAGCTGGAACACATTGAACCTCTCAAATGCTAAAGTGTTTCATATGAAGGGATAGATGAGTGCAGGGGTAAAAGGTATTTAAACAGTGTGACATCCCTTTCTGCTCTCCCATACCCATCATTAAAACACCCTTTTAGGGTTCAGACTTTTCCAATAAAAGAGTTAAAACCAAATGTAAGTGCATACAAATACATTATGGTAATTTTGACTAAGTAAGGAACCCTGATTTTTCCTTTATCCATGCCCTATGAAGTGCTCAACGCTCACCTTCCAAGCTTTACGTGGAGATGCAACAATAAGAGATACAAAAATGCACTCTAAGTTATCTAGTAAAAAAACTTAGATGAAAAGTATTCCTAACTTTTTACAGTTAGAAGAGACACCAAGAGAGCCTTCTACCAATACACATGAAGAGTGAGGAAATGTGTAGAAACGCTTGTTTTGCTACATCTACTTCACAGCGCTGACAAAGCTTAAACACTTAGCAGCTTGAACTTAACAGAGCAATGAATCCATCCAAAACATCTGACAAAAAAAAATTAGAAAAAAAAAATTATCAAGCATTACTGTCATAGTTTGGAAAAAACCCACACCTTAAATCAGAGAGAGACATCCCATCTCATCCTCTTCCTATTTCAAACCTTCCCTCTGGGCAGCAAACTGCTTGGAGATGCAGATGAAGGAGCCTAAATAGGCCAACACCCATCCCAAAGGAGGTGACGTGCCCCGAGGGTGCGAGTTCTCAGCGCTTTCTGTGGCTTTGCCGGATTCAGTGCGCAGGAACAACCGCGGTGCAGGCAGCTCATTTCGCTTCTTAGGTCTGCTTCACATCAAGCACCTTGATAGCCCAAGTTGCATTGTCATATTGGGCCAGGTAGTGAGGAATAAAAGCAAAGAATACAGGCATTTATGTGGGAGTTACTGGAAGGCTTACCTTGGAACTGAGGAGTGGGAGCCACGCAGCACAAGGGATCCCTTTACATTCACCAGTGTGAGTGAGCTCTGGATCACAATAAGAATCAGCAGGGCAGTTCAAGCCTCATCACACTCCTACAGCCAGAACCTCGCATTACTACTGAAGTAGTGAAAGCCCCAAACTCAGGACCTGGCTTATCCAAGCAGTAGGATAGTGATGGGATCAGATTATTCAGGTTGATATCTTAAAGCCTGTTTTGGTTAATGACACTGCTGAGGCCATTAGAACATACCACCACGCCAGTGGGACCAGAGCCTGCTGAAAACTTTTTGCATCTTGCCAAGATGCAAAACTAGTTTTACCAGAGTCAAGCACAGCTGCTCACAGAGGTTGCAGCTTCATTTCCCAGAAGTCATGGCTGCTTCAGCTGAGTGCTTTGAGAGCCTAGAATCAAACAGCAGCTGCAAGGACAGTGAAGAGTAGCAGGAGGATGCAGTGTAGCCAGGTCACTGGGGCTAGCCCTCAAAGAAACAAGAAAAAGCCAGTGGTCGTAAAACCAAGACTTCAGCCCTTCACATTAGGAATACCAGATGTAGACCAGTAGATCTGAACCTTTGGAAAGGGCAGGGTTGAAGAGGTCTTTTCTTTTAAACCAACCCAGGAAGAAAGTACCAAGTGCATCTTGATGTGGATGAAAAAACTTCAGCTCATGCCAACCCTAGTTAGGACTACTTAAGAGAAAGAAATAAGTGTAAAATGGTAATGCAATGGCAACAGCAGCTTCTTGCCATTCTCTGTGCTGGTGCTACCCTGTGTTACCTTCTCGAGTAGGAACAGCATCAGCCCTATTTCAGTTATGAAACAAACCGAGTCAGGGTTTGGGCTTTTGTAACAAAGGTACATTTTGTGCAGGGGAGGATTCCCTCAACTCTAACCCATACAGCAATCTGAGGTTGGTTCTCTAAGAAGATAGAAACCCAAAGCTTGGAAATCTGCCACGTTTCCACAAATTCATTAAGGTGCACTCACACTAGTGCTGTTTTTGCAAGAACATATTCTCTTGTGAAGAGCAACTATATTCTGGGGAACTCTGTCACATTCTGTCACAGCAGAGGACAATATTAATAAGCATGGGTTATCTGCTGCTTACTTTCCAGAGACCTCTGATGCTATATTATCTAATCCTAGCATCATTCACTGTATTCTGAACTCTTCTTGGAGCCAAAAGTCGCTGGTGGCAAAAATTCTCCTGCTTCACTTCCCATTTTCTGTTCAGTTCTCTGAATTTCTTGCCCCCTGCAGTCCCCAGTTTGCCCACAGGCATCTGGACAATAGATCCCTTTCTGCTTTCAGCTCTGCAATCCAGAATTGAGTGGCAATGGTGTCAAGCCAGCCGCTCCCACGCTTATATGCACACAGGAGAGGCTATACCTACCACATCCTACACAAGGTACACAGAACTCTAGAGTACCCTTCCAGACACCCACAGTGCATCAATTTGAAGGAAAGAGTGAGATTGTTATTCTATGCAAACAACTTTTTACTTTGAATCAATTGTTAAGCGCTTTTACACTCGATAAAGGTGTTAGCAGAACAGTCAAAGTAAGCCAATATATCCCTCAATTTGATGGCTATATCATTATCTTTAGTTCATTTTTAAAATTTCTTTGATATATAAAGGACCCAACCTTGCAATTTTTCAGAAAAACTTGTTATCAAGACAGAGATTACAACTGGACCACTTAGCCCTATATATTCTTTTTAGGCCAAAAAAAGGCTTAACATAAGGCTTCTTCCTCCTCTTTTTTCATTTAAAATAGACTAACATCCTTCGCAGAACCATCTTCTCTATGCTGCACACAAAGTGCTCAAATACCATGAGCAGTAGTGAGTTCAGGGCTTTGCTAGTCAGAAGGAACAATGAACACATTTTCTTCTTCCTTCTTCACTGAGTGTTCATGCT
The DNA here is from genome assembly GCA_039654755.1 of Calcarius lapponicus. Classification (NCBI taxonomy): domain Eukaryota; kingdom Metazoa; phylum Chordata; class Aves; order Passeriformes; family Fringillidae; genus Calcarius; species Calcarius lapponicus. Next base: position 51,836,044 of record CM077464.1, on the reverse strand, counting down.
GCAGGGAAGAACAAAAAAAGGGTGAGAGAAAACATTGCAAAAATGTATACAAACATTGAAACTGTTCAAGGTAAGAAATTGCAAAGATCCTGGAAGCATATTTAGACTCAGCTTTTAATTCTCAAGCACCTACCCTGGAACAAGTGCTGCAGGATGAGCAGCTCCCATGACACAAGTGCTCCCTGCTGCTCTTTGAGTATCCTTATTCAGGAGCACCTGTGTCCCTCAGCAACTCAACACTCATAATGGAAACTTCTCCCTTTGGAAAGGCTCGGGATTTCAACTTTAACTGCTAAAATATACAAGCCCTTGTTTTTCAGCATCTTTTCTAAAATCCCAGGCTCAGTCCATTGTGGTGACCACAGGCACAGGTGTTCCTTCAACACAAGGAGCTTTCTCAGCCCTGTGAAGTGCAGGCACATGGCAACCCACACGCAGCAGTAATCCACCAATCTTACTGCAGAAGTGCTAAACTCCCAAAGCCATCAGATCTGCACATAGACCTGGAACAGCAGCAGTAGCAAAAAATCACATCCATGTGATGGGGTGAACCAGATGGAAACTAAGCATTGTATCCAAGTTAGCAAAGTATTTGTCTACATTTACAAATTAAAACAAGGGCATAAAGTAGTGATTAGACTCTGGAGAGCTTAAGAACTTCAACAGAATATTTAACCAGGTTGTAAGTTAAATAAAAAAAAGATTGTTTTTAAAAATTCAAACTTGAATTCGTCACGGCTAGAAGTTATCAGACCTAAGGAGCAGATAAGAGAATGCATGCAAGGCATTGTTAGACTGCACAGCCCTTAGCCACAGGCTGTCATGGATGCATAACTCCAAGGGCAAATGCATTGAGGGTCACAAACTACACAGAAACTGCCCCAGAGTGAGAACCCAGGAGAAACATCACTACCTGATGGTCCTTGTCTTTGCCCCAGGCAAGTACTGTGTGACCTCTTCCCCTTGTCAAATTTCTTTCTCAATGCCTTCCATGCATCAGGGCCAGAACTCCCACAAAGAACAAGCCCCACAGATCAGCCAACCAAAGGCTTCCCCTCTCAGGACTTCAGTTTCATTTTGTCACTTCTGAAACCAACCAGTCAGGCCAGAACTCAGTCTCCCATCCATAGGGAGCTGCTTTTGTATCACACATACCATTGTATTCTGGACAGCATCAGCAAAACTCTTTGCTGTTTCACCCAGGGCTGAGTCAACTGATTCAATTCTGAAAGAAAAATGATCATAGCTGGTTTTTCATGAAGCACTTACTGGTGAAGTTTGAACAGATATACTTACCACCAACAATAAACCTGAGAATGGCAGGTTTTTGCTCAGCATTTATGCCAACAGTGTCTTTAATACAGAAAATGATCACCTCCTTCCACCTCCTCTGACCCCTAGACACAGTCACGTTGAGAGGATGCATTGCATGTTGATCCAGATCCTGGTACAGCTCTCCTGAGCAAGGTTCCTCTCCCACACAACTTCCCTCATTACACTCTAATCCCAATTGAAAACCCTCACAAGGCTGCAAAAGCTCCATCAGTGGACACCAAGTGTAGTGGTGTTCAACAAGTGAAGATGCCATACTAGGTTTAGAACCCTTTCCCATCTATCAGCAAGGGTACCACCAGCCTAACCAGTGCCCTCTATGACTATCAGAGGACTTGTGAGCATGCAGGACATCTGGCAGAGATGTACCTTTCCTTTTGCTGGTTGTAGAACGTATTCAGTTTGAGCAGCTGCGCATTCCAGAAATCCTAAAAAGACGCCAAAGAAATCCCGTTAACTGGGAAGAGGCCCCTTTTTGGGCTGGCACACAAGAAGCTGTACACACCAGTGCTTCTTTCTCCATGGCTGCCAGAATTTGAGTTTCCTTCTCAAGGTCAGCAAGCGCTTCAACAACCACCTTCCGGAAGGTCTCAAATTTATTCAGCCTAGTGTTGGAAAGCAGAAACAATTTTGCCACTTTAACGTGCAGTCACACAAGGTGGACAACAACTCCTTCAACACCAGAACTACCTTGAGGCAGAGGAAAATTTCACTGCTGAGCTACATGGGGCAGATTTGTTCTCAGATTTGTCACAGAGCATGTGAACAGCTGCACCAAAGGCACACTGCAGATAAATACGGCTCAACAGTCCGTCCCAAACAGCAGCCAGTAACAGAGGATTGGGACAGAGCATACACATGAATTCCCAGTGCAACACTTGCACTGCATGCTTTCTCAGCCTCTAGGGAGTTCAGCAGAGATTTCCTGTGCTGAAGACCTCTTTAAGGTCCCTTTCAACCCAAGCCATTCTATGATTCTATCTTGACACAAACAGAACAGCCTCTATGGATTTTCCTGCCTTAGCTTTGATATGTACAAGGATGCCAGCAATTTCTAAACCTTAAGAAGGGTTGTGGCTGCAATATCCTTATTGCCTTGGGTTTGCCACCATTCCCAGCTGCATTGAGGTAGGAAAAGTTTGGCACAGCCCTGCATCCACTATCCTGTGATCCTGGTTACATCCAAGTTACTTACTTGGCAACCAAGCATTGAAGCATCTCACTGCCATCTACACTTATCTTCCACCACAAAACACCCCATTTTTTTTCTTTTGGAACTCCAACTTCTCCATGTACCTTAATGACAGCAAATTCTGCTCATAGAGGTCCTATTGATACCAGGGATTTTTGACTTTAAAGGTTATTATTTTATACTACATTTGATCTAAATCCTAAAAAGTGAATGTGCAATAGATACAGAGGCCTGATACACTTACAAGTACAGTATAGGATGTAAGTATCTCACTTATACCAAATTAATAAATATTAGAATTGATTTTTTTTAATCTAGCTCCTATCTAAGAAATTCAGGATCTGAGAAATTCCTTTTCTTCTCCTCCACTTCATTAAGCAAGTCACAGCCTGGCTTCTTTCTTAAAAGATTTAGAAGTTACTAAGTTGACAACTAGAAGACAGTCCAAGGACTGCTCCATCAACGGCTTGTAACTCAATCTTGCTTTGCATGAATTAGCCCATCCTCTCCTTCTACAGGAAAATTAGGATCAATCCCAGGAGTTATACTTCTGAAACTCTTCTTGCATTAAAAAAACCAACCCCCACACAAACCATAAGCCATGCAAACCATAAGCACAATATTCAGCTCTCAGGTTGGCTTTCCCTATCAACCAAAATTGACACAAAATTTAAGCTGTTTTCAGCCAGCCCAGAAACTTACCTGCACTTATGTATCTGGTTCAGCAGGGCAGACAAGTTCTTCTCTGAAGATCTCAGGGCATCTTGTGTGTTGGTCTCAATCCTTTTGTACCGGGACTAGCCATGGGATGCACAGTTAGGGATAGGCAATAGCCCAAGTCAAAACCTAAAAGTCTAGCTTGCAAAACCTTTCCCTGGAAAATATGTTCCTTGGCAGGAACTTTCCATTCATCTTTGCGGAAACCATCTTAAATCAAATTTAATCTGCAGCAAGATGACACACATCAGTGCTGCAGATATGCCCTGATTTAATTCAGTCACAGTAGTTACACCAACAAGCCTCAATGTAACCTATGTGACTTCAGGGCAGTGTTGTGTTAGGAAAAACCTAATTAAAATTTTCTTTGTCTTCCCTGTAACACTTCTCAGAACATATAAGTTCTGTAGAATACTTCTAAGAGCTCCAGACTAACAGACACTGCCATCAAAATCCTGAACACAAACGAAAGATGGGATATTTGCACCAACTCTCCCTGAGATAAAAAGGTAATTTCTCATAATATGATCAATTGCCACCCACGTTGAAAGAGCTCACATTACCCAGAGCAATTTCTTCAGTTGGCCAATAAAGCTTTCAAAGGCAAAAATCACTCCTGAATCACTCAAGTCTTCATGGAGCATCTTGGAAAAGAACACATCATCTAGACTATTGTCCATTTCCCGACCTGGGAGGAAGCACATGGCCAGTTAGCATTATGCTGGAAAACTTCCTGGAATGTAAGCCTTCCTGCTACTGAAGGGATTGTCATTCATGTGTGCAACAACTTCTGTTGTTAGAGAGCTGGAATTTTGGGTTTGTTCTCCTAGAGCTCACAAGCAGGAGGGAAACTGGCTCAAAAATCCCCAGACAAATTCTTGTTAGAGAGCAGCAAGGAAAGATAGGCACAACAGAGGAACACAAGGAGCTATCTACAGAGACTGAGGCAAATGCACAGAATAAAGGCAGAAAATAGTCAGGCCATCACTGCTTCTGTCTTCTACTTATACGTTGCAAGGAAAGCCTGATCCTCTTGTGCTCAGAGTTAGCAGTATTTTGCAGTTATTTCATCCATTACCTGCATGCTTTTTTTCCAGCTCCTGTGTTTAATGGTTTTTTAATAACCCTGGAAAGTCATACTCAGAGTAGGAAGTGTAGATGTCATGAAGAAGCCAACCAAGTGAAACCCAAATTTCCTTATTCACACCTCTACAGACACAGTATCCACTGCCATTGGCAGCGCTGCAATATCTCCTAATTTTCACTTTTGGATTTTGGAAAAGTTGGCCTCTCTACAAATACATCTCTTCAAGCTTCCATGTGACTGATTTCTACCACAAGAAAAGAAAAGCTGAAAGCATTTAAGCACTTCACCTTAATTACCAACTGGATTTTACCTTTCTGGATCTCCACTTCCTCTTCTACTGAATCAGAAATTTTCTTTGGTGTATGGTTAATCTCAGAGGGCAAGTGCTTTTTCTCCAAACTAGAAAATTTAGGCTTTTTTATGACAGTGCCACTCAGTGTATCTAGAAAAAGATTAGAAGACGTTTCAGAAGAAATCTGTTCTTTTGCATGAGGTACATGACAGCGCCTGCTCAAGGAGAAACCATCACTGGAATTACCAATGCTTCAGAAAAGGAGGCAGCCTCATTTTATGGTCTGGCATCACACAGGACAGGATAAGACTTCACCCGCAAGCATCTTCCCTAGCAAAAGCAGGGAACTAGCCTGCCTAGTGTTATACAGGTATTTGGAAAATTTCCATGTATTTGGAAAGTTTCCATGTCTCCATCCTTAAGATTAAGAAATTCCTTTCTTAGCCTAGTGCTATTCTAATCATCAAAAACCTCTGGTGTCCAGCTTCTTCACATTCCCTTTTCCAACCCAAGTTCTCAAACTGCTTATGAAGAAAATTTTTGAAAATAAAATTGAATCAATCCAAATCCAAGCTGCAGAGGATTTGCAGTCTCTGCTTTAGGGAAAATTTGCTAAAACCCAAAGAAATAAACTAGGCCCCATCTTTTTGTCTGACTGTGCACTTTTTCTGAAATCAGTAAATTGTCTGACAAATCATCTCCCTGGAGTCTCCATAGGGCAGAATGGAAGGTGGGGGGGCCCAGAACAAGGGAGACAGTCAGACCAAGAGAAGCACCATGGAGTAGATTTAAAGTTCACAGAGAGAGTCCAAATGCAATCAGAAACCACACCTGAAACTTCTGAGCATAATCCTGTTTATGCCTTTGCATGAAAACAACTCCAACTGTAAGGCTGTACAACAAACAGTGATAAAAATGAAGTCCTCAGCATCTATCTTTTCCCCCAGAATTAAACAGATGTGTTATTGGAGTGAGGGTGTATTCAGAAAAGGCTGGGCAGGTAAAAGATACATTGGGAACACAGAGCCAGCTCATGAGAAAAGGGGTGCTTTTGTCCAAGACCAAAACTTCAGTGACTCACTCCATAGTCACAACAGTAACTTGGACTCCTAGAACTACATCAGGACTGAGAATTATTAGGATGAAAACAACCCCACTGCTGCTTGACTTGCTTGAAGTTCAGCTGTTTCCAACCACAAAGAGACTGTGCTGTACTTTTGAGTTAGTTTATGAAAGTTCAGTTTCATAAAAAAAAAAAATCCTGATATGCCACTAACTTATTAAAAAAGCTACAGCAGTAATAAGCATTATCCAAGTCTCCATTTAACAAATGCTTATAGCAATGGTTTACATCCATGTTCTTAGGTATAAAAAACCTCAGCGACTTGAAGGGATGCTTGTTTTGTTTAAACTGAAGTTGCAGTTCACTTCTGAAACATTACAAATTGCCTTTTGTGTGTCTCTTGGGTCATCAGCTTGTAAATCTACACTACAGGTCCCCCTATAATCAAGGACAGGTTTTAAGAGTTGGCAATGAATTCAGGAATGTATGTAAAAGCATACATTCTGTCGTGACAGCATGTATGTAAAAGTATACAGTCTGTCATGATATTCAAAACAGAGAAACAGAATTCAGAAAAAAAAAAAAGAGCAATCTCAAAAAAGTCTGGGTTATTTTGTCTTTGAAAGAAAATAACAGCTTTGGCATTGCCTCTTTCTGCTTTTACTCAACTCTTCCGTGTTATCAAGAGTAACAAACCTGAGTCCTTCCGCTTGCTACTTTCTTCCTCTCTTGATAATTTGGCAGGTGTACTATGAAACTTCTAAGGAGAGAAAGGAAACAAAATGAGAAGGTACCCACCCTGCAGACAAGCTGCCAGGATCTAGTCTTGTTATGGGAAGCAAAGGGACACAATCGCTGGCTTCAGGCAGAGGCAGCCTGAGAGCAGGCTGGGAGGAAGATAAGCGCTGCATTCTGCACCTGTGTGGCTTTCTCCACGTCACTGGAAGGGCTGCTGCCAGGCACATCAAGTAGCAGTGGACTCCCTACAACATCATCTGAGAGCGTTTCATCTGTGTGAGAGAGTAAGAAATGACACAGGCAACAAAGTTTGAATCCTGTATTGGCTGGAAATCTCAATTTAATGACACAGAAAATAAAACCCAAGCCCTCTACCATCTCCTTTATCTTGTCACACAGGGAAGAGGTGGTGCCTCAGACTCAGTCCAAAGGCTGTTTTCTTAGTGGTTGTCAGTTCATTCCTTCACCTCTCAATAGCATCAGCTTATCTTCTCCTTGTACAAGAGACTATCTACACAGACAGTATCTACCCCTCATAGCCATCACAAAGAAATATCACAAGGCAAATATTTATGGGAAAAATGTGAAGGAAAAGTGGCAAAATCAAAAAGAAAAACCCATCACCAAAAGAACTCATCCAAAAAGTACAGACCCACACATATCAAAACTCTTCTAATGCACTGAAGAATATTAAAATAAAAATACCAGCAAGATTCACTGTGGGTAAATCATCTCCCTTTGAGCCAAATGTGCTTTTTTTCCTTAGTGTCTCCTTTTGAGCTCTTTGCCTTGATTCTCCCTCCTAAAACAAAACAAAGTCTAAGCCTTATTGAAACATTACTACAGAAGTAGAGGTTGGGGTGTTGTTTTGGAGGGAGAGTTTTGGATGAATGGTTTGGTTTTTAAGTACACTAAGAGTGGATATATACATTAAATATGCCTACCATACTGGTGGCTCTATCCAGCACCAAAGGAGACCTGTGCCCTGAAGTTCAATGCATGCAAGAATTCTCCCTTTAGGCATTTGAGATGTACATTTGATGATGTTTTCCATAAGCAGAATAGAAGCATTGTAGTCAAGAAAGAAAAGTTTTCCAGGGGAAAATAAAAGCTTTTCATGTGACTACTAGTTCTGCTTTTAGTGTGACTACTAGTTCTCGGGATTTTTTTCCCAGACTGTCTGTATTTCAAATATGTATATACAAATATACATACACACACACACATATATATATATTTGATATGTAGCATTTAACAGTTGTTTCTATGAGGTTTACCATGTTTTCCTAAGATCTCCTCCATTGGACCAGGAGAGTCTCAACAGCACTTAGCAGACGAATCTCTCCATCAGAGCATTCGAGAATTAAAATAATACCAGTTTATTTAATTCTCATTCATTGGTACACATTTTACATCCATAATGTTTTTAAATCTGAGGCACTAAAGCATGACACCCTCTTACCTTCTTTGACTCGTAGTCGCTGCCACTACTTGCAGAAGATACTGGAAGCACTGCAAGAAGAAGAGTTTCCCTGGTTACTGGCAATATAAAGGGTGCACTTTATCCAGTTAACTGAGCCACAGTGCAAACCTTTTCAGTTTTGGTTTTCTAGCCATTTACAAGATAAAATTCCACAATACTTCCATTAAATTTCAATAAAAGGCCTTTCTCTAACAAAGACAGAAGCAATGATGCACACATACACAACTCGCTGTGCCCCAAGCAGCCAAAAAAGTTTAAAAAAAAAAAGAAAGACAGGCTCAGCATCTTGTCTGACAGTCCCCAAGTCCCAGGCAAGGCATGTGGGCTGACACTGCAGTCACAACAACTGCCCTGGAAAACCAGTATAAAGAAAAATTTGAAGCTCAACTTTCTCTTGCTTTTTAATCCCTGGAGAATCCAACAGCTACCTCCTGGAGTGGGAGAGAAACATTCCATCTCATTCAGGACAATTTGGTTTCCATTTGGTGGTCACAGCAGCACACAGCCCTGGAGCATGGCTGCAGGGGAGGTCTGCTGCTGCTCAGGCCCAAGCAGAGAATACTGTCAGAGAGAATCACATCTGACACTCAGAGGATGATTGGCTAATTACTGCATAAACAGGGGAGCAGAACGCCCTGGTCTGCAAATTGTGAGGATTTTCAAGGTTTACTTGCCAAGTCAGTGATGTTTCTGGGGAGGTGAGGAGGAGGAAGCTGCAGGGAGGAGGTGTGGCAGCTTCAGAGAGATCTTCCTCCTAGTGCAGTGAAGAGCATCAACACAGCCATCAGCTCTTGAGCACCATCACAGAGAGGGCTGCACCCACAGAGTTTGTTTAGGTGCCAAACATCCACCTGGACATTTGAACCCAAATTTGGGAAGGGGGACAGGAGCCCAGTTCAAGCACAAAGGTTTGCAATGCCTCTCCTCCATAGGGTACCCCATGCTGCTGGCCTCAAGCCTGCTCTCTCCCACTCAGGAAAGCCAGGATTTGGCCAAACTCTCCTTTTTCAAGCCATCACCAGCATTTACTTTTCTGCAGCACAGTATGTCATGCATAGCTAAGTGTCAGGAGGGCACTAAGCTTACCTTTTAATTTACTTCTCACCCTGGGTCTTTTTCGGGTATAGTCAACAGATTTTGGCACAGGCTGTATCTGAGAGTCAAGGATCCAGCTTTTCTCACTCTTATCAGGGCTTGTATTTTCATTGTTACTTTCAGAGAAAAGGTGTTTCCTGTAACTGGACTAAAGACACAATTAAGTCCTTCTCACTCAGAAGCCCCTCAGCCATTCCATTTCAGCTGCTACTAAGTTATACCATTTCTTCCACCCCACAGTACAACGTGAAAAGCTGTGAAATCTGCCAAAACAGCCACAGCCAGCTGTTGAAACAGCTGTGTAAAAACACCAAGAGGCAGATGCTTCACTTTTGCCAGCATGGGGTTTTTACATTATCCTCCTTCCTTGTCTCTCCCTCTCTCCTGTGCCTAAAATAAGAGTGCTCTTGCAAGGAGAAAAGGCTCAGTGTGTCTGAGCTGCATCCAGTGGCACGTCAGGGGGGAGCAGGTAACACAGACAATTCACTAGCTGGTCTGGCAGTGATGGTGCACCCTGATCACTGCTTTCAAAATGACAGACAGTATTTAGAGGCTGTCAGAATCACATTTCTCCAACTCTGCACTGAGTAGGCCTTAAACTTCAGCTTCTTTATGGGTGGAACACATCTGTGCAGGTAGAAACACACAGCATTCAAATAGGCAACAATCAAAGGCTCTGGGAAGGCAAAAGCACAGACAACCTACCTGCCTTCTCTCAAGAGTGCTTGATTCCTTGCTCTTGCTTCTTGTTTCATAAATCCTGCCAAGTAACGCAAAGGCCCAGATTAGGGTAGCAAACACAGCAACGGCACACCACAGCACTGTGGCATGGGCACAGACAAATAGAGGGGGGCAGGAGGCCCCTTAAGAGCTCAGCAGAAGAACCAAACTGTTAAAGAGCATAAAGTAGCCAAATTTTTCTTTGCCTGGATTTTGAAAGTAGCAATTCAGTGATATCTAGAAATCAGCATATTTTAAAATAGAAATCAATCTGCATACATAGAGGTGGCAAGTTCCTGAGAGCTTGCTATGACTGGAAGGCAGCCAAAGCAAGGCAAGGAGTTTAAGCATTTTTCAAAAATTAAATCAGTCATTTTTGCACATGGTCAGAAAAGGATGATGTTTAAGAGTTAAAATCATATTATTGTCAAAGTTGACAGCAGTCACTAGTCTCTCCAGTAACCTTTATATTCTCAGGTACTAATTAAAATATTTGTATCAATAACATCCACAGATAGCGTGGTAGCTAAGCAAGGAACTACTTTATTAAAAAAAAAATCACACACCCTTTTGGATCCTAACTTAAAAGATGTTAACCAAAGCTATGAACCCTTATTCACATAGCAAAAGGTTCATAAACACTGAATATAATACTGTACCTCTGATTTTGTGAAGAAGTGTTCTGGGCAAGAATCTTTCCTTTGGCTTCAGCAACCTGAAAGCAGAGAGTTGTCTTAGAGCCCAGTTACCCCATAAAATACTTTATATATTGAAAATAGATCAAAATTCAGAAAGGAAATGGATTACCATTCCTGCTCAAAAATGTCACTTTTTAATGGAATAGGATTTGTTGAATGAAATGGTGTCATAAATTATAATAGACAAACAGCTGAGCCTTAAACAGAATTCCTTTCTCTTTTCCTTGGTTTATGAATAATGCTCATTTTAAGCACCAACATCACAAGACATGTCACTTGAATCAATAGCAGCGCTGGCAGCAGCACTATAAGCACAGTGCAGGGCCCCTGGGCAGCCCTGGGACAGCTGCTGGGACCGGGGCTGGGTGCCGTGGAGCAGGGATTTATGCTGACACCCAGTGGCAGTAGCTAGGATCGGGCCACGTCCAGTTTATAACGGAGAATTTTGGGATGTTCCATTCAGCACCCATTGCCTCACAGCCGGCAGGTGCCAGTGACAGCCCCCACATCAGGGAAGAGGCTGAAAGCCAAAAGGTTTGTCCAGCACAGCCACCTTGATGGAATCCGTCAGGAGCAAGTTCACAGCTTCCTGGGAAGCCCACACTGGGCAAAGTTTCAAAGCAGTCAAAGTGATTAATTTTTATTCCACTCCCCCGCCCCCTTTTTTATTTTTTTTTGAGAGCCCGCAAATATTAAGTCAAGCAGAATTCTCCACAAAAGTTTTGCGAGGACTGAGTTTTAACCAGGGATTCCCAGCTTGCAAAGCACAGCCTGAAGGGGATTTCAGTCTCTTCTATTTAGGCTAGGAGGACAAAGTGAATGCTCAGCAATCTGCTTTTGGTATTCAGTAAGGCACAGAGGTTGGCCTTCAATCACAGAGACATCCCATGGCCTCACTGAAGCAGCAGCTCAGATGTCTGTTGGTGTTATCGTACATTACCCATCACAAAATTCATGCAGTGATAAGCATTCTTGCCACTCAAAAAAATCCATTTCCACCACACAAAGAAAACAAAAATCTCAGGTTCCCAGTTGTCTGTCTCGCTATAACAGCGTGTCCATTTCTGCAGTAAATGATGTCCCCTGCTTCAAGTTCCTACTCCATTAGGTGCTGAGTTTCTATCTCGAGTTTACCTTTTCACGACTTGAGGAGTCTGAGTTTTCAAAGTCATAGACGTCCTTCCTGCAAGACAACATAAATATGGCAGTGATGTACAACAGTGAAGAATGACCCTATAGAATTCCATTAACAATAGGGAGGTGATAATGTGGTTTCTTTCTAAGCCCCTCTCCTCAGATACCTTGTATGCCTAAAAATGTTGTTTTCTAAGCTTCTAAAAAATACTTGCTCCTTTTCTACTTAGTATTTTTGCTGTCTGTCTTGATTCTCACTTTTTTAAACAGTAACTGTTTTAAGAAATATTCAAAACTTAGAAATTAACCTATCTCTGTTTATGTAGAGGATATTTTCTTCTCAGATCGCCCATAGTAGTACATGGCAGGAAGAAGTAATGAGTGGAAATATAACATCAGAAGGATTTCAAAATTATCTTTTGAAAATTCTAGTATTTAATATTTGTTCTCCAATCTCTTCTCTGTGTACACCTAGATCTTGTTTTCATGCCCTCCAACATTTAAACTTAAGTGTAGTTTAACAGCTCTCTCCAAATCGTAACTATTTCAAAAAGATACTACAACAATTGCTAAACATAGAGTACATCTTCTTTTTACTAGTAAAAGAATGGGAGGACTAAAGAGCTGAGATCTTTGCCAAAGCTTCCCGAAGGAAGCAAACACTCATTTCCAGACGGAACACTAGAGGGAGCAAAATGACCAAACTAAGAAGTTCTTCACCCTTAACTTCTACACTGCTGCTCCTGTTTTAAAACCGGTATTTGCTGCATCAAATTGTCTTAAAATACACAAACCAAAAAACTTATGAAGCCCTACATCAAGTTTTCCTATTCTGACCTACAGTCAGTCAAAATCATCTAAGCACTTGGGGTTTTGAGAGGTTTTTTGAGCTGAGAGACTGCAGGCTGAAGCAGGACTCCCATGGAAGCCCCAGAACAGGAGCAGAGATCTCACACACAGCTCATCTGCTCTCCTGCTCAGCAGAAGGCATTAACTTGAACACAACACTTGGCAGAGTGTAGGAGGAGGGTTCAACAAGGCAGACTTTTAGTGCTACAGGTTGCATAGAGCCCCCAAAACCTCAAGTCCCCAGGTGCTTCTTCCTGCAGTGCTCCCAGCCTCAAAGGCAAACAGACAGATGTGGAGGTGCAAGGGAAAGGGACAACTTGAGAGAGAAGACATCCTGAAACCCTAGGAAACATGATGTCAAGGAACCGGCACAATATTACTTGTATACTTGTGAAAGAAGTTGGTGTTCAGAACTCAGCTCACTGGAGGATTATGGCTGGGCAAGTAAAAAGCCAACGTGCCATGGCATAGTATTACAGGGGTAGAGGGCTTTTTTGGCAGGATAGGGTTAGCTGCTGAGATCTTTATCACTTTGGGCACCCAAAGGGTCCTACAGAGACAAGTTTTGACCCTTCATAGCCTCATTTTGTTTTTCTGCCTGCTTTAGGTACAGTCAGGCCACCCCCATGGGGACACTCTTCCTCCCTGAGTGCTAGAAAAGGTCTTCAATTATTTGGTACACCAGCTCCTGCATGGGCACAGGGCTTGTGTGTCATACCTGCCTTTAGCCCTCTTCTTGGCCAAACTCGATTTCCTGTTTCTCTGTTTGCTGGTAACGTCCCTTGGAAAAGGGGAGAGTTGCAGGATCTAAAACAACAATACCCAAAGTCATGTTCTGGTTCTAGAGCCTGCCAAAAGCAGAGAAAAGGTGTGCTAGGAAACTTCCCTCCTCCCTCTACAACGATTTTCCAAGTGCAACTGTTGCCTGTGGTACTTTCCTTCCACAAAGTATGGGACTCACAGAGCTGAAACTGGGGAGTCAAGAGGGTGGAGGGAGAGAAAGCAGCTCAAAGTCTTTGGGTTCACTGTAGAGTGTGCAAGTGCTACAAAACTGAGCTGGCAGTAAATATTTCTTTTTAAAAAAATCTGAAACTAGCACCTGGAAATACAAACCCAAAGAACAAGTCTAAAATGTGATTTCTTATCTAAGTACCTAAACTCAAAAATATTGCTTTGGGAATTTTTCTCACATAGTGCATTTCCTTCTTTGTTTTAGTAGATGGACACACCAATAGAACTTTACAAGTGCAACTACAAATGACTCTCAGTTACTTGGTAATTTACCCAAGTTGCAAGTTCCTGCCTGGGAGAGTCATTAGAGCCCAGACACAAAACTGAATAAACCCATCTGTAGACTTCCAAGGCTTGCCTCCATTCAGGAAGCAAACATTCCCTCTTGAGGAGGGTGTGCAAGACTTGTGACACACAAGTATGTCCCACACACCCCTGCACTCCTGGACAGAGGCACTGCACATTGCTTTGGGGCTGTGGATGTGCTGAATAATCTCCAGTGAGCTTGAATCACTTGGCTGGGCCCCTCTAGGATGAGGTTGGCAGCAGTGCCTCTGCACTCACTCCTGGTGCTAAATGGCACAGCACATCAGGTGTGACACTCTGGGGGCTCAGGACACTGCTCAGAGGCATGGGTGGGTCAACCCATCCCAGCTTTCTTCTGCAGCTCCACCAGAAAGAAGAGATACAGGATAGGGAAGAGACTCTCAGGGGGGCCCCCAAGGCACACATACCTTTGGTATCTGCTCATCCATGGGTTCTTCTTCAAGGGGCTTCTCACTGGGGACAAGAGAACGTGTAAAGGAGCTGCTCAACTAAAGACCAAAGAGTACTGAGTGGGGGGGGGGGGGAACTTGGACCAATTAGCACCAAAGCAGCAGTTTAATGTATAGGGAAGAAAGGTAATCAATAGCTCTACAGAAGACCAGCTCCTTAACTACAAAAAATTCTGTCCTGCAAAGGTCTGGGATAAAAAGGTGAATTCAAGCCAAGGTGAATTCAAATTCACATCATTTTTTCACTAAGTCATGGTGCCCATAAGGAACAATCTCACACTGGGCAAGCTCAGGTTTCACAGCTGAGGTTTAACTGTCTGTAAATCAGCTGTGGGCTCACCTTGCATTTGCACTAAATCCATGATGAGAAAAAAAAGTCACAGCAAAGCAGCTGCCAATCTAGTAACCAAACTGTTCAGCAACTCCAAAGCGTTGTAACTCCAGGCAAACAGCCTTGATGTCCAGGTGGCAAAACAGAATCTTCAGTTTAATAATTGATGGAATAGCCTCAAAGTTATGTGCATTAAAACCACAAGGGGGGGGGGGGGAAACCAAACACACACAAAAGAGCCACAAAAACTCACTTTGGAACCTTCTGTCAGGAAAACACTCACCGAGGCTTAGCTTTCATCCCTGAAGATGGAGTTTTGGAGTTTTTTTCTGAAGAAAGCAAGGAAACAATAGTTTTACCCTCTGAAACTACTATGAAACTTACCTATTTTTGCTGTAAGACCCACAAAATCATAGCCTTCAGCACGTCACCTGGGTGACATCTAATTGGGTCAGACTTAAGGTACTGAAGGGAGCCATGCCTGACCTTGGTTAGCATCATCCTGGTCAGTCTGCTGGCTCACTGTAACCATGGCAACACCAGAGTTGACCATTTTCTGCTTGGAGACATGAAACCATGAATAAAACATGCATATGATCAATAAAGAAGTGGGGTTTCTACAAACAGATTTTTTTAGTGGTAGCCTGTGGCAAGAGCTGCATGGCAGGTCTGCCATTGCCCACACATAAAAACCTTTTAAGCTGCATGTAGGTGATACTATGGGTTTCTCGCTAAAAGCATCTCACTGTCCTCTTACAAGAGAAAGCAATTTTTTTTCTTTTTTTAAAGCATTTTTGCCAAAATTGCAGCTCTGGAGATAAGTATTGAGCTGAATAGATACAAACCAGTTTTCTTTGAAAGAAGGTTTTAGTCACACCTGTAAAAAACAGACTGGAGGAAGGAAAAAGGGACACAAGGATGGTTCCATCATACACTAAACACTTACTGCTACAGTCCCTGTTAACTGCAGTCTGTGCTGAGAGGCTGAGTTGTCTTTTTGAGTCTCCACATTTTCAGAGTTTGAAGGATCTTCCTCCTCTGTGTGTTGGAGGGACACAGGTGTTTCTGCAGAACAGCAACCAGGGGGAGAATGCCGTTGCAGTAATCAAACACACTCACTACGCCCTCTTTCCATTCCCACACATGCTCGCATAAATTGCAGCAGTACAACCTCCTAGGCACATCTTAAGCTCACATTTAACAGAACAAACCCAAGTGTCTTTGAAGGACCCACTGAAGAATTGCAATGCTAGATAAAAAAACAGGTTCAAAAATACCGGATGAATGTATGCAAGTTTATCATCTTGCTCCTTATATTGCTACGTTGACTCCTAAGCTCTGGAGGACATGGAACAAGCCTTTGTGTCTGACTAAAGTAGGGGGATCTTCCACCATCTATGCTTTCCTCCACTGAATCTCTATCAAGTACTGCAAAAATTTGTTTCACTGCAGACTCACTACCTTCTGCCCTTTGCTGCTTCAAGTAGCAGCGCCCACCTTGCACCTCTCTGTACTCCATGGTGGGCACTGATAAAAGAACTCCCAAGCTCATCTGCATCTCCACAAGCTGGAGGACTTCCATTCTAGCTTTTTTAGGCTGTAACTGGAAGAAAATGGGAAGGACTACTGAAGAAGTTACTGTCCTAGACATTTAGAGGTAGAAGCGGCTCTTTCAAGTATGGAGAAATCTGAAATGCACAGGAACTTAAAAGAAATTAAAAAATAAAAATTTC
Source organism: Calcarius lapponicus (assembly GCA_039654755.1). Lineage (NCBI taxonomy): Eukaryota > Metazoa > Chordata > Aves > Passeriformes > Fringillidae > Calcarius > Calcarius lapponicus. The sequence goes on along the minus strand of CM077464.1, from coordinate 51,819,793 downwards.
TTTTTAATATTCTAACAATAACAAAGAATGTGACAGCTATCCAAGAGCTCTTCAAACTTCACTTGTTTTCAAGACAGTGGGTGATAGAAGTAGGAAAAGCTGTGATTTCACACCCTTAAAAGATGTGGAAATATCTGTCAAGTTACACCAAGAAAGGATCCACACAAAATGTAATCACTCTAAAACCTGAAATACAGCCAGTTTTGGAGCAAGAGCAAATCCCAGCCTTCAAAGATAAAAGACCACCATACAGAAAAAAAAAAATAACACCTTTCAAAAAATTTGATACCACAGTTGAGCTGAGGAAGCTTTCCTGTTTAACACCAATTTTGATCACACACACCTCCTGCTTTTTTGCTATAAGCAGCTTTTCATTAAGACTACAGTTTATGGGGATTTACAGAAGAATTTCATGAGAAGAAAAGAAAGGAGTTACTCTCTCTTTTTCTTGGGAAGTGCTGGTCTTAGACCTTCCTTTGGGTCAGACACAGAAATCTGTACTTCAGGCTCCAAGTTACCTCAACAGCTCCTGAATTTAGAACATAATAAAACTCTGTCAAATGATCCTGGAAGAAGATGCCTTGCAGAAAGTGTTCACTGGCAGCAGCACAGAAACACCACCATTTGATGACAGAAAACCTTATGTGCCCAGTTCAAAGAAACACAAAAGCATTAGCTGTAGGGTGGTGAGAATATGGAAATAAATGCTATTCCAGGTGCAGCTAAGGGCCTGTTCTGCCTTAAGGCAGCTACTTTTGTAGCTGGGCACACACAGATACAGCCCTGCAGCACAAGGTGTTTACAGCAGCAGGTCACCTCCTGCAGAGGAGCTGGGCTGCTGCTCACCTTTACCCACAAAGAGGGATTGCAGCAGGTGAGCACTTCTGCTCCCCCAGATGTTCTTCCATGACAGCTCCAGGCACCTCCAAGGCATCACCCACTGCACTTGGGGACAGGAGCACATCATTCACGGAACATCACCTTGTTCAGAAAAAACAGAAGTTGCCTCCCTGCAGGAAGCTTTAGCAGAGGCTGCCCCACCATGTGCACCCCTCTGCGCAGAGGAGAGCTTGTTAAGTGCCGAGATGCAAGCACTGGCCCCATCACAGAACCTGTGCTTTCAGGAGGCCAGAGGCCACCCCATGGCGTGGCCAAACCAGAAACCAGGCAAGCCAGAGGGGGGAGGACAGGAGGGTGCATGCCACCACACCTGCAGATGGAGAAACATTTCTGCACACCCTGCACATCAGAGTTCAGCCAGCAGCCAAAATGTGCCTTGCCAGGCCACCTGCCAGCACAGAGGATCCTGCCTCCATGAGCATTGCCCTGCTTGTGCAAGCTCAGCAGCACATGGCCATGGTGCCCAGCCTCACTCCCTGGGCTAGAGGGACTCGGCAGCTGCCACAAGCAGAGCTACCAAGCTAACAAGGCAGGAGCAGTAGAAGACTGAGCTTGGGCATGGCTTGTTTTTTTGTTGTGGTTTTCTTTTTATTCCTTTTCTTTTTTCTGTTTTAGGGAAGTTAACTGTAAGCTGTGGACTACAAGTGAAAATGCTAATATGAAACCAGATATTTAAATTTAAAGAAAAAACACCCCCCCCCCCCCCCCCCCATTAAAAAAAAAAAAATCACCGGCTTCATTCTGCGTGGCTTCTTTCCCAGAATGGACAATCTCATCTTCAGACTCAAATATCTGTTGGCATGAATTAATCTCATGTGAAAGTGATCTTACAAAGAGTAGTCTTTATCTAGTAAAGTCAGCTACTTAACACAAAACTAACAGTTGCTAATTACCAGCATCAAATCAGAGGATACTAATTGAGTTGATCATTTAGAAAGATCTTAGCTCCTTTAAGGGCAAATGACAGGCACTGTATTATGCTTATTTACTGTCACATAGGCTTTTCTGCCAAAACCACAGACTGTGAATGAATTACAAATCAAAAATTAACTATATTAACACTTGGGGGGGGGAAGAAAAAAATCATACACAAGTCATGTTTTTACATTAGCTAATAAAAAACCTTGAGGTTTAAAAGTACTCTATTCTTTGTCTTGAACTCCTGCCTACAAAGTCAGTCTAAGATTTGTATTTTTCAGCATACCTCCAGGTTTTTGTGTAACAATTTGCTCATCCTGTGCAATGTAACACTTGGAGCCATATATAAGAGCGTGTCCATACTTAAAGTTATGCAATTAAATGCCATAGGCTTTATTTTCTACTTCAGAAATTCAGGAAAAGTTATAACACAAGGAATTAATTAATAAATAATTTTAACCTTCCAGCTTTTAAACCACAAGTTTGAGTATCTTGAAACTTCTTTCCTAAAACACCTAACTTCTCTTCCAGGCCAAAGCTTAGAACATCTATGTAGAGTGTCATAAATCCACAGTGGGAAAGGCAAATATATAGTAAAAAAACACAGAGAAAAAGAAACCACAAAACACAAATCCACAAACCTGAATGGCTTTGTCCAGTGTAAAATACAGTTAAGAAAAAAAAACCCATATTAGAGCTTACCATCAGTCTTTCATCTCCCAGGACTTTTCTAAGTACATCTAATATTTCAAACTCATTACTGAAAAGCAGCTTGACTTTTACTGCTTCTGTTTTGTTAATAGCAATGGGTATCTTCATAAAAATTTTAACAATCTTTTTTCTATCCTTCTCTGTGTAAAAAAAAACCAAAACAAACAATCAATTACATTTGTTTTAGATCAAGACATTTTTCTGTTAATTCCAAGATGTCTGAGTAATTGTTTGGGATTTTAAAAACAGCCTTTTACACCTTGCCTGTGTATTTCCAGTTACTGTGTTTGCTCATTTCTTTCCCTTTGAGTCTTGGTTGTGCTGTTCCCCAGGACACCAACAAATTGACACCTCAAGGTGTCCTGTTTGGGTAGGGAGGGGAGGTTACTGTGCAGAACAGGCCCACACTCTGTCCGACAAGCAGAGCTAGTGCAGGATGACCAAAGGACAAGGCAGAGAGGGAGGAGAATAGGTAGGAACACCTTGGTGATGGTGGGATTTCAGGTGGCCTCCGTGTGTCTCATGGACCCCCAGCCAAGCAGGATAATGTTGTTGGGAAAAATCTTACCCTTCACACTGTAAGTGTTGACATTTTCTTTTGACAGCCTCACAGAGTCCCAGAGAGCTCCCTTTGAAAACCAAAGCAATCATGTCAGAAGGGCTGAGGGAGCGCCCACTGGCTTAGGCAAACCCAAGGCCACCTGGGCTGTGCTGTTACCTCATCACAATCCACATAGAAAGTCACACTCTGGCTGCCAGCATTGAAGTCAATCCAAAACTCCTCCAGTTTCTCATCCGACGGCTTCTTCACCTGGGGAGGAAGAGCAGCACTGCTGTTCCCCTAAAAGCCCCACAACTGCTGTATCAGTCACAATTTTCCTTAGTGAGAGAAAACTGGAAGGCATTACCCTACATAAACATCCATACACCTTGCAGCAACAAGAGTTCAGATCACACTGTGGGCTGCCAGCCCACTGCTCACCCAACCACACCCATGTCAGACGTGCCTCTGCTTCAGCCATGGGAGCAGAAATGCACAAATGCTCCCATGATTGTGCCAGGAAAGAAGCTGTGGAAGTTCTATTTCTGAGCACTTGAAATAAGCAGGAACAGTGGAACCAGCTTCCATCTACATGGGTTTGATTCAATATGACCGTCAGGAATGGAGCCACAGTTTATTCAACAGAAGACCAGTGAAGCAAACTGCAGGATCTGCAACTCTTCTCCAGAGGCATCAGGCTAATCTTGTTTTCTGGCAGTCTGGAAACAGCTCTGCCAGAGGACTCAGTGTTGTCCTGTCCTCCTGTTTCTTTTAGAACTCTCTTCTGTCGTCACCATGAAGAGAAGCATTCCCTCTATCACTTGGCTGATACAACAGCAAAGTCAGCAGCAGTAAGTTGGGAGCTAAGTGACAAACAAGCAAACTTTCCAGCTAGAGCAGAAGGTTACACCCTACACTCCAAGAATTGAGCTCTTCAATGAAAAAGAGGCAGGGAAAAATAACCTCAAAAATTTCCCACAGAAAGCAGCATTTCTGCAGCCATAAAACACTGTAGGGAAGGTGCCAGAGCTTTAGGAGCTATTACCTCATTCGTGTCAGCAAAAGCAGATATGCAAGGAAATGAGTAAACCCTGGAAGAGAAGCAGACTTCACATGATGCATTCAACATTAGAGTCTGACTTCAATTATTCTATTTTTAATAAGATTGGTTACTAATACCATTGTTCAAAGAATCATTTCAAATTTTCTAGAGGAAAATTAAACTTGGATAAACTAGAGAATATAGTATTTTACTAGTGGTGCATTACCTTAATTGATTTCACTTTCAAAAGAATCACCATAAAATTTCCTTTTTAAAAAAACAGCTTAATTTTACATGTGACAAAATGTTTTCTATATTTAAGCCAACCCTTTTCACAATTCCATTTATTCCCTTCTGCCGTAATGATGGCACCAATTTATTCTGTTGGTTCCCAGCTTACCTTCTTTTATCTCCAAGCCTTTCATTTAGTAGGTTAAGAAATTTTCTGCAATCCTTTAAGACAAATAACATGATATTTTTTAAGATCAGGCTACTTTTCCTTTGCAAATAGTTATTCTATTGCGTAGAATAATTATTTGCTATGTAACATTCACTGCCTCGTTAAAAGCTTTAAACTGGTCAGTGGGACACCAAAGACCACTGGGAAGAAAAAAATTTACTACAAAAGGTTAGGCCCAACTTAAGACCAGTAAGAATTCAAATATAAACTTTGCAAATTAACTTATTCATGCATTATTTATATTTTTTATTTTACTTTTTTATAGGTAAAACAACTTAAAAGTAGGAGCTTTTTAAACAATGTCTCATTTAATAGTTACCATATTAATAAGAAAGAAAAAAGGTAAAACATGCCATCCACAAATAACTATGTATATTTTAAAAAAAATCAGCTTTGCAGGAACTTCTTGCAAGGACACCCTGGCTTAACTCAACCAAAACTAGCCCCTATACACACTTGTCAAGTATGTTGTTTTCAAAATAAGGACCCTCACCGTCTCAAATTCTCGATCCTTGATCTCTTTGAAAGCTTCAACAAGATAGTCATCTTCAAACCAGTGGTGAACAAGGTCATCCCTCCATTTTTTTATCATTAACCTACACAGTGCTTCTGAAAGGGCAACCTGAAGGTCATAATCTGCCAGGTAATCATAAGCACAGTATAAATATCATCCCTCCAGCACAGAGGGTTACAGCATTGCTACTCCTGCCACCTTATACTGCATAGTCACATCCATCGTCCAGCCTCAGTTTCCCCTAAGAGAACCGGGGAGGCTGACAGCCAAGTGCTGGCTCAGGCATCCTCAGCTCCCCCAGCTCAGTGAGACAGAGATATGGAGCGCTGCAAACCGCAACACACAAGTGGGAGATGTGCTTGGGGCTCAGGAAGGGGATGTGAGCAGAGACTCATCAATAACCCACCAGGATTAGGCCACGTTCCATATACCGTGGCAATACTCTAGAAAGTGCTATTCTTAGGAGAAAACAAAAAAAAAAGGCTTCACTCAAGAGGCCATTAACCTTGTTTACTAAGTTTTGTCCACATCGTGGCAAAGCAATTCAAATTTAATTTTTTTAAGACTAACAGCCAGCATATTCTGTAAACACATACATAAAGCTGATCTAATTACTTTTCTACATAAATCAGTTTAGCCTGCCTGATTAGTCAATATGCATTACTAACATCAACCAGAAAGAGCTAATGCATTGCTGTATTTAACATTTTTAATTTATATTTTGTTAAAGCACATTTGACTTGCTTCCCTAAAAATCAACTCTTGACAAAAACTTAAATTATAATTCATCTATAATAAGCAAGTGGATGAGGTAAATCTGGAGAACTTACCACCAACCTCCAGTATAGTTTTTGCAAGGTCTTTCCTGAAACAACATAATGCCACAAGTTAAAAAGGAAATAACTAACTCCTAATGAAGAGAAGAGGGTATTGAGGTACAGAAACTGGAGGGGAAAATCACTTACGTGAGCGAGCATATCTCCTCAGAGACAGGGAACTTCTTTCTCTCCTCCCGTGGGAGACTGTCAAGTATAGAGTTGAGGGTCCTCAAGGCCTTTCACCCCCCACAAGAGAAGGGGTAGAAAATAAAGGGAAATAAATCAATAATATAATTTCACATATTTTTATCTAATTACACAAACTTTTGCACAAATATATCAAATTTTCTCCTCCTAGTAAGAATCTTACCTCCAGGTGCAGAGCACAGCAAAGATTTGCTTCTGTCACTAGGCGCCCTAGTTCAGGCAAAAATAAATTCACCAGCTCTTTCTTCCCTAGAAAAATAATTTGAAAGGTAGTATTTGAATAATAATTTGAAAGCTAGAAAAGGGTGGTATGCATACAAAAATAGTTGAAGCAACAATAGTTTGTTGTGTTGAAGGAATAAAAACATCCCAGCTGTAAATTCATTTTAAGACAAAGCCTCCAACCATCTAATCCTAGACAGAAAGGGGAACTGGTAACTCCTTTAAAAAAAAAAAAGCTCCAGATACACTAACTTCTGACCAGAGTAACTATTTAAAGAGGCACAGAAAGGGGAAGCTAATTACTAGCCACCAGAGAAAACCTGAATATACAGGTTTTGTCAAAGTCAACAGAGCAAACCAATAAAGTATTAACCAGAAGATGCTTGTGCCACTCTGCTCCCACTAGAATAAGGTACAAGGACAAACAAGCACACATTACCTGACCTACAGCTCAGTGCTTCATTTTTACATGGATTGTGAGGCTGGATGTCTGGTCACAGATATTTTCTGAAAGCACCTGCTCCCCCCACACCCTCATAAAACCTGCCACGGCAGAAAATTTTGCTGCTGAAATGAATGAGAGACAGACATCCCTCCGCTGAGTTCAGAAGGCTGAAGGAGTTACCACATTATTCTGTGGAGATGGCTGCCTTCAGCGAGGGAATGACATCTGAAGCCAGAACAAAGAGATGTGCAAGAACAGACTGTCTAGACCGAACCCCTTTCAGAAACCACTTACTCTGATCAAGTGAAATGCTTGATGTTGACTATTTATACAAGATAACAGAAACAGATTTTTTCAGCATGTACATAGCAAGAAAACAAAGAGAAACAGAGAAAGGTTTTGGGCTCCAATATAAATGTTCATGAAAGTAAACTGAAGAGAAATCAGTTGGAGAATTTTTAAAAAATATATTGCAGAGAGGAAGAAGTAGGAAGCTGAAAAGAGAAAGGTGACATAGTTCAAGCAGAATTAAGAAATATGCTCCTGATATTAAGATTCACAATATTGAGGAACAGAAGGAAAAAAAAATACTGACCTTCATTACTGCATTTGCAAATCACCTGATGGAAAGAGTAAAAGAAGCTTTCATTAGCACACCACCACTCAAGAACAGCAGTACATAAAATGTCAAGCTGTTAATGCATGCCCTCCTTACCCCCCAATTTTCAGATGCTAAATAACATAAACCAGTCCATACCCACATCAGAATAACATAAAACACCAGTGTACCCACATCAAAAAAAGCCACCTGATCCAGGTATGTCACACATGGTCACCCTGATCATACAATATGCGGGGAGGGTAAAGGTAGCCAAGTACCTACTTCCCCCATGGATTTCAACAGCACTTGAGAGTGCAGGGCCTACAGGTTCCCTGGAAAAGCCACATCATGACATCCTTCTCTTAGTTTTATGTGGGCCTATGTGAAAGCACATTTTATGATTATACACTACAGTACTAGATATCAAAATCTGAAGGCTGTTGAAGTCTCTTGAGGAAAATTTAAAACAATGCCATAACACAAAACACTTCATCTTCCACAGTGAAAGCATGTGGAAGAAATGTAGCAGGAAGACATAATTCAAAATAAATTCCATTTTTGGGAAAATAAATGGGTATTTTATAATTTCAAAGTGGTTAGTACAGAAAGAAGGAGGCTTGATTTTGCACAGATATGTTTTAGCAGAGCTCCTGAAAAGAGCCATAGGTATTGATATGAATTCTGGTACACAATGTGACACAGTTCCAGTAAGCTACAGACAACACAACCGATAGAAAACATCTTGGGGAAAAAAAAATTAAAAAGCATTCTTCCTATTACAAGCGTTACATCACTAGGCCTCTGACACCCTTAAAGTCATGAATATTTAAAGTTGGAACCTAAATGAGAGTTGTAAGCAAGTTAGATCATTCTTTAGAATTAAATAGCCTGTTTCAAACAGAGTAGGAACAAATTGCCAAGACCACCTTAGCAAATATGTTTGCACATGAAGTGCAGCTCAGTGTCAGTAACTTGTGGGTATTAAAGAGAGTTTTGACTCACAAGCCTTTATTTACAAAATGCATCAGTATTTCTTGCAAGTTTTTCTACAAAAACAAATACTTCAAGTTAGAAAATGAGAAAGTACTTCTCCCAAGTGTGTTAAATATCAGCCAGACCCCAGACTGGAGCACACTCCTAGATACTGCCCACCCACTCCCACCTAGGCTGCTTCCCAAGGGCACCAGGTCCATGCAATTATTTCTTTTCTAACAGGAAACTGTTTGTGAACAATAGCTATCTTATCCAATAAAGGCAACCCTTCTGTCCCCTTAAACACACAAACATACCAATGCAGAATCAAAGAAGTCTTCAAGCAGTAACATCAAAAATTTATTCTTATTTGGGTCGATGATGGTCACAAATGCTCTTGCTCTTTCAAACCAAGATACCAGGTAAAAGTTAAAAAAAAAAAAAAAAGAGTTAAAAGCTGAGAAGAGGAATTAATCATCCTAAATGATATATGTCTGCAGGAAACCTTACAGAGTTTGTTACTCTTTAAACTTCAGAGTCATGTACTGTGTCAAAAGCTACATGGCTTTAAGGAGTTCAAGTTTTGCTAGGAGGACATGAAAAGTGCCATTGCCCCCTTCCCTCCCTAGCCCTCCTTTTATCCTCCTTTCTTGTCCAAGGCACCCACTTGTGATGCTCAGACACAACACATGCTGCTAGTGGCACCAAAACTACTGTAGACGTTTCTAGAGGACATCAACTCACAGCAAAATACTGTAAAATTTTTTCAAGCTTTTTTAATGTAAATATTTTAATATTTTATGGTTTTAAGCATTGCATAACATCACACACAAATGATGAACTGGAAATGTATGTTCCACTGAAAGTACAGAGATCAGATTGGAAAAAAATTATTAATTTATCTCCATACAGGAATTTTGAGCAACTGTATCCCTGAAAAACATAACTGCAAGGCAGGAATACAACATTTTGGGCTGAGGACTCCTCAGTTAGCTCTTTGCTAACAGAGAGCATGTGTTAGCTGTTTCCTAGCACCTGTGTTAGATCCAGGTGTTACTCATCTTCAGCACAATTGCCTTTCTGCTACTACAACTATTACCAGCTGAAATCAATATAGTGCCAGAAGATAAAACACAATTGCAGATTAAATGCATCAAGTTTGCTACATAACTAGAGAGGGACCTTCATAAAGAACATCTCAGTTTTTAAAAACATAAAAGTACAAAGTACTCATCAATTCTATTACTAAAATTGTATTTTAGTAAAATGTATTTTGCTGGAGCATTTAAAATGCATTTAGAAAGTCTATATTTCATTAATGGGACTTATAGAAATTAATACTCTGCTTCTACTATCACCTTAAAAAACCCCAAACAACCCAACCCTTTAAATCAGGTAATATGTGGAGCCATAAAATTGGCTGCTACACCAAAAGCAATAAGAGAATAAATATTTTTTTCTCCACTCAGTTCATTATATTTATTTTTAAATATATTAAATATATTTTTTAAGCTATTAAAAATATTTTGTTTCTGTGTGGCCAACAAGCCATCCTCTAGTTTTCACTTCTTTGGAGTTCTTTTGCTGATGCAAGCAACCTTTAAATCACATTAGTAAATTGCATGCAGTATTATACTCATCTTTGCTACCAGTCCCTGCTCAATAAACAAGCTCTTCCCTTCTTGAAGATCACTTTTAAGGTAGAGCTGAATACATTTCAGCAGCAATGAAACATTCTTGAATTCATTCTTGTCCAGCTCCTACAGAAATACAGAATGCCATGCATCATTAGCCTGCTACCCTCTGAGTTGGCTCTTAGAAGAGTTGAGATTATTTACAGTACTTGCCTTTCTCAGTGCTTTGTCCAGCTGGTTAAAGAGAGATTCATTGTATTTCTGGGGAAGATCTACTTCCTTCTCTTGAAGCAGTTCGTCTATTTTTTGAAATCCCTTCCCTTTAAAGGCATCAATGAGCAAAGATTTGAGCTGTAGAGGGAAGGGAAAAAAACAATTAGTGAGTAAAATAAGCAAGCATTGAAATTGGAGCAGCACTAATTATGATTAAACACTTGTAACATTATTTTAAAAGTTGCAAGTTTCTGTTTGTTTTATATTGTTTGCTTCTCTACTTTCATTTTACTACTACATCTGAAGTGAAACATCAGTCTTAAAGTCCAAAAGAGACAGAACCCTTGAAACTGAATAATCATAAAAGATACCGAGTAAGGAAAGAGGCAATTTAGTATAGCCAGTTGGTAAGCCCCCCAACTATTACAATAATTTCTTCCCACTTACTAAAGAAAAGATTAAGAGGACTACTGCACTTCCCAATTAAAATAAAATTACTAAATCATGCTATATCCATTTAAGAAATGCACCTTTAAATATATGTATATATATCATATATATAATAACAATTATATGTATTATATATATACGTGTGTAAGATAAAGATAAGGATGCATTTAAAAGATACTTACATAGTCTTCTGCTCTGTCTGCCATATTGCCACTCACATCTCTATTTCGTTCTTCACTTCTTTCTTCCTATAAAAAAGAAGAGAAAAATACAGGAAAAAAAAAATCTCCTTTCCCTGTCTCCCCCCAAAAAGTAAAACCCAACCAACCAAAACAAACCCAAACAACTTTTTCCGCCCCAAAGCTGAAGAGCGCTTAACTCATCCCGTCGCTTCCAAAACGCTGGTTTTCCTTCCTTATTACCCAAGCTGCTAGACTCCCCCACACCTCCCAAGCCGAGGTTTCTGGCGGCCGCGGGCAGTCCCGGGGCTGTCCCCTGGGGGTGTCCCTCCCGGTGTCCCCTGGGGGTGTCCCTCCCGGTGTCCCCTCTCCGCTCACCTGGGCCATGGCGCGGGGCCGCTTCGCACTCTCCCCACGGCCGGACCCGCCGCCGCTGCTGGGCACACCCGCGCTCAGGGTGGAGGGCGAGCCCCGCCAGCCTTTCCCGCAGCTCCGAGCACTCTCGGTTCCTCAGCGAGCCCACACTCTATGCCCCAGCAGTGGGGGGAAAAAAGGAGGACGAGCAGCCCGGTTCCCTAACCGCAACCCTAACCGCAGCCGCCCTAAAGAGCCGCAGCGGTGCGCCCCGGAGCGCTGACACAGCCCCGGCCGAACCCAGGGGCGCAAAGGAGGAGCTCAGAGCCCCCCTGGGGGCTGCGCTCGGCCGAGGGATGCCGCAGCCGGCGTGCGCTGATGCCGGGTGGGCTTTATTGTGCTCAGCTGAGGGTAAAGATCAGCAAATTTTGGGCCAGAGAGGATGGAAGCCGATGAGAAAAATAATTGCGAACAGGTGGGATCGTTTAAAGGGCGATTGCAGCGCTCGGGGTTCAACGGCTCGGTCTCTATGCTGGTGTGGATTGGTTTTTTCTTTCTGTTTTTCACACCAAAAATCAATCTCCCGCTTTCCTTCCCGAAAAAAAAAAAACCCAACCAAACAAAAAAAACAAACCACAAAACCAGTAAAAAGAGAAGCAAACTCAGAAGAACTAAACCAATAAAAAACTCCAAACTTCAGAGCCCATCGGCAGTTTCTTTCGAAAATAGAAAGGTAACAAAAACCCTGTAAGTGTTCGATAAGTTAAATGTGCCTATCAATACAATGATACCAGCACCAACTTTGCATTTTGAAGCAGGTGCTATAGAGCACAGGGCGAAGGGGGCAACCTGCCAAGTAACGCCGATTTCGTTTACATCCAAAGAGCAGGTTATCCGGCATCTTTGCCTCCCTCCGGAGGCTTTGCAAGCTGCGGGCAGCTCTGAGCCACGCTCAGAATCCAAGATCAGGAGCATCCCGGTGGGGCAGAGACGGGTCCCCCCCTCCCCATCACCCCGGTCCCCCCGCGGGAGAGAGCGGCAGAGCCCCGCGGCTGCCGGGTTAGACTTCCAAACGCGGCTCAAATTTGCCGAGGTCACGGCCCCCAGTGCTGGGGGGTGGATTCGTGCACAACCCCTGCATCTATCCCCATCACACACCTCCAGGTGAGGGCAGCGAACCCCGTCCGTGGCGTGGAGGGGGAGCGCAGCTCCTGCCGCACCCAGGGCCGCGGTGGGGTTCGGTGATGGTGCTGCTGTTCCGCCCACACCTCGGCGACGCCCCGATGGCATAAAAAGCCGGGAGCCGCCGCCCACGGCCACTCTCTGCCATGAAGCTCACCTGGGACATCAACGACCCCAAGCTGCCGCAGGTACCGGGTGGGCGGGGAGGGACCGGGGAAAGTCTCCGTCCAGCTCTGACCCGGAGCTGGCAAACAGCAGAACCAACTTCACTCTTTGTTTTACGTCTGCTTTGCTTCTCTTTTCACTTTGTGTTGGTTTGTAGTCTTTATAAAGTCACTTATAAAAGAAGTATGGATTTGATGTACGGCTTTGCCTAGCGGGATATGAGCTCCTAGAACAACCTGCGGCTCCATTTGGACAGTTTCCTTCTCCCTCCTCCTCCTCATTCAAGAAATGTTGAATTGGAGCTTGAATTGACTGTTCCCTACTATTATCCAAGTTATCTAATTATTTCTTTGGTTTATTGATGCAACACTTTAATGCCAATGAGCACTCCACTTTTGTCCAGTTGTGAGTTTCAAATGCATTTTTTAATTTGCAACTTTTTTCATCTTAGAGTTTATTTAAGTTACAGAGCCCATGCTGTTCTGTTTTAATGAATGTCTTAATGCTGTATATGCTGGTAGTTCCCTTCTGTTTGCTGGGATTGCTCCCACATGTGGTACATACATATGTTAAATATCTGTTGCATTATAAATATTTGCAGTTGAAAATCTTTATTCATGTGGTAATTATATTTTCGTAATGACTCCAGAAAGATGTGAAATCCCAAACTGAAATGTTCTTTGTTTGTGCCACTATACGTATATTGGAAGTACATTTGCAATGACAAATCGTTTTATCTCTATTTTTTGGGAAAAGCCTAATTCAAATCGTATTAGATGCACTTTAGAAAGCCATTCCATAGCTAAAACTTCTAGTTTCCTGCCTGCAGCTGCATTGTCTCACAACGAGGAGAACTTAATAGCGGTCATGATCAGGGTGGCTTGTGTCCTATCTGGGCACTCTGACAGTACACTGGTTGGTAAATTCTGGGAGTAAGGCTGATGTCTTGCAGCTGGTAACGTCTCTGTAAAAGGCATATGTATCAGCAGACCGTGCTGCAATGGATCATGATGCAAAAGAAGAAAGGATCCTGACTTTCTTTTCAGACACGGAACCTCAGACTGCCCTAGCCCTTTTGGAGAGCACTTCTGAACAAGCTATTATTTCAATATATCTTTTTCTGCTGCTTGGCTGGTGATAGAAAAAGCTTTATTTTCCCCCTCTGTAATGTGTCTTATAATAAGGCAAATATCAGGTAACATTCTCTAAATATACTAGTAACATTCTCTTGCTCTTCTCCTTGCTGCCTCGCCCTGCCGCCCCACCTGCCCTGCTGCAGGAGCCCAAGCACTTCGACGCCTTCCAGGAGTGGCCCGATGGCTACGTGCGGCTCATCTACTCGAGCGAGGAGAAGAACGCGCAGCGGCACCTCAGCGGCTGGGCCATGCGCAACACCAACAACCACAACTGCCAGATCCTCAAGAAGTCCTGCCTGGGCGTGGTGGTGTGCGCCCGGAGCTGCGCCCTGCCCGGCGGCGCCCGGCTGCAGCTGCGCCCCGCCATATGCGACAAGGCTCGGCAGAAACAACAAAGTGAGAGGCGCCCAGAGAAAGCTGCGATGCCCGAGGGACCCCGTTTCTTTCATCCGGGCTTGATTTCCAAGCTGGAGTCACTCTTACTTGCGTGCAGACTAAGGCACAGTTGCAATGACTGATTGATTCCAAATTTCATCAATGTCTGTTTGCAAATATTTAAGGGGATATGGATTTAAATCCTTTAAGTTATTACCGTGTACATCTAGTGGGTAGTTCTAGCTCATACCATTTAGCAATGCTTGGTAGTCTATGTTGCATTTCCTTGAACAATACATTTTAATCTGAATTTTGGAGAAGTCGGATCATGTTGCTTTTGAGCTCTGTTTATTCTCAGGCAGCATCCTTGTCCTTAACAAATCTCTCCAGTAGCTTCTGTCTGTTCACAGAGAAAGCCTGCCCCAACTGTAACTCTGCACTGGAGTTGATTCCTTGCCGAGGACACAGTGGCTATCCGGTCACAAACTTCTGGAGGCTTGATGGAAAAGCAATATTTTTCCAGGTAGAAAGCAGCTGTGTGTATTTATGCACACTATATTAAAACATATCTGTAAAGAGAGAGATTTCTTCCTCTTTCCCCCCTCTTTTTATGTAACACAGACCATGATGAACATGACAGAGGTTCAGTCCGTGACTGAATTTCTCTTTAGTATGAACATGATAAGAACAAATAAAACAATAACACTTGGCTTTCTTTTTGAAAGCAGTACTTATGGGTTGGCAATATTCAATTTTAACTACAATAAAACTAATGGGTAAAATTCTTCTCTTTACAGAACACAAATATGAACAAAAAGGTTGTCTTGCACCCTGATGCATATGGAAACAGGATCTCTCCAATGTTATTTCCAAATATTTATTTCCTACTAAAATAAATAGGAAAAAAGTCTCACTTAATTTACACAAGTTGAAACATAAAAATTCTACTTAATTTAAAACTAGCCTTTGAATTTTGAAGGATTTAAAATTTTGACAAAAAAAAAGAAGAATCTTAGCTAAAATTTGAAATTTCATCTTGATTTTTCTTTTTTAGCAACACTGGAACAAAAAGAAAACAAAACTTTTCTGTTCTATGAGATTACATTTTCTCCTGGATAATTTTTTCCCCTGACTCACACGGCAGTAAATTCTGTTCTCCAGTCAGTAAATGGAAGGAAACTGGCCATATTCCCAGACTCCCCTCCTATACTATTCTTATTCAAATGTTCTCTTACAGACATGCAAAACTGGAAGACTTTACTACCAAAAAAGCTTATAAATACTTGCTTAGAAGTTGATTTCTGGTTGAGAAAGGACAGTGTTTTGAAAGCAATTTTTAGCTTCCTACTTAGTTTTGGGGACTGTATGTAGCTCTGTTCAGACAAATGAGTAAGGAAATGTAGTGTCCATGACTTCATCATATGCCAGAGTAACTTTGGTTATGTAGATCTGCATATCCACAGATGTTTCAATAGCAGAGCAACTTCAGAGGGTTTTCCAGGATATAATTTTCATTCCTGTTCAAGAAGGTGTATTGCTTTAAGAGAATATTTTTCATTTTGTACCATGAAACCTCTTTAAAGCCTATTTATACTATTTATAGATGTGCTTATAAGGCAGAACTGGACTGCAGAAAACCAACCAAACTGAATTTTTTTCCCCCCTTAGATCTAATTATCTACTCCTGAATGTCACAAACTTAGGTATCACTTTTGCTCCTTCATCAGCTCTGCAGCTATCACTGACTTCTCCCTTTTTCCTTCTACATCCAAATCATGCTTTATTCAATTAGCTTATTTTCACAGTGAATTTGTCCTTGTTTAGTTTCTCCTTCTTTTTTTCTTGTGCCAAACCACAGACCATGCTGTGACTACCCCTCCTGCTACTTAGAGCATTTTCTCTAATCTTACCTTCTTCCAGGTTCACATCTAATTCTCAGTTAATCCTAATTTAGGCTAAAGGAGTCCATGACCACCCCCGGCCAGAGAGCAAACTGGAGGCAGAGGCAAGAAGAAGTGCAATTAAGAAGCAAATGTCCTCTTATCACCACTCCCAGAAAAAGAGATCTCTAAATTCAGAGGTAAGTCAAAGTCAGTAGTGAAATGAAAAGGTGACATAAATGAAGACCTTTTGTCAATTAAAAAGATGTGATAAGCACATATTGGGGATCCCAGGGCAAAACAAAGCCTTACACCATGCTATTAATATGTGTTAATAACAAATTACCATCATAATTACCCATGTTAATTTGGGGCTGAAACTAGCAATAGCACAAGTATTGAGACATATGTGTGTGGGCAGTATTGATTCCTGTATCTTAAAGATCTACTTCTCCTTGTCAGGCAGGAAGGTACCCTGACAGCAGTGGTTACACCAATAACCTACAGAATTTTCACTGCTTGGATGGCCCAGAAAGAGTTGGTATCTTCACAGACACCAATTTTTCAATTCCAGCCCAGTCTTACCCTTCGCTGCAGAACGCAGACCTCTACAAGGCGCCTTACGACTCAGCCAGCTTCCAAGAGGACCAGCTATCACCATACCCTAAATGCCCAAATCCAAGGATCTACGTGCCCATGCCATGCAGTTACGAGTTTGGAGTTCCTACTTTTATAAGCTCAAGTCCTTACCCAACATTTTACAAAGATCTGCCCAGTCCTGCCATTGATGCAGACCCCCTCAGCCTGAACGGGTCTCACTACAATGCTGTGACCACCCATGACAAGAGCTTTGATAACCCTGGCAGACATTATGGACTGAAACCAGCGTGGGGGAAAAGCGGCAGCGGAGACCGGAGTGACTACGGGCAGATGGCAACAAGTGCTCCCCACCCTTACTGCAGTGGGGACTATCCCTGCAGGTACAGCCCCAGCCCCGCTGCCAGGGCCCCCCCGCTGCAGACGGTCATCACCACCACCACCAAGGTGTCCTACCAGGCCTACAAGCCAGCCGCGCTGAAATACAGCGACAACCTCTGCGACGTGAAAAACATCCAGAGCTACACCCACGTGGCAGAAAACATCTCAGGTGCTGTCTATTCAGGGATGAAGATTCAGGAAGACTATGGGATGATAAAGTCCGCGTTGCTCTACCAGCACGACTCCATCCCCACAAAATCCAAACCGGCCGAGGGCATGGAGGGCTATCGCTATGGGCTCCCTCTGGAGAACAGCTTTGGTGAGCATGAAGCCCAGGCCCTAAGGTTTGAGAGTGCTGAATATTGACTAAATGGTGCCTAAATGGCAAATACCTCCAGATGGGAGAACAGATTATTGTGCTGACCATGTGAGGGCTAAGCCAAGTGGTTTGGGATTTGAGGAGAAATAAGGAAGCAAAACATCAAGACTTCTTTTTCCCAAAGGCACCTTTCTGGAGATGTGTGCTGAGTGAATTATATTATGCATCTAATTTCAAAAAAACCCCACATAATCTCTAAAATGGCACAAGGAACTGAGCCCAAAACACACCTGGGAGAAGTTAATACAGAGGCCCAGCTCCTCTGGAAGTCAGCAGCCTCCTCTGACAGCAAGTGCAATCCACTTACAGCTACAACTCCTGCCTCAAGCTTTGAGAGAAAATGCTCCATCTGTAAGAAGGAAAAGACTAATCAGGTAATGGAAAAAAAATGAAGGAAGGTGGCTATAGATTATAGTCAACTGAAGGAAATGGCAGGGAAAGAAAGAAAGAAATAACAGAAATGTGAAAGCAAGACAATTTGCAGAATAATTCACCTGAACGGTTCATTCACCTGCCATGATCCTTTTGATGAATGGAAAGATCAGCTAAGTTTCTCTGAAATGAGAAATGAAAAACCTGAAACCTGAGAAATGAAACTTGCTAAATTCATGTTGCTTTTTGATCCCCTGTATCAAGAGTAGAGACTACCCAGCCTTTCTCTGTAAGAGGGACAATGCAGCACAGCCACACCAGGAACTGATGCCCTGTAACACTCAGACCTGTAGGCAGGAAGGTTCAGGCGAGCCCCACCAAGCCTGCTCAGCATCACACAGCTGCCAGAGTTGACTTATGTTGTCCTGAAAACCATTTATATTGAAGCTGGTTTTTGTTTAAAGGGACCTGGAAAGCTGGTCAGGCCAATTGGTTATTGGTGCAGAATTCTCTTTACCCATGAATACAACTGGTCCTGTCTGGGAATGCAACATCCCAGCTGCTTAGTACAGGTCAGTGTTGAATAAACCTTTCCTGGCTGCCTCTCTGCGCTCCATCTCCATCAGGTCTTTCTCCCTCTCCCAAGGGACTTTTTTCTCTGTAAACATAGCTCCCCATGACAGCACCGCTTTGGAAATTAAACAACCCGCCAACAGAGAGGTTACAAAACAAAATCTCCAAACTGAGCTAATCAATGAAATTGTAAAGAAATGCATTCCCAAATTCATTCCTAAAACAACTAATTCTTCTTTAATCTGGAAAGAAGAAAAACCAGAGCAGTGCTGGTTTAAAACTAAAGATATTTTGAAAGCTGCCTAGTACTGGGGAATCGAACCCTCACCCAAAATGTGTGTGCCAAGCAAGGGAGCTAAGTAGACACGGGATTGATCAGGGTAAAAAAATTTCTTTTGGTACTATTGTTATTGAGTTACCAAGTATCATTAAATTTTTGAACACTTTTTTTTTTTTTTACCTCTGTCTTATGTATATTTTTGCTGTGTTTTGAGAAGCAGCATTGTACTGTAGTCTTTCAATTAATGTGAAATCACAGTTAAAAGCAAGGCACCATGTAAAGTAATGTGAGCAACTGACTAGTTAGAATTATAAGGTTCTATGCACTGAAGCTATCATTAAACCGGTAAACAAATTGTATTTTCAAAGAACAGTTAAACAGTTATTTAAAAACAGTTATTTCTGATGTTGTATATTTTCTTTCTTTTTATATTTTTATGAAAACCATGCTTTTATAAGCATGTTCAGTCTGAGATGTGAAACTGAGCCCCACAGGAATTTAGTTAATAACATCCTGTTTGAATTCTTAGGGTAATTCTTTCCCAGTATTTTAAATTACTGATAAGAAGAGATTTAGGTGAACAACATCAATTTGATAATGAGACCCCACATACTTAAAAACCTTTATAAAAGGAAAAAAAAAAAAAGTGGTTTGTGAGTTATTACCTGGAAAGATTAATGAAAAATTTTAGAGTTTATGAGTATATAACACTATGCCTGTTTACAGAACTGGGATTTCTCAGCTGTATGCCAAATCATATCGAGGCATGTAGAATAATAATCAAGGCTTACAGCCGTGTAAGTTTAAAGGGGGAAAAAAAAGTATAAAAGGAGAATAAGGCAAACCAAAATGACTAAAAAAGCCTGAAAGATTCACTGCCAATGGAAAAATCAAGGAAAATATTAAAGCTGTAAATTGCTCTATTTTATAGTGATTTTAGAGGAGTTAGCCAACCACAACTCAAGCACAAGTTATAAAATAACTACTAGCTATTAAAACAGACAAGCTGTGGGAATTGCATGCTGCTTACATTACTGGTATTAAACTTGTCACTGTAGTTGTATGCTTAAATTGTTATGCTATCCAATTAAACATAGCTTTTAAAGCAGAACTTTGTACACCAGTAAAGAAAATGCAGCCAGTTGTGTTTAGATGCTACTTTTAGGGTGTGGATTTATTTATAATAAACATGACAGCTGTTTAAGCACAGTGGGAACCTATGGTGGTGATTACCTTGCTACATCATCTGAGCAGTACAACAAATAAAACCACTCTAAAGGTTATTGCAGTCTTTATTCACCTCGACTCCCGTCATGTACAAGCGTCTGGGATGAGATTAGCTGTATGTTACCTTTTACAGATAAAAAATCAGATGGAAAGAGTCTAGAGCTGTAGACAGTTTTTCTCTTCAAAATATATAAATGTAAAGGCAAGTGGAGCTTCTGTAACAAAAGAAAGAATAAAAAAAGAAGACTGAAATGGAAAGCCTCATTGTAGGTTTATACAGCTGCAGCATTGACTTTAAAAGCATGTTCCTCAGGCAAAGCAGCATCCTGAAGCAAGATGGTCCCTGAGTGAGCACCTTCTCTTCCATTAATTGTCCCTTTCAAGTGCAGTTTCTGGTCCTGCATTGAGCACCTGAGAGGAGCCCTTCACCAGCCTGTACCCTCTACTCTGACAGGCATCTTTGTCTAACAAACTCAAGTCATAATGGTGCAGTCACAGAGGGAGAGCAGGAGAAGATGCTTTCAAAGCTCAGCCTCCTGGTGCTCTGGCTTCAAATGCGTTACAAGGGCCCTACTGAGGTAAAGCACCATCTGTCCCCGTGCTGAGGATGCCCTTTGTACCAAAACAGCAGCCCCACAGTGGAAAAGGTTAAAAGCCCAAGTGTTTAATGGATGCCTCACAGAGACAAGAGGCCCTGTGACAATGTTTTTCACAAAACATTTCCCACAAAATGCAAGCATGTGCCAGACACCTGACAGATGCAAATACCCGTGGGCATCACTTCATAGTCACACCTCATGGAGGGCAGACAGCCTGGCATGCTGTCCTGCTGCATGACCACCTGTATCCACCCAGTCCTGCTAAAGAACTCCTGTGAGAGTCTGAGCAATCTGCTTGGCCCTTGCTCTTCTCCTAGAACCAGGTTATCTCTGGGCTTTCCAAATGTGCTAAATGCTGCAAACAAGGCAGGCAGGAACTTCGCTGTTTTGGGCTTATTGAGCCTGAAGTAGTTGATCTCTTCATTTGGGGGGTACAAACTATCGCCTTAAAGGCAAGAGACAAGCTTTTCCTGAGTTCCATGAGTGGAAACCAGCAGCGTAACAGAGTTGCATATTATTTGAGACTTCTTCCTTCCTGGGGATTTTCTGGGATTTCTTCTAGATTGATGGGGTTTTTCTTAGTATCTTTTTGTGGGAAAGCTGTCTAAAACAACTGAGACAGCTTGCACCAATGTAGAGCATGTTTCCTGAGAGACACCATTTAGCAGGATGCATAGTGCAGCTCTAGGGATGCATTTAGGAAAATTCATGTCATTCCCACTCTTATCAGTAGAAGCCACATGCAGACAAAAAGGGGAGAACTGAGGCATTTAGTGCTGGAGTGGGTCCTCCAAAAACACAAAGTGAAAAATTCCATGCCTGTTAAAATCCCTCTGCCTGAGAAATAATGAGAGTGGTGTACAATGGTTATCCATGCCTGGATTACTGCCTTTAGTGTTCTAGCTGCCTAAAGTTAAGTACCTGGCTGTCACTCACGAGCAAAGGGAAGGTGAACCACATAGTGTTAATGTAGTGATACACCTGGGATTGTGCAAAATGGAGAGTGCATTTCTGCACAGCACCACTCCAGGCTTGCAAGAGTCCACATGAGACACAAAGATCAGTGGGATGGCACAGGTGCAAGTAAGTATCACAGGGAAACATTGCTAGTTTGGCTCAACTTTATTCAAACAAACAGAAAAATGAAGTTTACACCATCCCTATAAGCTTCAACATGCATGCTGGTACTTGTGATAATGTTTGGGAGAAGGCAGTTTCAGGTATTTTGGCTGGCACTTGAGCATAGCATCAACACCTTCAAGGACCACAACCAAAGGAGGTCCTTTCAACAGAAAATTACTCAGTGGGTCTGCATGTGTTGCTTTGTAAAATAAGCAGGGAAGCAGGTGCATAAGGATATTCTCAGAGGTCCTTCAACAGGGCTCACAAACATCCTGGGTCTCTTTGTTCCATCCTATTGCCTTTCCTTCAGCTTCCTGGTTCATAGCAAGAGCATGGGACAGCATCTCTCTCCTGTCTTTATGACAAAATGAAGTGTTAAGTGACTGGCTTGCAGTGCTTGTACTGCAACTCCACACCATGTTAGCCTGGCTCAAACACTGGCAAGTCCTGTCTACAGCTTTTCTGCCTTCACGTGTGTGAAATGTTGGGGACCATTACAAAAAGTACCAAAAACTGACAGACAGAAGGTTCTAGTAACAGAATTTAGACTTAAATGTTTCTCTTGTGCAAAACTAATGCAGAAATTATTTAAACACCAACCCTTTGCTTATGCCAGATCTCTTATAAGTGGCTGTAATTAGACTGAGGATAAGGGGGAAATGCCCCACAGGCAACCCAGAGCATTTTCACCTTGTTCAGCAGCATGGACAGTGGGATTGAATGTACTCTCAGCATGGCTGCTGGTGACACCGAGCTGTGTGGTACAGTCAGCATGCTGGAGGGAAGGGATGGCATCCAGAGGGACCTGGACAGGCTGGAGAGGTGGGACTGTGCAAACCTCATGGAGTTCAACAAGGCCAACTGCAAGAGCATGTGGGTTGCTAGGACAAACAGAGGCTTGGGGGAAAATGGATTGAGAGCAACCCTGAAGAGAAGGACTTGGTTGTGTTGGTTGCTCAGCATGACCTGACAAATTGTGCCTGCAGCCCAAAAAGACAAATATATCCTGGGCTGCATCCAAAGCAGCATGGCCAGCAGGCTGGGAGAGGTGACTCTGCCCCTCTGCTCTGCTGACAACCCACCTGCAGTGCTGCATCCAGCTCTGGGCCCCCCAGCATAAGAAGGACATGAAACTGTTGGAGCAAGTCCAGAGGAGGCCACAAAAATGCTCAGAGGGCTGGAGCACCCCTCCTATGAAGATAGGCTGAGAGAGCTGGGGTTGTTCAGCCTGGAGTAAAAAGGGTTCTGGGCTGACCTTGTAGCTTCCTTCCAGTACCTATGGGGCCTGCAAGGGAGCTGGAGAAGGACTTTTTACATGGGCATGTAGGAATAGGACAAGGGGGAATGGCAGTACACTCAGACAGGGTGGGTTTAGATTAGATATTAGGCAGAAATTCTTTACTGTGAGGGTGGTGAGGCACTGATAAGGCACTTTTTGCCTAGAAAAGCTATGGATGCCCTGGAAGTGTTCAAGGCCAGGTTAGGATCAGGCTCTGAGACTTCTGGTCTAGTGGAAGGTGTCCCTGACCATGGCAGGGAGGTTGGAACCAGATGATTTTTAAGGTTCATTCCAGCCCAAACCATTCTATGATCTTATGAAACTGAGTGGCAGCAACAGAGGAAAGGGACAGAGCCCATCCCTGAGAAAGGACAGTCATGGGACAGGGCTAAACTGTTGAGAGAGGAAAGGACACAAAGGCAGGGAGGGGACATTACAGGATAACTGCTGTATCATTTCCACTGACAGTGGAGAGGTGTTTTCACATATTTAAGGTAGGGACGTATCCATGTAGTAGTGATCAAACATATTCTTAGAGGTTAATACATGGTTAAATTCTTTGCTACATACAGTCAGCTCCTGCTGAATCTCTGCCTGAATTCTGCTGTGTGGCTTATGGTACTTTCTTCCTTCTCATGTCCAAGTCTCACCTTTGAACTTTATTTTACCTGGCAGTCACCTGGCAGTCACCTCTGATGTTTTATTTCAGTAAAGGAAACAGGCATATTTTGTTTCAGAAACTATAATGTTGTTTTCTTGTACTTTCATTTCAGCAAGCTGTGTGCAAGTGGTCAAATCCTTTGAATTCCAGAAAACCAATTCCCATAGCCCCACGTTCCACCCAGTTGACTTGAGGTAGAATCAATTAATCTGTCAACAGTTCTTAAATCATCACAAAGTTATGACGCCAATTAATGAGGAAGAGGGAGGGGAGAGAAAAAAAAGATAAAAAGAAGACAGATTCCCATTTTTGCTCTGCAAGTCTGAGCTGCCAGCATTGGTTAAGCAGATAGGAATATGAATTTCTAAAACAATTTTCTGCCTTTCCCTCCATGGTGCTTCTAGTAGTTATTATGTTGAAATGATCTCCTCATTTTCTTGCCCATCACTCTCAAAAACATTAAAATATAGGAAGCTCAAGCAAATGTTGAGAATTGAAGCTTAAAATGAGACTTCCCTGCCAAAAGCACCTCTGAATCAGACACTGAATATGCCATTTTTATTAACTATGCCTTCTGTACACCCTAGAAAAAATGCAAGATTGCAAAGGACCAAGGAGAAAGTTCATCATTATTTTTGTTACAGAAATACATATATTTCAGAATGCATAGAGCACTCAAAGTTTCTCCCCTGCATTAGTATTAGCGACTTGCATTTTAATAAATTGCTTACGATAAATAATTTTTAAAAATGCTAGGAGGAAAAAATCCTTCAGGCTTCACTACAGCTGTGAGTAATACAGGTGGAAATTTCTGTACAAATCCTAAGTACACTGTGGCTTAGCTGGTAGCTTTATTTCATAAGATCATAGAATGGTGTGGATTGGGAGGGCATCTTGAAGATTGTCTAGCTCCAAACCCCTTGCCACGGGCAGAGACACGTTCAACTAGACCAGGATGCTCAGAGTCCCATTCAGCCTGGCTTTGAACACCTCCAGGGATAGGGCATCCACAACTTCCTTGGGCAACCTGTCCAGTGCCTCACCAGCATCACAGAAAAGATTTTTTCCCTAATATCTAATTTCTTTCCATTTGAAGCCGTTTCCCTTTTTCCATGCTCTTGTAAATGGACTCTATCCGTCTCTTGTGAAAGCTCCCTTTAGGTAGTAAAGGCTGCTCTAAGGCCAGCCTGGAGCCTTCTCTTCTCCGGGCTGAACAGTTCCAGCTCTCCCAGCCTGGGTTCACAGGAGAGGCGCTCCAGCCCTCTGAGCATCACGGAGCGTCCAGCTCTGCACTCGCCCCAGCAGCTCCCTGTCCCTCCTGCGCTGGGGACCCCCGAGCTGGATGCAGCACTGCAGCTGGGGTCTCGCCAGAGCACCAAATACGTATTCAATATACAATTACTACTAGCAGTAATTATAATAAGGACTGTCCGAAGACGATCTCGCGTAACGGGGCCACCTTCAGGGATCCCGTGACGCGGCTCTCGTCACCGGGCTCGGCTCCCGTTGCGCAGCACTCCCTTTCCAGCAGGGCGCTGTCCCCGCTCCCCGCAGAGCTCTTTATCCTCCGCCTCCCCGCAGCTCCGCTCCGCCGGGGACTCCCTGGCAGCCGTGCCCGCGGCCGGGAGGGCGGTGCCGGCGGCGGGCCCGCCCCAGCCCGGGCCCGGCCCCGCGCCCGTCGCCCCGGTGACGGGGCAGAGCGGCCCGGCCGAGGGAGGCGGCGGGCGGGCCGGGGGCTCGGCGCCATCGAGCTGGCTCCGCCCGCGGCGCCGCGGTGAGTGAGGGGCGGCGGGGACGGCGGCGAGCCCCCGTCGGGCAGGGCTGGTGAGCACCCGTGCCCCGGGGGCTGGGCCTCCCTGGGGTCCCCCCAGCACGCAGGAGGTGCGGGTCTGGGCTGGAGCGGGAGCGCTCAGAGCTCCGTTCCCAAAGGGGAGGGTGCTGCCGGCCCGGAGTGCTCCGGGGGGCTGGCGTCGGTGTGCGGAGAACTCGCGTGTGGGGCACCTGCCCCGCCGCGGTGCTGGGCTGCGGGAGTGCTGCGTGGGTGCGGAGCCTGCGGGGACAGGGAGCCTGCCTGCTTGGGCTTCGGTGGGGTAGAGCCGGGCCCTGGCGGCCTGGGAGCTCCGCGGTTAATGAGAGGAGGTGAAGCTTTATTTAGGAGAAGGGGGGTGAAAGTGGCAGGCCGGGAGGTGCCGAGTTTCCCAGCCGGAGTGAGCGGCAGGAGTGCTGAGGAAGGGACTGGCGCGCACTCGGGAGGCGGCTGGATGTCACCAGGTGGAACTGGAGTGGAAACGAGCATTTGTTTCCGTTCTCAAGACGGAGAGGGGATCTCATTAGTGCGCATAATTATCTCAAAGGCAGGTGCCAAGAGGGTGGTCCTAGAGTCTTTTCAGTGGTGCTTGGCGACAGGATGAGGAGCACTGGTCATAAACTGAAACACAGGAAGTTCCACCTTAACATGAACATTTTTTATATTGAGGGTGGCAGAGCACGGGAACAGGCTGCCCAGGGAAGTTGTGGAGTCTCCCTCTCTGGAGACATTCAAAACACACCTGGATGCGTTCCTGTGTCACCTGCTCTAGGTGATGCGTTACTGTGTCACCCTGCCTTGGCAGGGGGTTTGGATTAGATGATTTCCAGAGGTCTCTTCCAACCATAACGATTCCGTGTTTTACTGAAACTTGCAGTGGTGCAGATGCTGGAAGATGAGTGGTTCATATTCCTTCTGGATGCTGCCCAAAACTGGAGGCTTGCAGTTCCAGCAGCACTGAAACCACTGTTATCCTGAAACATGCTGTACTGCATGGTGGGAAGGGGTTTCATGTGGGTAGGAAGTGGTAGCCTTGCTGGCATGGTGGTAATCTGCTGAAAAAGTTGGTGTGAATAATTTTGGTTTGAAACCAAATCTAGTTTGGAACAAAACAGGGGAAAATACTTAGAGCAAACTGAGTTCTTAATTTGATATATCCCATCCTGAATGCCTGATACACACAAGTGGAACAATATATTAGATTTTTAAGGCACTTGAAAAAAATTAAGGCAGTCTATTTCAAAGCACCAGTATTTATTGTCAATGTTACTGACTTCTTTCTTGCAGCTGAGTGTCATGTTTTTAAATAACTGCTGGTATTTGATTAGAGTAATGGATTTGAGGTTAATCTCAAGAACTGGATCCACCTGTCATGGGACCTGATTACTGGCAGCTTTAGTAATATACATTCACTACCAAGAAAGTTCTTGTAGCAAAATTTGGTTTTTTGTGGTTGGATTTGGGTTTGGTTATTTTTTACTTTTAAAATCAGTATCAGCATACATTCTGTGCTGTGCAATACTGCTAGTTCTGATCGCATCATTGTGCCACACAAACAGTTTTGGTGATTTCATTAGTTACTGAAAACAGGTTGGTGAAATTTGGTTGTGGGTGTTTTGCTTCTCTGGGTGGGAGGTCTTATTGGGTCATACATCCTAGTTTCTGATTATTTGAGAGTAGTTGGTTTAGGATGCAATTGTAGAACTCTTGGTAAAGCCTAGTATTTGTATATAAGAAATGTAGGTGACTTATTGCTATTCATTACATTTTTAAATGTAATCCAGACATCTGAAATAATATAAACTTGCTACCAGTGCTTAAGACGCCAGTAATACAGAAAAAGTGATGATTTGTTTCAATTCTCTAGTACTTGTTCAGGTTCACTAAATGCATACAAATTAAAGATTCTGTCAAGCTCTTTTATTTTGCCCTCTATTTGTCCCTGGCTTTAATCTTTCCTTAATCCTGTGTAAAGAGATTATG
The DNA here is from genome assembly GCA_039654755.1 of Calcarius lapponicus. Taxonomy (NCBI): domain Eukaryota; kingdom Metazoa; phylum Chordata; class Aves; order Passeriformes; family Fringillidae; genus Calcarius; species Calcarius lapponicus. Next base: position 51,792,614 of record CM077464.1, on the reverse strand, counting down.
TGCAGTATGTCATTAAGAGTAACAACAAGCTGTTGTTTAGACTTGGATTTCTCTTATCTGTTTGGTACCTGTTATGACAATTTTACATTTCAGGGCTTTGCATCTCTGCAATAACATCATATAAGCATGAGTATGGAAAAGGACATTCCAAAGGCTTGTTTTAACCAGAAAAGCTAGATTAGGCCCTTGCTTTTTCTCAGGTTGGTACAAAAGACAAAACTAAACTGCAGATTTGAAAAAGAAAATACAGATAGACCACTGAGGAAAAAATTACACACCTGAGCTAGGTATGAGTGGTGAAAATTACAAAGTCTGCAGAAGTCTGTTGTAGTGAAAGGTGAATCTCTGGGCCATTTATGTTCTAATCATCATGCTCTGTAATTCCAGAACATGTCAGTGTGGGGTAGGTGTGATGGTACACAGACATTGTTGTCAGGGTATGTGATTTTCACATCTTGTTTTGTGCATTTTCATGGAGTGGATTTGACACTTCCACTTATCATTCAAGGAATGCACCAACTTTTCTGTACTTTACTTGATCAGGTGTTTTCATACCCTAAAACATAAAGTATACAGCAGAAAAAGAGTAAGGCAATAAAATATATTACAGAACAGACAAAATGAATAATTGAGTCTGTGTTGTATTACATGGAATATCTGGAGGGAAGGAACAATTTATGTGAGGTTGTTTTGATTGCACATGCCAAAATATTAGAGTTGGACAAAAGGAATAATTGTAAAAGCACGTGATTAATATATACTCCAGTGAAAATTACTTGGAAAGCTGATAGGATTTAGGCACCAAAATTAGAGGATTTAAAGGTCAAAACTTGAGGTTGTGTCTAGATCTTGTTCTGTTTATTGCAAATACAAGTTTTTCTCACGTTTTTGGCACGCTGTTACAGAGCAAAAACTTGAGCATGAAATGTATGCAAATTCTCCAACTTCTTAATGTAACTAGGAGTTCAAGCTAGGGCCATCTGTAGCAGATACTGCTAAATCCCCTCACAAAAAACATACCTTAAACAATGCTCAGTGATACTTGTTGAAACAGAGAAACACAAGCACACAAAACTTGTTACATTTCACTTCACATGATGCATCTGTCTACACCTATACACAAAATGCACACACAGTTTATCATTGCTGGTGCTTTAGATGTGATGCTGTGTTGTAAAATGGGTATAAGAATACCCTAAAGGTTTTTGTGTTGGTTTGCTTTTTTCATATATACCTAGAGCTAACCATTGACAACTTGCAAGATGTTTATGCAGATTGTATCTTAACTTGGAATAAATACACTTGATCATCTGCTTATTACCAGAGTCAACAAATAACCTTGTTGTAAAAAGGCATTATTGATGATATTAAAGAATAGAGTGCATGCAGGCATTCTGGGGAATAAGATGTAAAGCTGAACTCTGAGAAAAACAATTTGCTTAAATATATGAAAGTTCAATTTAAAATCTCATCATAATTTGAGATGCCTATGTCACTTTTTGTTAAATCTGATTTTTAGCTTTGCTTCAGAATATGCTATTAACCAAAAATCTTATTTCACTATTGCTGTGGCTTTAGGGGAGGGGAGGTTTAGATGGGTGTAGAAAAAAAATCTTCTTTGTAACTTTCCCTGACAAAATGAAGGTTGCCTGGTGCAAAGATTATAAATTGAGATGTCCACTAGGCCACTGGCATCTTGACAGATGATGTGAGATTCTTTCCTGCTAATAGAAGCGACAGGGAGTAACACTCTGTGTTATGACTTAGAGGAAGCAGCGTTTCAACTCAGAACAACTTAGAAACATTGGTCTATTGTCCAGGCAACTGTTTCCTTTACGCAGCAGGCTGGTCTGCTTGACAATGTATATTTCACACTCCTTGAGAGGTCAGTTTTGTTGTTATTTTTCCAGGCCTGTAAATCTCAAGCCTGAATCTTGTTATCAGCTGAATCAGAGTTTCTTAATCTGTTTGGACAGACCAGACTGTAGCTAAATTTGGTATAAGGATAAGGACTAGAGAGTTGCATGCTGAGTTCTCAATCTCCTATAAAGGTAGACTGATTGTGTGTTCCCATTGATTTGAGTTTTATTTTGTATTTTCAGACAGCAGAGGCAAAAGGTAGAGAAGGCTATTATTCAGTTAGCATTCAGTGTTTGTGTATTAGCATTTGGGTTACAGAAGCATTGGTGAGAGAGCTATTGTGTGTAATGAAAGCTGGGGTTCAGATTCAAACTTGGATTGCGATTCAAATTAATATTCAAATTAATATTTGCATGGATTAAATTATTAATGTGATTCAGCATTGTTCAATAAAGATTCTTTTCCAAATGACAGTTCAGATTTAATCTTCCATACCGGTGCATGTAAGCTCTATGCTTCTCTCTGCAGGCCTTGTAAAACTGAAGAATAAACTTAACTCTTCAGCCATTACCACACCTAAGAATTATGTGAACTTCAGAGCAAGATGTCCATTTATAACAAATCAGTTTATGTGGGTGAAAAATGCAGTGGTTATCTTGCTGCTCCACCTCCCTTCCTCACTAACTTTTAAGCATAGGAAGCCTGCTTGCATTACCAATCCCAAACGCAGTATTCAGACCCTAAGTTTGCCGTGGCACCCTGTGCAAAATTTGTGTTCTTATGTTTTCCAGAACTTCAATCGTGCCTTTGTAATAGTTCAGGAAGCTGCCGCTGTCTACAAATTCAGAGTAAGGGCTTCTATCAGAATACACCAGCTTTAAAAACACCTTGCTGGTTCTAGGGAATTATGACAATAACCTTGACTCTCCAGTTTCTGCTTACTCTAACCCTAATTGTACAGTAGGCACCTTCTGTGGTTTGAAAAATTTAAAGGAGCTAATTGCATTTACGTCCATTTAAAAATCACATATGGTTCTGGAGGGTGCTATTGTTTGATACAAGTAATAGAGTGTCTCTTTTCTAAAATACTGTAATATTACCTAGTCTTTTTTTTTTGGTTTTTTTTTAGGGATCTGTGTGAGGATGACCATGTTCTTCTGTCTTCCATTCTTCGTCACTGGATCTCAAAGCAGCTATACTTTGGAAGAGAGCAGTGAATATCTTGCTCAGTTATGAGAAACATTCACCAACATAAAACAGTCTGGAAGAAGATTTCTCTTGAGAAAATCAAATAGCACAGAACCCTTTAATAAAACAGAATATATTTAGCATTTCATAAGCTTTTGGCTGTCTGAGTTGTAAAAAAAATGAATCGTTACACAATTATGAAACAACTGGGTGATGGCACCTATGGCAGCGTGTTGATGGGGAAGAGCAATGAGTCAGGAGAACTTGTGGCTATCAAAAGGTATGTAGCATCTCAATTCAGTAAAGGTGCTTGCAAAATCTTAGATTTTCACTTTTGACTTTATTGTTGTCTTCCATTTGTATAGAATTGAAAAAAGTCATCTTTTAAAAGGAAATTAACATAACAAAATTATTTTAATTAAGATGTTTAACAAGGTGATTTTGAGTCAGATTTCTGGTAACTGATCAATAGAGTGACACATCAGTTTAATTTACTGGTTTACATTGGCTTGTAAAATTGCATGCTGCTTTGTTCAGTTTGAGCATGCTTTTTTTAAAAATGTTGTTAGGCCAGCCAGCACCAAAGGAGAAGCAAAAGTGAACAGGATTAATTAGGGAGTTTATTTATATGAATTGCAGGAATAGCAATCTTAACAGGTAGATTTGAAATTCCATCCCAGCCCCCCAAATCTTTGTAAGTACTGCATTGTTTCGGGTGTTGCTACAGTGATAAACAACAGTAACAATCTAGTCAGGTAAATAGAAGGCTGTCTCCCTGGCTGTAATAAACTTGTGTTCTGTGTAATCAAGAGTATTGTCATACTTGCCTTAAAAGCTGATTACGAAACAAGAAAAATTCTACTCAAGGTGTGGGGAATTCCCCTTGTATTCTTAGAGAATTGCAAGCTGGATATAAAGTGTAAGTTGAAATACCAGAAATTCTGACTTGCTCAGACTTTTTCCTCTCATTTATGGATCTACTGCAGTAAGATAATTGTAATATAATTGACTGACTTTTTCTTTAAGAATTTCTGAGAATTTCATGTTTTACCTTATCTTGCTGGTACTGTTACTGAAGTTAATATTAATCTAAGCTAAATAAAGAATCTCCAATTGATTATTTTAATTATGATTATCAAAAGGAACAACATTTTGGGGGAAGTGGTTCATTTTGTGATTTCAGGATTTGGAATTCTGTTGCATGATTTTTAAGCTTGGAACTTGAGAGGGTACAGTTTTGCTTTAAGATACTTTTATTTTAAATAAAAATTGTGGGTTTAAATCTCTTCACTTTAGGTGATAAAACTTTAGCAAAACACAGCAATGACATTCACAACATCATCCCAAGATCTGAGCAACACTAAATGTCCACATTTGGATTTATGCAGAACTTACGAATAAATGTATTACACTGTTATGTATAACAACTAGTTTAGAGGCTATGATGTTGCTTGAAACCTTTTTTTGCAATTATTATCTTGGAACAGATTTTTTAAATTACCAATCAAGTCAGATGCTTAATTACAATAGAAAGCAGTCCAGATATTTTGCTGATTTCAAAAATTAAATTTTTTTGTTTTCCTAGAATGTGCAACTTATGCCTAAGGTTGTGATTTTCCATGTTATATGTGCAGTGTCATTTTTGCTTGCTTTATTATTAAAAGAACAATTCAAATGTTACAAAGGCGTATTTTATGTCCCTTTTACTTCAGAGTAACATGGTCTCTGGCTGTACTCTTCTAAAGATATTTCAGTTTCGGTGTTTGATGATTAATCACTGTAAATTTTTAGCAATTCTAAACATTGACTTTGTTTTTAATTATATTGCTGATGGGTATGTTAGAATGTTTTAAATTGAGTTCAAAATATAGATAATGCTGGTCTTGGAAAATATAAAATTTTCTAATTCTAAAAGCATTCTGTACTGTTCACTGAAAATACTCTATCTTGGACTTTATTTCAGAATGAAAAGAAAGTTCTATTCATGGGACGAATGTATGAATTTGAGAGAAGTCAAGGTAAAGTGGTGAACATGTCACATTTAAAAATAAGTGTCTGGTTAGGCTTGCATGAAGGAAAAGGGCAGCTACTGTGTCCAAGTGAGGCCAAACCCTGTGAACTCCTTAAATGCTGACAGATTTCACAAAACTGGGGTGCTGGCACTCTTAGAGGTCCTGCTGATTTGTGGAATATTCCACTATTCTCAAGCAGTGGCAATGTCTCATAGCCAAGCCTCTTATCTTTGAGAAAGGAAAATAAATTGATTTTGGATGTGTGTATTTCTGTGGTTTACCATCCTCCTCTTTCATTTTACTTCCCAATTTCTAGCTGTTTGTCCATTCCATATATCTTGTGTTTGAGGCATCTGTAGAAAGCACTGGGAGTTTTGGCTAGCCAAGTGATAGAATAGCACTGAAAACTTGGGCATAAATTCCAAATAATTCCTTGTTTTGGGCATCTGATTTTCTGTATATACAAAACTCCCTACTAAAGGGCTTTTGATTTAACTTATTGGAGACTTCATACAAATCAGTATGTCCAAAATGAGCATCTATAAGAGAATCCTCCTTCATGAAAGTTTCATGCCAAAAAGAAGGGAAAAGAAATATGCAGGTTTCCTTATTCAATACAGTGAGCAAGAACTCTTAAAGCTTCAGATTTGTCTTTTGTTGTAGGGAATTAGGTTTTTGGGCTAATCTTTACTCCAGCTCTGAGGTAATCCCTAGAAATAGGTTTAAACTACTATTAATATAGTTGTTGCTTTTAATTTGAGATTCATGCAAACTTCTGGGTTGTTCTTCTTTAGAAGAGATTACAAAATAAATAATGGGGTATCATATGAATATGTTGTGGATTCTGTGCTAGAAATTTACATGTTAAAAATTCATCTCTGGTAAGGAATCAAGGTCACTGTGGGGTTACCTGAAGCTGTATTTTGCTCTGTTACAGTCTCTGAAGAAGCTAAACCATGCCAATGTAATAAAATTGAAGGAAGTCATACGAGAAAATGACCACCTTTATTTTGTGTTTGAGTACATGAAGGAAAATCTCTATCAGCTAATGAAGGATAGGTATGTCTTTTTTCACAGAAAAGGAGTGTGCTATTGTGCTTTATTTAATGATTCTGATACTGCTTTGAAGAACATTTTGGGATGTCTCGTTTTGGCTCTTCTTGTAGCCCCACTGATGTGAACAGGAGTTGCTGCACCAGCTTATTTGAGGGTAGAGTTCTGCATTGCTCTGTTACAACACTGCATATTGTAATGCTTTGGAAATAAGATCACTTGTTAACAGGAGAGTTGGCATGAGTTTTGTGTAGAGTTGTGAGAGAAATTCCAAATTGTTTTGTTTTGTTTTGTTTTTTCTTCATTAGCCTTCATTTTAATGTATGAAGGATTGGCTGAATGCTGTCCATGCTATTTTTGCTCATGGGTTTGACTTAAGGTGGGGATGGTACATGGATGCATCTTTGTAAGAATGGCCTAATATGGGCTAACTCCAATGTTGTAGTCTTGGACAAACAGTACATAGCAAGGCTTGCAAGGTGGTCGTCAGAGTAGGACCTGCCTTTTCAGTAACATTTTCTTTGCATGAATTGTTTTGCTTTTGATGTGGGTTTCCTTCAGACTTTGTCATGCGCTTGTGTCTCCTAATGTGCCAAGCCCTTGGGTTGACATCCTGAGGTAGCTGCTAGTGACGTGAGCACAAGGTTGCTCTGCAGCTGAGCAGAATTGCTCTTAGCAGGGCTGCCTTAAGGGCACCACTGGGTAATGCACCTGCCTGTGCTGCACTGTGCCATCTCTGCCGTGCTGCAGCACTGTGCATTCCACGCTCACCTGTCAAGCACACTGCTGCCCAGTCAGCTTCTACAGAGAGATAGCACCATGAATGTCTCAGCATAGAAGTTCTGCTGCTGCACTGGAAGTGGTTGAGATTAAGGCCTAATAGAGTTTTGAAATGAGAGTTGCATCTCTCTTACTTTGACTTGATGGGTCTGTTTTCACATGTTTGTGATGTGTTAGGCAAAATAAAGAAACACAAATGTTCTGAAGACACATTATTTTTGTTAATTATGCACGTTTTTACCCCATTTCTTCACAGAAACAAGTTTTTTCCTGAGTCAGTCATCAGAAACATGATGTATCAGATATTGCAAGGGCTGGCTTTCATCCACAAACACGGTAAGTTTCCTACTAGAGTTTAACTGTGTAGCACTTTTTTTAGAAAATAAGATCATGCACAGAAATAACATGAATAAAATAACCTAGCAAGGGCCATTAATCGTCTCTGATAAAATCATGGTTACCTGTTTCAAGTGTGGTGCAGTTTTAAACTTTGTCTGAAGTTACTCTTTGTTTTCCTATAAATGGATTTTCCTCTTTTTATTGTAAAACACTCGATGTTGTTCATACACTGTGCAGTATTTTTTTCTATTTTAGTTAGCAGATGAATAAACAAACTAAAAATTTTGCATGCTCTGCTGTACTGATCACTTCTGCATCCTCAAAAAGATCTAATTGAGGAGCATTAATACCTCAGTACTTTTTTGTTGAGATACTATAACTAATACGATATTCTGCATATTAAAAAATACTAAAATCACTTGTTCACTAAGAAACTCAAAGGGTATCCTTATCAAATACAAGGATTTAAATATTTTAGTAAGTGGGATATTTGTAGGAATTACAGGCACAATCTAAATAAGAGGTGAGGTGTGCTCACAACAATAAAAAGTTTCACAGTGTTTGCTCCTAAACTCCTAAAGCTCATGTTTAATATCTGTCTGTGAACTGTATTCTGAAATGCTGGTGTCAAGCTCCTTTGCATTTAAAAAGGTAATGATTCACTCTCATGCTCAAATTTTGATTTTGTGGTTCTTCTTCACATCACCTGGTATCCTTAAAACTTTCCAAAGACAATAAAACATTAGCTGAAAATAAAATAAGAAATAGAGTTCCTAGTGAGGTTTGATTTGCTATCAATGTACCCTGAAGAGGCCTATTGGTGAATGAAATTAATAACTAGTTTTATTATCAAATACCCAGAAACTGACATTTTCTTGTCCTGTTCCCTGATTGTTAGCAGCCTCCTTTCCTACCTCATTTCTCTGCAAAATAAATTAAAAAATTAGATTTTTTTTTAAAACTTCCAATTTTAAGTTACAGTATTAATATCTTGATTTGACCATAAGTGTATAAGGGAACACCAGGTATGATGAATTTGAACATTTACATTTCACTGTAATAATTTCAGCCAGTTTCTTACAGTTGTTTTCAATTTATACATGCAGAAATTCAGTGCTTTATTCTAGCAAGTGCATTTCAATCAAATTAATGGATAACATAACTGTGTGTTCCAATTAAACAGCAGAATTAATTTGCTTAGTGACTTAACCATTGCCCAAGTATAGAGATCCTCAAGCCAACAGCAAACATTAAAGAAGCTTTATGTGCCTGCATTACTAATACTAGCATTTCTGAGCAGGATTTGAATATCCTATAAATGTCTGTATCTCCAAATTGTTGTCACAATGATAAATAACTAGCTAAAAATCATTCAAGCAGTTTTATGAATCAAGTAAGTGTATCAGATGCTCAATTTTCCATTATCCAAAATTGATAAAGCAAAAGATTTCATTCTGAAACTATCTTTTTACTTGATGTTGCTGCCAGCCAATTAATTTTCCTTAGTGTGCTAATGACAGTTTACATTTGTTAATTTAAGAACACTTGGTGTAATAATCACTGGAGGGAAAATGTGTGCATTTGTTGGGGGAGGGTTCCAATTATTTTATGTTGAATTAAAAAAAAAAAAAAAAGAAAAAGAAAAAAGACTGAAAACCACTATATTATTCCAAAATATCCCAAAGTAAATACTGGATTACTCCTATTAGAAATTGCTCCTTAAGAAGTGATTCTGTGATAATTTGCAATTCTTTTCTGTTTGGTCTTCTACAGGATTTTTTCATAGGGATATGAAGCCTGAAAACCTTCTCTGTAGTGGACCAGAACTTGTGAAAATTGCAGATTTTGGGTTGGCTAGAGAACTAAGATCTCAGCCACCTTACACAGATTATGTCTCTACCAGGTGGTAAGTATAACAAGAATTTAATGCATTAGCTTAACTAATTACCCTCCTATGACCATCTTATTATTTCCTTCCATCCTCACAGGTACCGTGCTCCTGAAGTTTTGCTGAGATCTTCTGTCTATAGCTCACCTATTGATATATGGGCAGTTGGCAGCATAATGGCTGAGTTATACACACTCAGACCTCTTTTCCCAGGCACGAGTGAAGTAGATGAAATCTTCAAAATTTGCCAAGTCCTAGGGACTCCAAAAAAGGTAAGGCTTAAAAAATCTCACACAATTTTATTACCAAAAAAAAAAAAAAGATGAAATTATTACAAAATATACAGTGTTATCTTTGCATATTGAGTTATTGTCCCAATAAGTTTCCTGCAGACTTAGTGTTTGCTCAACTAAATTTCTTTTCAGCTTCCATTAAGGCATGTAATGCTAGTCTTTCATTGTATATTAGCATGTGTTGTATATCATACCATTATATGAAGCCTTGCTCTCCTCTGATGGAAACCAGATAAAATTGTTTAATTTAGTTATTTAAAGCTATTTATAATGGAAAGCAAATCAGAAGTCTCCTGGGATTTAATTTACCAGAGCCAATTTGCTTTCCCTTCGCAAAAGTGTAATTCTTCTGTGCTGGCACACAGAATTTGGAGCTTGTAAAGGGTACCATAAATAAGACAAATTATGCTTTTCTTATTTTTAAAGCATAAAAGAAACATTTCATCTCAAACACAGATGTCTCATAAATATTATTAGCAATAAGAAGTAATTGAGGGAAAATGTGCAGTATTTTAGAGAGGAAACAATTCTTTTCACTTATTTTCTGGATGAGCTAAATACTTTTTAAAATTATAAGGAAAGTTTTGGTAGTGCATATAAAAATGGGTGCAATTATATTCAGTTCAAAAGTTGTTTTACTAAATGGATGGGAGAATATGCAAGAAAAGAATAAGGTTACCTACAAAATTTTGAAGGAGCTGAAAAAAAACCCATATGCTATTAAATATTTTTGTAGACTAAAGTAAGAAATGGCAGATACATATCAGTATTTTATAGGTGCAAATAGAACTTGGTGGAATAACTGACCAAACACAGTCCACCTAGATCTGAACTTCTTAAGGGTGGAGAGAGATACATCAGTTTCATTAGTGTTCTACCTGTATAAAATACAGCGTAATTCTTGTCCAGCAAAGGAGCTGCTATCAATAGAGAAGTAAGGAACAGAAAACTTAAAACAGAAATAGATTAAGCTTAGCTAGGAACATGCAGAGCTTGAAGTGGTGGGAAAACATCCAAGAGAACATTCTGAGAAACAGGTGCAAACTCATGATAGAGCAAAGAGGAAAAGGTCAGGTGGAGAGTTATAGGTGATACATTGTGGAAGTGAAAATTGAGTCAGGAGGACGCAGTAAAAATTGGTATGATGTGTAAAACAGTGCTTACCATGACACAGTTGTGCCTCAGGAATAATGTGCAAATAGGAGCAGTATTTTAAGACTTGAGTTTTCAAATGCAGATGTGAACTTTCTTAAGCAGATCGCAAATCTGGGATAGTAAGAGGAACATTCTGATGTTTATGAAGACTGTCTGAAAGACAGCAGCATGCTGGCTTCTGGGACATTTTCAACGTACAGCATAAACAAGCTCTGAAATGCAGGGGGGTCAGAGAGAGGCTTTCATTGTGTGCAGTAGCAGAGCAGTACTTAGCTGATTGCTGTGTTTTTTCTCTAACCTTACAAGGAGCTAACAGAAGCAAATCCTGACCGTTTAGAGTCTGTCATTCCCTGACTAGAAAGCTTAGTGCTTGGGAAAGCAGGGACCATTACCAGCTGAATATTCCAGAAAAAATTGTAGCCTCCCTTTAAGGGCCCTAAGAGTTAATGACATTGTAAGTGAGCTCTCTAGAATGAGGAAACTATAATTAATTACTTTGTGTCATCTGCTGGGCAGACTTGGGAATTTTCTCTCCTTATGACAGTGGTAAGGCATTCTTCAGGGGGATTGCTGTGTAAAAGGAGTATGATAAGTAGTATGATAGGAATTACCACAAGAAATAATGCACTTGTTACAATTCTGAAAAATATAAGTAGGTATTTTAATAGTCTGATTTTGCAAATAGTTTTACAAATATTTTTTTCAGACATGCATTTTCATTTATTCTGTTATCCTGCAATAATGAATTACAGGAATTATGCTCAGAAGCTATCTTCATTCCAGTTTACCTTCCTGTGCTTAAGTCCATAACAGCATACCAATGACTTTGGTGAATCTGGGCATTTTAAATAGTGGCAGGCAACTATTTTGTTTTATTTTATAAATTAAGTGGCTTTATTTATTTTATAAATAAATTAAATTGCACCATTAAAGTATTGGCAGTGGTGGTGCACTTGTACTATGTGAATTTAATGAAAAAATTGATGACATACTCAATAGCAGAGATTAATGAAATGCCTTTTCATTAGCTGAAGGTTGGCAATGGCAAATTATTGCAAATTAATTTTTTTAATAAATAGAAATATATTTTTCATTTTGCTCTTGTACTGTTTTCACCTTATCCCTACGCTTCATCAGTTCAACATGCAGCCCTTGGTACTTTGTTGCAAACTGTTCCTTTATTTCTAGCAGGCAGAATGCCACCAAACTCAATAAAGAAGGGCAATGCAGTGAAGGAGGGAAGTCTTTCTCCATTGATTTAAATGAACAAACTGTTCTCTGCGGTGAAAGAGGAAGTCACTGGAAATCTTGAGACTTATTTTAAGCAGATGTGGTTTATATTTGAGGTTTTTTATTACCATGGACTGTGCTAACAGAGCTAAAACTGTTGTAGGTAAAAAGATGAGTAATGGCTATCACGGTACATTAAGACCAAATTGTATCAAATCAATCTGGTTTGCCCTGTAAGAGCGCAATAAGCTTGGTGGATAGAGAAGGAGCATAAATGTCATACCTTGTCTGCAGTAAGGTTTCTGATGCTGTCCCTTAGAACATTCTCAGCAGCATATTTCTATACAAATTGCATGATAAGAGCATACCTGTTTGGAAATAGTTACCCAGAGAGTAAGCTTCACTGGCTCTTATTCAAAAGATTCACTGCATAGAACTCAAGTGGTTCTGCCTCTGATGAAATTTTTAAAATTGCATTGAAGGCTGTCTGGTGGAGTAGATTTTGCTACTTAAGCTAGTAGATGGCAGGTGGAGAAGAATTATGTTAGAAAAGAAGATTAGAATTTAGAAGGGCATTTTTTATGTATAGATTTAGAGATGTAGCTTTAAAGAAATTTTTTCAGTAGCACACAGAATGCTGTACCTAGACAGGAATAATCAGCTACATCAGTAGCTGTGGATAACCATCCTGCTAACATATCTGTAGGAGGCCATAGGAGCTATTTAGTGTGTTATATGTCTAAAGACAAATACCATACCGGTTTGTAGAAAAAGGAGTACTGCCCATCAACATGTGAAATAATCTTTCTGTTTCTCTTGCTATATTATATCCAGTTTAGAGTTTTCAAGAGGAAAAAAAATCAAGAGTCTAGAGAGGAAATAAAACTTTAAAAGCCTAGACCTTAGGAATTGTTTGGGTTTCTTTAGCCTGTACAAACAAAAATTGGAAGAAAGGAAAATAAATACACCTTCCAATGTATAAAAAGGCCACTCTAGAGGGAAGAATCAGATAGTCCTTCTTGGCATCTATGGATGATAATCAACAATGATAATTTTTGTATGAGAAACCTCAATTTTCCTAATCTTGAAGAAATTACTCTCTGAAATAATCTGTATAGTCTGGCTATACATTGCCAGAAATTGGAAGCTTTTTGAAACTTAACACCTGTCAGGAAGGGAAAAGGGTGTGGAAAAATGGTCTCTTGAGGTCTTTGATAATCCTGTAGTTCTGTATTCCAAGAATGCAGTTATCAAGCAATGAAGGACTTCAAGGTTTACTTTTAGAAAGTTAAGAACTTTTTAAAAAAGTGCTTATCTGGTGATCATGGTTTTTTATTGTTGCAATACTGTCTGGTTGTAACTTAATCATTGACTGTCATAATGGTGGGATCAGTGCTGTATTGCATAGGCTGCATCATGGTTATACAACTGTGTCATGGTGAATGGAGGGGCCTTGCCTCTCCTATTTCCATAAAGAAGGCATGCTGAAGTCAGCTGCTGGGCTCATTTCTGTGGCAGGTGGGATGTGGCATTCCTGGTACTGCTGCACTCTGGTCTCCTTCAGATAGAATGTGTCCAGGTGTGTTATTCATGGTGATGGTTCCATGTGTAGCTACAGGAAATCTCAGGAGGACTGCCATTGAAGACTGATGCTGCGTTCCCTAGTGTTGTAATAATTGTCATGGAAAATGGGAATGCTTGTTTTCAACTATATAGGAAGGAGCCATGCAGACCAAGCATGACTCAAGCTGCCTTAAATTTTATCTAAATACATATTTGTTCTTTTTTGGTGCTGATTTTCTTTCCTTTGAAACAGAGTGACTGGACAGAAGGATACCACCTTGCTTCTGCCATGAATTTCCGTTTCCCACAATGTGTCCCTATAAGCCTAAAAACTCTCATCCCAAATGCAAGCAATGAAGCAATACAGCTGATGAGTGATATGCTGAACTGGAATCCAAAGAAGAGACCTACAGCAAGTCAGGTCTGAGCACATGAATGATTAAGTATAAGACCTGAATTTTCTTGTATTGTTAAAAAATTGTAGATACAGACACCAATTTCTTGTCATAATAGTGATGGCCTCTTTTTGAACACTTTGATGGGAATGAGACTGAGTGGTGAGAAGAGAAAGTTCTAAACCTGGCTCAGCAGACATCAGAAACTCTTCAGTTATTTCTGCAATGTTGTCTTCTATGCTGTGTATCTTAAAATTCTGCCTGTACAGGACAGAGAGATTTAATATAATATAGCTGAGGTGCAAATGTTTCAATTGTGTCTGTCATCACTTTGCCACTTTTGTTTTCCTCCCCATCCATACAAAAGGAGGTACCAAAAAGTTTGAAAACTTTGCTTTTTGTGAAACCACAGATGGAATGCAGTATGGAAGAGCTAAGGCTTATTTTTAGTTGGAATGTAAATTGTGAGAAAGAAGGAACTTTGTGAAGAACATGCCAATAGGTCACAAAGGTCACAATTTTTCTCCAAGTTAATTTTCAAAACATATATTTCCAGGACCAAATATGGTTACATTCTGTGGATTTTTTTTTATTATTCTTACCTAATGTAGTCCTATTTAGAACATATAAAAGAGGAATACAATTGGGAAAGAAAGGACATATTGCAAGTTACCCTAGGTGGATGTGTAAGTGATTCAGAAGCAGTTAAACAGATGGTACCAAATAAAGAAAACATTCCTCTCCACTTTATAAAGCATGTCTATTGTACAGATCTATCTGTAGTCCAGTAGTGTGCACCTCTACACAAAATACTCTATGGTGCTTTATAAAAGCAAATAACCAGCTTTTACCCAGGTGAGTTATCAAGGAAGCAGCTGCACCAGTTGTGTAATCCACAGTCAAAAGGAGGAGTTTAATGCACATACATGGCAGTGTGTTCAAAGGCAGCTATTCTTGAGTGCAGCTGAAGCAAAACACGCCTTTGAGAACTAACAAAGAGCAGGATCCTACCCAGAAGGAGTGGGTTGTTTTGATATAGCAGGAGGTGTGTTACTAATGTGTGTCCCTGCTCTGCATCTAGCATAGGACATGGAAAGGTCAGAGGAAAGGATCAAATGCACATCTGCCTTAGGACAGATGCTGTATTTTCTTAATAAACACCATGAAGGCACAGTGGATGTATTTTAAAGAAAAGCAAAAGCTGGTGATAAGAAAAATGAGGGAGAAACCTTGCTCATTAACATCCTCTAATTGTAGAACCCATACATGACAACCATCTCACTTCTGGGACTTATGTTGTTGGTGTTGGTTTTGTTTTGTTTTTAATTAAAAACCTCAGGCTATTAACTGAGTTGCCAAAACACAATCAGCAGTGGAGACATGTAAATAAAGCATGTGCTAAAAGTAGTGGGAACTACCTCTTTTAAAAGAGAAATTACTTACTGCATAAATATAGAGTGGTATTAAATGTATAATGCACCTCAAAATACAGATTCCACCTAGCAATAGAGAAGGGAACAAAAGGATATTATTATGTTGTTATATGTACAAGTGGATCAGTCTTACTAAGTTATGTAAGAGTTTGAAATACAGAGCTGCCAGTTCTCAATATACACTTTACGTATGATCTCATAATCCATCCATCTTCCATCTGTTCTGTAAAGCTTGCTCAAATGTTTCAGTAACCTGCTTAGATCCTTGATGAGGTTACCCAAGTCAACTTTTTGAAGTTAAAATTCATGTGTTACATCTTCTTCTGCAGGCTTTGAAGCACCCTTACTTTCAAGTTGGCCAAATTTTAGGACCTCCCCCACAGTATCTGGAGAAGCAGACTCCTGTTAAACCAGTTCAGCCAACAGAGTCAAAGCCATCTTTACCTAAACTGGAAGCTAAGCCAGAACCTCTGTCTTCACCTGATTTACCTGACAAAACACAGCCACAGCCCTTGCCAAAGGTTAACCACCAGCCTCTCCAGCAAATTCAGTTGCCTCAGAATACAGCTAACCAGCAAGTACCAAAGCAGCAGCAGCCACAGTCACAGCCACTTTTTCCAATTATCAACAAAAACTCATCGCCTGTAAGTTGTCTTCAATAACTACATAGATGGTTTTGTTAAAAGTTCTTAGGATGTTCAGCCAGGTGATCCCTTGAAAATTGTCATATGTTTTATTAGAGGAGATGCAGATAGATAACTAGGGGATAAGTGAGGATATAACTGCCTGCTTATTAAAATGTTATAGCAAGTCAGAAGAATAGATTGCTTGTAACAACAATGTTCATCATAATAGCCCTCAGTGATGTGCTTATGCAGTAATGGAGTTGAAACAGCTGTTACTTATTGACCTTTGAGAAACAATTCACAACAATACTGTCACAACAGAGAACTGGAAAGGGAGAACTTCACTTGCCTCATGCAGGAAAATACCCAGAAAGGTTCATCCAGCTCTTAACCTTGTAAGAATTTAGCAATTATGATTTTTAGGAAGATTAGTAGTAAACTTTGTTTTGTAACTCCATTTTGCTTTGTACTTTTACGCACTGAACTGCAATACAAAGTATGTAAAAAATAATGGGTATTCAGCAAATACTGGAAAGCAAATGATAGTCAGATAGAAGGAGAGTTTTGAAACTTAATAATTTCATTGAAACAGAATGTTAAAGAAAAATTTCTTTTATTTGCTGTATTTACTTTGGGGCCACAGCAGTGTTCTGCACCACTGTGCTCTATTTCTTGACAACTCACCTACCACTATTCAGCGCATGAGTTCAGCAAGTTGCCAGAAATAGTGGTTGAGCAGTGAACTGGGTTTGCAAACAGAATGTTAACCTCACTAGTTCAGGTAAACTTGAGTAATTCAAGGATGAAACTCCAAAAGAACTAGACTTCAAATACAAGCTGGCATTATTATGTTTTGTACTTAAAGTCATAATGAGACTATGACCAAAACAGGTACAACACACTGGGAAAAATTCCCTCAAAGTCTGTAGTCAGGAGTTATACTAGATACAAAATACCAAATTTTGGAATTGAATTAAAGTGCTTTTTTATTATTATTTTAACTTTTTTAAATAGAAACAAGCAGCTAGTGGCCCTCTGAATGGTGTACTAGGTCCTAAAACCTGCAGAAGACGGTGGGGTCGGACTTTGGTAAAGGCTGTGGATAGCTGGGATGACTTGGACGACCCTGAATTTGGAATGTCATCTTCAAAGAAGCCTAGCATTGCACCATTAAAAGAAAAGAAAAACAAGGAATTTCTTTTTAGGTAGGTCCTGCAATTATAAAATCACGATTTCTTTTAGTAAACAGTGTCCAGAAGTAGATTTATAGACTCATTAAGACAAGTCTATTAAAATTCAAGTCACCAGAATTCTGCAAGAATGCCAAGAATTGCATGAGCAGATCAGCTTTGGGTGTTACGTTGTTACAGTGCCAGTAATATCCAAACAGAATCAAATTTGTTTTCAGGCACTATATGGTTCAGGTGTTTGTTGTGTATTTAAGAAACTGTTTTACTAAAATTTGACATACTAACATTACTTCCTTTGTCAGTTTAATGGTACTATGTTCTGCCATTTGGCCACATTTGCTTTTATTCCCTAGTGTTGGATACATTTCTTTCTTCAAATCCCAGGTCAGGCTCTTGTGAGGTGTTAGGTTTGACTGTTACTTCGTGGAAACAAACTCTACTGAGAAAAGCAGAATAAGTGAAGAGCACTGTATTCTTCAGGCTAAGGTCAGCTTGTGGTATTCTGAGCTGGAGTTGTTGGTCACGTGGTTTGAAAATTTTGATTTTTCAGTGTGCCAGAACCAAAAGCTTCACACTGTATCCAGCCAGGAGGGGAAAACAAGATTCTGATGAGAAATGATTCTGAGAGATCAAATACATCAGCTAAAGATTATTATATAAGCCAATCAAGATATCTGCCTGGTAAGGTTAAAAGTCAATACATATGGAAAATACAAGCTGTGCACAATCTACATACAATACATTTAAGCTTTAGATTTCTTACTGGATAATTTTATTTTTCTTAACCAACTAAATTGTCATGTTTTGGACTAAATGGCTTTCCCAGAGAATAGCACAATTGATGCAGCAGTTCCCAGCTATATAAACATGGCAGGACCTCAACACTGCTTGTACACTATAAAAGCTCACAGGCCCTCTAATGACCTGTAACATAAAAAATCCTCAGTAATATAAATCAAACATCTCTTGGATTACTAGGACTATATCCTGATTAATCTATAAGCAGGTGTATGCGAGGACTAAAGAAACTACATACATGTTTTTCATCAGGACTGTAGTGATAGGACTAGGAGTAATGGATTCAAATGGCAGAGGGGAAATTTAGAAAAGATATAAAAAAGAAATTCTTTACTGTGAGAGTCATGAGGCACTGGACAGATTGTCCAGAGGACTTCTGGATGCTCCATCCCTGGCAGTGTTCAAGGCCAGGTTTGATGGAACATTGAGCAACCTGGTCTAGTGGAAGGTGTCCCTGCCCATGACAGGGCCATTGGAACCAGATGATTTTTAAGGTCCCTTCCCACCCAAACCATTCTATGATTCTTCGATTTTATATAGTGCATATATACCAATTTTGCATTGTCAGGATGTTTGGAGTTTTCTGAACATACATGTTCTGATAAACACAGTCCTCTTCCTTGTACAAAGTGTTTAGAAATACCCATCTACTGGCACTGGTAGGAATTCATACACTTGCTTCCTTTCTCAAGGCAGTCATCTTTCTTTAGAAATAGATATCTTAGTCTAAATCTGGGTTATTTTTTTCAGGAAAAAAACATAATATTTAATTACTGGGAATGAGAATGGAAAGGAGAAAGCAAAGTGAATGTTTCCTTTAGTTAGTATTCTGAATATATTCTATAATCAAATTATTTTCTTGATGTCTCGGTATCTTTTGTTACTGTGGTGGTTTGTACAATAGAGTAATCACACCATGACTTCTGTAATCCACATTTGAGAATTTAGATGGCTCACAGAGGAATCTCCCATTGTCAGGCAAGTTGTTTTGATAGAACATGTGATTAATTTGATAGGAACTCATTAGGGCAGTGATGACTTCAATTCTAGAATATTAAATAGGATGCTCAGAGAATTAACAGTTTAAGTCCAAAAGAAAAAGAAAAATATAAAGAGTGAGGAACTTCCATATCTAAAGGTAACACAAATGGAAGACTCCTTTGTATTTCTTATGTTTTATTAAACACAATTCTAATGTCTCCATGGTTTTCAATGAGAGAGGCATAGATGTAAAAAATAATAAATTTCAACATTTAAGGGAATAATAGGTCCAAGGAACATTTTTATTACTTATCCATATTACTTTAGTTCTGCAACCACTAGATCTGGGAGCTGCTTTCATGTGTTCTAATCCTATTAGCTCTTGTAATGCTTGTAACATGCTGAAGTCACAAGAACCTTTGTCCTACTTTTTAACTTAACCCTTGAAGAAATAGTTTATTTTCAGCCTTGGGAACCCAAATTTTTGATAGGTATTTTTAATTTGTGTGTTCCTTTTTTGACAAACAGAAATATCAATTATGAGATTATGGTTTTATAGAAACCAAGTACCTATACTGAAAAGTCTTTTAAAAGTTCTCTTGAAAGTATGAAGAGAATTGTTCTTAAATTAGTCTCATTGGTTTTCATGGTTCAGCTTAAAAATCTAATCAATGGACATGATTAATTCACATTAATGGTGTTTTGCATTATAAGACAAATGGTTCAGTGTTGGTTTTCTGTTCTAGAAATGTCATTTATTGGTTGAATTAAGTTTGAAATTTGGTATTTATAACATTTTTCTATAAAACATATATAAAATTTGGTATTAAAACATTTTCATTTGTTTTCTAAGGTGTAAACCCAAAGAATGTCTCTTTGGCAGCAGTGAATAAAGAAGGATCACATGGAACCTGGAACAACCAATTGTTTGCTAAAACACCAGGAAATGCTGGGGGAGGAGTGACTTACAGCAGAAATACTACAGGTAAAAGTGTAATTGAAAATGGTCACATTATATCTCCTCAGACTTTAATTAATTTAGTTAAGACCATCTGGTTTAACTTCTGCAGTTAAGCTTTGGTTCTAGACTCTTTTTTCCCCTTGTTTTAGTGAAAGACCCTTAAAAAACCCCAAGGTTTTCATATGTGATATGATGTATTTTGCTTTCAGAACATTGAGAAGATACAGACCAGCCCCTATTTATAAAATTCTGTCAAGATAAATTTTGTGTATAATCCACTGAGACCATTATTTTACTGTATTTAAAGCAAGTAGTTTGGCCTCATTACTGCCTGCTCCCTATGCCATGGAACACTATCAAACAGCAGTCTCACCCATGAAAACATAAGGGTGGGTGGTGTGCTCATGGAATAAAAGTGCTGTCTAATATTCTAGACATGTCTTTTATCAATTTACTGGCCTTGTCCTAAATCCTTTGCTGCAAGAAAATCCCCTTATTTCCAGGAAGGAACTTCCATTGAGACTATGTTTTGTGAAGAACACTATTATCAGCATTCTATAGAGTGAAGTCCAGCACTAATAAACACTTTACCTAAGATTGCACTGAGGAAAGCATCAGAATGTGGACTGAAATCTGTCTTCTCACCCCCAAGCCCTATGTGTCAGGTACACTGTCTCTGTTATGGGAGGTTACCTGGTTAACAACTCTGCAGCCGTTGTCCAGCTAGCATGAGTCACTCTCCAAATACTTCAGTGCCAATAAGCCACCCAGCTTTACATGCTTCTTCAGCAAGAACTTCAGAAAGTTTGTTTACATGCAGATGCTGCACCCCTTTTTAATAGAACTTTGGTAGCCATTCTGCAGTGCCAACAAACCTCATTTTCCCCTCTGAAAGTCAGGCATTAATGAAATTTTTCATTTGAATTAATGTGCAAAATTTTAGAAAGTGAAGAAACAACAGGACCTCCCAGAGTTTTTTGTGGAATAGGTTTTTTGTATCATCTTGTATATCTTTTTTGTTTTCTGAAATAAGAGTATCCATGTGTCTCACAAGTAATTTATTCATAAATAATCTTGCAAGGGAATCAGACACAGAAAAGCAAATAGCTGCTTCCAAAAGTTTTCATCAATAGGCTAGACATCTACCTACTGAACTGCAGTGAAGATAAAATTAGAATGAATGCTAATGGTAGAAATCCTGCATTTGTCTTACTACCAAGAATTTAAAGAAATAAACCACTAAAACTGATTATTTTTTGTTTGAAAATACTTGGTATTTCCATCAGTATCTTAAATTGCATGTGATGTTTCATATACTGGGGAGACAGCAACATTTAGGACACACATGAAACACATGGAACCAGAATAGATGGATCACAGGAATACAATACATGTAAACTATATCTTTGTTCATATTGACAGTCTGAAAGTCAATGCCGCTGTGTTTAAATAACTATGTATAGTTTATTTAAGTGGGCTTTTTTTTTCATCAGCCACAACATTGCTCTAAGGCAAAATAAGATAAGAGCAAATAGTTACAAATGCTTTATTTATGAAGGATTGTAAGTTTATGATCAGTCAACTCTGAAGATATGACCAAGTCCTTAAAATTGTAAATGGAATGGAATTGCATTGTTGGAAAATTAGTCCATAATTAGAATGGACCTTGTAAAGTCACCTCTTGGACTAACATTTTCTGCTCAAGAAAACAAGGATAAGACATTTTACTTACTAATGTGTCAGATATTCATTCTTGCTTGCTTTTTTCCTTCCTCATTTCTTTTACATGACCTAAATTGGTCCTTCATACCCTTCTTTTGAAATTCTGCCTTTCCATCTTTTTCTTCCTCTAATTTTCCTTGTCTACAGATGAGAACTTAATTGTACCTATTGAAAAGCTATCATGCAAAGAAAGGTTGAATGAAAAATTAGAAGATCCAAAAGGTAAATTGTAGCAATTATAGCCTGGTTCTTTGTACATTTCCTATTTATGTTTTACAGCTTCTTGTTAAAAAAAAATTGCACTTATAATGCAAGTTCCTGATGATCGTATCCTGCCATTTTTAGTTGCAATCTGTTTTGTCAAACTTTGCTTTCCTCATTATGGCAATGTGATGGCTTTGCATGAGAGGCATTTATAGAAGTGATGTAAAGGCTTCTTCTGGGTTCTTGGAACTTACTGTGCTTTAAAAGGCAGAGAATATTTTATTACCCTAATCATAACCCACAGCAGGTCACTGGATAATGGTGAGGAAGTGATCCTAATGCAGAACGTGCTTGTCCCTGACAGCACTCAGGATTTGCACCTTTTCCTGCATTTAGGTTCTCTACCTGTTGCACTGATCTTACAGTGCTGTGCTTGCACAGGTTTTGGTGGAGTTACCTTTGAGTAAAAGGGAGGAAACTCAGGATTCCAGGCTGCCTAGTTTGTGCCTTATAATTCCACTGCTCTGAAATTATCACAGAGGTCTGAGAGTGTTTGTGTGAAGAGGAACATTATGGAATTGCCCAAAGGCCAAAGATTTAGGAGACAGAAAAACTGGCAAAGCAGAAACTGTGTTTCTGTAACTACCACTGAAGCTGTGATGAATATGCTCACACATGATAAAGGTCAAAATAAACTTAATACTACTGAACACAGAACCTTACCACTAGAGAAAAGCATTTCTCTCTGGACATTGTGCCAGCACAGTCTTAACATTGGTGACAGACATGAAGATGGTAAGGGATTTTCTAGGACCAAGGAGTAAGTATTGTAACAGATTGCTTTTCCACTGGACACTAATTTCAGAACTGATTTTGTGTTTACATGCACAATGCTTCCTAGCTTCCAAATGAGGATGGTTATGTCAGCCTTCCCAGGGTAGTGCTGGTTTAAAGAAAGATATGGACCAAAACTAGGCACAAACAGAATTATAACCAGGATTAAAGAGACAGGATAATTGGCTCTGACTTGTATAGTAGCCTTTAACTGTGGGAACTGACAAAGTCAACTTCAAGTGGTGCACCACTTTCCACAAGAGATATTGGATTCCATTATTTTCAATAGATTTAGGCCAAACATGTTGAGCACAAGACTAATACTGAGCACTAGTTAAATCAGCTTCCAGTAAAACAAATAGATGTAAGCAAAAGGTAAGATCCTACATTTCTCTGCAACTCAGTGTAAAACCTTTCTATGTGGTCTTTAGTGGAAGTACTAATGAAATGTTCATCCTGCTGTT
Organism: Calcarius lapponicus; assembly: GCA_039654755.1. NCBI lineage: Eukaryota > Metazoa > Chordata > Aves > Passeriformes > Fringillidae > Calcarius > Calcarius lapponicus. The sequence continues at coordinate 51,769,645 of CM077464.1, read as the reverse complement.
TGTCTTTATTCCTGCTGAATTTCTGTCTGCTAGTGCTGAAAAGGGTCCAGCTAATATACAAAGCAAAGAATGAATTCAATGAAAGAATGTTTGTTTTTCAAGAGACAAGCACTAGGGAGTTTTTAAAGAACACTCATACTTCGCACTCTTGTAGTACTGCAAATATAATTTGAAGCAAGTATAAAAAGTAGGCAGAGTTTTCTGAATGCAGCTGAAAATTCTAAAATTCTGCAATGTCAACAGGAAATCCTGGCTTTGTAAGTAGTGGTGCTTACAACCCATTGGCACTACACACCTCTTCCTTCCATAAAAAAGAAGTTGGATCAGCTGGACAACGGATACAGCTAGCATCTCTTGGTGCATCTGTATCAGGTAAGAAATATTCTTTTACTGCTCATATCCAAGACAAAGAGAAATGTTCATTTTCCATGCTTCCTAAGGGATTTATTAGCTCTTGGTTTTCCTCTAGTTTTATAAATTAAATTGTAGGCATAAATTCTTAATACAAGTGAACTGCGTGTAGGTGCATAGAGCCTGTCCTGATAGTTAGAGATAACTACTGCTACTAATATTTGTTACATAAAAGCAAAAATAATTACAAAAGGTGCAAAAAATATTTAGACTATTTGTTAAACTACTGTTCATTAGTGTTGATGGGCTAAGCAGAATTGTAAAAACATGTAACTCCACAACTCTATAGTAAAGGGTCATGTTTTTAACATTCATTTGTTAAAAACAATGTGAAATCTCTTCTGAATGTAACTGTTACCTTGGATCCTCTGCAGCATTGGTGACATTCTGAGCACCTTCTTCATTGTCATGTTTCTGATGCAGAGAAGATGAACAGCAGTGCTCAGGATGCAGGAGAAAGTTTGTGAGTGAAGATTAGAGCTGTTGTCCACACCCAGCAGCCCTCTCCTCTGGTTACTTCAGAGGAAATAGCAAGGCCCTAAACCAATGGTGAATTGTTTAACCAAAGGGTCCATGTCAGACCAATGTCACACTGTTGTGCTTAATAATGTTGTCTTTTTGCTGACATGCTCCTTTGAGTAACCTCCTCTCCTTAAGAACTTCCAAGTGGCTTCAGAGAACTGGAGCAGGAGGGAAGGAAGGAGATGGCACACTCACACACACACACACACATCTATATAGATATATATAAAATATGCTTACATGCATACATAAAAATAAATATAAAATGTATGCATATTCTGTGTCTGACTTGATCAGAAACCGACCAAGAAAGGCTGGAGCTGCGCTTCATTATCTTACTGATCCACTGCTGAAACAAAACAGCAAGAGTTGATTTGTCACAATGCATGGAGGTTCACAGGAGGACAAAATCTACAATTGTCTCTAGACTGCTGTGAATAGTGCAAAAAAAAAAAAAAATTGCATGCGGTGTTCCAAAGGAAATAAAATTTACTGTTAATCTGTATTTAGAAATGGAATATGTGTAGTAGAAGTCAGAAAGGCTGGTAGATGGAGGGTCAATTAAGATACTCTTCCATGTCCTGGAGAAGAACAAGAGTCCTATCACTTAAACCACTCATATTTAGCTTGACGTCTTTGGAGTTGTATGGGAAGAGAGAAAAGGACAAAGCAAATGTCAGGTTTAGTCTCCTAGATGTCAGTATTTGAACATTAACATTTTTGGTGACCCCTTGCTTTATATTATCCAAAATGTAATAAGTTATGCTCTCAATTTTTTTTTCTCTTTTAATTTTTCTATTAAAGTTTTTATGCCATAATTTAAATAATTTAATGTAGTATACAAGATCCATTTTTCTGAGAAAAATACCAGGAAAAGTGGCCTTTATTGCCAAGATAGTTTAGACTGTAATCATACTTGCTGATGAAAGACAGGGAATGGCAGCCTACAATAAAAAGAAACGGTTTTCAAAGAGGTGGAGACCTGACTCCAAATTTCAGCTCCTTGATGTTCCTGCTTTTTAAATGTGTTGATCCTCACCTGTTCCTTAAGAGGTTCAATCCACTGCTGAAAAACGCTACCAAAATCAGATAGTTTTCTCTGAGAAACAGAATGATACCTAGGCACCAAAACCCCCATTCAAGTTAAATGTTAAATTTTATTTTAAAGAGTATCAGTACATAATGAGACTAAAATACAAAAATAGGAATGGAAGGGGCAGGGAACTACCTTAGGAATGAGTAGGAAACAAGGGTAAGGTATAGCAGGAGTCTGGATAAAAGGGGTCCTGGCTGGCTGATTTTAAAGACTTAGGAAAATGGTTGAATTGGTCATGAACATGAAGAAATGTCAGCCCCTGCAGCAGGCCAATTGCTTTAATTGCATGAAACTTGAGGAAGTAGCAACTGCCTGAAATGTCAGAAGAGGAAATGTGAATAGGAAGGCCAGGAATACAGCAGTGTGCTACTGCTAGTGCCTGAGATCAGGTGGGTGCTAATATTAAGAGAGAAAGAAAGCCTTTAAACTTGGAATAAATCCTATTAAATCAATGGAGAAATGGGAAATGGAGCAAAGAAGACTTGCCACCAAGTACACCAGGAATTCTGAGCTAAGCAAGAGGGGAATAAAAGGCATAAAATCTCAAAAGGAACAAGAGGGTCTCCAGAAGCTGTCCTTCAGGCTAAGTTGTTTGAATCTTAATCAGTTTATCAATGTTATAATGACATGCTTTTTCAAATATTTGAGATAGAAGAGAGACCACTTTCATACTGTAGCAGTTTTGCAATAGGAGATACAGAGTTGCAGGCATTTGCATCAGTTTTTCCACTGAATTTCATTCTCAGTGTTTTCTTAGGGGATTGCTGCAAAACCACTATTCAGTAGGTGAGAATAATACACACAAACTATTGGAAAAATAATCTTATCTGAAAACAAGTATAGACAGCATGGTCTTAGGCACATGGTGTGATTCTTGGGGTTGTGGATCTCTTCCAGCTCAGGATGTTTTATGACATAGGAGACTAAAGCATCCTGCTACATTAGCATCTTTGAGGACCATAAGTCATCTGTAAGTACTCATTCTTTTCTCTGTAGAGGAGTAAAATAGTCATAATTAATTCTGAGTTCTTATTCCTTTCAGATTATTCCTGGAAAAACAAAGCTGCTCGTCCTCCACTACCAGGTCCTCCTTTCAATGCAGCAGCAAAAAACATTAATATCTTCACTCGCCCCCCAACAATTCAGCGAGTACATGGGAGAACAGACTGGGTGGCCAAATATGGAGGAAACAGATAGAAAATACCATCCTGTGTGGATATTACATGCTCTGTGAGAAGCTGAAAAGCCTATTTGCTCCAGCTTTTCCTAAGACTATGCAACAGTAAAGAAGCAAAAAAGACCTTGTGCTCTATTATTTGTATAGCACATATAACACCATGTAAAATACTGGCTGTAAAGTAGGGTGCAGTGAAGTACTGTACAGCACATATTGCCAAAACTGAGATGTAGATTTAACCCAATGTTTTCTATAGATAGATCTCCTGTTCTCATACTGTCTGGAACAGCTAGGGTTAGGATTGTTCATCCAGTGCAACATCTACTGCTGGGATGTGCTTGAAGCACACAGGCAGCACAAAGAAGGGCTGAAGCAGAGCAGCACCAGGCATCCAGGTGTTAGGCTGGTTTCATAGCAGGAAAGCAAGAGGGAATGCACAGATCTGGCTTTGTGAAGAGCATCAGTCTCCTGCAAGGATTTCAGAACTCACTTGTAACAAAGAGTTACTCAGGGTCTGTAAGGTACAAATATTCATGTAGCAATGAGAACTGAAACCCTTGTAATAGGACATAGGCAATCCACTGATAGATATTACACAAGGAAGGTCTAGAAATCTAGCTGATAGAGGGCTGTTGAATGATACAGCAATATTGGAAAATAGATAAACAAGTAGTGAGTACTATTTACCAAGCTGTGAAGTGAAGCCTAACAATCAGATTCTGCTGTTTTAATTAACTTGTTGCCATTTTTGGTCAAAGATCTGTAGAGATTTATCTCTGTCCTGTCAAGGGCATGTCACAGTGACCTTTAAAGAGCCTAAATTACTGCAGTCTGTCAGTCATTTTAAGGGTGAATTAGCCAAAATGCCTAAATTATCACTAAACTCATGTTTCTATATTCTTTATTGGGTGATCAGACTAAACTACAGAGTTTGAATAAGACATGTGAGGAAGACGATTGGTCTATTCTTCAAAGACATTGCTTTCTGTTTTAGACCTTAAAGGCCAATTTAGGTACCTGAAAACACACACAAAACTTTAATAATTCAGTATGTCAGTGTTTATATGCTCATTCAGTACTTTCCCCAGCTTCTATCCTAACTTTTATAATAATATTTCCCAAAGGACTTTGCAATGTACAGTGAATTTTTTATTAGGATGTTGAGCTGCGCCACTTCTGTTAAGAACTGCATTTAGAATAAATGCTTTAGAGTTTATAGTAACATTAAACTTGCCCTTTTAAAGTAAAAACTGAGTATGCTCTTTAAAGATGTAATGTTGTTAATGATGACTTCAAGCATTTAAAAAAAAATTAATTTATTTGTATGGCTTTTATAAATGAATATTAAAATTTAAACTTCTTTTGTTGACCCAGTGTGTCATAATATATGGGTTACATTAACTTCCTGGAAAGCAATTTAATCTAAAACAGTTGTACCAAAAAGTCAAATATTTTGTTAGGAAAATTGCACCTAAAGAAAATGCCACTTATTTTTAATACTGTCAGAGCTACATGAGGATAGGGCTGACTGGTTAGTAATGCACTGGCAAGTTTAATTCAATTGCCACTGGTCTAGGATTAAGTATTTGCCATTCCCTTAGTACTAAGAGATGTCCCTATGCTACTTAAATGCATCTTAATGTAACTGTAGAACATAGCTGTAACTTGCTATGGCAATGAAGGACACCCTCAGACAGTTTGTAACAGGCATAAAAGCTGTGATTTTATAATTAAAAACCAAAATTATTCACTCTTCTCTTGTACAAGATGCCAGTGACAGCTGAAAGCAGCTTGGTCAAGGAAATAACTAGTAATGTGCCGATAGCTCACAGGTCTGTGAGTCAGTCACCTTAGAGCAGAAAAATAAACAGCTACTGTTATGACACTAAATATGGTTAGAAGAAACATGCTGTCCTTGTCACATGCTAATAAGCCTTGAAAGGGCTTTGACATAACCAGATCAATCTTTACTTGTCCACAAGCAAAGCATGACAAGTGTTAAATAATTCTTGTTGCAAGCAGCAAGAAGAGGCTAACAGGTTTTGTACAGTCATTTAATTCTGATTCATTCTTACACATTGGACTGCTAGTGCATAAATGCTTAAAATTATTATATGCTAATAAAATTTCAAAGGGGTAAAAAGTATGTAAGGCTAAATTTTTTCTCTTGTCCCTTTGCCTGTATTACTGCTGTTTATCCTGAGCATAAGCATTCTACCACAAGTTCTAAATTACTTCTACCAGCAGTTCTCAATTCAACCTATTGCTTTCCAAAGCTCAGGAAACAGCAGCAAGGGTTCACACTTTGATCTAAAGTATAAAAGCTTAACAGCTGAATTTTGTCCTTTCTATTGTCTTTATTCTGGTAAAGACAACTGCAATTCAAATTCACAAGTTACCTGGCTTGAGACCAGCATTATACAATTACAAAACTGCTGGGTCATGGGTGTTCTCAGTTTATTGCAGTTTATTATTTATGTTTGCATCCTACTCCTATAGAGGAAAACTGCTTCAACAGAAATATGAAAAGGCAAAAAGCCCTCCCATAAAGCAGTTTAAGGAGAAGTGTCTTAAATGCTAATGTCTGGCTTACTAACATTTTCAAATTAGAACAAAGATGTGGGGACACCTGCCTACCAGTGCTGGGTCCTGGGCTGGACTTAGGCACTTAAAAGGGTGACATGTTAACAAACCATCTGCTGTCCTGCACACCCCTTATTTCTATGCAGGGAGGTAGGAGAGAAGTGTAAATACAGGTAAACACCTGAAGCTGAACTCTGCAGGGTGATGAAAAAGGGCTCTAAGAAGATGCTCTGAGTACAGTTCCCCATCCAGATCTGTCTGTGCTCAAGCCAGCTCTGGCCCAAGCTGTCTGGCCTGGGACCAGGCTGCTGAGACACTTGCTGGAGGTGCACCCATTCCTGGCCAGGTCCCTGCAGATCTGGAACCCAGTCTGACTGACCTGACTCCTCGCTTGATCTCAGCCCTGCCTCATCCCTGTGACTTGCCTGGCAAGCCACCTCTCTGCTGGCAGAGCCTGGCTGTGGCCACTGGCCCAGCTCTGCACCTCCTGCTCACCCAGCACAAGGTCACTGCCCTGCCTGTTCTGCTGCAACAAAAGGGAGGAGGGAAGGAAAACCACAGGAAGTGACCCTCCTGCCAAGGTACTACCCTGATACTCAGAGAATTCTGAGCAACCTCAGAGTCTCACCAATATAATACACCAGCCCTCTTGCTTCCATCTCTTCTCAGTACCAGGCACCAAACAAAAAAGGTTGAAGAGATCAAAGCTCGGAATCTGTGCAAAAAGGGACATAACTGAAATGTGACCAGAAAAGGGATACATTACCAACCATGTGTATCTTCCAGGATATTTCTCTACGGGAGGTTTATATTTAGAATGATTTCAGGCATTAAGGGAATCAACTGAGGACAAAAGACTGATGAAATAAGCCCTTCAGTCTTTAAATAAACTTTCATACAGTATTTTCAAAATCTAAAATAGATTATCCCCTCAGAAAACAAAACAAAACAAAAAAAAAAACTGACAAAAACAAAAACCAACCAACCAAATGAAAAACCCAAAACAAACAACCAAAAACCAAAACTCAAACTAAAAACCATCAATATAATACTTGTCTGCATATGAAGTCTGTATGCTTTTGTGCTCTTCACCTCCCTCCCAGTTCAGATTTTTATATTTACAAGTTACTAGATTCAGGGATAGAATAGATTATTTATACAATTCATGCTCGCAAATATATCCTGACACCCTGCTGGAAAGGCACCAAACTGTATCAATCCAGATGAACAGTTAGAGACAAAATAAGCTGTGTAGAACACAAAAGTTTGCAATAATAATTTCTTAGTTTATTTTAAATATGTTTTTAATAAAGCTGTGCCTACAATTCAGCATCACCTAATAAAGCATATTTTTGATTTATGAGTAGTAAATCTGTAAAAGTGAAATGAATGACATAGAGCTGAGCTTACAAGTGATTGCAAGGCATGGGTATGCATTTATTGCATTACAGCAGAGCTCTGACCACAGCTGGTTCCGTGATTGTGTTTTGTGGGACCAGGTTCTAACATGCAGTGCTGGGAGAACAAACTCCCTGACTGACAAACACTGTGAATGGATAAACTGGCATGGAAAGGGAGATGGAAAATCATAAGCACGTTTATTGTATTAATTACTAGTGACAAATCAGAAACTCCTCTCCCCTGCTTTTAGAGGTACACATGATTTTAGAAGGACAAGTCAGATGTGCATTTAAGCCTCAATCCTGCAACTGTCTGAATGCAAGGGCCAGGAGGTCTTTGCTGACACTAAGCTGCAGGACCAGAAGCTAAACTAATGCTACACTCATATTTTCTTTCTTGCTTTTAGTGCAGAAAATGTTAAGACAAATCTCATGACAAGGGGTCTCTATGTCAGTCCTTTAAAAACACAACCCGCGTGCATTAGGATGTGAAAAATACAATGCACAGGTAGCAGCGCCTTTTCCACTTATGTGCAGCACATTTAGGCAGTTGCATTTTTGGGCTTCTCAGTCATGTGTCTTCAAGTCACTTGATGCAGATTTATGGCTTAATAGGTTTTTCCATCATCTGCAATCCAAGCCGTCCAACCATCAGTAAACTGTGGAACAGAATAGTTGTTATAAAAAGAGGGAGGTGAAAACAAAAATCACATAAAGAACAAGAAGGAAGAAAACATTGACACCATTTCATTTACCTAAACACCACCACAAGACTTCATTTTTCACAGAACTTACCACTGTTTCATTTTTAAAACAATATAATCCACAAATAAGCTAAATAAACATTTATTCAATAACACAGACACAAATAAAGGACAGGTGGTTACCTGGCACCGGCAATTATCCCGGGCATTGCCTTTTTGGAGTTGTAAAATCTCATTCCCATAACAGTAGACAAGGTGCCAGATGCCACTGTTGAAAAGAAGCCCAGTCAGAACCATTTGACACAGAAATGCCAGCGCAGCATTGCCACACTCGGACACTGAGCAGCACCAACCAAAGAGACCTACATGTACAGACAGGAATGCTCCTTTCTGGGAGTAACAATTTGATTCTCTTCAGCATCAAAGCTGTCATTACAAGCTTCTCAGCAGCTTTGGTAGGCACACTCCACTGCTCAACAGAAGCAAGGAGATCTCACCAGGGCTGAGACCACGGTCTGATCACCCTCAAACTCTAAGCCTCTGAACAGGTCACTAGCTCTCCCTCAACCCTTACTTGCAAAAGAATGATTATTCCCCCAAACACAGGCAGGCTTAAAACTGCCAGAAAGCTGGGATGGTAACAGTATTCACTGTGTGGGAGGTAAATATTATTTACACTTCCCATATCTCTGGGACATTCTGAACTGGAAAGTGGCAGTAAATACTACAACTGGAAAGAAAACAACCTCACTTGAAAATATGATTAAAAACCAGAAAGCAATCCAAAGGATCAAACTGAAAGAGCAATTAACATCTTAGACATTACTGCAAATTATTTTATCTCTATGTGTAGAAAAGGAATCCCATCAACATTTGCATGAAATTTACAGGGCCATTGTTTCTTTGAAGAAGAAAGGCAGGTGAAAGTACAGTATACCTTTTTCCAAAGGCTCAAGTTTGTTTTCATCAGACAGGGTAAAAGGTATTCTAGAGATACTCTGTCAAGGTTCTATTTCTGCATTTCTACCCCTGATCTACTGGGACCAACTTACAGCTCTGCAGGAGCCACAGCTGCATGTTGCAAGGAGGGACAGAGGGATGGAGGGAGAGCTGTACGAGACTGTGACACATCACTGCTTCCTAGAGGTACATTTGAAAACACTCCTTGCACTACATCAGGATATACAAAAGCTGCTCATCCCTCCTCCATGGCACTGCCTAAAAACCCGTGCCAGAGATGTACAGCCACTCCCACAGCATGCCAGAGTGGAAAGACAATTCACAAATGGAAATTGTGCTTTACACTGAGCTGCATTTTACGTTTCATTCCTTACTGACGAGGTTGGTCCTCTACAGTGGCTTCACAGAGCCGAAACTTTCAGCACATTAGTCTTAATGGTTTAAAATAGTCTTACATCACTGTAAAGCTAAGGTATCATAGCACTAGTACCACTATGGAGTAGTTCCAGAACTAGCAGGATCCTCAAGAAGTCATCTAGGATACCCTAGTGCCTAAAGTTCCTGATAGTGGTTTAACCAGATATTACACTCCTGCAGCAAAGGAACTCCCTGAGGCTCACCTGAGTGCTTCATAATACTTTCCACAGTGATTTCATCCTTCTCCTTCCCCTGCAGAAGATTTAACTGCAAGCTTAGCACCCACAACTTCTTGTAAGCTCTACTGAAAGCAAGCACAATAGATCACTGCCTCTTTTCTTCAACATACTGTTTCTTTCAGTGTGTGATGCATTAGAACATGTACTGCTCCTCTGAGATTCTTGTGCAAACCAGAAATCCCTAAGGCCACATACCACCTCTGTCACACTGCTGTCACTGTTGCAAAAATCGTGCTTATTCCACCACCACAGGCTAAAAACGCTGCTTCACAACCAAAACTTTTCCATGTATGTTTCCTGCACCTAATGTGTTGGTGTAACACATCATCTAATCTGTCAGAGGAGACAGGTATTTCTCACCAACTCTGGATTCACATAGGAAAAAACAAACAAAAATTGTGCTCTGACACAAATACCTCCTGGCTGTGGGCAGGGGGTCCTGCCACCACTTACAACATTTGTGTAGGTACAACGGCACAGGGCAGCTGAAACATGCTAGGAGAAAAAAAAGGTTACTGCTCCCACCGCTACCAGTAACACACAGTACTCGGCTGCCGAGCAAACTTACCGAGGGAAAGCCACACATTCTTTGGATCTTTGGACTGCTGGTACGCGCCTAGCCCCGCTAAGCCGCCGAACAGCAGACCGGCAGCTAGAGACGGGACGCTGCCTTGAATAAAAAATAAAGCAGTCAGCGGAAGGACAGAGAGGCTGACACGGAGTCAGCCTGCATGCCAAACGAAACCACTTCGCGACTTTGCCGTTCTAGACAATCCACAAAACCAATCTAACTACAGCATTAGGGCTTAGGTTGAGGGGTTTGGGGATTTTTTTTAAACACACTTCGCAGACCTCCGCGAGCACCGTTTCGTTGCACTTGTTTGGTGCAGCAAGGACTGAGAGGGACTTGCGGTGTCACCGCCGGCAGCGGCCCCGCGGCGGGGCGGGGCGGAAGGGAGCGGAGCGGGGGCTGCCTGCGGGCACGGCCGGGACAGGGACAGCCAGGGCCACCAGCACCCACCTGCCTTGGCATAGCCCACGACACCGCCCGCCGCCACCAGCGCCGCGTAGCCGAAGCCCAGCCAGTCGTACTCCATCTGCGGGCAGCGCGGAGACAGACGGCGCACGGCAGCGCAGCGCAGCGCCGACCTTGGGCCGCCCTCCCGCCACCCGCCCCGCCCCGGGGCCGCCTCACGGAGGCCCCGCCCCGCCCCGCCCCGCCCCGGGGCCGCCTCACGGAGGCCCCGCCCCGCCCCGCCCCGCCCCGGGGCCGCCTCACGGAGGCCCCGCCCGCCGCCCATGACGGCGCCTCGGCTCCGGGAGGGTTTGTTTGATTGACTGCCCACCAGTAACGCAGTTTTTCAACTTTTCCAAGTCAGAAATGGAGCAGGAAACACCCACCTGTTATAAATGAGAGCTTGACTAGGCCAATATTCAAGCAGCAGTCCATTAATTAATTAATATGGTGAAGTATGAGCAATACAGCGCTGGGTACAGCGGGGGAAGTTTTCCCTCCAACTGCACGCCGATAGTTGAGGCTTACAGGTATTTAAAGGGGTACTCATAAGCTTTCTCAGCAGTTTCGATTCCCAATTTTTACATCACAATTCTATACACTATTGTGATTTAGTTTTTCTCAGGATGTATCCCAGAAAGGAGTATCCCCAGGTAGTGGTGTCTGGCTTCCGAAAGAAGGAAAAAGTCTCCTATCTCTGAGGTCCAGCGCTCCAGATGTGGGTCCACCTTTTAATTGCAAGGACTATAAATCTCATAACAGTGATGTCCAGCTTCCCTTGGTCGAAACTATTAATCCTTGAGTTGATGTTCATCTTCCTTTCTCAAACTGCTTTTCACTGTTTTAAGGCATAAGTGTTTCCTTTTTATATTTTCTAAAGCTATAGTTTCAAAGGTCATTAGTACAAGCAATATTCTAAAATTATACTTCAAAAGGTTATTATTGCAAAACTCTTTAAGACTAAACTACAAGCAGAAAGTTCCTGTCAAACAGCAATATCCTTAAAGCTTCGATTCAAATGCTCCTAAATCAACTTAAGATTTATAGAGGTTAATTGTGAACAAAAGATAGGTTCAAAGGCCTTCTTCCATGCTTTACTTTCCTCAGTTATTATTAGAATTCGTCTTTATAACTGTCCCATGGTCGGTTTCCACATATACCACAATCACAAATACACACGTTGCCTGTATGTACCTGACACGAAACACAGCTTTGTATTTCACTCACCTCCCGTTTCCTTCCCAGGCTCGGCATCACCCCGCACTGCCAGGGGGTGGGAAGTGCGGGTTGCGGTCGGTCCGTAGCGCCTCTCCTGCGCTGCTGCTCCCTCCTCGCACTCCTGCCGTGCCCAAGCTTGGGGTCTGTGAAAAATGTGTATTTTATGACTGGCTTTTCGCAAATATTAAAATGAATATTATATGTGTTATGTTAGAAAGTTGTGCTGTATTAATTTTTTTAGTAGTGTGTTAAATATAGTTTTAGGTTATAACATAATGTTAAAATAGAAACTATGCTATGAAAGATACTTTTTAAAGAAAGGACTCGCAGCGAGATAGCAGCCACAGGACACCTTAATCTTTCAGAGAAAGAGAATTTATTGCTCTCTTATCAGAAGAAACGAGCTTCTTCCCACCTCGCTCAGACATGAAGACGCTGTCATGATTAAGAGGAAGAAGTTGATGCTGAACAGACAGAATCCTTTGTTTGAATGGAATTTCTGCATCGTGTATGAGATGTATGAATATGCAACCAGCTATTGTTTTTAAGGGTTAATCCTCTGTTAACATGGGTCCTTTTTTCGGGCTTGTTTTCCCAGAAAAAGGTACCCGGACATCCGTAACTCTTTGTTTTTATTGTCTCATACTGTCCTAATCCAAATTGTCCAAATTATTATTACTCTAATTATATTGTTATTTTTATAACCATTTTGTTATCATTAAACTTTTAAAATTTTAAAAACAAATGATTGGCATTTTTCACAGGATCCCTCCCATGGGAGACAGTCCTGCACAACCTGCCACAGCGTAGGTCCTTCCATGGGGTGCAGTCCTTCAGGAACAGACTGCTCCAGCCTGTGGATCTTCTGCATGGTCACAAGTCCTGCCAGCACGCTTGCTCCAGGGTGGGCTCCTCTCTGCATCTTCAGCTTCCTCTGGGGCACATTCACCCACTCCAGTGTGGGGTCCTCCGTGGGCTGCAGGAGGATCTCTGCTCCGTGGGCTGGATGGGGGGCTGCAGCACGGGCTACAGGGGAACCTCTGCTCCTGCACCTGCAACACCTCCTGTCCTCCTTCTTCACTGACCTTGCTGTCTGCAGGGCTGTTCCTCCCAAAAGGTTCTCATTCCTCTCTCCAGCTGATGCTGTTGTGCAGTAAGTTCTTTCTGCTTCTTAAATACCTTATTTCAGAGGTGCCACCACTGTCATCATGAGTTCAGCCTTGGCCAGCAGCGGGTCTGTCCTGGAGCTGGCTGACTCTGCCCAATCTGAAGGTAGGTCCTGGTGTCTCCTCTTAAAAACCAACCCCGCCCTGGAAACCCAATCCAGATGTCAAAAGAAGGCCTGGAAGCCCAATCCAGATGTCAAAAGAAGGCATCTGGATTCCTTGGCAGCTCTGCTGAGGACACCACGTACATGGTGCCGTTGTGGTTGGTGGTGCTACAGGGCACAATCCCCAGCACCACGTGGAGCAGCCTGCCCAGCACTGCACTGGATGCAGGCCTTTGTCCTGAAGGCAGGCTTGCTAACTGGTGCTCAGCACCAATTCACTCACTGAGGCTGGTATTACCATCTTTCATCCTAGTTTGCACAAAGTAGAGAGCTTGGTCAGCTCGCTTGTCATCAGTACTTTACACTATGTATTCATTTTAACAAACTGATTGCACTATTCATACATTTTAACAAAGGCAGAAGCATTCATTGGTAATATAACTTTCCTATAATTACTACTTGACCCCCTGTCTATTTGCTAGTTATATCTCTCACGTATTATGCTAATCAGTCCACAGACTCAGCTCCCTCCATTTTAGTTTAAGCACCTAATCAAATCAGGTAGAAAGGTTTTCTGTTACCTACTTAACACCATTGTTTTGCCTTGAGTGCCTATTTCTAATGCCTGTTTCCAGTCTCTTCAGGTGCCCCTCACAAGAATGACATTCCCACACCAGCCAATTGTTAATCATTCTTACTAGTGAGCCTTCATGCCCACATAACAAACCACCACTGTGCTGGCAGTCATCAGCCATGAGACAGCAGGATTTGGTAGGCAAAGACCTTTTCTTGGATGACCCTCTGTTACCAAGGGTCTGAATCTTCCCTGGATTCCTAGAGTGGGGAGAGAACGGACATGGAAAGCAAAGCCATAGCTAGAGGGTGGTACTGTGAATCTGGAGCAATGAAAATTGGTCTTTGTTTAAATCCATTGAGAATGATTTGCAGAGGGTCATCAAAAGTGCATTTTAAGCATTATGTCAAGCTGTTAATTAGAGGTTTGTATGATCACAGGCTGGTTCCTGGTGAAAGCTGAGGGTGTTGATCTATTCCTGCACATCACAATGTAACGCCTTATTGTGACCCTTGAATCAGTGTGTTCTAATGGTTGATTTTGAGACCATCCTTCATTATGTTTGCAGCACTTTCAGTCATTGTTTGGTGCTGCTGATGTCACTGCTGACTTCACAGCTCACATAAATCAGAACCTTTGATGCTTTAACTGAGTTAGAAGCCAGTATCCAACTCAGAAGCCAGTGAGCAGACAATCCTACTTGCTGCTTCAGTTTTATGCCTCTTGCGGCTATGCTATAATTTATTCATGGGTGCCAATGCTTCATCCTTGCATTTGTGGGTTTCAAAATGTGGGTTTGTGGTAGCTGTGTGCTCACAAATTAAGTGAGACAAGGTTTGATGGATAAGGCAGAGGAATTGATACAGCCAACAGAGGAATGGGATATGCAAGAGAGAAAACCAAACCACACTACAAGCTCACTAAAATGTGCTTGGATTTTTCCTTGTTCTGCATCTGTGGGTGCCCCTGGAAGTGGCCCAGGTTAGGCTGGGTGGGGGCCTGACCTAGTGAATGACATTCCTGCCCATTGCAGGGATTTTGGAACTAGATGATCTTTAGGGTCCCTTCCAATCCAAACCATTCTATAATGCTATGATTCTACATACGCATTGCTTTCATTACTAAGGTGAAGTTGGATACTTTGGTAAACATCTTGGGGTGATTTGGGGTTTCTTTTTTTTTTTTTTTGGTTTTGTTTTTGGGGTTTTTGGGGGGTTTTTTTGGTTTGTTTTTTGGTTTTTGGTTTTTTTTGGGTTTTTTTGTTGTTGGTTTTTTTTCTCTGTCATATTTATAGAAGACAAAGGAGGTACAGATACAGGAGCCCAAGCTCTCTCTGTGGAGATGTACCACAGCTGCTGAACTGAATCACTGCTGTTGTGCAGGGGAGTCTAACCTTCCTTAACATCCTTCCTACCAGACATTCCTTCAGTTTTTCATCATTCCCTGTCTTTTACTGCTATTTCAAATTAACACCAGTATGGTAAGGTCTCACTGGTTTCGATGCACTTCTTAGTTTAGCTGCCAGAAATCATTGTTTTGTCTCTTCTCAGTGAATAACTGTATGGTTTTTTCTACCAAAAAAAAAAAAAAGACTGATGAAAGACTGATGAGGCAGGTGTTGCAAAAATCAGTCACACAATGAAAACAGATTAATTTACTCACAGAAAAGCATAACCTGGATTAGCATTCATGAAAACAAAACAAAATTTAATAAAAGAACCTTAAATAACACATGGACTGAAATCTGTGATGTTTTTCTGGATTCTTACTTGAATAAGTAATATAACCCATAATGTATACCCATAAAGTATCTGTATTTCTTCAGGTTCAGAGTTCTACATGCCATTATATCATCAGTTTCAAACTGCCAAGCTCATTGTTCTGCTGTTGACATTTTGCTATTCACTTCTGGAGTCTTAACAATGAAATGTGATGTTGTTTGTACTTTGGGCTACTTTAAATACTCACACAAAATGGTGAGCACAACTTTATTTTGTTTGGGATCTTTTCAGTTTGGGAGATATTCAGCTTGTTACACCAAGGAGAGGATGGGCTGGTCCCAGACCTCTCTTAAGTTCTTAAGTCTCTAGACCTTCCTAAAACTCCCTATTTGAAATAATTCCTCACTCTGCAATATTTCTCTCTTTAGCTTCCTCCATGACAGCAGGATAGCAAAGCCCTCTTCTCCCTTCTTCAAAATACTAAACAGAATTTCTTCTCTGGAGGTAAACTTTTGGTGCCTCTGTGCCGGAATCTACATCATTAGGTGTTGACAGCTCTAAAAGCAGAACAAGCTGACTGAGGCAGATCCTGTCTGTTCAGAACCTTCCCTGCAGGTTACCAGCCATGCTCCAGGACATCTGAATGTCTTGTGTTCCTGTTACAGAACTGCTGCAGTTTGCAACCCAGTTTGTTAAAAGACCCTGAAATTAGCAATGTTTTCATAAAGTTGGTGGTAAACTGCTGTTATTCAAGAGTTATTCTTTGGGCCATCACTGCTTGCTCAGAAGAAAGGCAGGAGAGCAGCACACAGTCTCCCTAGATTCAGGCACCCCAATTTTTACTGCTTTTGTGCAGCTGACTGGGTCACTCAACAGTGCTGCTAACATGCCACGTGAATACAACCACAATAGCTAGAGGAATAAGCATCCATAGGTTTGCTTCCTTGCTTTGTTTTTTAGGACATGATGACTGATAACCATGACTTTTGTGTTCTGTTTGCCACACTAAAATATTCTCAAGCCCCGTTTTTTTCCTTTTTTTTTTTTTTTTTTTTTTCTTCTCTGCAGCATACTAGTTCAGTTGAGATTTTGTGCCCTTTACCAAGAGTTTGAAGGGACAAACTGCTCAGACGTTGGATGGCCTCCCTCTAGTGGCTGTTACTGCGGAATTAAAATGGGGCTGTGATCTGCCGAATCCAAGGCTGTGTTTACATCAACCACTGTATGCCATGAAAGTGAATAAATTTGGGAAGAAGGCTTATGCCACATCATGAGACAAAATGGAAACGCTACGTTATTGCCAAAGCTTGGTTACTGCTTTTTCAGTCCTGAAAATACTTATCTTCCCCACTTTCCATCTCTCCATATGTGTCCTTACACAGGACAGTCTAAGGACACTGGCAAACCAAAATCTGCATGTATATAATTTTTAATTTTTTTTTTCTAGTTCAGTTAGTTGGCCAAGTAAGACAAATATGCAAGCCCCTGTTTTTCAGACATGGACTCCTGTGCCTGAAACACTATCTGATTTTTTTTACCCAGGCACACTGATCTAGTAAAAGATCCTGTTTGCTCTTACAAACCTTGTCCCAACAGATATTTAAAGGACAGGTATGATCTGGGAAATGCAGCATCTTTATTCCATCTCCAGTAGTTTACTGTTAGTCACTGTAGTAAATATCAGTATATTTGACAGAACCATATCTATATGTATAGCCAGAAGTTGTATTCCTGTGTTTAAGATCTTGATGATTGTGATTCATTACATTTGTCTTTTAGACACAAAAAGTGCCAGGAATCCATGGCTATGTTTGTGTTTTTGTAGAAAAAGATAGCAATGACAGGGTAGCAAGACAAAAGTTGGAGCTAGAAAATATCCCATTAAAAATTACGAAAATGGAAAGCTCCTGCAGCTGCAAGAGGAGCTTTGCCCTGGTGTTTCCTTTTGGATCTCTCATACTTTGGCCTCCAAGTGTTAAGTGATTTTGGTTGATAACCCAACTCAAGCTGCATTTACAGAACACCCCTAAAAATCCTGTCTCATGAGTTTATGCTCTGACACCTCAGAAACTGAGATTGCTACTGCTATTCTCTTGACTGCTTTTAGTAATGTTGTAGGCTGGGGTGTTGTCACCTGAAATTACCAGTTGAATTTCCTCTGTCAGTGAAGAGAAACCAATACTCTTACACTAGATTTTCCACAAACTAATTCTGGGTGCTATTTGTGCATTTTCCCTGGTTTCAATAGAGTTGTGTTGATGTGAAATTACTGTCATTGAAGCTGACTGAAGTTCTCAATTTATTTTTCTCATCAATGCACATAACTATGGATTAATGGATTAACGATTCTTGAAATCAAATATTTGTTGCTAGCACAGGAAGAAATAATGGAGAAAAACATACACATTACCATGACAACCTCCATGGCTCTCTTCCATATCAATCCACTTCACCACTTCCACCTCCCCATCGTGTGCTGGCCATGGATCCTGGGACTTCTGAAACTAGGTAACAGAAAATCAAATAGTTAGTCCTTTTAAGAACTTTGTGTTCATGTTTATGTGCACTCTCTGGGACCTTTCTCCACAGAACTGGGGTAAAATGCTTTGGAATACACATCAACAGATGCCTGGCTGCTAACATGGTTGTTGAGTTTCTTCATTGAGAGAAGCTTTCATGACACAGACAAGATGTCAACACAAAAGACCTAAAGATTTCACTTGAGAAATAAAATCCCCCTTCTGCAGCAGCCTCAGTATGATACTGCACATGATCACTCATGTAACATTCCCAACCAGCACTGCCCTCCAAGTGCTATTTGAACACTAACACATAGTACCTTCACATGAATTTAGTGGTAAATACTGGATTTTTGTTTTGGTTTTTGTTGTTTATTTGTTTGTTTATTTGTTGGTTGGTTTAAGGAAGAGATGAACAGAACAAATTCCAGCATGATATATTTGGAAGGAGTTATTGAAACTCAATTATAGCCTATGATGTTATATAATAATAGATACAGATTGAGGCAGATCACAGGACCTATCCAGGATATAAACAGGTTAGAGTTTATCCTCTGCTTGTTACTAATTATCACCTTCTACTTGTCTCTAAAAACACCTTCTACTAGCCCAGGATTCTCAAACTCCCATCCAACCTGGTCTTGAACACTTTCAGGATGGGGCATCCACAACTCCTCTGAACAACCTGTCCAGTGCCTCACTACCCTCATAGTAAAGATTTTCTTCCATATATCCAATCTAAAACCATCCTCTTGCATTACAAATCCATTCCCCCATCTCTCATCTTTTGCATGCTCCTGTAAAAGGTCCCTCTCCAGCTCTCTTACAGGTTCTCTTTAGGTACTGGAATGATGCTCTAAGGTCAGCTGGGAGCCTTCTTTCCTCCAGGCTGAACAACCCCAGCTCTCTCAGCCTATCTTCATAGGAGAGGTGCTCCAGACTTTGATCATCCTGTAGTCCTCCTCTGGCCTTGCTCCAGCAGGTCCATGTCCTCCTGCCCTCCTCCATGCCCTCTATGTTGGGGGACCCAGAGCTGGATGCAGCACTCCCAGCAGGTTCTTGTGAGGGTAGAGTAGAGAGAAGTACCACCTCTCCCAGCCACTGGCCACGCTGCTTTGGATGCAGCCCAGGATACATTTGGCTTTTTGGGCTGCAGGCACACACTGCTGGGTCTTGCTGAGCAGCCAACACAACCAAGTCCTTCTCCTCGGGGCTGCTTTCAAGCCATTCTCCCCCAGCCTGTATTTGTCCTTGAAACCCGCATGTGAGACCTTACACTTGACCTTGTTGAACTCCATGAGGTTTGCACAGTCCCACCTCTCCAGCCTGTCCAGGTCCCTCTGGATGCCATCCCTTCCCTCCAGCGTGCAGACTGTACCACACAGCTCGGTGTCACCAGCAGATTTGCTGGGGGTGCATGAAATCCCACTGTCTCTGACAGAGATACAGTTAAACAGTGCCAGTCCCAATACCAGCCCCTGAGGAATACCACTCATACCAAGTGCCATGCCACAAAAACTGACTCACGACTTTTAAAACAAATGCAAAAAAGGCTGTATGATCCAACTGCAGAGCTACAATAGCACTGCCATAAACAGCAGTGTGTGTCAGCCATAACCAGACCTTAATAACTTTATTTCTCCCTTTCTCATATTTATCGAATAAAGCAACATGTCAAAAAGTGTGCTTTTGTTCCAGGGAAAATTCAGAAAAATATTACTTTTTCACAGAAAGCATTAAAGTAAAGATAACACTTTATGAAGGAGAAAAAGAGACAGGGATGGCAGGGAATAAATTCTTTAAATAGCCTGGGATGTGCATTACCATCCCAATTAAAAATATGTTCATAACAGATGGCAATAAATGTAGTGTGGGGGAAATTTTGGAAAATGCTGATACAATGGCAAAGCAGAAAGATATCTGACAAAACAGGAATGACCCTAGGACATCCACAAAAATACTGGAAGGCACTGCCTTCCAGGAATACAAACTACTGACTTCACATTTTTCACCATCTCCCAAATTGAGGAAATCAGGCATTTTTGTAAGTTAATTAAAAAGTAGGGTAAAGTGTAGCTCAATATGGGGAAAAAATTAATTTATACATATTTTTCTTTGAATAGTTGCTTGAGTGACTGATTTCAGATTCAGAATTTTCCTGGGGTGCTGTTCTTACAAAAACAGTTTGTCTGAGAAGTGGTGCTGCTCATGAAAGTTAAAATAAATATTGTCATGAGCTGCTTACTCTACTTTTTTGTTCACCTCTTTTCTCTCATTCCATTGTGGTCAGCAGAGGTTTGTCCTTGAAAACCAGGAATAGGAAAGAGCCACCTCTTGGGCAGCAATACTGAGCACTGCTCTGGAAACAAGTTTGCTGCCACCAGGTCTTAAGAGCAGCCACACTGCACTGCACTGCTCAGGTGTGGAGACAGCCACAAGTGAGACACGTCAGCTCCTCTATTGCCTTTAATTTCATGCCTTTTCTTAGTGGCGGAGGTTTGGAGGAAGGAAAAGCTTTGCTTCAGAGCCTGGACCTCTCACACGACAAAGACAATGCAACCCCAAAGGCAACATCCCCTCTAAGCCCTTCCCTTCAGTTTTTTTGCCATTACAATTCCATGTAAATGGAAACAGCTCACAAATGTGAGCTGTTCTGCATGTGTTGACTCCAAGAGGCAGCCTGGCATCTTCCCTTTCTGTGGAAGGGGCTAACAGCGGGCCTGTTAGCTAAAGGAGCGAGAAGAAGCCGAGAAGTAAGAAGAAGCTGATAAGGAGCTCTCTCCAAGGCTGTAACCAAAGCGATTGAGAGAAGAAAGATAAGAACACCTTGCAGCTGGATGAAGTAATGTTAGAAAGATAGGTGGAGTCACTATAACTTTTTACCAATAGCATTATGTTGACTTATTGTGGCCAATAGTTAAGGTAGAAGAAGTATAAACAATTAGAAAGTGTATAAAAGTTAGCCATGTTTAAGAATAAAGAGTTGCCAACTGAGACTGCTTGTAATCTCTGCTTTATGTCGTGACCACCTCAACAACGACACCTTTCCTCCTTGCATCACCTCCACAGATTATGAAGACAAACACAGGCAGCTTACACATGAGCCACTGCACCCCCATTTCTCTAACATGCACACTTAAACAAACATGAGGCTGGAAATCTTGCAGCATAAAAGGCTGCCTGATTTGCCTTGACTTTCCAAATGCCATGCTTGTGATTCCAGGGTCAAACCTATCTACCAACACGCTAATCTCCACCAGCCCCCTGAAACAGCCTGTGCTTCCCCTTCAGCATTTTTCTCTAGGCAAAGGGACAATTTCTTTACACTCATATGCCACCAACTGATCCAAGATTTTCTCCTGCACTTCACAAGCTGATGCACAGGAGTTTGCTCTTTGGAAATTTACCTGAACTGTTCCCATCCTTGGGAACACTATTCTGCAAGACATGACTGAAATCAACAGTAACTTTTGCTGGGCACTGGAGCCATATATTTATGTTTGGGAAACATGCAGGGCTTGAGGTGGGTCACATATAAGTAGGCTGCAGTCTCAGGTTTGTTGTTGCTGGAATGGCTCCTGAGGTATTAAAAGGTCTTTTTTTCCCAGCCCCACACTTGAAGAAGAAGTTGGGATTCCTCGGCTCTGGTCCTCAAGGTTGTTTATTTTCTCTTACCTAATACATTCTTTTTTGGACCCACTGAGATCTGTCCAGCAGGTCTGTTTGTGGCACACTGACCACCCTCAGGGCGGTGTTATCTTTTTGCACTAAAATCTACCTGTACTTTATTTACAATAATTTTCCAATACCTATTACTTATGTTAGACAGTCTGTCTCTACCCTAAACCAATCCAGAAATGTCAACATCCCAGCAGAAGATGGAGGACAAGAAGAGGAAGAAGAAAGACAGGACATGCCCAGATTCTCCCATCTTGCTTCTTAAACCTCCATTCTAAATCCCTAAAATTCTACTTTTTCACCCTGTGATAAACTCACTATCATTCTACTCAAATCCTTGTGGCTTGTAAATCTTCACACAAAGTTGGTAATTTTTTCCATGGACTAAAATCAAAGGCACAGGCATTTTTGACTCCATGACAAGGTCTCTGAGCCCCCTGCCAGGGTCTTGAATCCTCCAGGGCAGCCAGAGGAATGCCCTGGGTTCCGACACTGCAGGACACTTACAAGTGGCAGGCCTGTGCCCAGTGCTGCCTGCCCCTCAGGCAGGGTGCCTGCCTTGCCAGCAGTGCGCCATGTGCCCACTCCAGCCCTGTGGCCTTCAGAGAGCCCCCAGTGCCAGCGCTGGCCCCCAGTGTGCCTCAGCAGCACAGCAGTGACCAGCAGCACCCAGGTGGCCGCCACCAGCCCCTTCACTCACCTCCAGCACAGTGCCCACACTACCTTGTCACACCCCAGCAGCTCCTGCAGGATCCCATTCCTGAAACCAATGCCCTGAGCCACCTCCCACTACAGGGAAAGGCTGTCTCCCCTGTAGATCCACAATCCAGCCTCAATCCAGTGTTTAGGAAGATGGAGAGAAGCTGATGAGCAGTTGTGGGTAGGATGGAAAGGGTCACCTCTTAACCCTGTACAGCAGCAGGAATTTTTGCTGACCGGGTGCATGAGATGGCATGCAAGAATGATTTGCTCTGGAATTCTGGTTTGTCTGTTTTCTTGTTTGCCCAGCAAGACAAGTTATCTCGCCTGACCAGCGAAGGGAGGTAGCAGGCAAAGATGTGGGGGCATTCCTCAGAAGAAAAGATTTTCTTTCAAGATGAGTTTGCAACAATGGAGGAAAAAGAAAACCAACACCTCTCCTTAAATATGTACAAAGGCTCAATTTCATATTTTGCCACCAGAAATTTTCATTTCAGTGGGGTATGCAAAAGCAAAAGTGTGTGTGTGGCGGGGTGAAGGTTTAACTAAAATAAACTCAAGATTGTTGAGCTTCAAAGCAGACCTCAGAAGCTGGAAAGAAAGAAATGAAACTCAGAAAAAAAGCAAGAAGCTTATTTAAAACAAAGTGTTCTGATTTAATTCAATGCATGCCATCTTCTTGAGCTGTTAGGCTGCTGACAGTCATGAGAGTGCTAAGCTGCACTTCCTGTGTTTAAATATCTGATGGATAATAAGGAAAAGGTCTTATTTCTAGTAGCTTCATCTGCTATGTTTTGGAGGAAGATTTTCTGTGCTGTTTTTGACCCATAAACTAATTCTAGTGTATATGGGAATGTCGCAGCCCAGGTTTTGAGGAGCTGAATTCTAGAGGGCTGTTCAGGAAACACTTCTCCCAGTGGGAGTGAGCTGGACTTGTGGGGACATTCTGGGTGCCAAGGACAGGCAAGGGGAGAGCTGCTCTGCAGGAGCTGCCAGTGCCCACCCCAGTGCCCATTTAGGCATGGTTCTGCCAATTTCCATCCTGGTTGTGTGCTGGCATCAGGGGTTGTATTTCAACACACATCCCAGATGTGTGCAACACAGCTTTAGGTGTGGTCAGATGAATTTGCTCATAGGTGAAAGGAAGGGGATAGGCTCAGGTGGTCTGGTTGAATCTTCCCCCTAAAAAACCCCAGGGCTGTTGGCAACTCAGCATCTGTGAATGTAAAGAAAAGTCTCTGTTACTGCTGGACTGAAGTTTCATTAGTTACATGCGTGAGTTATCACAGACATTACCTGATGTTGTTGTTTAGAAAAAAAAAAAATCTTCCTTAAATTACTCTCATCTAATTCTGCTCTTCAAGGAGCTGTGTTCTTTGAAGCCTCTTACACAAATGTCTGATAGTTGAAAAGGTAAAGGAGAACCAAGTGAGGGAGCACAAGCCCATTTAGTAGCTGTGCTTTTCCCACAAGTCTTACTGAAGACATACTCATCCTTATCCCATCATCACTTGAGTGCTGTTTCAATGAGAAGCAAATAGTTGGTTGTGAAAAAAGGATTATTCCTTTGCAGTACTTAAATTCCAATGACTGTGAATTGCATATCGACCAAAACCTGCTTTAAGTTGTATCTTCTCAGGTGAACTATAATATCTGAATAGGGACGAGAGGACAAGAGTAATTTTTCAGAATTTCTGCAATTAAGGTGTTTTTGTGATTGCTGCAATGGTGTTGCAACACTTTCCCTTGAGCAGGTTTTTCAGAAGAGAAAGGTTTTGATGGTGAGATTACAACAACTTTGTGGGCATGAGACTCAAAAAGTGTCACAGGAAAATCCCTATTTTTTTAATACTTTATTCCTATGAGAAGTTCTTGCTCAATCAGGAAGTCTCATTAAAATAATGGAGAATAGGAACAAAAGAATGAGGATTAGTTATATGAGTAATGATGAAGACATAGGTACAAAATACCTTTTTTCTAGAACATGTCTTATTCAACCAGCATCACTGTCTGGAATCATATTTTAAAAACCTGTGTGTCTCTGCCTGTCTGACTTTTGAAGGATGGGGACTAAGCTAAGGAAAATGAACAATTATCCCAGGCAGAACAGAGCCACATTAGCGTATATTACTATGACGTGTGCGTTGCAGGGAAGGTTGTTTTCTAAGAGCCCATCTACAAATGACAGTGGGATGGAAAGGTACCAAAATTACTTTGAACTATTAAGTTGCTGTGGTGAAAAGTTCAGCGCAAGCTAAAGCATCTGAAAAAAACCCCATAGGTCTGCCTGTTCAAGCAACTGGCCACGTAAAATCTTCAAAATAAGGAAATGGCTAATGTAGTAGATTAATATACTAGCAGTGCTACTCAGAAACTTCTGGTATTTCTCTTTCATCTCACACTCACATTCAAGGGGTGTGAATGAGGTGTTCTTTGACAGCCAGCAGCTCTATTTGAGGAGTAAGGCTACTGCATCAGAAAAACTGCAATGAAGGACAACTCCCATCTCCCCTGTGATCCTACAGCCACCACTGCAGACATACGTGTAGCCATTTTTCTTATTATTTTTCTTATTTTTCTGTATACCATTCAGCTCCCAGCTGAGGAATTGACATCGGGATGATGCAGATATACTTTCAAAGTCTAGGAGTGGTTTAACACTCCACCCACAAACAGAATTATCCACCATTTTCATTCTTTTGCAACAATAGACAAAATTTATGACTATATTAGCAATGTTCTTCCTGCCTGGAGAGAGCTGCTGTGAGTTTGATTCTTGGAGTTTAGACTGACACAAAAAGCAACTGTGTCAAAGCCACCTCAAATTGTGGCTGGCACACAGCTGTGTGGACCTTGGAAAAGTAAGCACAAGCTAGAAGGCAACATCTTCTTCCACTGATTCCCAATTTTGGTGTCAGATTAGCAGCAACAAAAAATACACTGAACGATGGCAGGTTTGGGCTGCTCATGTTCTCTTATGTCTCAATCTGATGGAAAGCAGCCCTGTGTTAATGTGACCTACCCCTTCAGATCATGAGTGGTCTGGGCTTGTGGGCTTGCACAGGACACTGTGGGCTCCCTGCTCTAGTAGTCAACTACCTCATATTCACACTGATGCAAAAGTTTGTCAGGTTTGCAGCAGGCAGTGCCACCATGCTGTGAGAAACAACTGCTCACTTTGAAAATTTAAAAAAGTTTATTAAACCTTAACAAAAATACAACAAAAGACTACATAAGGAAAAAGCTGCAGTGCTGGGAACTGCCCTCATGGATACCACGTGGCTGCTTCATCTTCAAGATGGATGCTCAGTCTTTTATACCCCAGGGGGGGTTGCATCAGCCAGCCCTGGCCCCTCCCAAAGTCTGTCAGGATCTTCTTTGCCATTTATCGGTGGAGGCTGCTTTCTTGTAACTGGATTGGAGATCAGGTGTTGCCATGCCACACCTCCTAAGCACCAAGTTTTTCCATTCCCAGCTGCCCCAGGTAAGAGACACATGTGCAGCCTTCTCTCTATCTGTCCTAGACAACCCAGGCTGTCTGATGGCAAAAATAGAGGGGGAAAAGGGAACTGTGGGGAGAACAGAGGCCATTTAAACTACAATAACATCAATAAAGCTTTTCTTAATATTCACACAATAGTTACATTTTAATTGTGAGAGCCAATCACCTCATTATCCATCTATAACACTGCTGTGTACCCATGTCCCATTGGAGTTGACACAAGAGCAGCCGTGACATGGCACTCCTTTCCCACCCCCTTTCCCTGGGACAGATGCCCCACGTTTTGGGGAAGAGAGAGCAACCACACATTAGTGTCTTCTCTTGCCTGGAAGCTGGGAAGGGCTGCTCCAGCATGTCAGGATGGGCCTGCAGCCTCGTTCAGCAGGCAGGAAAGAGCTGGGCACTGGCACAGGGAAGGGGGTGAATGGTGATTGCTGTGCTAGCCAGTTGTTACAGGCAAACTTTCTCTTGCAGCTCTCAGCCTGAGGGGATTGCTAAGCATTTAGCAGCTCTTATATTTCCATTAGCAATACTCACTGAACCGCTGCCTCAGCGAGTGATGCTGCAGTAGCTTAACGTGTTCCCACACCTCCTGCAGTAAGTGCATCAGGTGAGTAGTGGGATGAGGTTATTGATGCTGGGCTTAGGGTGAGATGGGAAAATAAAGCCTGGGTGTGAATGTTCTCATGCAGGTTTTTGAGTTTGTTTTGTGTTAATCAGGAACAAAGATACTGGATGAGTGCCAGACCCTGCTGTCTCTTACACTTGTCATCAGGGAAGGAAAGCAACAGGAAAGGAGAACATTGGAAAACTGGTCCCCAGAGCAGCAGCTGTTGCATACTTCCTATTAAAGCAAGTAGGAGGCAGCTCCTCCGATATGTTTCCCAGGCTGCAGTAACAGTTTTAGTGTCTTTCCAACACTGCAGAGAGGACAGAGGCCAACTTGCCAAGGAGCTGTCAAGAGGGACTCCAGAAAGGGTAACAAAGATCTTCTGGTGCTCAGGCATCTTGTGCACACTCACCCTTAGCCAAGAGAGCAGAAGTGACAGTAGAACCTCATTCCATCATTCCAGAGGTGAGCCACTTCTGGAAAGCAGTTCAGCACAGTGCATTATACTGGGAGTCAGGTGTCAGTGTACCAGGGCTGGCTTTGCCTGTGTTCTGCTTTAATACACTGGGAGTATCATTTCACCCTTTTCTGCCTGCTTCTGTGAATGGAAAATAAAAGCACTGATCTCCCTGGTAAAAGCATGCTGGTGTCCCTGAATGAGAACTGCCACTATTACTTCTTGTGACCTTTATTTTCCCACTTGAGCAAGGCATAAATTGCTCGTGACCAGCAGAGGCGTATGTCAATGGACACACCCCTGCATACCCTGAGGGATTGTCTGCACGGAGACTGCTTGTGTCCCAAATCGTTCATGTGCTGTGACTACATTGCATGAAAGTGAAGGCAGGATTTTGGTCTGGAAGAAGTAAGGGGGCTCAATAGCATGGCCTGGGGATGCACACGTCTCCCATGGCCATCAGAACCCGCTTTCTGCTTTTTTTTCTTTTTTCCTTTTTTTTTTTTTTAGAGGGAGGAAAGGTGTCCCAGTGGTAACACGGCTGGCCTGGGACGTGGCCACTGACCTGCACTGTGGTGGTTCGTGCTTTTCCAGAGTCCCGGGGAAAGTCATGAAGGGCCATTTCAGACCTACATACCTTAGAAATACTTTCTCTTAATTCCCCCATGCTTCTCTTTCTTATCTGAAAGGTGACTTTCAAGAATTTTCTGTCATGCAGGAGTCATGTGCAAGATAAGCAGCCTGAGATAAATACCAAAGATAAGTCAAGGCTGTTATTTGAAAACCAGCTGAATAGGATTGAAAGTCTTTAGCCTTTAAGGGGTAAGAAAAAGTCTTGGTCTTCATTACATGGCTCTAGGCAACAAGCATGCTATTTTAAGATTTGTGGGCAAGTCTTGTTTTATCCTTTATCTGAACTGAGATTATCATGACTGATACTGATACTGCAAATAACTGTTTGGTTTAGTTCTTTCATGGTATGCTATCCATCCAAACTGGTCCTTAAATGACTCCTCTGCTTGCCTGGAGGCCTGCAACTTTTTGTTCTAACAGCTGGACCACGTCCTGAAATCATTATCTCCCTGTGATGTACCTGGAAACTTAAAGGAAGTGGCTTGGTCAAACTTGGACAGGAGTTTTTTGTTAGAGCCTGGAACTGAGTCCTAGGCTAACATCCCACACACTGAGAGGGATGACTTCTCACCCCAGAGTTGCCCAGCACTCTTGGATCTGACTTGGATACATTCAGGTGAGTGTCTGAGTGTTATCCTTGTAAGTTTGGGTTCAAAATCCTGTGCAACCACAGCCTCTGAGCACATCTGTCAGAGCCACATGGCCACTTTTTGGACAGGCAATCTGATGTGATGGCAAGGGGAAAAAAGGAAGAGGAAAACAAACATATGTGCTGTGGAAATGTTTCATCTTTCAGACACAAAAAGAACGATCACAAAATAATGTTATGCCCATACTGGAAAAGATACAGGGATTATAATGGAAATAACAATGAAATATGCAGGCTATGTGAGCTACACAGTGTAGTACAACAAATGTCAACCACCTAAAGCTTTCTGACTGTGGAGAATATATCTGGTCCCAGGTTTATGGCTTCTGAGGCAATGGACTGTAATAAGATCACAGCAACCAGCTTCCTGGAAAAGTGATCTAGCTACAAATAATACATGCTCATAATTATTCTACAAATATCTCAATCAGTAGTCACTTGTGCTTCTTGTGCAGCCCAGTCACAAAATACAGTTACCAGAAGTGCATGCACTATGCTCATAAAGTTACGTGATAATTTGAAAGTTAAGGTGCTCCATCTTTGTTACTGCTCCCTATGTTTATTTCCCACAAGTTACAGTAGGGAAGAGGTGGAAAGAAAGAAAAAGACAGAAGAAAAAAAATTTACCTGTGCTTCCATTCCTCATATCCCTGCTTTGGGCTGCTGGGAAGCTCTAGGCAGGAGTCCTACCAGGTACTTCTAAAAGCAGCATGCACAAGGGTGAAATCTTGCTCATCTTCCAACCCTTTCCCAGTCATGTAAACACAGTGAAAGCAATAGTAAATACACACAGAAAAGATGAAAATACTGGTTCTTATTTTGCTTCTCTGAATAAATTATTGACCTTGTACAAGAAAGTTTAGGCAGTAGTTATGAGTTACATGGTTTTTTTGCAATTGCTATGGGAGAGCTGATGTTTCTGGTCCCAAAGCATGTGAAAACTAGAAGTCAACTCCAGCCTGAATTCAGATTTTCTGGGGGGAACTGACTTCAATTTGTTGAAACATAGGATTTCCCACACCAAAATGAACATCTTGTACAAAATTTATTCACTACAAGGCTTGCATAGTTTTCATATTTTAATCTTTATGACTTCTCTTTTCATCATCTCAGATTTTACAGATGAATCAGCTGAAATGTCCAAGGATTTCTGTTTGGACTTAGATCCCCAGATGTCTTTCTGCTCAGACACGGAACAGTAGTGCACATTCTGGACAGCACAGAAACCTCTCCCTCAATGCTCAAAAAGGGCCAGAAAGACTATTTGATAGATCAGCCTTATAAAAAAATTCAATTTTTCATCTAGATTTTACCAAAATCAACTTCAGATAATGCTTCTGCATGTGCACCTATGAAATAGAATCACAAAATGGTTTCGGTTGGAAAAAGATCTTAAAGATTTTGTAGTTCCAAACACTTTTCCATGGGCAAGGACACTTTCCACTAGACCAGTTCCTCAAAGCCCCATCCAGCCTAGCCTTGAACACTGCCAGGGATGAGCCATTCACCACTTCTCTGGGCAGCCTGTTCCTTTGCCTCATCACCACCACAGCAAAGAATTTCTTCCTTACATGTAATCCAAACCCACCCTTTTTAAATTGAAGGCCCTTCCCCACATCCTATCACTGCGTACTCTTGTAAGAAGTCCCTCTCCAGCTTTGTCTATGTGTGAAACAAGCACAAGTGTGTGTATCTACAGGAAAAACACGTGGCTCCTGCAGGGCATCACCCTCAGGGTGGTTGGTGTCCTTGGGCCATGCCAGCAGATGGGGAACATGCTGGTCCTGCAGCACAAACCCCACAAAGAGCCAGGTGATGGCTGTGGACACAGAGCCAAAACAGATGGTCAGATGGACATCTGCAAACAAATGTTCACAGCACGAAAGAAAGGGAAGAGTAAAATTGCTCCCTGTGCACATATTTGGTGCAGGTGGTGACTTGGGGAGGTGGCAGCACCCTGGGTGTGATGTTCTTGCTCCCAAGGCTCTTCAGCAGCTGGATGATCTCCCTGCTGTGCTTCAAGGAGAGGTCCTGACCACAGGTGTTGAGCAGGTAGCACCAGGGCATGGCCAAGGCCAAGCCGGTCTCATGCAGTGGAGGTCAGCCCACGGGTGGGAGGTGCTGCCCTAGACCACCCTCTTTGCCCAGAAAACGAGGGAGGCACCAAGAAATCAGCACTGCCTGCTGGAAGGGAAATGGCTCCTTGAATGACATCCACATGAACACAGTAGTCATTCTGGAGCATGAACAGCTCCCTGAAGAAAAGCTCAAAGGTCTCAGACTCTTTGTGCAATGTCATGAGGTAGGCAAGGGTGCAGGTGGCCTCCTCGGCTGCGAGGGCGCAGGTGATGCGGTGGCTCTGTGTGACATACTCTGTGCAGTTGGGTTCTCTGAGTGGCATTTTCCTTCAGAAGGACACCTTGTCCTCAACAAGTGCTTTACAGACTTCTGCTAAAATCAAGCTCTCTGAGAAGTTCAGCCTCCAAAGAGGTTTTTTGTGCTGGCAAATTAACAGCATAGAATAAAAATGGAAGTGAAACGCTATGACTCAGAACAGAAAAAAGGCAGTATCTGTGTGTTGCACAGAGGAGCAATTCATTGCTCCTCAGAAAAAGTCTCTCTTGAAATACAACATCAAACACCACCAACAGCTTGTTTTGATGGCTGTGCTTGCTTCCTGCTGGAGGACTCCTGGATCCGTCTGATGCAGCTGCTGCCCTTACTTTCAATATTAATAGTTGCACAGTCATCACTGATGTAGAAACAGTATAAGTGAAGAACAATTTGTAGATAGAAGCTGCTCCACAGCACCCTGAAGATTAAACAGACGTATTGCATAATTATTGTCTTGCCAACGAGCAAGCTGGCACACATTTCAGAGTGTCCCCAAATTCAATGTATGGGTATGTTCTCAACTGCTTCCTCCCCACTCTCCCTGCATGTATCATACAGCTGTTAAAATTTCTGTGCATGTGCCCTATGACAGAAAAACCTCATATTTATCTCATGCCATTCTTTTTTTTTCACTTGCAGGATTTTTTTTTAACCTCCCCAATGTGTCAGTCATCACTGACACATTGGGGTGCTTCTGAATTGTGAAAGACTTGTAATATGAAATAAATACTACTTCAATGTATCTCAGTGACAATTACACTACTAGATCAAGCATATATGTAAGCTATTGAGGTCTTTCTGCTCTTTGATATTCTGGATAAATACAATTTATAGAAGGCAATAATCAGAAACGCAGTTCAATGCATGCCATTTTCCAGCCAAAGAACACAGGATGAAGAAGAGCCACTCACCCATCCTCTACCTCTATATTTCTGTCTTCACTATTCTTCATTTCTCACGTAAGGCCGCCAACACTCACATATAAGAAGCAAGAGAATTCTTTTGCCCTGGTGTAGAGTTATGTCACAGCCATCAGCTTATTTCAGCAATATTTTCATTTGTAAATTTGAAATCTGACTGACAGTTTGTACTAAGAGTCATGGATGGCTTGTGATGAGCTTCAGGTTTACATTTGTGGGGGTGTTTCAGGGTCCTCAGGATGAAGGAAGAGATGAGAATCTTGACTCCATTTTTCAGAAGGCTGATTTATTATTTTATTGTATCTATTATATTAAAAGAAAATGATATACTAAAACGATACTAAAGAAAGAGAAAGGAGACATCAGAAGGCTAGGAAGGAATGAAT
Source organism: Calcarius lapponicus (assembly GCA_039654755.1). NCBI lineage: Eukaryota > Metazoa > Chordata > Aves > Passeriformes > Fringillidae > Calcarius > Calcarius lapponicus. Next base: position 51,737,891 of record CM077464.1, on the reverse strand, counting down.
AATAAAATCTTGTGACAGACGCCAAGAGTCCGACACAGCTGGCTGTCATTGGCCATTAATTAAAAACAGCTCTCATGCAACCAATCAAAGATGCACCTGTTGGTAAACCATCTCCAGACCGCATTCCACAGCCATCAGATAATTATTGTTTGCATTTCATTTCTGAGGCCTCTCAGCTTCTCAGGAGAGAAATCCTAGTGAAAGGATTTTCATAAAATATGTCAGTGGAGTACATCCCTCACAAGGAACTCACAAAACCTGCTATTTAAACTATTTAAATTAACCCTAGGCTTTCTGATGAGACATTTGTATTTCTAAGAACTGTGTATGCATCTGGTATAACATGCTTATGCAATGGGAGCTTGACATAGCTCTGACTAAAGTGAAATCCTTGGTAAGTGTCTTTGTTCCAGCTGAGAGTCTGTTCATGTGGGTCTCCTGCCACGACACAACATGTTTGGGGCATGCAAACTTTTCTCAACATCACATTCTTTTGCTCCAATGTGAAGCAAAACTGTGGCAAAACCAGTTGATCTGAGATTTTGCCAATAAATGTTCTGAGTGGGCAGTGCATTGTGCTTCAGAGGGCGAGATGCTGCTGCAGGCCAACAGTACAGCTTGTTAAAGGTGCACAGATCCTGAGCTGAGACCACTACCCAAGTCTAGCAAAGAAAAGCACAGCAAACACCTCCATGAGGGGAAAACATGCCCCAGCTCAGTCACTGGAGAATGCTGCTCTCGGGAGCACAGACCTGCCCAGAGTGCTTCCAGCTCCTTCCTAATTTGATTGTTACACTGAATTATATCCAGGAACAAACACCACTTCCCTGTCTGACACCTCAGAAAGGCAAATTGCCATGACAGCTGGCGACTATGAGGCCAGCAGCCTCTTGCTGTCCTCTGTGCATTCCACAGGCTGTGGAGTTATAGCCTTCCCAGCTCCTCACTGGGTCAGCTGCCTGCTACAACATTTCCCCCCTTCTGCCATAGGCCTAACCCAAGACCTCCATCCAGCTGGAGTTAGGAGGGTGTGGAAGGAGAAAAGCAGGGGGAAAGATGCCAGCATTCCTGCAGGGTTTCACTGAGAGGGGTCTCAGCTGGGGGCAGAGAGCACAGGTAGCTTTTCTGAAGTAGAAAGGCTGAGATCTTTCAAGGCATTTGGATGTCTTGGAAACGGTCAGATCTTTGAAAGCAGCAGTCATCTTTTGAAACAGTTGTAATCTTTTAAAACAGTGTAATCTGTTACACAGCTAGGAAAGCTTCTAGGATCTCAAAATATATACATTACATATATATATATATATATGGAAGGAGATTTTTAGTTGTTGAAGCCTGCATTACTAGCATGGTCCATATGAAACAAGTAAAGCTACATGCAGAAAACAAGATGAGTCTGCTCTTCACAGGAGTGCAGTTCAAGATTTAATTTTTCCTTGGTGTGTTTTGTTGTTGGTTTGGTTTTTTTTTTCTTTCATAGACACTGCTGCAACACCTTTGGAGAAATCCAGAGTCACTGTGATCCTTTGGTACCAATAGCCTTGGGGGAAAGAAGGCTGCATGCTTGGTGCTGCTTCTTAATCCCAGTGCCCTGATTCTCTGGCACAGTTAATATTTAGATACCTGAAAACATACATGTAAATGATAGCTGTGGGAAATCAAGCTGTCAAAACCTTTGGGGTTTTTAGGGACTTTTTTGTGTTTCTTTTTTAGTTCTGCCTTGTGTTGCTCTGTGTGAAATAGACCCATGCTTGAATTATAGGCAATAATCACCAAACCAACTAACCCTCCCCACCACAGGAAAAAAAACCAACACACAAACCAAAAAAAAACAAACAAAAAAAAAAAAAAAAACCAAACAAAACCAAACCAAAACAAAAAAAAAAAAAACACCAACAAGCCAAAGCCAGTCAAACAAAAAAAAATGTGTAAGTCACATGAGCCACCTCAATGAAAAAAGTATTTTTCAGGTATTGGTGTTGTTGATCTACAGACTCATCCAAAGTTCAGATGCAAGGAGCAGCCAAATCTAGATGTACATCTGAACCCTATTATGGCACCTATCATCAGCAAGGTGTGAGGAAACATCATGGGGTCCTGGCTTCTTCTGTTATACATTGCATTGGACCTCTGCATATTCTGGGTGCAAGAGCAGAGTTATGGGACAAAAAAATAATAGATGATCGAATTTACCATGCAATTTAACAAAAAGGCTGTGTAAAAGGGTTCTGTGCTGGCAGAACTAAAACTGCTGCTGACTGAGATTTGCAGTGCCACTCCTTTCTATTGTTCCCTGGACCTGCAATGAAGCAATTTTCTTTTAGCCTGAGAGGAGTTTTTGGTGTGGCTCCTGTAGTGGAAACACACTCCCCAGTAGGATTGAGGATTGAAATGTCTTCCATGTGGATGAATGGGAATAGACCTTTCCAGACAATTAGGATATTATCTTAGGAATAGGGTTAGTACTCAGTAAACTGCTCCTGGCCTTAACAAATGTAGGTAATTGGTTTCAGCTAATTTGTTAGCTAATTAAAAAGCAAGATGCACAGGTTTTGCATACTGGTTTTGAGTTCCTGTTTGGCCTCAGTCAGTGGCAAAAATATGATGCATTTCATGTTTATTTGGAGTCACTTGGCATTTTTTATTCTGTTGTGAAGACAAAACCATCTGTAGGATGATGTTCCTTTTCCTGGCCCTCTCATGCAAAGCTGTCAGTTTGAGCTGGCACCGCTGTTAAATTCACAGTGAGCCTGTAGGGAGCAAACAATTTTTCCTCAGTGTGGTTTTTCTGGTTTGGAAGTGCACATAGCCACAGATTGCTGTTCTGTGCCCAAGTAAAGGATCTCTTCATCCCTCACACCTTCTGAACTTAATGAGATCAAACTGCTTTGGTCTTGTGTTGGTTTGGGATGTCCTACAGTGTGCATGGTCTCTCTAAAAATCTTCCCTTGGAGCATCCCTGCCTGGCAAAGGTCTTCTCTAACATGTGCCTTACTGACATGCCCTGTCAGAGCTGGAAGGCTGGGAGCTGTCAGCACAGGGGAAGTGAAAGCAGCCCAAAAGCAGTCAAAATTTATTCCTATCACTCCTCTGCCTTCCCTTTTTCCTTGCTCATAGCAGTCCCTGCCATTCCGGCACTTCCCAGGCAGCCATAATCGGACTGTTGAAAGAGAAGAAAACTCAAACCTACCTGAAGCAGGAGTTCCCAGGCGGGCACACTGACACCGGACAGTCACAACGCAGCAGCACAGGCAGCAAACGGGAGGGGAGATGGAATGACACATTGAGGCAAGTGCTAGCTCGGCTCACATGGTCCAGCAAAGCCATCGAGTAATCTAATTGCACACAGCCAGTGAGCACATCTGTCTGCACAAACAGCAGGGGCCAGACAATGCATCCATCTCATCCGCCTTTGTCTTGCTGCTGTCTCCAGCTCCAGACACAGAGCCTCCCACCCTGCAGGAGCTTTGCTGCTTGTCTGCATTTGCAGCAGACTTTCAGTACAAAGGTTTTGGGAATAGGTAAGCTGCCTAGCCTCTTAGCAGAGCACATTTTGCAAATCAGACTTACTAGTGCTCCAAAGCAGAGCACTCGACAGCTCCCTCCTCCAATTAATTTCCAGCAGGGACATGTACTCACCTCTGTGCAAACTACTCCTCATCACCTGCTCGGGAGCAACAGCACGGCATCCTCTTCCCTGCTCATTTTTCCTCCTGCACAGGGAAAGCAAGACATAATTAAACACCTCCTAATAGAGGACAGGCAGGCTGTGGTGGTGAAGCTGGTTTTAGCTGGTTTTCTTCTGTAAATATGACTAGATTTTACAGCTGGCACTGGTGTAGTCAAGGCACGGATAGGGATCTGTTTTCTCCCTGCAGATTAAAATCCACATGGGTGTATGGTAAAGTACAATTGTCCATATGCAGCTGCCATTTGCCCTGGAGGAGTGTCCGAAGGCAGCTTACAGTGGGTTTTGCAAACGTTTGGGCACTTGCTAGCTTTGTGAGCATGAACCCAAGGCGTTCCCCTCGATGGTGTTAGACCCTCAGAGAGGTGTCTGGGCAGGGCAGTGTCCCTGCAGCCTGGTGTCTGCGTGGCCAAGGGTCTGCTCCCAGCTGCAGGTGTGTTGGCAGCCAGAGGAGCAAAGCAACTCCATTTGCAGGTTGGGAGTCACCTGCTCTGCCAAGCAGGTCTGACAGCCCTGTACCACAGCTCTGGCTGCTGGTACAGGTGACTGGCTGTGTCAGAGAGAGCAGATGCGTGGATCAGATCACTGCTATTATTTTTAATGCCTCCACTAAACATGGAGCATTATCATGCTCTTTATTCTGACAATATAACTTGTTGCCAGGTATGACATGAGTGGAGAACTTGTAGGGATCTAGAAAATGCCTACTGTCAAGAATGACTGAAAAATATATATGTTTATTATAGCATTAGAAAAAAAAAGGGGGGGGGGGCAGGAAGTCTTCAAATATGTAAAAAGGGTAGACCAGAAGCAAATTCTGGTTAAAACAGGAAGGGAGTAGCTATTTCTCTCTGTTCTCTGTGCATAGAACAAGAACTAATCATCTTAGATAGCATCAGAAGAGGTGAAGATCAGACATAATGGAAGCTTTGTAGTGATAAACAGTTAAATGTGGATTAGATTGTCTGGAGAGGCTGGAAATTTTCCTGATGATGGTTTTCATTGGCAGGTTAGGCGTAGCTTTTTCAGCAGTTTTACGGGTCATACTGGTTCAGAGCTGGTAATTTTTTAGGTCTTTTCCAGGTTTCTTTCCTCTGATGGTCTGTATTACAGTATTTTAACTTAGTTGTAGCTGGGCTGGGAGTCCTGTTACACTCGGCAAAGGTAACAAGAGGAGTTTGTCATCATTTAGAAATATGCTCATGATCTCTGCTAATTGTTATTAACATTGCAGTTTGATTAAAATCAGGATAGTCCTGGACCATTCATGTAGAAAAAACATTTGTGATGTTTGTGATTCATCCTAAGCATAAAGAAAAATCATTTAATAAGTGCTAAGTCTAACAGTTTACCTATTGACAGGTATTTCACATCTCTTATCTTTTCTCATTGTAACACAAATTATCTTGTTCCAAGTTTTTTCCATCACTGAATTATCAGGATTATTTTTCAGAGGGTTGTAGTAGGTGTCTGCTGTTCTTAACATCTTCCTACCTAGGAGAGATTTTTCAGCAGGTTTAGGTAGAACCAAGCCAGGACTTGCCTTGGAAAAGCATTTTTCTCCTCACCATCAACATCTGTGGGGTGCCGCTTGGCCTTTGGGGGTCCGGAACCTCCCAAAGGGCTTTAGGATTGAAAGAGTCACACTGCACTGCAAGTCTGCGAGGGAGATGATGTTAGACATCCTTGATTGTTGAAGCCTGCCAGGTTCTCTGTGGTTAATGAGAACCCACTGGCAGAAGTGCAAACCCTGGCTGTCGGGGAAGGAAGCTGACCAGTGCTGCACAGCTGCAGTTTTCTTCCCACCAGTGGAAAAGTCGCCATTTGTAGCCCGAAGTTTTTTCTTAAGATTTAGCATAAGATTTTCAACTTCTGTTGCCTTGTTTTCCCTTTGGAGGCTTTGCTGTGTGCCAGGGTCTCCTCACTGCATAACCAGGAGTCTGGGCAAAGCAGCCTGTGCTGCTGAGCCCTCCACCTCACACTGTGTGAGCCCCAAAAGTTACCACAGTTCTAATGTGAACACAGGGGATTTCCCCCCCCCGTCTTTGCTACCCATAGACACATGGAAGCCTGTATCACCCTTTTTAGAAGGAGCCCTGCTTTAGGCTCTATCAAGTTTTCACATCATCTGCACATCTTTTTCCTGGTTATCTTCTGGAGCTGCTGGTGAGTGCACACCCGAAACTGCTCAGCAAAAGCCTCCAACTCCATTCCTGAGTGTTTCAAATTGCCAAGCACCTTCCTGTTTGCTTTTGCTGAGGGTGGAGGCTCATGTTTATGTTTTGGTCTGGTCCCTTGTTCAACTGCTTACACAAAAACCTTTTATGGCTGTCTTACGGGAAGGGGAGCGGCTGCAATCACCGTTCCCCATGGGGCTGAAGACAGACCCTGATAGCGTTAGTGAAGCTGTGACAACCTTGTCTTCCCATACTGGGTCACTGGAAAGTTGCCAAGACAGTTATAAAGGGGCAAAGAGGCCAGAAAACTGCTGGAAATCTCCTGCCTTGCACAACATCGCATTCCTCAGCTCCTGCAGCAGCCTTGTCTTGTCTGGTCCTTTCCTGCTAAACAGCTTCTCCCAGGCCAAGGTTTTCTTACTGGATTGCCCAGTTACTATACGCACCTGGCAACTGGTCTCCTAACATCTGTTTTCTGTCCTGAGACAGGTTATTTCACAGTGCTTTCTGGAACATTTGTTTTGCAGCATGTTTGGGTCCTGCTTTGAATTACAATTGTACTCTGCAGTCAAAATTCTGCAAGTGTTTGTTTCTTTTCTTCCAGTTCAGCTCAATTTCTGTTTGGGAGCTACTTACAGCTTTCTGGCTGTTGCTCACACTGAGAATGCTCCTTGGCCTGAACCTCAACCCTTTATTTAGGTTTAGGTTTTGCTATACTACTTTTAATTTGCAAAGAATGTACACTTTTCCCTGTACCTACAGCAATCAGAAGAAAACAGGCAGCTTTATCCCTAAGCCCCTGCTTATTCCATCTCAATGGGGTCTGTTACACCTCTGGGCAAGTTCACGACAGAGAACCATTTTTGGATACACAGCAGTTACGTCCTTCTCAGAAGATCCTGGTCTACAAATGGTTGTAGGCTGGGAAGGGTGCCAGGAAAAGCGGCACATTTGCTTGCACATCTCCTTTGCTCTTCCAAAGGCCTCAGCACCTGCTGGGAACACAATACCGGTCTGGGATGTTATGACTGTCCTGAGTTCCTCCTCCATCTCAGGGATGCACAGATGATTGCTTTTCTCACTCTCAGACCCTTTTCAGGCACACACACACACAGAGCTCAGCTGCAAACACTGCCCTGCTCCAACTGTTGGTTGTCAGTAGCTTCTGAGATTTCTCCAGGTCAGGTCTTGCTCAGGGCATTACATGAGCTCAGTGTTGTGGATGGTGGCTTCTGTTGTGACTAAACAGTGTGGGAGTCTGAGTTGCTCCTGGTGGTCAGCCTGAACAGACCACAGGATACATTGCACCCCTCACCAGGCTCTGAGGTTTCTTACGCACCCAGATTGCTGTGTCCAGTGTGAGCCATCGTGTCCTCTAATCAATACAGCAGTTCTGGAGTAACTTGGCATCTCTGACAGAAAACCGTGGTGGATTTATGTGCCCGTATTCATACAGTGCCATATTAAAAATTTCAGCTGGGCCATCTCATAGAGGAAGTAAGACTTTTTCCAGGGGCATTAGCTATGGGATCTCCAGAGTTATAGCCACATTAATCATGAATTCCCCGAGAAACTGCCCTACCCCATTAAATACACTGGCATATTTTTTAATAAGGTCACCTGCCTTGTGTCAGCTGAGATGGAACAATTCCCACTTTCATTACCAGTTTGATCAATTTAATATCCAACCTGCTCAGGGACTAAGCTCTGGTGATGCTGCTGTGTGTACAGAATGAAATTTGTGTGTTTTACATCCTATTTGATTGAGTCCTAAAGCACATCATGTCTGTTGATGCCCCCCGCCTTACCTTTCTCTTGCAAAGGTGAGTTCTTACTCTCTTTTTCTCAGGCCAGTCCTACTGTTGCCACTCCAATGTGGAAAACTACATAGCTTTCTGGGGAGCTAGCTGAAGCTTCTGCTTGTTCTCAGTTTCTTCTGGGACCTGACTGCTTTCATGGGAACACCAGGAGTGTGGTCCTCTTCCTGCTGGCTGCCTGGTCTTGAGTGTCACACAGTCCACCCTGGTTTCAGTTGCACAGACACCTGGGGTTTTATCAGCTCTCTGTGGCAAATCTGTTGCAGGCCATCGCAGTGTTCCCAGGCAGTCTGCCCCTGTGGAAACACACAGTGGAAACACACAGTTTCCTTATCAACAAAACTCTGCAGAAATTCATTTTCTTCTTCACCAACCAGCACCTTCTGATCCGTGGTGATAAGTTCTGCTGTGGCAGCAGGACCTACCTCATGATGCAGGGCCAGCAGTTGCACTGGGACTTGCTCTGTGCTGTCCCTTTTACCCAGCTTTTGCAAAAAGTAAACAGTCCTTTTGACTCCTCTTGTGCAGCTACTTACCATAGAATTATATGTTCAAAGAATAGGTTGGAAAAGACCTCCAAGATCATTGAGTCCAACCTTTGACCAAACACCACCCAGCCAACTAAACCATAGCCCTAAGTGCCACATCCAGTCAGTTCTTGAACACTTTAAGGATGGTGACTCCACCACTTCTCTGGGCAGACTATTCCAATGTTTTACTACCTCTTCAGGGAAAAAAATTCTTCCTGATGTTCAACTTGAACCTACCCTAAGTTAAGGTCATTTCCTCTTGAGCTGTCACCTGTTAACCAGGAGAAGAGGTCAACCTCCACCTGACTGCAGCCTCCTTTGAGGTAGTTGCAAAGAGTGATACAGTCACCCCAGGCACTCCTTTTCCCCAGGCTAAGCATCCCCAGATCCCTCAGCTGCTCCTCATGTGACTCTCTAATCTCCACTGCCCTTGTCTGGACAAGCTCCAGCCCCTCAGTGTCTTCCTTGTGGTCAAGGGCCCACAACTGAGCACAGGATTCCAGGTATGGCCTCCCCAGTGCCAAGTCCTGCAGGACAATCACTGCCCCGCTCCTGCTGGCCACACTGTCCCTGATACAGGCCAGGATGCCCCTGGCCTTCCTGGCCCACTGGGCACACACTGGCTCATGCTCTGCATCCCCAGGTCCTTTTCTGGTGGGCAGCTTTCCAGCCTCTTCTGTTCCTCATCCTGTAGGGCCGCATGGGACTGTGGCCAAAGTGCAGCCTGACCTGGAGCCTGGTCAGGCTGAACTTTATTTCATTGGCCTTGACCCTTCAGTCCAGCCTGTCCAGATCTTCTGCAAAGCCTTCCTGCCTTTCAGCAGATCAGCACTGCTGCTGAACTAAGTGTCATCCATGAATTTACTGAGGGTACACTGAATCCCCTCATCCAGGTTGTGGATAAAGATATTAAACAGAACTGTTCCCCAGTACTGAGCTGGGGGAAGCCCTGCTAGTGACAGGCCATCAAGGGGACCTGGCACCATCCACCACCTCAGTGGGTGACCATCCAGACAAATTTTAACCCAGCAAAGAATGCCCCCAAGCAAGATGGGCTGCCATCTTGTCCAGAATTGTGCCATAGAAGTCCAGGTAGATAACACCCACAACCTTTTATTTGAAATTTTCCCTTATCCACCAGGCACATCACCTGGTCATAAAAGGAGATTAAGCTGGTCGAGCTGGACCTGCCTTTCATAAACCCATGCTAGCTAGGCCAGATTCCCTTCCTGACTGTCCTGTCTGTGCCATGTGATTGCACCCAAGATGATCTGTTCCATAACTTTTCCCAGCACCACAGACAGGCTGACAAGCCTGTATTTCCTCTGATCCTCCTTCCAACCCTTCTTGGGGATGGGCTTTTCATTGACTAACCTCCAGTCATCTTGTACCTCCCCATTTTGCCAGGACTGATGATAAATGTTATAATCTAAACACAACCAGTTAGTTTTCAGTTTTCTGCCATTTAAATAGTAGCGAAAAATGGCTGTCAATGTCTCCTTTGGGTTGGGCTTTGGTCCTTTGCAACCCTTCTGATTCAGAGGATTTCTCTCTGGGCTGCAAGAAATGGCACCTGGCTGTGCCCTGAAGAGTGGGTAGGTGATAGATGTGTTCCAAAGACTAGGTCAACATAAATACTGCAAGTCTTCTTTAGAAAAGAATGATCCCGTATTTTCGCAGATTATTTTTACCAGTAGTCTTCCGTGTCTGTTACGTCATGCTTGAGGTTTTGGGGAGCAACCTGGCTAGCAACATCTCAGAGAAAAGAAAAAGAAATATGGCTAAATGCGTGCATTAGAGTGACCATTTATAATCTACTCAGTTCTGCAATCCACAGGGGAGTACTAAAGCAGACTTCCGACTGTTAAAGCACTGTGAATATACACCGGGGCAGGGGGGACCAAACCAAACCAAGCCAAACCAACCAAACAACAATTTAAAAAAAAAAGAAAAAAAATACAGAAACAAACAAACAAAAAACCAACAAAAAAAAAAAAAAAAAAAAAAAAAAAGAAAAAAGAAAAAAATTCAAATAAAAGCAGGATCCACTGGCAGGCTTCCTCTGAAAGGGCCCGGGTACCTTTCAGTCAGTACCTACGTTAAATGTTCGCCGCCTTTTCTGCGACATCCCGGTTACAGCCGGCTGGCAATAAATGACTGACCTGTTCCACCCAGCCATCCGGCTGCTGCCCGAGCGCGGGCCAGCCTGCCAAGCTCCATCCCCGCCGGATAAAGCGCTTAAAGCGCAGGAGGTCCCCGCTCCCACCCGCAAGCTGCGCTGTCGTTTGTCGCCGGTGCCACTGGATGGCAATGCTGGATAAAGGATCGCAGCCCGCAGCGGGGAGAGGAGGAGGAGGAGGAGGAAGAGGAGGAAGAGGACGGCTCGCAGCGCCGGCAGACGGACGGGGTATGGACGAGGCACTGCCGTGGAGAGCCCCTGGGAAGAGTGTCCCGCTTGGACGTCAGACCCTTGGCTGTAATTTTCAACCTGAAAGGAGATGCCCGAAACACGGGGTGCGATTTCTGAGGCGCCCCGCACTTGGAGGGCTCGAATCACGGAAAACTAATGTTTGGTGACGAGTTTTTAAGCTTCGGAAGGAGTGACTGGAGTCATGCATTGGCGCGGCTTGCTAGAAATTGCCCAATTTTTATACTTAAAAACTCTACTTACACTTTGTAAAAAAAAAAAAGACTTTGCAAGCGCGGCATGGCTGGGCTCAATGACTATTCAGTGAACTCATTTGAATGTGCATAGACAGGGCTTGCTTGAATTGCTGCATCAAAGAGAAATGCTGAAATGAGTCATTTGTGAATCATGGCTTATTTTCTGTTGTTAGCTCATCTGGAATCCCATGGTGATCAAACAGCCTTTTACAATGTGTTAATACATCGCTACCCCATGTGTTTAGCAACAGCTCCGTTCCAATAAATTGTAGGTAGTCACCCATTACGGAGGGGTAGTATTTTCCTGCCGCGTGTAAACCGGCCGGGACGAACTCGGAGATGAAAACACCAGCAAAATTTCGTGCTGTTCCAAACACTGCTGTCCGCGCTGCTTCCATTCCAATGTCATCCATGCCTTCTGTCTCCTTGCTTGCAGGGCACAGTCCAGCCAGGACACATTGCCTGTCAGGACTAGCGCTCCCGTCCTCCGAGAGGCTGCAAGCAAACCTCTTTCCAGGCACAGGAATGAAAGGGAGGCAGGAGAAAATCATCCTTGGCAGCAGTTTAAGGTAAGGCCCTATTTTCCAGATTGGTGACTGTTCCCATCCTATGCCTTCAGCTGACTGGAGAGATTGGCGCAGACTGTAAGCGGTTTCAGGCCTGGGTCTGCATAAATTTGGAGGGAACAGCAATCCTTCCCTCTTTTTTTCTTTTCCTGTAACAAACTGAATCAGTCCCGCAGGTCGGCAAAAAGTTGTCAAGAGTCTGAGGAAGAGGGTGTGAATCCCTTAAGGCTGCTATTGTCATTGAACTCTCCGTGGTGTGAAACCACAGCCTGAGGTGCTGAGATCCTACTAAGAGCAGCTGAAGCTGAGGAACCAATTCCCTTGTGCCAGCTTTTTTTATTGGAGTGAGCGGCTGGAGATGGAAACATCTTCAACCAGTACAGCAAGCTACACCACAACCTGTCTGTCAGAGCCCTAAGCCCTGTCTACTTGTGAGTTACTTAGCCATAGAGGCCCAAATACTCTCTGCCATCATACTTAGGTTTCTTCTGTCACACATAATTGTAGCTCAAAGGTCCTGAATAAATGCATTCCTATTGGGGCTGGTCCAGCCCCCAATAATAATCTTAATAACCTTGCTCTTAACCAGCCACATGAATCCCTTTCAATCCCCAGTGCAGGCTCAGTCATGCTGTAATACAGTGGAGGAGGCCATTCACTGTGGGGCTAATTTAGTTTAAAATGCAGCCAACCCATTTATGGGACAATTTTTTGTTCGTGCTCTAAATTCTTATGCACAATCAACAGCCTGTAAACTCGGTCAAACGAACACATTAGGTGCTGCCCATTAGTGCATGCACTTGGGGCTTACAGCCCTTAGGAGCAGTGTTTGTGCTGTGCTCCCTCACAAATGGGATATATCCCCTATTTAGTCAATGGCCTCTGTATAGGGGAAAAACACAGAAACTCTTTTCCTGCACTGCAAATCAATTCCCTCTGATCCCGGGATGAGTTTGACTTCACACTCACCCAGCAGCTTGTGTGACCACTGCTGCCAGCCTTGCAAAATAAAGGAGCACCACTTTTTCTCTGTGAAGGGAGAGCAGAAAATTGAGGTAAGCAAAGGAGTATCACCCTACCAGTTGTGTTGCCAAGAGCGGGATTCCCAGGAACATGGAGAAAGGCTTTTACTCTTGGGAAGGTTCCACATAAGCTCTAGACTGTTAACAAAGCTCGGGTTCCTTAGTGGGTCTGAAAGAAGATTAAATGGCAGCTTTTTCTCAGGTTTTGAAATGCAGCCCACAGTATGCAAGACCAGCTAAGGCATACCAATACCCAAGGTAGATGACCTAAGTCCTAACACAGGACGAGTCCCCTGAATTAAGCAACACCTTAATTTTTAATTCAGGCTTATTTTTAGGCTGGCTACCTGAATTCAGCAGTGTGCCTTACCAAAAACTTTGGTGGGGCAACTTGATACTGCATGAAGGAAGGGTAGAAACAAAAAGAGAAATGAGCGGGGGGGAAGCAGGTGGGCGAAATCTTTTGGGATAATTTCCCCTGGTGTGGTTGCCTTAGGGAGCAGATTTACCTCTGACAAGGAAGGCTACAGTGGAAGAGCTGGTGAAAGGATTAATAAGCTCTCCAGGTGGGAAATGAAGACAGGATAACCACCCACCCATAAATATAGCCAGGGTAGGCCTACATCTACATTGCCTACAGCTGGGGCCATCTGTCTGAAGGCAGGCACGGGTGTCAGGAAAGGAGGCCCTTTTCCAGGTTAGCCAGGTTGAGTGTGAAGCAGGTGATGCTGACTCTGGGGCAAGTGATAGCCTGCCTGTGTTTGCATGCCATATTTTTTCCAGTGACACTTTTCAGAGTGTGTGTTTTTATGTTTTCTAAATAGCCCCAAATAAACACCACACCCCTCAGACATGCCCATCTCTTACTTATTTAGAAATAAAGACTGACAGCTGGAAGGCAGGAAAGGGGACAAAGACTTATGAGACTCATTTCTGCAGAGCCCATTTGTACCAGGACCTCCAACAGAGTAAATCTTTCCAGAACTCAGGCTGGCTGGATTTCCTTCCTCTATGTCCAGCTGCCTGCCACATCCCTGTACCCTTAGGCCACTTACTTCATTCCTCTGTGTCACAGTTATTTTGAAGATATGGAATGAGTAAATAATGGCAACTACCTCACAGAAAAAAAAAAATATTTACAATATTTACAGTTCATCTTAGAATTTTCCTAAATTTTTGTGTCAATTTTCCTCTACCTCTGCCTTCGCCTTTGAACAAAAATTGGTTGTAGTGCAACCCTGATGCAGAGATATAGACAAGCATTTTGCATGTGTTGCCCATCTAGTTTGTAAATCTGACACTTTGATAGCTTAAGATACATCATATACTTTTTTCTTTTAACCTGTTGTCTTTAAGGCTCTTTCCAGTCTGGACCTCAGACATACTGGGAGATAAAGGGATGTAGAAAAGAGAATGATAAATGTCCCGACTCCAGGAAGTGGTGTTCTAAGGACATTAGTCACTTTGGATAAAGTTGCCAAAGAAGGCAATTCCAGCAATCCTCCAGTATCTAAAGGAGGAGAGGTTAGGAGTGGAAATGGCACAGCTCAAATTAGAGTCAGGCCACTGGGTAGCATTGGCAAAGCTCTCCTAGTTTCAAATACAGTGTTTATGGTGCTGGGTTAAAGGGAGAAAACCTTGGGGTTGCTCTTCAGCTGAATTTCCCGAAAATAAGACACACAGGGGCGCCAAAGTCTTAGGAAAAGAAAGCCAAGCTTTAGCTATTTTCCTTGTTATCGCTTCTCTCTGGCAGGCTCCTCAGCCGGTGCAGTCGGAGGACTTCACTCCCGCTCCGGAGGGAGCAGCGTTAAGGGAGCAGCTCATCAGCTCAAGGCTGATTTCACTTGCAAACGCACCGGGGCTTCGCAATCCTTACCCGTGCGTGGTGTAAACAGGCTGCTGGCTGCTGACAACTCTGTGCCTCTGCCAAGGCGGTCCTGGGGAGAGGTGGGATGTGCCGCGGTGTGCGGGGGGGTCTGATTCCCGTGGGAGGCTGGCGCATCTCTTCGTCCTTCTTGCACGGCACTTGCAAGCATGGCCTCAAATTTGTTCTGGACGAAGTTCCCAGATGAATTTGGAAAACTGTCATTGTAGCAGTATAGTAATACCACGCTTCAGAGAATAAAAAGTTTGTTTGTCCAGCATCCAAGTGTTTGTGTTCCTAGGTGTGAAGATGATGGTCTGAACCTCTGTCTGGTCAGTTTGTCCCCATGAGCTGAACCTGGTGTGGTGGTGCCTGCAGCTGCTGGAGTGGACACCAAGGTAAAAATCCCAGGACAGCTGTAATGCGGGTGCTCGTCAGCCATAACCTCCAACCCTGCCCTCGTTTCCCTTTGACAGAGGGAGGAGGCTGGTTCAAGAGCTGTTTCATCAGCCCTGGCTGCAATGAGATCGTCCATGTAGCGGGTTGGTATTCCTCCAGTGGCTATGTGGAACGATTGCACCAGATTATCCAGTGCACAGCCTGCTCTTTCACTCACCTCCACAAGTTTTACTCCATAGTTCTCAGGCAGGCAGGACATTTTGTATGAAACACCACATAAACCCAACTGAGCCGAGCAAACTATAACCACAGCTTAAGCTGCCATGGGGAAAAAAAAAAAAAAAGCCATGTTGTTCAGTGGTTTTGTTTTGTCTTGCTCTCCACTGAGTGATATATCTTAGTGACAATTTACTGTAGCCACACAGCAATTCTTTTAATATCATAAAGTGTCGTGGGGTGTAGACATGTCTTAGGACAATGGCTAGAGCTAATGTTAAAGGCTAAATGTATTGCAGCTGCATACAAGCTGGGCTAGATTAAACACTAGAGCTCTGGAAGTTTCTTGTTAAAAAAAAAATCATTTAAGAGAATTTTTTTGTACTGAATAATTTTGCTTTGGATGTCAGAGCCTCCAACAGTCATTTTCCAGTAATGTGTCTTATTGTAATTATTTGACACTTTAAAATATATGCCTTGCAGACAGCAGTTCCAATGTTAGCATAGAAATATCAAAGTAGATTTTATTAAAACTCTGCTGTGGGAAATACCAGGCTTTGTTTTCTAAACATGTCTTATTAGGGTGTTTTATTCAATACACTGAAAATAAAATTCCACTTCCATTATATCATGTCACGCCAGGATGGATGCAACACCAAAGTGTCATTGGAGAAGCTGAGAGTTTCAAACGTGAGTGCCCAAGCTTAGCCACCAAAGAGTAGTAGAGTAGCTGATTTCCAGCTACCAGACTGGAAATGGCCTGTTTTATGGAGTTTCTAGTTGCCTGCTCCTCCTCTTCACATAGCTTTTCTGGTTATGGAACATGTTCTGGTGGTTAGTTCCGTCCTTCTTCTTGGTTTCCTTTCCTTCCCTTGATCTCAAGCAAACCAGCTGCAAGACCTTGGGGAAATTCCTTATCTTCCCCTTGCATCAGTTTACTTATCTGTAAAGCAGATAAACTAATAACACTGCACTTCTCGAGGGTTTGTTGAAGCTTATTACACAGCAGTGAGTGCTGTAAGAGGGAAGTCATTACAAAAATGACAGTGCTAATATGACATGGAGGTAACACGAAGGAGCCCCATTCTGCTCCATGCAAGTCAGTGAAGCTCTGTTATTTGCTTTAGCAGAAGCAGGGATTTGGCCTATGCTTAAATGACTTGCACTTGTTTTTCTTCTTGAATGCTAATTTAGAGTTAAGAGATAGCATTACAAGAAAAGCTCATTCCTGCCTATGTGTAAATATTTAGCAGCTGAATAGGCATTATTTAGCAGGGCACAGTTTCTGCTTCTCCACAGTTTTCAAGGATGTCATTCTAAGCTGCTACAGATCAGAAGATACACTGAAATTACCAGATCAAAATCCTTCCCATATAAGTGTACACATACAGAATTTATTTTACTGGGCAATTAAATGTGTAAGATAAATATCCCTGGGGGAGGAGGGCTGTTTGAGGTTTTATAGCATATCTTATTATGGGCTCAGTTTCGAAATCTTAATCCAAGCAAAACTCCCCATGTGGAGACTTAATGCTGGAGTGTAACTGTGTTTTGTACTCAGGATATGTGCAGTTGTATCAGTGGATTTTAGGGCAGGGGGGTAGCAAAGGCAGTGAAGCTTTGGCTAGAGAAAAGCAACCCTTCCAAGAACATTTTTAATTTGTAATAACCCTTTTATCAAACACTACGTGTTGAAGGACCTTAGGCAGCATATCCTTTTCTGGATTTCAACTGACAATGTTATTGATGAAAAATTTAAAATAAATGTAAAATAGAACTTATTTGTAATTATTTAGGGGTGGCATGATCAGTAAAATTGCAATCTACTGCAGCTATGAGGTTGTTGGCAAAATAGCTGCCTGTGTTTCAAATGCAAAAGCTTTTTGAAGGACACGTGAGCAGCCAGAATTGCCCAGAAAATACTCCAATTTTATATCCAAGCTGCAAATGCAATTTTTTTTCTTAAAACTGTGTGGGGTTTGTCTGTTTAGAAAATGAAATGTACAACAGAAGAAAGCATCCAAGTTGGAGTGAACAAATAATAAGATCTTGACCTGCATCTAGTGGATAGATTTGTTTTTCTAAAGACAAAAGTGCTCAGTATCTCTAGCATGAATTTATTGTGCTTTGCAAGGGGAAAAAAAAAAACCCAACAAACCAAACCTCACCACATTTGTGGTTGAGACCATACAACTACTCCCTGGGGAATCCAAAAAAAGACGAAACCCAGAGTTTTACCCCACCGATGCTTTACTCACAGGGATAATCTTTTTAGGAGCTCGTTTTCTGGACACGTCAATGACAGCAGCTAGCCCCTAAGGGCCTAGGTTGAGAAAGGTGTCTGGTGAAGCAGAATGCACCAGTTACCTTTCCCTACGAGGTCCAGAGCATGGGAATTTGTACCATGTGGTTGCTCATGCAAACACCGGCCAGTCGTCGGTAGCTGGATTGCATTGGCACCGCAGTGTGTGCTCAGTATTAACTCCTGATCACTTGCCGGTTTTGCTTGTTTAGTTGGTTTAGTGTAGTTAGTTTAGCAAATAAATATTAAAGGAGCAGGTGAGACCCACGTGCTCCTTGGAAAAAAAACTTCTCTTTTTCTCCCCCCTCCAAAAAAAGTTTTCAACTCGCTCTCAAAAAATTGCACTCAAACACCTCTCCCACACCGTCATTTGGCATTGAAAAAAGTTGCTATTTGTATGCAATTTTAAGTATTTATTTGCTGATTTCCAAACTGATCAGCCTCCTGACAACGCTCTGGGGATTCACACACCGGGCCGGGGGCAAAGGGGGTCTCTGAAGGGGGTGTGGGGTGTGGGGGGAATGGCAGAGACGCGCGGAAGCGTCCCACAGTGCCGGAACTCAGGGACACAGCATCCTCATCCTTCTCCTCCGGCCCCTCTGCAGGGGCTGCGGCTCCGCGTCTTGTCCAAGCGGGACGTCCCGCATCTCCTTCAAAGCGTATTCCGAGCAAAGTCGCGACGCGGGGAGCCGGAGGAGGAAGGACAGGGAAGGGCACTTGGTTTCGTGAGGTCCCGGGAGCAGCTGAAGCGACTTGTTGCACTCGGTGAGCTTCTCTCCTGTGGGAAGCGGGCTTGGAAAAAACCCAAACTCTGCTAGACTGGATAGCTGGGAGACAGCGCAGTGGACAAGCGGGTCACATACGGATCTCTTCTCTTATCCTTTCTTTTCTCTCCTTTGCAACATCCCAAGCAGCTCATCGGAAGGGCTCTCCCGGATCCACTGGCCGCAGGGTTGAGACCGCTCTGCTCGGGGACCCGTCTCCCCCACAGCAGGGCATAAAAACAAGACACAAACCCCCAAATCAACAGAGGAAAAACCTCTCCGCTAACATCCGAGACACAGCACCTCCCCTCCTCCGGCACCGGCCTCCCAAAAGCAATTGAATCGTGTTGGACCGCAAAGTGCGAGTGGAAAAGGGCGGGGAGTATCTGTAATTTTCTTTCTCTCCTTTTTTGTCTTTGTTTTGGAGGGTTTGCGGTGTTTGGGGTGTTTCTATGTCCTGCCGGTTTTTGCCTCTTTCTTTCTGCCCCCCTTTTGCTGTAAGGAGAGCCCGGCGGGCACCCCGTGCGCGGAGCGAAGGCAGCCCTCATCCCGGGGACAGCGGGCAGCGCGAGGTGACCCGCACCAACCTGAATCTCTCCTTTCTCCTTCCGAAAATACCGACTCCGGGAATTCGGCCTGGGCAGAGGACGGGGCGGGGATGCTTCCGCGGGGCGTCTGTCCGTCCCTGTCCCGGACGGCGCGGAGCCGAGCGCCGCCTCTGCCGGCCCCGGGGCCGTCTGAGCTGCAAGTGGCCCCACGGGCGCGGGCCGGCCACTGCCAAAAATTACTTTAGAGAAAAGTAAAAAAAAAAAAAAAAAAAAAAAAAGAAAAGAAAAGAAAAGAAAAGAAAAGAAAAGCTATTTATGTGTCAGTGAGCCGGCAGAAATCAGCGGCGTTGAGCTTCCCCCCAGCCGGGCGGCACTGGGGCAGGGAGAACTGGAAAGCAACAGTGAGAAGAATAACCAAGCCTAAACTCCCCGCAGAGAATCAGAAGCCGGATTTATCCAAATGTTCTTGCGGCTCGCCTTGCGGGCCGGCAGAACAGGCAGGAGGGAGTAGGAAAGATCCGTCCGGCATCTGGGAGCCGGGCTGGTGGGGACGCTCAGGGATGAGCTCGGTAACTCAAACAGGCTGGGGAACCCCGACGCCGGGAAGGTGAATGAGCCCCAGGACCATCTCTTCCCTACTTTCTCGTTAGGAAGAGATCCGTGGCGGGGTTTATAGCCACGAGAAAGCTGCCGGTGGTGGGAAAGGGAAGCGGGTAGGGCTTTGCCCCGTGCGCTGCCCGCGCTGTGACACACGGGGAGGGACCCGGCGCGTTCATCGGAAATAATTCAGGGCGCACAGAGCTCCGCGATGACTCCCTCGGAGCCACCTGCCAAAACCACTACCGAGCTGTGAACCAGACGGTGTGACACAGAGGAGCGAGGACATGTCTTTGCGCTAGAAGACAGTTTTGTCTGAGAGGAGGAGATGCCTCAGCTTCGGCTTCCCTTTGCACAGGGAGGAGGCAGGCGGCAGGGCGAGACAGAGCTGGCACTTCAGGGATGACAGCAGCTCAGGGTGCGGCGATTCTTGTCCCCTGCACGGGCCGGGTGTGCCCTCAAGGCTGCCAGGGAAAGGCGTCCTCTCAACGCCCGGGCCAGGGAAGTCGAATTCACCCCCGAAGTGCGGTCACCAAATGCCCCGGGGAGGGGAAAAGGAGCGCCCCACGACACCGGGCTCTGCTGCGCGCCCAGCCCATGCCCTCTTCCCCTAGGCTAAAAAAAAGAGCACGGCTGAGCCCGGTGCGAGTCAGGACTGCCCACAGTCCCGAAAGCCTGGCTCCCGCCCCGCCGGCCGGCTGTGCTCGGGCCGCCTCGCTGCCAAGCGCCGCGGGGCAGAGCCGGGCTGTGGGTCCTGGGCCCGGAGATTTAACCCCGTGTGGGAGCGCTGGAGTCAGGCAGAAGGGGAAGATCCTACCGGGGAGAAGTGCGGCACCCAAGTTTACTGGGAACGTTTCGCAGAAGGCCAACTTTAAATCGAATTAATTCCCCACCCTTCTCGGCAAAGTAGTAATAAAAGCTGGCATTTTAAATAATCGTTACGGGGCCAAAAATTGCCGCCCCCTGGAGAGGACTCGAGGGGGCAGGGCGAGCAGCAAGCGGGGATAGGGGGAGGTGGCAGGGTTCCGGAGCCTCGAAATCTCTGCGCATCTTTCCCATCCCTTTCCCGTTTTGCACGGGGCCGTCTTTGCTCCTCGTCGTCCCCGAGCAGGAGTCTCCCCAGGACCGAGGGGGGTGGGAAAGGGGCAGGGCTGTGTAATTAAATTCCGGTGCCCGGTTAATTGGTGTAATTTGACGCTAACTGTACACCGCGGGCCGGCGCTGGGAGCGGCGGTGCGCAGCGCGCCTCGCACGGCCCATTGAGCGC
This sequence comes from Calcarius lapponicus, assembly GCA_039654755.1. Lineage (NCBI taxonomy): Eukaryota > Metazoa > Chordata > Aves > Passeriformes > Fringillidae > Calcarius > Calcarius lapponicus. The sequence goes on along the minus strand of CM077464.1, from coordinate 51,717,473 downwards.
GCCCCTCCCCGCGACGCGCAGGAGCCGCCGGTCCCCGCCGAGGGTGCCCGGCCACCGCCGAGCCCGGCGCGCTGCGGCCGCGCATGAGAAGCGAAGCCCCGCAGGAGCCGACGATTCGACTGCCCGCGGCGCCGGCAGGCGCCCCGTTCCCCCAGGATCCAATGGCTGCGGGTGCCGGCTCTTGCTTCCCTCTTCCCACCTGCCTGGAAACGGGGCAGGAGCTCCCTTCTGTAGGGTCCATGTATCCAAGCCCTTATGGTGGGGCGAGGGGCTGTGATCCCCTTCCTGCTGCTAGAGACTGAGGTCAGCCCAGGACCCAGCCCAGCGCAGCCTCACTGGTGGGTGACAATGCACCCCGACATCAAACTGCCCCACAGCTGGGACATGATGCCCATTCACCTGTCTCTGAAATGTGAAAGAGCTTGCCGTGCAACTGTGAAGTGGAAGTTGGTTGCATCCCTCCCCAAAATCCCAAAATCCTGCGGCTGGAGTACTGCTTGTCCCCACGCCCCCAGTGCCCTGCCCCTAGAAATGTGGCAGAGTCCGTGCTTCCTCACTTTTTCGGGGTGTGAAATCAGGGCTGCGCGACACACTGGCCAGCTTCCAGGGCACTTCGGCACTTGAATCCCCGAGGGAAAAAAAAAAAAAAAAACCAAACTACAAAAAAAACCAAAACGTGGGCGGGGACAAGGGGTACGGACATGGAGAGGCCCAAGGGCCACAGGCTGTCGCAGGCCAGCTTCCCCCGGGGGAACGCAGCGTCCCTCAGCACAGCCGCTCCGCGCAGCCCGGCGGGACAGACCCCGGCCGCTGCCGCCGCCCCCTCCTGGCCCCCGCTCCGGGGGCTGGAAAGACTGTCTGCGCTGGGGGGATTGTCTTTGTTTCTCCCTGAACTCCCCAGGCCATTTGCAGTGCTTCCGTCACCCATCTGGCTCGTTCAGCCATCCCGGTGCTTTGCCTTTCTGGGCTACTGTGTTGTTGACATTATTATTATTATTATTATTATTATTATTATTATTATTATTATTATTATTATTACTTCTACTACTACTGCTAGGTCTATGTATTCCTTGACAACTTGCATCCGAGATAACCTTCCACCGGCCCCCCGGGGAAGGTGAAGCCTGGGGGGCTCTCCCGCCCCAGCCCGGCCGCGGGCGGGCACCGGGGGGACAGCGCTGCCCTCTGCCCGCGTCCGGGGAGCGCCGGGACGCTCACCCGGCTGGGGCAGCGCCGGGCGCGGCGCCGTGGCGAAGCGGGCAGGGGTCCGGCGGCTGCAGGGCGCCCGGGGCACGCTCGGGAGCCCCCCGGGAGGCAGCGCGGCCGGTGTCCCGGGAGCGGCGGGGCCGGGCGGGGGCGGTGGGAGCGCGGTGGGAGCGCGGCGGCGGGGGGCAGCGCGCAGGCAGCGCGGAGGCAGCGCGCAGGCGCGGGCAGGGAGCACCCAGCTCTTTATGGCCAGGTGAGAGAGTCCCGGCTCAGGTAAGGGGAGGATTTACCCACAGGCGTCCCAGGCGAGTGGCTTGCCCTCGCAGTCCATGACCAGCAGGGACCTGGGGACTCGGAGCCCGCAGCCAGGATGTCTATCCTTGCCAAGATGGGGGACTGGCAGGTAAGGTGACCCTCTGCCCCGGGGGGGTTTATTGTTACTTTGGGACGGGAGGCAGGGCTGGAGCGAGAAAGGTGACGGGCCCGCAGGGAGTCGGGGACGAGCCTGACCCTGGGGTTGGGTGTTTTGCGGCCCTCGGTGCTGCAGCCGCCCGCGGCCACTCGTGAGGCCCGGCTGCAACAGGTAGAGAGCGCGGACTGGGCTCGACAGGGGCGAGGGCTGCTCCGCCGCCGCCGCGGGTGACGCGACCCCGGCAGCGTGGGCCGGCCGAGGGCGGCGTGCGCCCGGCCGATGTCCCTGTGCCCGGGGCCAGCGGGGCCGGCCCTCCGCGGAGCCCCGGGGCTGCCCACGGGACGCGGCGGGACCCACGCGGGACAGGGCCCGCAGCACCGGCGGGACCCGGCGCGCATCGGGGACGTGCCGCGGGAGCTGAGACCGCTCTACCAGCTCCCACCCCTGCCTGTCCCATGGAAAAATAACGCTGCCGGGTCCCGCCCGGTAGTAGATGCGCCGGGGGCGCCCCTGGAAAGCACTCCCGCGGGATGAGCTGAAGGAAAAAGCAGAACCCATCGGCGAAAGAGGCCAGGAGGGGAACACGCGGCCCGCCGGGGCCTCGGCCGGCCCCACGGACCCGAGGGGACCCGCACGCACCACGGGCCAGGCTGCACGTGTGGAGTTACGGAGGCTCACGAACCGGGAGACTCTTGAAAAACCCTGGAGCGCCCTGATGCCCGTCCGCTCGGGCCGGATGACCGCAGCTTGGCGACTAACGAAAGGGAAGATGCACCGTCCTGTTCAAACACACGGGATTTTCTTAGAGAAAAGGACTTTTTGAGAATTTATTTCTTCCCCAGGGCAGTCCAGTTCCAGATGGGAGCCTGGTTCCTTTTTCTGTTCCCAACTTTTAGAATCTCTCGACTAAGTCTTTCCTTAGACTACCTTATATTTTTTTATATATATCTTTAGGGTAGCAGCATGTCGTCCAAAAAGAAAAGGGGTGAGGGAACAAAATAAGCAAACAAAAATAATTTAAATTATTTTTTCATCGGCTAACATCTTTTTATCAGACCGGTGCGAAAAAGCGAACAAAAGAAGATTTTTCCTTTCTTTCACTGAAATCAATTCTTGCGCAATCGTTTTTACGGGTTATGTGCCTTACAATCTATTCCCGACTTTTCCTTACACCCCGGCCTTCCTTGCCCCTTCTCCCCGGCGCTGCGGGGCCCCCCTCGCCCCGCCTGGCCGGAGGGGCCGGGCCGCGGGAATCGCCTCCCGCTGCCCCGTGCGGATCTCTCGGGGAAAGCCGCCCCCTCCCCTCGCAGCCCTGCGCTCCAGCGGCCCGGGGAGAGAAGGCAAAAGGGTCAGGCCTGTGGCCCACGGGAGTCCCGAGCAGCCGCAGCTGGGAGGGAGGCTGTCCCGGGTGGGAGGCTTTTCCGACCGCCCCGGTTCAGACAGGACGGCGCTGAGGGGCGATGGGCCCCTTCGTCACCCCCCTTCCCTCCTCTTTTTCTCATCTCCAGCACCCCCCCGGGGCATTAACTAGGCTTAATCTGCCAGCTCCATTTGAACCTCAATGGGAGTAAAAACAACAATTTACTCTCCTGCCAGTGGTAGACAAAAGCGCTGGTGAAAAAGAGCATCGGGGTGGGAGTATGGTGGAGGAGGGGGGAAGGGGAAAGAAAAAAAATCCGTTTAGGGGACATGGATGTTTGTGTGTGTGAAGGAGCAGTCCCGGGAGCCCGGGGGCTTTGCCACCCTTCCCGGCGTGGCGACACGTGGGCCGGGCCCCCGAGGGCCCACTGCGGCTCCCCATCGGAGCGCAGGGGCCATTTGCTCCTAGAGGCAGTAAATTTTCCTCCGACGTGGAGGGCGGGGGGGAGGGTGGCCCCGGGAGGGTCTTCCAGGCCGGCGAGGCAGGTTTTGCCGCCGGCAAAAGGAAGTTTCGGTGAGCAGCAGGGCAGCCAGGTGCACAGGCAGCCGTGGGGATGCCCGGCTCCTGGGGACGCCTGGGGACACGGCTAGCGTGGCGAGCTGCGCCAGGCCCGACACGCCAGCCCCGCGGAGAGGGAATGCCTTGCCCTTCGGTGAAGCGAGGGATCACCCAGAGATGAGGGGGGAAGGAAAAAAAAAGAAGAAAAACGGGAAAAACGAAGCCTTGCGGTGGATGTATCAAGGCTGGGCACCCGGGGAAATAAAAGAGGAGAAGGGTGGAGAAGCAAGCCCCCCAGGAGGGCAGCCTGAGCGCTCCCTTAGCGGCGCATTGTTAAGCAAACGAAGCGCTCCACCTAAAAAAGTACCAAAGTTTTATTGTGGTCATTGTTTTGTCCTTTTGCTCAAGTGCTTGCAAAAGACTTTGGCTCCTGCTACAGTCAATTTACCGCTCGCCCACTTCTGTTTGGGAGATAATGTTGGATTTGTTTGGGGTGGTGTTTTTTTTTTTGAAGACCAATAGCCAACGGAGCCGAGAAGAAAAAAAAAAGGCAGTTTGTGAAGCAAAGAAGCTTTAAAAATATCCACCAAAAAAAAAAAAAAAAAAAAAAAAAGACCGAATCCAGAGGGCAACAGAAGCCTCCGCAGACAATAACCTCGTTCGAGCAGGACACGAGTCTCGTTTTTCCTCTCTTTGCTTCCTTTAACCTCAGTGGGGAAAAAAAAAAAAAAAAAGAAAAAAAAGTGGGTAGGGGGAGAGATAAATCCCATGGGGTGGCTTCATGACTAGCCCCAAACTTTCTGCGGATCGGACGGGAGCCTCTTTGGTTTCACTGGCCACTTTCCTCGCCGCTGGCAGGCAGAGGCACGGGGGCCAGCAGCGGCCCGCAGGCAGACAGGCAGGGCCCGCTGCCCCCCCGCGCCGGGGCTCGGCAAGTCGAAGAAATCTTTATTTGTCGTTAATTTTTATTTTTTTTTTTCCTTGCTCGTGGGTCCCTTCTACCTGTGTCCATCGCTGCAGGTTGTTGTGCTGGCGAGCAATTGGGCTGTTGTTGATATGCTAATGAGGCGATTAGACTGTGGGTAAAGAGCTGGAAAAGGGAAAAGTTTCCACCATTAGAGGGAGATCTCCGAGCGCGGACGGGAGCGCTGCCGAGCCTCCGCCAGCCGCGCTCCCCACGCCGCCCGGCACAGCCACCGTAGGGAGAGGCAAGGCAGGGAGAACCAAATCCTCTCTCTCACGCCAATCCATGAAAATGCTTTGGAAACTGACGGATAATATCAAGTATGAGGAATGTGAGGTAAGCGCTTCCCCCGGGCCCGGGCAGAGCCCCGGTCCCGCAGCTACAAGCGGGAGCCTTCAGCATCCCTCCGTCTCTCAATTTCGTTTAGGAAAACTTCTGCTCCGTCGTCAGGCTTCCTTGCGGTCCTGCAGCCGGAGAGGGGCTGGGGTCCTTCCCCAGGAACTTCGGGGCTTGTGGAAACACGGCTTTGTCGGAAGTGTATGAGGAAAGGCAAACAGGATCCAGAAGCAGCACGGTCTATAGGTAGATCTTCCGTAGATAAGGCTCTTGTAGGATGCTACACTCATCCATATGGATGGATGGATGGATGGATAGATGGATGGATAGGCGGCTGGCTGAATGAATGGACGGATGAATGAATGAGAGGGCCAAGAGACAAAGGGAAGAGAATTATTCTTGCACTCTAGGTACCCGAGGCATCCAAATAAATTGGCTCAGGACCGACGCTTAAATGCAGCCTTTTCGATATATCTGCGTGTTCATTATACCGAGCTGCACAAATTTACAGGGGTCAGCTGCCTAAATGAAATCACGGGTTTCGGGAGCAGTGTTCCCCCAGTCTTAATTTTCAGGGCCACATTCCCACGGGTTTGATACATAGTAATTTAACCGCTTGGGAAAAAATAAATAAAATCCACCTCATTCGGTTTTGGAGCCGTTCAGCACAGATTGTGTGCGTGCATCTCTCTCTGTGCCTGTATGTGCATCCCTATTTTTACAAAGAGGCGAGTGACTTTTTAATCTGACAAAAAGGAGAAGAAGAGGAAAAAGAAGAGCGATGCCCAGGACCCATGCCTAGTCTCAAACCAACGAATACTATTGTCACCCGTTTCGAAAAAGTTGCCTGTGCAGTGGGTTCAAACCGCGCAATAAAAGACTCTACTTTGCAAGTGAACGCTGTTATTTGGTCGCGACCCACGCGGGAAGATCCCCTCAGCCTCGGCGGAGCCTTGCCGACATGCATCTCTGGGTCCAAGGGGGCACTCTCCCGTCCGACCCTGACGCTGTTTTGGGCGATGCTGTAGTTGTAGTTTATTTAGGAAAGGGACCGAGGACTCGGCGGGCTCGGCGCCGACTAAGTGATTTGGTGATCTAGTCCCTGATGGAGGAGTTTGGGACGAAGCTGTCTCCCGATGCGGGAGCTGAGCTTTAGATCCCCTCGTTGGCCGGTGCTTGATTTCTGTGAATGAGGCGTCGGGTGTTGGGGTTTGTGGGTTGTGTAATGTTTTTTTAATAATTTTTTTTGGCTGGTTGAGTTGGTTTCTTTTTTCTTTTTTTTTTTTTTTTTTTGGTGTTTTGGATTTTTATTTTTTTTTCAATCCGGAAAAAAAAAAAAAAAAAAAAAAAGCCACATACTCCTCAGATGAATTTCGGGTGGAAAGCGTGCTTCTTCCCCCTCCCCTCCCCTCAGGACCGGTCTTCCAGTTTGCACACGTGCGAGCGTGTGGATTTCATCGCAAATGGCTTTTGTTGCCTTGCGTTAATGGGACTTCGCACCGAGGTGTTACCAAACACGGGGGGAGCAGCGAACCGGCCGGATTGTGCGCGTACGTGTGGGGTTGGCTCTCCGTGTTTGCCTCGGGAGCGGGTGCGAGAACACTGTTAAGAGAGGATGGAAAAGAGGGTGGCTGTACCCCGCCGGGGGTAGAACCTGCCTTAAAATTATTAAAAAGATAAAAGAAAAAAAAAAGAAAAAAAAAGGAAAAAAATAAACAAAAAGGAATGAAAGATTAAAAAAAAAAAAAAGGAAAAACAGAGATAGACCCAGAAAAAGGGCATTAAAGCCGCGCTCAGAGCCGGGGCGGCCGGAGCGCCGGGGGGTCGGGGCAGGCGGGCGGAGCGTGGGGCCGGGCGCCGGCGGCGCGGCGGCTGCGGCGGGGGCAGCGGCGGCGGCGAGCGGAGCGGTGCCTGTTTTAAGGGAGTTGTTTGGGAGTTGCACAGCCAGTCCGACGGGTTGCGCCGGAGCCCCGGCTTGTCTGGGCCGGGAGAAGCGCTCGCCTTGCCTCTTTTCCCGGCTCCCGCTCCCCCCCCGCGTCCCCTCCCGCCCTCCTTCCCTCCCCGCCTTGCTGCCTCCTGCCTTTTTCCTCCCGTCTCTTCCCGGATCCTCCGAGAGGGGGGCCGCGGGGAGCCCGGCGGATGCTCCTTGGGCTCCCCAGCCCCCCCCCGCCCCCGGGCGCCCGCTGGTCTCTGCGCTGGGCTCCAACCGGAGGAAGAGGAGGAGGAGGAGGAGGAGGGCTGACACCCAGAGGGGGAGACACCCAAAAAAAACTTTCCCAGCCGGTTTCCGGGACGTGGGGCACGGAGGCGAGCCTGCTCGGCGGCGCGGGGCGGCCGCCGCGGGGGGCAGCGGCGAGGGGAGCCCCTCGGCGGGGCGCCGTCGAGGCATGGACGGGGCGGCGGCGGCGGGCGGTCCCGCGGAGCCCACCCCGCGCAAAGGCGGCGGCGGTGCGGCCGAGGGCAGCAAGAACCAAGCGGGAAGCGAGCAGCCGCTCTTCTCCCTGGGCTTTGAGGCCGGCTACGCGCAGCAGCCGCCAGCCCGAGGTGCGCCCGCGAAGGACTGCGGGGCTGGGGACATGGGGAGGCGGCAGCCGGGGGGAAGGGAAGGGAAGGGAAGCGAAGGGAAGGGAAGGTGAGGAAGGAAGGATGGGGGGGGGGGGGGGATCCCGCGCCCCCTCCCCTCTCTCCTTCTGCCCGTCTCTCCCACTCCCTCCCCGCCCCCCCCTCTTTCTGCACCCCCCTCCTGGCTCCCACCCTCTCCCTCTCTCCGGATCTCTTTCTCTTTCACTTTTGCATGCCCTGCAACCTTTTAAAATGTTGCCCCTTTCCTGTGATTCGTCAGACGCAGCAGCATGTGCCCCCTCTCTCTCTCCCGCTCCCTCTCTCTCCCTTTTTGTCTCTCTCTCCCTCTCCCTCTCCCCCATCTCTGATTAGATACACTGATTCTTCATTCAATGGACGTCATTTAGAACAGGCTCTGCCTTGAGTTGCCTTCTCGCTTCACGCTCGATTTCCAGCCATTCTTCCCTTATTAAGTGTTCGTGTAATATTAATAGTCATGAATATCTGCTATTAGGAGTCTCCAGGAAGGCAGCAGATCTGTTATTAGGAGCTCAAGTGAAGCAGCAGCTAAGTCAAAGGAGAAAAAGAAAAGAGTCAGAGGGAAAAAAAAGGATTAAGAAACAAACACACACACGCTAAAAAAAAAAAAAAAAGGGAAAAAAGCGCCAAACAAACAACAAAACAAAACAAAACAAAAAAAAAAAAAAAAAAGGAAAAGCAACCAACTTTGACTCCTCACACCGCTCCAGGATAGAGAGCTCGCCTTGGGAACACCCGATGAAGGGCAGCAGAGATCGGTGCAAGTTCTGATGGATTATCGTGGCGCGCCCGCGGTGCAGGAGCAGCCCCGGCGCCCCGGTCCTGCCGCCCGCGCCTAGCGCCGGGCTCCGGCCGCGCTCCCTCCGCGCCCGCGCCGCGCCCGCACCCGCGGGGCTCCGCCGGGGGCTGCGCGCTTCGCCGGTCCCTTTCCTCTGCCTTTTTGTTGTTTTTTCTGCCTTGACTTGTAACCCCCGACTCTTCGCAGATGTTAGTGCACAGTTTTTCGGCTATGGTGAGTTGCTTCACGTTTCTCTCGGAAGGGGTTTGGTGCGCGCTGGGTGTTGCTATTGTTGTCGGCGGTGGCAGTGGGGGTTTCACACCCAGCTTTCCGGAGAGGGCTTTTTTCCTTTCCTTCATTTTTATAAATTCGGTGGTTTACGTTTTGCCCTTTCTCTCTTTATTTTTCTTTTCTTCCCTCCCCCTTCCCCCCCCCCCCCCCCTTTTATTTTTTCCTTTGGTCTGCTTCGAGCGAACGGCAAAAGGCTTTGCTTGGACCTTACCGCTTCGATTCCTTAACCTTGCCACCTGCAAACGTAGTATTTTCGCTTTCTCGTTTCCCTGTTTCGGGACCGTGGTTCTTTCCCTCGAATCCGCCTCCATGGAGGCCATTCCTTTTGCCCCAGACGTTCACGCGGGCTCCCCTGCCCGGTCTCCAGAGCCGTGCCGAAGCGCCCGGGCTCATTCCGGTGCCGCTCTCCCGTCGGGGCGGCGGCGCTGCCCCCGGCCGCCTGCCGCATTCCTCCGCTTCCCCGGGCGCCCGGGCCGCCGCTGCCCGCTCCGCTCCGCTCCCGAATCGCACCCGGCCGGCCCGGGCTTCGGCTCTCCCCGTAGCGGGGGGACCGTGGCAGCGCTTTCTCCCCCGAAACATTTCTAAAACTCTAAGGGGGAACTACCGGTTTGTTTAGAGGCTATTTCGGCGTTTCTCTGGCAACAATATGGCAGTGGGTTTGGATTTTCCAGGGTTTTCCTTGGAACGCGATCGGTAATGTCAGCGACAGTATTTATCTCGGTTCTGTTAAGGGCCAGAGGAAGGATTTTGGGTTGTGGCAGAATTATTATTTCAATAATGCTCGCTTGCGAATCATTCTTTTTATTTGTGGGAAATACCTGCTCCTGAAATGCCGGGGCACGATCTGCTGTGAATCCACGCTGTATCGCCGCAATGTTTTATTAATTATTATAAGCTGTCCAGTTGTAATTATTGCTATTATTGCTGTTATCATTATTGCCGTTATTATTGGTTTTTTAAAAAGCGAGACTGCCTCTTAATTATTTTAATTATTTGGGAAGGGAAATCAGAGGCAGAGAGATCTCCAGATCTGCTTTTCTCTGCCTCGGAGACGATGATTTGCCCCTCATTGCCTATAGATGAAATTTTCAAGGCGATTTTGAGGAAATCAAGTTTGATATTATCTTTGGTTTTTCTTTTCCTCCTTTCCCCTCCCCCTCCTCCCCCTCCTCTGCACCCCTCCACCCCCCAACCCTCCCCCCCCCGCCCTCCCCGCTCCCCATCTCAGGAGCGCCACGACAGTACCAGCAACGGGACAGCCCGGTTACCCCAGCTGGGGGACCGTGGGTCAGTCTCCCTACACCAGCGCCCCGCCGCTCTCGCCACACCCCAACGCCGACTTCCAGCCCCCCTTACTTCCCCCCCCCTTACCAGCCCATCTACCCCCAGTCTCAGGGACCCCTACTCCCACGGTGAACGACCCGTACAGCCTCAACCCCCTCCATGCCCAGCCCCAGCCCCAGCACCCAGGATGGCCGGGACAGAGGCAGAGCCAGGAGACGGGGGCTGCTCCACACGCACCGGGGTTTGCCCCCACCAGCTCTCGGGGCTCGACCCGCGCAGGGACTACCGGCGGCACGACGACCTGCTGCACGCCCCGCACGGGCTGGGCTCGGGGCTGGCCGACCTGCCCCCTCCACTCCATCCCCCACGCCATCGAGGACGTGCCGGTAAGGCCAAGGGGTGGCCCCGGAGCCCACTCGTCCCTCTTACCCGCGGGAGCTCACCTCGGGGGGAGAGGGAGGGACGGAGGGAGGGAGCGAGGGGAACCCCCCGCCCCCCCTCCAAAAAAAAAAAAGGGGGAGGAAGGGAAGAAGAGAATTTCCCCCCACCCCCGTCCCCCAGGGAGAAGTGAAGCCCCCACCTAGAACAAAAGGTTCTTCGCAGCTCGTCCCTGAGCGACGTCCTCCCCGCTAACTTGCCCACTAAAATATAAATAAATCAAATTACTGTCATCGTTAACAATATCTTTCCTTCTCAATGACAATAAGCTGTTACGATTGGAAGAATATATAATATCACCACAGGGCCGTGCATTTGGGGATTTCTTACTGCCTTGGGAAAGACACGAGTCTGAAATGCCTGTGAGGACATTTAACGAGATCTCACAAATGTAAAGGGGGGGTGGGGGGGGAAGTAGGTGAAAGTGGCCTAAGAAGGAAAAAATTGGTTTCTCCCGTGATTACAGGATTGGCATATGGAATAACCACATCCGAAGTTATAAGAGGGTATGGGCAGATCCTCTTCTCTAAAGGAATTAATTGACAAATCAGGGAAGAGGTATACTAAAAACGCTGCCGCCTTCTTTTAGTAGCGGTGCAAAGGGATGACCTCATAAATCATTACCTATAGGTTATCGAATTTGAGTCAGACCTGCTACACCCTATATTAAATCAAATGTTGGGAGCCTATTGGAGGATGCATTATTTGGGGGAACCTAATTCTATTATCGATGAGTACAGACTTTAAAAATGATTTCTAATTAAGCATGACATTAAGTGCAACAGGCTACTTAAAAAGCAAGCCAGGGCTATTGTTCAGTTAGGAAAGTGCCTTATGCAACATGATAGGTCGTGATCAAAGTTCATCTTTCTGGGTTTCTCCCTGAAAATGGAATTAGAACATGGCAATAAATTTATTAAAGCCCACCAGAGCTCATGCTGAGGGACTGAAGCTGCTCGACTTGCAGGAGGAAAGAGGAGGAGGGAACTGTGGTATCTGGATGTGATTTTTGCCGAAATGCCATCCCAAATTACAGGATCAAATATTACAACAATATATTCGCTGACAGTTTAATGAGTACAGTTTCGTGTTGCAAGGATAATGTTCAGATGAACTTACCTATTTTTGGGGGTCATTTTGAAATCTTTTGTAAATTATACTCAGAGAAAATAGTGAATTTATTACAGCCCTCATCTGGCTAAATTAGCCACAGAAAATTGCTGGTTGTGTTTAGCAGTTTTGCAATAAACGCATACGTTTTCCAAAGTGGAGGATTTAGTAAGCAATTTGGATCTGTTAATAAGCAGGTCGACTCTTTCAACTTGATATAAAATAACATGGAGGCAATCGTATGAATAAACTAATTTGTTGACTGCAAGCCCCTGATTGCTGTAGGAAAACATGACCTAAAATGTTCTCTTGAATCCTCCCTCTCCTCAGTTGTGCTCCATGGCAGTGGGCTGATTCAGGAAGCCTCCTCTTCAGATCTATGAATTAATAGCATTGCTATACTTTGTGAAAACCCAAATGCCATCTGGTTTAAATCCTTGAGCCAGATCTAGCCATTTTTTTCTCTGTAAGGCTGAATCAGCAGCTTCATGAAGGGAGAGTATAAATAAGAGGGTGCATCTTTTAGGTGTATTTTATCTGGTTAAAAAAAAAAAAAAATCCGTTACAGCAATCTGAGTTGGGAGGAAAATTTTGGAATTTTTCCGTTGTTGCAATAGTTAACCTTTAATAAAAACGACCGCTTAATATTTAAGAAAGTCAAGTAGACGGTGAAAATTATTTAATCGTAAATATCTCTGTGGGATTTTAAACTTAACAGTCCTCCCTGTACGGAATATGCGTAGAAATAACACAAATAAAAGTATTATGCCACACTACATTTACTTTATGGGTTTAGGGTGCATGCATAAAGGGATCATATTTCCCCATATAGTTAAAAACACAAGAACTGCAGCAGTAGTCATTTCTGAACATTTCTCAATTTAATTATACTTAAATCCAGAAGCACTTTAGGCAAGTTACAAATGAGAGCATTGAGTATAATAAAACCTGTAATAAAGCAACTTAAGTACCATCCACCCGGAATCAATTGAGATCAGGCACAATTAACAGGAGCATAAATCCAAGACAGAATGGAAAATGTTAGAATCAGTATTATTGTTGGACAAAGACTAGAGAAGGAAGTAATAGTTTTTTAAATGGTAATGCCTGGGTTTTTGTAACGATTGCGAAATCTTCTATCTCAGCAGCACTGGTGTTAATTTGTAAACAACACGCCAGACATTATATTGCCTGTCAGTTTTTGGAATTAGAAAACATGATTTCATTTGACTTTCTAATCACGTCGTGACTCCGCCGCGCGAACCCCAGCTGTAGCCGCGGCCGCGGAACCTGCGAGGGGACAATAGTGGGGGAGCCCGGGGGTGCGGGGGCCCCGGCCCCGCGCCGCTCCGCGCTCCTTTGAGCTTTTCCCTCCCGCGGGCGCGGGAGACGGAGCGGGCGCAGCGGCCCCGGGGAAGGGCTGGGCCGGGCCGGGGCTGCTTGCCGGGGAGGAGGGAAGGCACGGGAGGAGGGAGGCCCTCAGAAGCTTAAGGCCACTCGGGCCCCGGGGGTGTGAGTGAATTTATTATATTTTTTCTTGGGGAGCAGGGAAAGAGCTGGGAGGGATGCAGGATTCCTCTCGATAAAGGAAACCTCCCCCAAATCTCCTTCCTCCCTTCTCCCCCCCCACTCCTTTCTGTGCAAGATCTGTTGTTTCCCTCCCCACACCGTGCCCAGGAATGGGGAGAGCACAAAACTTCTCCTTCACCCCCATCCCACCCTCGACCCTCCCTGCCTTTTGTTGTGGTTGTGCACTGACATCCCTGCCTGTTCCTTTTGTTGCAGCACGTAGAAAGACCCCGGTATTAACATCCCAGATCAAACTGTAATTAAGAAAGGTAAGCTGTTTCCTTGCGCATACCAAACATGTCGTCACAGGCTGGGGACTGCTCGCTGGGAGGACTTACCCGGCCTCCCCCCTCTCCCCTCCCAGCCCCCCGGCCCCGGGCTCCTTCCTCTGGCATGTACTGTTGGCCGAGAAAGGTTGGAAGCAAAGAAAAACGGGCGACGTGGGTTGAAATCCACCTTATTAAATGGCCACGTTTGCCGGGTATTTTAGTTATTATTGTCGTTAACGAGGAAAAATGATAGCAGATGATCTAGAAAATCCGAGCCGGTCTTTTAGTGCATTAGCGAACAATTGGGTTCATGGTTTGCCCCATGCATCTGAGCTGAGCGGAGGGCTTGAATCGTTGTTGGTAAACCTGGAGCGGTGAATGTGAAATCGTTGTTCCCCCTCCGTCGGGTTTTCTTGTTTAAATCACGCCGGTGATGAGGTGGACTGGTGGAGAACAAGGGGCGGAGTTTCTGATGTCAGTCGGCGGTTAGGGTGGTTTGGTTTTCGTTGGCTTGTGCGCTTGCTTCACTTGGAATTGGATTGAATTGCTTGGAAGCTGGTACCCAAATCGTGCTAAATGTTTATTGCAAATTTTCACTCGATTTTCATTTCCCGTCGTTCTTTGGATTGGGAAAGGTGGCACAGGGCATTTTGCAAAGCAGGTTCTTGGTGGCAAGTGATGGATTTAGTGTTTGGATGCTGTGTAGTGAGAACGCTGTTGGAGTAAAAACTGGCAGGGTGGAAGGCGCAGCTTGCTCCTGCCTGCTCTGAGGGGTGCTGTGGCTGCGTGGCCACCTGGAATTTGGGTACCCAGGCCACCACAGCAGAGAGGTGCTGAGCAGAGGCACTCTCCTCTCTAACCCTAATTGCTGTACAGCCAGCGAACCTGAAGTTTCGTACCCCCCCCCACCCCCCGCCCGTAAAGCCTTTGGTCACGTCAAATTAGATGTGCAAGGGATAAATCTTAAGAGATGCTCTTCCAAGTCGACATGATAATTGGCTCTTTTATTAGTAATCTCAAGAGTTCGTTTAACTCCTGTTGTATCTATTAGCCTTCCCAGAGCTATTAATGTCACAAGTGATCTATCCAAAACGGAGAGAGCCCCCCGCTTGGTTGGACTGGCGCCCGCCAAGCGGAGCGGGGCTAAGGCAGAGGAGAAAGGGAAGGCGGCCGGGACCCGAGGCACCGAACGGCGGCACCTCCGCGCCGGCCGCCGCCGGGCAGGGACCAAGCTGTATTTTGGGTGCCGGTCCTCCGCCGCGTTACGGGTTTTCCACGTCTAAAATTGCGCGCTGGAGGGGCCCCGGGCTTGCCCCACATGCTGCGTCCGCTGCCCGGGCACCGCCGGCCCGACACGGCGGTACCGGCGTGCGGCACCCGGCGCCCGGCAGGGGGCTGCGGGGGCCGCAGCGGGGTCTTTTCAGTTTCCCCGCTGCGGGTCCAGGGATGTCCGGCTCTCCCCCCGCGCCTCCCGCCGAGAAAGGGGAGGGGTGCCCCGCTGCGTCCCCGCTGCCCCGCAGGCGGTGCGGGCCGGGGCTGGCCGCAGAGAGCGGCTCGGCTGCTTCCCCTCCCTCCCCGGCTCCCCGCCCGCTCCTCACCCTCACCTCCCTGCTCCTCCCTCCCTGCAGGCCCCGTGTCCCTCTCCAAGTCTAACAACAACGCCGTCTCCTCCATCCCCATCAACAAGGACGCGCTCTTCGGCGGGGTGGTGAACCCCAACGAGGTCTTCTGCTCGGTGCCGGGCCGCCTCTCGCTGCTCAGCTCCACCTCCAAGTACAAGGTCACGGTGGCGGAAGTGCAGAGACGCCTGTCGCCGCCCGAGTGCCTCAACGCCTCCCTGCTGGGCGGAGTGCTCCGGAGGTGAGGGGCGGGGGGACGCGGGAGGCGGGGTGCCGGGCCGTGCCGTGCGGGAGGCAGGCGGGCAGGCAGGGAGGGCGGGATAGGGATGGAGGCAGGGAAGGCGGAGGACGAGCGCCCACGCGGGGCGGCGGCGCGGGGGGAGTGCGGCGGCCGCCGCTAGGGGGCGGGGCGCGCGCGGCCGGCGGGGCAGCGCGGCCGGGCGGCGGGAGGGGGCCCGGGCGCTGTCGCCATGGCAACGCGCGGCCCTGCGCGGCCCCCGCCGGAGCCCCGCCGTGGGGGCCCTGCGTGTCCCTGTGCCCCTCGTGGCCATGAACACCCCCACGGGCACACACACACACACACACACCCCCAGGACCGGCTTAGTGGTGGGCACCCTGCCATGGGCTCCCACCCCGTGGTGGCCTCGCCCAGGCAATTAGGCAGTGCCCGGGCAGGGAATACCATGCAGGATTAATTAAGGCAGCTCCCATCTCTGCAGCCCTGCTTAGCCCAGCACTGCTGCGAAGGCACAGATGGGCCGTGTAGAGTTTGGCGTGAGGGCAGTGATGCTCTTGGGCTGCCGGCCCTGCAAATCGGCCTCCTCCCTTCGTGCCTGGGGAGAAGCTGCCCCCATGCCCATGGCACCTTGGGAGCTACGGGAAACACCTCAGAGCTGCGCATCGGCTCTGGGGATGATCTAGACCGTAGTGGCGGCCGCTGTTCTCTAGGTGTGATCCAAAGCACCATCCCTATATGTGGGATTTAGCTTTCAGCAACAGTTGGTCTTGAACCTCCCTCAGCCATGTATCCCATCCCTTGTGCCTAAACCTTTTATTCCCTTCCCTGGAAAAGGATGTGTTGGGGGCATGTGTGTGGGCGGGAGCCAAAGTAGGAGCAGGTGTTCCCCCAAGCCCCATTTCTCAACGCCTTTCCATGTGCAACAGGGCAAAGTCTAAAAATGGAGGGAGATCTCTGAGGGAGAAACTGGACAAAATAGGACTAAACCTGCCAGCCGGGAGGCGTAAAGCTGCTAACGTTACCTTGCTCACATCGCTCGTGGAGGGTAAGTGACTCAAAGAGCTGGGAGAGCTCCTTTGGAAAATGTGCCTGTTGCTTTTGCCAAATGGGAGAAGATTTGCTGTCGGGTCGTTCGGGTTTTCTTTCTCCTTTCCAAGAGCTGGTGCTGCTCATTGGCATTTGGAAGGGCGTTATTTTCTGTGTCTTAAATAAGATCAGGTTAAGTGTGTGACTTTGCTTTTTTGTTATAACTTGAAATGGGTTTGTGCGAGTCCTGCAGACTCAGCAAAGCATTTTATTATTTATTTGCTTTAAAGTTTCCGAGCTAGATGTTTTCAGGGCCCCATCTTGCTCGCTCATTCAAATGAGTAATCCCTCTGTGGAGTAAGCAGATCTCATTGGGAGCAGCACGGGAAGGATCCCTGTGAAGGCAGATTGTGGGTTTATGAGCCCCAAAAGAGACCCATGAGTATAGAGTTGAAAGTTAGGGGCAGCAGAGCCTCTAATACTTCACTGCTGTTTTTCTGCCACAGGTGGACAACCAAGCAATTTTAAATGTCAGAAGCTGCAGCTACTTTAAGTTTGTTCTCCCTCCCAGCCTGCAGCCACATAACAGTAAATCATTTAACTTTTCTGACATCTGCATTTGAGAAATGCGTGACCATTACTTCCTGAATTAATTTGGGAATCCTTGACCTCAGCCATGAATTAATGGTGTCCTGAAAGCCTCAAAGTTGCACCACTGCCAGCCCCCACTCCCTTTTGGTTCTCATTTTCAGAACACATGTTCCCTTGGCTGTATCATTCTCCTCTGCTTTGGCTGGAAAAGGTGCAACTTGCTTTAATGCCTTGGGATGTCCTACGCTGTCTGTATGGGGAGGTGGGAAGCTCAAGAGTTTGCAGTGATTTAGTTTTGAAGCAGTGGCTGTGTCACACTGGCTGACACAAAGTATGTCCGAGGCCTGCAGATAGACCCCTCTCCTTTCCCCTTACTTACGAGTTCGGCTGCATTTTAGACTGATTCCATTTGTAAAGTGCTTTTAAATTCAGCCTGAGCTGTCCAGGTTCAGCTTAAGTTTGATTGTGTAGGCAGGAATTTATTTTGTTGTCGCTTCGCATTCCGCGAGAAATGTTTCATGTTCAAAGTGACGGGGAAAGACGCGCCGTGCAGTGATGCCAGGCGTCATTTTTTTAAACATCAGGATTAGTGAACAAACTATATTTATACTGCGTGAAAATTACCATGTCTTCATGTTTCTGAAAAGGCTTTGCAATTGCATTGACATGCTGTGGTTAAAAAATCACGAGGGGAAAACTTGTAAAAAGTCTAGATTTGGTAGATGCTTAACATTATTTGTGATGTTAATGAATATGGAGAAGGTTTTATGGTAATCCATTGTTCTGTTTGGCTTTCACGTACAATGGCTTTGAAAAGAATGATTTTTTAAAAAAACAAAACCAGAGGCCTGATCTTCAGATAACTTAGTGATGGTGGCTAATTCTGGGGAGATGATAGTATAAACATTGCTGAGGCTTCGAGTCCCATAGCGATGAGGCAGTTTCTAGAGTACTGTTATTGTTTATGATCCGCTCCATTTTATGGAAACAAGCTCACTGGACTGAGGCTTTGAAGCTCTAATTGGCGCATGCGTTCTTCCGGAGCTAGAGCTAATGGCAGGAAGCCCTGCAGTAAAAACCAACTGGTTCAGGAAATTAAAACCAAAGATTTGAAAATCAACAAAACAGACAGACTTGGTGGAATGACCCTAAAATTCTCATGGTTAATCGTTTGGGGGTGAACATATAATTATATGCGATCAAGTTAAATTTTAAACACTTAGCTGTTTAATGCATTTTATTTAGAAGAGCTCTAGGAGTAATTATGATCAATATTAATCATTGATGCATTGCAAAAGAATACAGAAATGTGGCTGAGGCAAACGCATTTTCAGAGTAAATAGCTGTGAATAAAATGCATAGAAATGGCTCTCGATAGGTATGGAGATGTAAATCGAAGCACACATTCTAGGTGGATGGAGCCTGTCTGTCTAAAAGTATCTCTTAGTCAATGTGAACTTTTAAAAATTCTTATGTGAGCTTTCACTTGTAACAGTTGTTATGAAAATATGCATTTGCAATGCCTTCAACTGAAGCAATGAAAATTGCAAGATAAGATTTAATTAACATTTCTGGCCCTAACTTTTTCTAAGAGAAAATGTCCAAGCTTTTGAGAAGAAAAGCCCAAGCAGAATGTAATGTTTTTTTAAATGTATTTTTGCCTATGTTCAGTGTGTACTGATGAGCTGTGTTTCTTTCCATCCCCACTCGTGCCTCCCTATTCAGGAGAAGCAGTACATCTAGCTAGAGATTTTGGGTACGTTTGTGAGACAGAATTTCCTGCCAAAGCAGTAGCTGAATTTCTCAACCGACAACATTCCGATCCAAACGAGCAAGTCACAAGAAAAAACATGCTTCTAGCTACAAAGTAAGACATTTAACTTTCTGGCATGTTGCTTAGAAATAAGGGAGGGGGACAAACTCAAGTTTGGGGCTTTTATTTGTGAAGATATTTGTTTGCTGCATAACCAGTGGCTGATGGCTTTGTAGGTTGTGAGGGTGTGTGTTGGCCCTCCTGTTATAGGAGAGCTCTACAGACCTGCTTGGTTTCCTCTAAATCTGTGTGCGCAGATTACCTTGAATGTGAATTGTGCAAATTGAGAGTGGATGTTTAGTTACAGAAAAAGGAGTAATTCTTCAAAGCAAAACATCTTCTGGGCCTATTCACTTAGCTTATCAATTTAAGTAGAAGGAGAAGTCTTCCCATTGACAGTAAAATAAAACTGGCACATTAAACCGATTTCAGTTCATTAAAATTGGGAATGGTTCGTCCTGCATAAGCAGCTCTGTTACTTAGCTAATAGAGGGATATTAAAAATATATTTTAAATGACAATCTGTACACAGTTAAAATGCTAGGAGAGTTTATCGTTGGTGGGGCTACCTAGACTTCCAGGTGGTGTGTGAAAAGAAAATTATTGTTTTGGTATGTTTGCTGGAAATTAAAAGGGTTGTTTAGTAGCCCTTAATTACCAATGGAGGTGTCACCAAAGGGCACAGTGCCAGAGGACACAAGCAGGAGATGGGAGCTGCTTTATGGCTGGAAGACATTAACGTGGGTTTTAGAATACAAACTGTTTCAACACGCCTCTGAGCTCTCTTGCTGTAAGGTGTGTTATTTCTCCAACCATTTGTGCAGTGAGTGGGTGATATAACCTATCTTCTGCACCATGCCCTCGTATCCTCCCTTGTCACCTCCCTGGAAGGAAATTTCCAGACACTGGTTAGCGTCATCCTTCCCCTCTGTGGAAAGGTCCCTTTGGATTTGGAGATAGACATTTACATATATAAATGTTTCAGAATACCCTAATTTAAATCCTCACTTGCCAGCTTTGCCCTCACTCATTCTTCTTGACACGCACGTGTGTGTTTCAGCCTTGTGGAGGAAGAGGCCCGTATCCCTCTCTGGTTCCCCCCAAGAAAGGAATCTTCTAAGATATGGATAAATCCCTTAGCTTACCTTTTGGATATCATAGCCTGTCTGTTAAGCCTGCTCAGGAACTTTATACTGTGTCTGTGCTCCAAACCCCAGCAGGGCAGGGATGAATGTTGGGGACTGAGATACAGAGAGCACTGGGGCAAGAGGCATGTGTCTCCATGTTCTTGTTGCATGCCTGTATGTTGGATGGGGCTCTGGGGTGTGATGTGTGCTCTGCTGTCATGTGTGCGCGCAAGGTGAAGGGAAGAGGTTTGTGCGTGCTGGGGAAGTGTGAGAATTGGGGAAGGATGCATAGAGAGGAGAGGGAGAAAGGGAGAGTGTGTGTGCTCAGGAGCAGGCGTCCCCTTGATCCAGGGGCTTGTGCAATCTAGCAGGGAGAATGCACGGGCTTTGCTGCCGCCAGTGATGGTTCATTTCTCTCCCTCTCTCTTCCCTTCCCTCCCTCCCTCCCTCTGTCTCTCTGCTCCATTTGTGCTACAGACAGATCTGTAAAGAGTTCACCGACCTGCTGGCTCAGGACCGATCTCCCCTGGGGAACTCGCGGCCCAACCCCATTTTGGAGCCGGGCATCCAGAGCTGCCTGACCCACTTCAACCTCATCTCGCACGGCTTTGGGAGCCCGGCGGTGTGTGCTGCCGTCACCGCCCTGCAGAACTATCTCACCGAGGCGCTCAAGGCCATGGACAAAATGTACCTCAGCAACAACCCCAACAGCCACACAGACAACAGCACCAAAAGCGGCGACAAAGAGGAGAAGCACCGAAAGTGAGGATCCCCCCCCACACACGCTCCTCTCCCTTCCCCCTCATAGCCCATCGATCCATTCATCTCCCTCCTCCCTCTCCCGGCACCCAGCACCCCAGGCTACAGCAACAGAATGAGCGTCCTTCTGCCAGTCCTGTTCTCTGACTCTGCAGGACTGCTCTGCCCTCTCTCCACACCCCTTCCCAGCATCCACATTTCCATTTGCTCCTGCTTAAATTCCCCTCTCTTCCCACTGCCACCATCGTTTTACCCCAGTTTGGAGCCTAAGAGAACAGAACAGGGGGACGGAGCCAGCAAAGAAAAAAAGTTCTGTCTTGAGTTTGTGAACTTTTTTTTAAATAAAACAAAAGGAGAAAAAAACCCAACAAAAATAAAACAAAAAAGAAAAGGACTTTTTTTTTCTAAAAATATATTAAAAAATTAAAAAAAAAACCAAACAAAAAGAAATAAATAATACTTAAAAATTCTATGAGCTTCACCGGACTGAATCACCACCTTCCCTTACATAAACTTCAGTTAAGATTGTAGCCATACTAAAAATGAAAAAAAAAAGTGAAAAAGTCCAACAGCAACAGCAGACAGACAAAAGGCAAAGAGGACTGATGACATTTTATCAGTATTGTGAATAAACTTGAACACAAAACACAAGCGGTTCCATGTCATATCTTCAGTTGTAGAACTTTTTCCTGTCCAAGGTAAAGCGACCAACTTGAACTTTCTATTGCAACACGATTCACGGTTATTATATAAGGGAATCAGTGTTCATGTATGTATATATTTATTTATGTGTAATTTAATGGGAATTGTAAATATGGTGAGTCTGTTTTAAGCCTTTTTTTATTTATCTGGTGATCTCGTTTACCTCTTGTTTAGTGGGTTTTAAATCTTCCCCTCTTAGTTCATCATGTGGTTCATGGTACTTATTTAGATATCAGAGGTTTTTTGGGGGTTTTTCTCTGGGATTCATCATTTTTAGCCCTATTGTAGCATGTTAAAAGCGACAATGAAGCAGCTGAACAAATAAAAAACCATTAATTTTTATATATAATTAGTATGACATTTAGTTTCTCATTGAAGATAAAATAAAGTGATGTTGGACCCTGGCAAGGTTTTTAAACATGTTAGTGGTTTTACAACCCTTATGTGTTGTGGAAAATGAAAAAAGTTATTTTCATCCACTGTCCTTTTCCCGAAAGCACCAACAGAGCAATAAATTAATATTGTCTTTTAAAACAAGATTTAGCTTTACTTTCCTTTTTTCCCCCCTCCTTTTTTTTCTCCCTTTCTTTTGTTTTTATTTTTCTCTTTTTTTCTTTTTTCTTTTTTTTTTTTCCCAAAGAACTTCAAACATTCGGGACCACCTGGTATCCTGTATTTCCACTGGCCATATTGGTAGCAGTTATAGTTGTGTTGTATTGAGTTGTGCCGGCAGTAGTTTCCATGCCTATCAATGTATCATAGTCCTTTGTTGCCCAGATAAATAAATATTTGATACGCTTTATGTCGATTTTTTTATTCAGTAGCTGTCTTTACCCAGGCGTATTTTTGTTCTTGGCAGTATTTTTTATTCAGTATGGTTACAGTAATTGAGTTTAACTCTCCCTTGACAATTGCTCCTTGCAATAAGCAGCTGAACCCATTGTTTCCCTCAAGTATAATAAAAACTTACTTTCAACTTGGAGTTCAGAGCAGGGTATCATTTAGATATTCCACTGAGTCTGTATTCAGACAAATGACACAATAAAGCACAATGTATTCTTTTGGATAAAAAATTGTCTGTACTACTAACAAAAATGACACACTATCTTTTCTTTAACCAAAACATAATTTTATTTAAAAAATAAAAGTTTTATTTTATTTATGTTGACCTCTAGGTTTTTATTTATGTTTATATATAGCATACAGAATTATAAGCCTATAAAATTTTGTACATGTAGTTGTCCTAACGGAGATCAGAGATTAAAAAACACATCTCAAGAAGGACATTTTAAAAAGAATCATTACTGAGAAAATACTGAAAATTATTGCTATGAAAAAAAATTTATACTGATAAATCAGAGCTGGGTGCTCCCTCCCCCTCAAGAAAAAAGAAAAGCTCCGTAGTTGATGCCAACAAAATCATCTCACGGTTGTGAACTTTACTGAAATCTTGCAGGAGACAGATTATTTCTGATTGATGGTTCGTGTTTTAGTGGAATGCACAGACTGACATTTTGAGATGGCTGTGTCAGTTTGTAAGGGACTGAAATTTTTATCTTGAGTTTCTTCTTGTGGAAACCAGTTGTGAAACAGGGAAGTTCGCTTTAAAAAAATGGAATGTATGTCTTGAAGATGGTCTATAAAAACATGTGAGAATTCAGATTTTGAATATATATTCTTTGGCCTGGGGGATAGGTGAAGTCAGGATCAGGCTGGATTATGTTATATCATAGGAAGGGAGACTTAATGGAGTTTAGAATGTAAAGGCATTTTAAAGAGAGGGTCTCCTTTAAGTGCTGATGGTATTCTAGTAGAGGAGGCTGATTTTTCTCTTTCCTTCCCTCCCTGACTCTCTCTCTCTCCCTCTCTCTCTCCCCCTTTTTTCCCCTTTTCGCTCAGGCAGAAATTGAGGAGGTTAGGAGGGAGGTGTTTACAATAAAGCTGCACAGAGAATTAAAATTTGCTCATATATTTTGACGTTTGGTAGAGCTGGTGAAGCAAAGCATTAGATAAAGCCCAAGATGTTTCATTTTGCTTTGGTAATCTACTTATGGAAGGCAGTGTAAAATCAATCTTGCCAAGCAGAAAGAGAGTTGGTGGAGTCTAAATTCTATTTTCGTGAGCCAGCTAGTTTATAAAAATGGTGAATATGTTTTTTCTATAAATTGAAAGTGGATCTTTTGGATGCAAAGCTGCAATTGTTTTAAAAACAGTTATTTATTATTTCCAAGAGAGACTGGTTAACCGTAAAGTAGATGTAACAAAATAATGAGGTGAATGAACCCTAACTGTACATATTCTTGACATAAATGAAATGCACAGTACTGTAGCAGGTGAAGTGAAGCATTGTCTATCAGGGCTGTTTTTCTTGGCTGCATCTCAGATTGTGTGTGGGATCCTAACCTCAGGCACAATAGCATTCATAAACAGCAATACATTGCTGCTCTTTCTACAGCAACACATAAATACTCATTTTTAAACGAAAACAATCTTATTAAATACCATTCATTCATATCTGGATTTACAGATGCTTGTTACTTTTTGAAACCTGTACCCAATATAATCGTTTTATACTGGTCAATGTATAAAGCAGTCTTATGCTAGAACATTATAAGGTCATAATAAATAATGTTTTAAACATATAATTAGCTAGTTCATGGTAGGAGAGCGCATTTTAGGTATTCTGCTGCTGGATTAGCAAGCCACCAAAAACCAGAAATGACCTTGCATAGATTTCTTTATTACTATTATTTCTAAGGAAGGATTTTACAGGCGATAATGGAAATCAGACTAGGTTCAGTTCAGCCTCTTCTGCTGTGACCAGTGTGCAGTTACTAAAACGTGCTAATTACTTCAGCATTCTTTGGATGCATTTTTAACGTTGTGATCGAGGTGCAGCAGTGAAATTCTAGGTCATGCTTTTATACACTAAACAGAAATCTGTTATTTTCTCCCCCGCCCCAGATCGGTTGGAGCGGGGGTGAGTGGTGGCTGAATGTTAGAGCGTTGCTGCCATGCTGAGCTAATTCCTACATGTGAACCAAAATACAGCTTGGTGCTCTTTCACCGTGAACAAGGACAGCCCTCCTCTTTGTACCGTATTTTACCCCACCCTCCAAAAATCAAATATTAATATAATTTGAGATTTAACTGGTGGAACAGCCATCAGGACAGCAATGCCCCGCAGCTGAAATAATATTTAAAATAGAAGAGATTTGACATTTGAGAAGTCAGTGGCTTGAAATACCCAGTTGTACTTAGCTAATTCAGTCCTTAACCTCTGGTTTCAAATAAATCAATTACAGTCGATTCCACTTCAGTTCAGAAGTGCACAAGGTTTTTAGTTAATTGAATACATTTTATTCACTGGCTAGGAGTATTCATTTATCCAAACCCTTACATTTAAAGGCAATTTCTTTATTGTCCATGGTAAATTCGACTGCATAATCAGATCAGCTCCTTGTTTGTTTACTCATCTTCTACCTCCCATTGAAATTCCACAATGTGCGCTTCCCTTTCCCTCCTTGGTACATGAATATCTCAGCCCAGACCAGATTCCCAGAGCCTCAGCCCTCATGTTAGGAAAGTGTAGCTAAAATAACTTGTGCCCTTCTGACAGGGATCAGCATGAAGTCCATCCCAGCTAGTGAGGGCACAGTGATTTAAACTGGCTCCATAATCAAACGTGAAAGGTTGGGAGCATAAAAAAAAAAATGGTACTTTTGATTTTGTCCTGTGCACCTTTTCTGCATGAAAGAGCTATGTCTCTGCTCCCTGCCCTGCAAGCAGCTGGAGCTGTTAACTCCTAGAGAGGATTTGGAGCCAGCTTGGTGTCAAGCAGGATAAGATTTTTGTCAAGCACCAGGCAATGAAGTTGTGTCCCTGATCCACTTTGAACAGATACTGGTATACACTTTGTGTGCGTGTTGTTTGCAGAATCCTGCTGGCGCTGGTTTACTGTTTTGGAAAGGAAAGGGGTTAATTAACATCATTATCAATCACTAATGCTTGTCTAACGTGGCCAAAGAATAATCAAGTTAGGGAACTGCATGAAGCTAACATCTGCTTCATTCCAGTTAAAGATTTTTCCTTATATCGTTCAATTATTGGAAGTCCACACCGGTTTCAGGCTTTGTCAGGGCCATAAAGCAGGGTCAGATCGTTAGAAATCTAGAATGGAGGGGAAAGTGCAATATAAATAACAAATGGCTTCATTATTTGAGTTACAGGTGCAAGAATGGCTGTGAAAATGAGCAGGGTTTACTAGAATGTGTTCCTTCTTTTTATCTCCAGTACAGAGGAAAAAATAAATCAGCCAAGCCCAGTTCTTAAATCATTTATTCTGCATAGGCTGCAGCCTCTCCATTTGCAGTATTTAGTTTAGTAACTCCAAACTCCCAAAAAGAAGTAGTTTAAAGCAAGCTTTTAGAAACAGAGGAAAAGTGAAAGTATTTTATGACCCATCACTAGCAAAGCCTTACTGGCTTCAGAATAGCAAAATAGCCTTGCTTTTCTTCTTCTAGTTAAGTTTCTAGGCTTTCTTGGGTGAATGAAACAGCTGATATTTCAGACAGGGAAAACAGATATATAGCTGATGATGGCAGTAAATATTTGTGTCCTTGAACTGTTACTCCTTTCTGGTGCTGTAGATATGAAGGTGACAAATCTGTGGTATTTTATTCCCTCTTACAACAACTGCCGTCATGTCTCTGATGCTGAGTTTAACTTTGGGGGCCCAAAATTTTCATCATACCAACAGAGCAGTTAGAGCATCTTCACTGAGTGAATGTAGTGTGGAAATCAGGGTAAGACTATTGAGAGCTTTCTGGTAGTGTAGGAGGGACCTGCTTGTTCCCTGTGGCACTTTTCTTTCAGGCTCTGATTTTGCAAGGCACATCCTGGCACCCAGAGCCTGTGGTTTCCCCATGAGTTCCTCCCTCTCAAAACCAGGGCCCTGAGGTTACTCCAAGCTCCATGGTCGTTGTCTTGTTTTGTAGTCACAGAGCTCATTTACCAGGGCAAGGAGGGCAAACTGGGGAAGCATAGCCTAGGTGAGGAAAAAATTGTCTTGTGTTCAGCAGGAAAGTGGAGGACTGTCAGGTGTGAAGTGCAAGCCATTTCACCATGTTGTTCTTGAGGATGTTGTGTCACATGCACACATATCCTATTTTCTATAGGAGATCTCCTGCACCTACATGAAGGCCTTTTCTATCCAGAGATGCTCTCAAGCCCCACTGCTGTTGTTGCCTGTGGTATGGTTCTCTTTGTAATACTCGGCTAAAGGCAGATACAGGAGTTCTGAATGGAGAGTTATTTCCTAGTGGAAGTGTGAGCTGTGCAGTTCCACTTGCAGGTTGAAGGATGTATGTTGCTCCTCTACAGTGTTTTTGGTTATGTTCCTACTTGCTTGTTCATCCTGCAGAACCTCCTGCCTCAGCCCTGCTTTGGGCAGAGCTGGCCCCCTCCTCTCTGCATACAGTCCATCCTGATCCCCAAAGCTAAGGGTAAAGAAGCAGAAATATGAAATATTTGGGGCACATTTCTCGTTGAAGAGCAGAGCTTTTTTGGGGCTCCCAAGAGAAGGGAAGAGCTGCAATTCCCTTTTCTTCCCTCTTTCTTCCTCCCTTCCAATAAAGTTTGCTGGCAGGCACCCTTCCCTCCAGCTTGTCCTCCTTGCCCTCTACCTTGCTGCTGGATGCTGTTCCCTGTGCTTGTCCTGTCTCCTCCTCTCCTGTGGTGGAGTTTATCTCGCTGCCCTGCCAAGTGGGATGGCCTGGACAACAGCTGGGGAGACACCCAACACTGCAGCACGTGCTGGTGTGCCCAGGCCAGGGGAGGCCAGTGGGGCAGTGCTGGGAGGAAAGCAGGAGCTGTGCCTGGCCTCAGTGCTCTTTTTCCTCATTAGGCCTAATGAGCTGCACTTTATTAGTGCTAAAAATGTGCTCCTGCCATGCCTGAGTTTTGGAGCCTGTGTATGGGTGTAGATGATCCAGGACAGCAGTTGATGGGTGCCCCATTGCCACAGAGCCCTGATGAGCATCCTGGAATGCTGATGATTGGGATGGGGGCTGACAGGCTGGCTGCTGGGGCTTCTTCCCATCCTCATGCCCTTGGGAGAGCTTACAGCTATCCTGCTGGAAAGGATGGGGTTTTGCAGGGACCTAGGGAAAGGCAAAGAAAAAGGAGGTGGCTGTGGCTCAGAAGAAAGTCAGATGGAAAAGGGACAGTTGAGGTTTTGCTTTGTGTTTCCAGGAGAGCCTGGACAAGGCCCTGGTAAGGGGTATGAAGATCACCCATTCCTTGCTGCAGCTGCTTTTGGAAAGTTTCCTGGGAAAGGTCTGGGGAAACTGGAGCCTCCAGAAGAACTGGGGGCTGCTGTGACCCTCTTGGAGGCCGGCTGTTTATTTGTTCGCATTGTCGTACCCAGGGAGGTTTTTCACCTAGGGCGCCTCTTGCTCCTGCCTATCTGTGCAGAGCCGGCGTGCCAGCACCGTGTGCACATGCAGCTGTACCTAGAGGTGTGTTCATCTGTATTTTTGGGTGTTTGCCTGTTTGTTCCTATCTATCTATTTATCTTTATGGGCGTGTATATTTCTGCCTCCATCCCGGAGACTTTTGGAGAGGCTGGGATAAGAGGGGGTGGGGTGGGCTGTCTCCCGGATAGTTGATATTCCAGGTTCAGCCTCTTTCTCCGCTCTCATTCTCTAAACCCAGCCAGGGGGAGTGTCGCCCCAGGCCGAACATATGCTTCTTTCCATTGCACTAATCCACCTTCAGCGTGGAGGAATAATTGCTCGAGTGTCCATGGCTCCTCGGCGCTTTGTCCCTCGCTGGCTCCCATCAGCTTGGCACACGCCATTTCAATCAAATCCTTTCAGAGCCCTGTCTCCTTTTATCACGTCCCCGCTCCGGCGAGAGGAGGGAGGGGAGGACCGGGCTCCCCGCAGCCCCGGCGGGCCGAGCCGAGCCAGACCGGGTCTCTCCGCCGGGAACAAAAGGGCGGCCGAGCAGCACCGGGCTGAGGTTGCTCCGTCTGCAAAGGCGTTAAAATATGTTGCTGTTGTGAGGGGGAAAAAAAAAAAAAAAAAACAAAAAACAAAAAAAAAAAAAAAAAAGAAAAGAAAAAAGAAAACCAACAGAAAGGAAAGCCATCCCGCGCGGTGGTTGAGCTCTGTTCCCTGTCAGGGCGCAGAGCTCCGGTAGTCCAAGCGGGCATTAGGTTATGAAGAGGTGTGTGGAACCCCTACCTCTCGGTGGCTGTGCTGCTGGTGATAGGGAAAGGGCTGAGAATTGGCGGCTGGAAAACTCCCACGACTCTCTGTGATCAGCGGAATGGGAGATTTTTGCAGAAATCTGCCTCCATCCCGATTTTCCCCTTCACCCGGCGGGACAGAGCGGCTGGGCACGGAAGAGGAGCAGGGATGCTCCTGCTCTCCCCGCCGGCTCGGGACCCAGGAGGGGCACGGTGGGGCAGGCTCTGCCCGGGAAAGGCTGCAGGGAAAGGCTCCGTCTCCTACTTTTTTGTTTTGCTCTCCTCTCCTTCAGACCAGGAAGTCCTGTTTCTGATGTTGCGAAGGGGCTTAAAAATTCTACCTAGGACCCCTTAGCTGAGGGAGTAAAAGAACAGTAAGGCGGGATAGTTAACCGAGGGAAATTTAAAATTAAAGAGGAAAGAAAAGCTTTTTTAAAAAAAAAAAAAAGAGGGAAAAATGTGCGCGATCTTTGCGGGACTCTTCAGGTCCTTCTTCTTGTTTTTGCTCAGAGGTCTGGGATGGCTGATGGAGGGCAGCCCTCCCATCACCTCGGGCCCACCTTTCCCGGGAAGGCCGCTGCGCTCCCTAAGGCTGCCTGTTGTCCTGTCCGCCTTGCTGCTGCTGCGGGGCGGGGACAGGGGGGCTCCGGGTGCGGGTCCTGCCTCCCCCGTCAGCGCTGTTGGCTTCGCCGCAGGTGAAGACCGAGACTTTCACAAGAGAACGGGGAGTCGGGCCACCGACGGGCTGGCCGCATTTCACACCCTGCCCTCCGTGCATCCTCCCCACCCTGGGCGCCGGGGGAGCCCGCAGAGCGCCGACCCGGCCGAAACTGCGCCGGGAGCTGCGGGGGGCTGTGCCGCGACACCCGGGCCGGACCGGGACCCAGAGCCCTGGGGAGCTGCGGCGGGCACAGAGCCGCCCGGCAAACACGCGAGTCTGCCGGCGTCTGCTCCTCTCACTGTGTGCCCCGCGAATCCCTGAATAGTTTTTTTGCTAAAGCGTGGGTCTTTCCTGCTGCTGAGAAAAATCGCCTTTATCTATCTATTAAAAAAAAAAATTAAATCCCCTTTCCACTATTCCACTACGTCTGTATTTAACCGCAACATCCACAGAAACTGCCTTATGAAAACCAGACTTTTCTATGAAAAGACTCTTCTGGCAGCAATTAGTCTGGCTTTCTTTAACAAAATTCTTTGTAATGTCATTCAGCGGAAAAAAATAATCCCAGGATAATTCTGATTACACAGTTAAAAAAAAGTAAAATAAAAAATATTAAAATTAGCATATTCGGGTTTGCCCTGGGGAAAAAAAAAAAAACAAAATAAAAAGGTTTACATTTCCTATTGATCGGAAAAAACTCGCTGAGATTGTGCGAGGGTGGGCTTTCACGGGAAACAGGCTCGTTCAGTTCCTGTGTGATGGGCGTAGGGGGCATTGACGCCCACACTCGTTACCGAGTTATTCTGGGGGCTCTGCCTCAGCCTCGCAGCGCAGCCCCACCTCGGCCGGGAAGCGGCGGGCCGGCGGGCGGGAGCGCCGCTGCCTCCAGTGGGAGGCTCGTGTCCGGCCCCACGCAGCTGCGCCCGCCCCCGCAGGCAGCGCTCGGCTGAAAATCGCGCGGCGCGCAGGGAGAAGCGCTTCCCTCTCCTCCGCAGCCCTCCTCCGGAGCTGGCTGTCCCCGCGTGGGTCCCCAGCAGGGCAGAGGGTGTCACCCCGGCTCGCTCCCTGCCTGCCGCCCCCTGCCCACCGGAGCAGGATGAGGAAGCGGCGGGGTGAGGGGAGAAGAAGAGCGGCCCCGGGAGGCGGGGGAGGGTGGGGGTAGCTGCCTACCTGGAAGCGTCTCGCAGATGCTCGGGCAAAGCCAGTCCCTCCGCCTCATTCGCAGGTTTTTGCTACTTTCCCCCTCCCTCTCTCTCTCCGTGCTCTGTGAAAGGTTGCATGTTCCAGCCCAGAGAGTCAAACGTTAAATTGTTAAACCAGAGTAGGAAAGGAGGGGGGGAGAGGGGGGGAAAAAGATGAGAGAAAAAAAAAAAAAAAGCGTGTTTGTATTTCAGATATTTTAAAAGGTCGGCTTTAATTAGGTTAAATACAAGTATTATTGGCCCAGAAGCACACACTGCAATAAGCTCGTTATAAGCCTAATTGCAAAGCCAAAAAAAAAAAAAAAAAGAAGAAGAAGAAAAGTGCGTGTGGAGAGAGACGCCGTACTCTTTCGGCACGACCCACCTCCTAAAGTGCGTGCGTGGGGATGCGCCGTAACAGCGGCGTGGGGCGTGGGGCGCCGCGCATCCCCACGCGGGACGGCCAGGGTGGGCTGCGCCCTGCGCATCCCTCCTCACCCCGGCTTCCATCCTTTGGGAATGAGTTTGGTATTTGCCCGCGGTGTTTGCCCGGAGTGGGGGCTGCTGTTGTGGTTAGCGAGGCGTGGGGTGACTGTGCATGAATCTACTCTGAACTTGCCGTAAAGCTCAGTCCCTCTCAACCCTCCAAACCAGCTCTTCTCCCCAGCTGGTCCTTCTCTCTCAACCCCTTGGCAACACAGCTTGGGGGGGAAGGGGGAACCATTTGCCCTGAATCACAAATTTTCATGGCTTGGAAAGAAAAAGGTAACCCTCGTGTCTAGCTCAATTAATAAACATGGTGATTTCACACCCAAAAGGAGGACATTATTTCACGGGAGCGCTATCAGCTCCATCACAAAGGGTCACAGCGCAGCTGTGGCGAGCCCGGGGTTATTATGCAGCCTGATGATAGGATCCCGCTTGCCATCCCGGCTCCTTCCTCGGGGCGACCAATAGCCCCCGGCAGGGCTTGTGCCACCTCATGATAAAGGACTTACCCGATGTGTGAGGAAATGGAGCAGCTTTCAGATGAGAGGTAATAAGCTTGCAGGCGAAGCCCCAGCCCTTCGTTTCCCCTCCACCCCCCGTCTCCTGCCTTTCCATTTAACTTTTTTTTTTTTCCCTCTCCTCCCCCCAGACAACAACAGCAAGAAGTTATTATTCATTTGAACGCAAACCTGACGCTCCCTCTCACCTTCTCCGGCCCCCTGCGGGGAGCAGAGGCGGGAGAGCCCCGCTTCCCCCTCCCAGCCAAGCCCCCACGGCTGCCGGTGGCAGGAGGAGCTGCCTCCCCGCAAGGAGGGACAGTTGTGGCTGATGGATTTCTGGTGTCAGGAATTGGGTCCAGAAGCTGTGAGGCAACATATTAACTGCGATCCCATAATCTCTTAATCACATTACATTTTAAGTGAGCATGTGTAATTTCACCCATCAATGATTTATTTAAGCAAGGGAGCACAATTACTTGTCTCGCACACAAACGCTGGCTGGGGGAGCATTGTTTGCCAGAAATAAAATCTGCGGTTTGAGGGACGATGTGTTTCTCCGTGCTGAGAAACCCCAGACCCCCGCTCCTGAGGACAGGAGTTAGGCGGCTGATCCTCCTACACAAGGCAAGGCGAGGGCGAGGTTTCCCACCCTTCCCATCCACCCTCTTTCCAGAATCAGCCCGGCAGCAATGTCTGACGCTGGTGCGGTGAGAAGCGTCTCCAGCTGCCCGGTCCCTCCCCGGTGCTGCCCGCAAGCTCATGCCCGGGGGGACGTGCCAGGAAAGCCAGGGGAAGGTTTGCTGGCCTGTGGGGGATCTGACCCTTCCGCACCGTTTTGACTAAAGCAGGTATAATTTATGGGGGGAGCTGAAATCACACGGTGCCGCTCTTCCCGAAGCCTACATTAAAGAGGAGGGAAAGTCCAGTAACCCGTCCTGGCGCGTTGCTGAACACTGGTCTGAGGATTTGACTCCTCCGGCCTGGCCACATGCGGCACGGTGAGAGCTGAAGCGCGCCCCGCATTTTGGCACCCCCGCTCCGCCCGGGCTGCCCCCCCCCTTTCCCCCGCTCCGGGCTGAGCCTTTAAAGTTGGCCCGAGAAGAGCAACGCGACGTTTCAGCGGGAGGTCAGCATCCTCCATCCTCTCTTCTTTTCGGCCCCAGGGCCAAACTTGGCCACCGAGCGTCCGGGATCCGCTTCCCCGGCTGCGGAGCGGCATCCCCGGCAGCTCCCGCCTGGGGACGGAGACCGCCGGCGGCCAGACCTCCGAGCCTCACCGTCTGCCTGCGGTGACAGGCACGCAGGGGACTCCTCCGGCTCCCCCGGACCACCCCCTGGCTCCGGGCCTCCTGGTCCCGTTGTGCAGCTCGGCCCCAGCAGCAGGCTGGAATCACCTCCGCAGCTTTATGTTATTATCGTTATTATTGGTATCATTGCTATTAAGCCCCCGGCGGATCGCTCTGTGCAGAGCAGCCGCATCCTGAGCCCGCGGCCAGCAGGGAAAGCCACCCGAGGAACGCGTGGGACTGCCCTGGAGCCGGTGTCTTCCCCAACCGGGCTGCGGTTCTACACGTGCCGCTATCTTTACTAAATAGTCGATGGAAGAAGGTCCACGAGAGGTAAAATGTTCGGCTACAGAGAGAGAAAAAGACCCCCCTCCTCTTTCCGTAGTTTAATTTTTTTTTCTTTTTTTATTTTCTGGAGCTGCCTTAGTCTGGCATTTGGCAGATTTAACGTCGCAAAGGAAACAAAGAAAAAAAAAAGTAATTACATTTTTGGAAAACAAACAATAATTACACGATACAATCGGTATAACAGTAAGTGAAACACAGCAGCGGGAGTTAAAAACAATATTCTAGCCATGGAGATGGGCTCCGCCGCTGACTCAGCGGTTTCAAATACTCCAAATTATCCTTACATCGGATTTCGGTAGTGCAGTTCAGCTGCAGTCTACTGGCTTTTAAATTAAAACATATCTCGCTGATTAGGCACGTATTAGGGTCTAAAAAAAAAAAAAAAAACCTAACAAGGAAGAAGATTTCTCTAGGCAAAAATTATTCTGGTGGATCAGGAATATTTCATGAGCCCCCTTTTCCCATCCGTATGGCAAGCGGAGGAGCTGCGTTTGGAGGGGCAGCTCCTGCTCCCCGGTTCCCGATGCCCGGGGCGGGGGCGGGAGGGCAGCAGGAGCGGCTGCCTCGCATCTGAACCGCTGCAGCACCTGTCACCTGGAGAAGCTGTGACTTCACATGCCCCGCGGCTCTGACTTCACGTTGCAGCGCATTATTCCATCACTGAGCCGTGTTGACATAAACACTTCCTCCCCCCCACCCCGACCTTCTAGTCCCTCTCCCCCTGTTTGCCCGACTTTCACACGAATATTTGGGATGATGTTTAAGGCAGCAAAAAAGTTGTGCATGTGTATTTTCCTTTTTTTTTTTTTTTTTTTGTAATTAACCATTTTTCAATTGACTCAGTTTTATTTTAATCAAGAGCCCTTAGGATTAGTTCTAATGATATGAATGGTTAAAATGGGAAGAGCTGAAGGCTCAAGAATGCTCTCTCCTAGGAAGAAAATATCAGACATCCCACAAAAATAACCGTGCAGAGCGTAGGTCTTATGTAAATGGACAGAAATCATAGGGCTGCCTGAGTAATGAATGTGAAGTGTATTTGAAATCTAGCATTTGTTCAATCAAACCTTTATTCTGCTTCCCATTAACGACCAAACCAAAAAGAAGAGTAATACAAAAAAATAAAAAAAAAGAAAAAGAAAAAAAAGAAGAGAGAAGAGGAAAAAACCCCCAACTTTGCTGCAAAATTCTGGTTCCCACCACTTAAAACGTTTATTCCAGAGAAAAGTTTTGAGTT
Organism: Calcarius lapponicus; assembly: GCA_039654755.1. NCBI lineage: Eukaryota > Metazoa > Chordata > Aves > Passeriformes > Fringillidae > Calcarius > Calcarius lapponicus. Next base: position 51,683,468 of record CM077464.1, on the reverse strand, counting down.
GTGCCGTTGTTCAGTGTCGGTTCTGCCCTCAGGACTCCCAAATTCCCAGTGAACAGGCACACAAGCGCTGATGACAACAGCGGCAGCAAATACGAGGCTCCTCGCCGCCTGCTCTGTTTAGAAGCAAACCCGCTCTATTTTTTTGTCAGGCAACCCCAGACACAAGTGGCAACTAAAGCTTTAAACCCTTTGGAAATTCCTTTCTGGTTTAAGAGACCCAGGGGGCTTTCGTCCTCTCCCTGCCGTTGGTTGTGAGGAAGGGCAACAAAAGAGGTAAAATGCCTTCTCCAACTAACTGGCTCAGCGTTTCACATGCATCAAAGGGAAGGCAAGAGCTAATCCGAAAATGACCACTTTAATGTACACGAACCCATGGCTACAGCAGCAGAACCGAGGGGGATTTTTCACTCCCCACCACAACAAAACCCTACACTTAATGTCATAATAACAGATATTAAACAAAGGGGAATGAAAGGGTCTCACGCTGGGTTTTCTGCATTCTTGAGTCTAATTAAAAATATACAGAAAAAAGACATAGTTTGGGTCAAAATGGCATGAGAGACGCCTTGTGCCAGTGAAGAGGCTGCAATTATCAGCTTAGAGACAATGTCCTAGAGGTCTTATTCACTCTTCAGCTCCAGGGGAGCTGAAAGCCAGTGAGGGGCGAGTGGTACATATGCACCCGACCAGGGCTGAAGGGGCGTGGAGAAAAGGGCTAAGGGACATTTATCCTCTCCTTTCCCCTTCCCCCAGGCAGCAAAGGTGGACTAAAACAAATACAGCAGAGCTCCACAAGGGGTTTTTGTGGATTTTTTTTTTTTGAGGCCACTTGGACTGCCCTTCCATTCAAATGGAGCCTGGGTATTTACTTAGTGTCAGATTGTATGACTGTGGCTTCTGCCTTTGGGGTTGGTGCCGCCAGCTGGGAGGGGAATCCTGTGGTGAGCAACAAGTGCCCTGCATGACAATACCTTCCTGGGGAGCAGATACCTTGCAGAGAAGTGATCTTCTCCAAAACAGCAGGCCAGAAACTGGAGCCAGACAAATTCAAATGCAAGATAAGGTACAGGCAGGCGATTTACCACAAGAGTAAGTTACTGAGAGCCGAAGTGGTCGTACTCCTTCCCCACTGTGTTTTGGCAGAAGTGTGGATGTCCATACAGGTGATGTGACTGAGTCTAATCCCCGTGACTGGGCTCAATATAGAGCATAGCCTACTGTATGACAGAGGTCTGATAAAGCCCTCGAAGCTACGACTAATAAATGACTTCAAAACTTTGTGATCTGGCCCCTTACAAATATCCACAGAGATGTTTTAGGGTATTGGTATTTGGCTGATGTTACTTAGATGTAACAGTAGGCAAACTGTCTTTTCCTTGGCTCGTGTGAAAGCTAGTCTCTTTCAATGCCTTTTCTGTTTCCAGAGGAGCCAGACTTGGCCAGGTGACAGGAAGACCGGTCTCTAGTGAAGAGGCCACAGTGTTGCCACTCTGTCTTTGAGACTTTCTTGGTGGCTGCAGGCATATTGGGCTGCACCAGCAAGGCAAGTGATGGGCAGGGGTTCCTTCAGCCGAAACTGTTGAGACCTGTGGATGGTACTCCCACTGCAGAGAAGGGACATAATTGAAGTGGAAATCAAAACAGCGAGAGGGGAGCAGTGCTGCTCTCATCTCATGGCAGCCACAGGGAGCACAATACACCGAACTCTAATGTTCTATTTATCCCTCCTCAGCTGGTCAAATGGACCAATTCAGAGTTACTCGAGATATTTAATTTGATGTATAAAGACAAAGCAGAGAGCAGCCCTGACTCTTGCTGCCAGCAAGACATGGGTGACTGATGGATCTTTCTTTCTTAGGTCCTGTCTATGTCTTGTCCTCAGAGGCTTCATCTGCCCAGGCCACGGTGCCTTAAATTCTGTCTTGCACAGACGAGGAGGGTCTTTCCAGCTTGCCTGGCAAGAGCTTCCTAACCTGAGAGCCTTTGCAAGTGGCCCAGGAAACCTTTCCCCATAATTGCTGGGTACTCACTCAGGGCTGTGTGTGCGGTGCAATCATCATTTACCAACATGGTGACTCCTACTAACCCTGCAGCACAGCTGCCTTACTGGAGTTAAAGATTAATTCTTGCCCCTAAATCCAAGAGGTCTTCTTCAGGCAACATCACTAATACTTCTGAGGCTGATTATATGCTGAGTTTTTGAGAAAAAGCTGTAAAATGAAGGTTTCAGCTAACATTGCTCCGCAGCCTGTAAAATCCAATGGAGGGGAGAAGAATATTTGTTATTTAGGGGTTTGTGCTCAGGCTTTCTGCCTTCTGTTTTCTTTATGACTTTGGAGTGACACCTATGAAATGGTGTTTGAAACATTTATGTGCTGTTTTCAGTGAACACCTGGAGAGCAAGCCCACTGCCCTTGCAGGGAACACTGACAGAACACAACAGGGAGGGATACCATAGCTCATTTTCACACCTGCAGGTGTAAGTTTATGCTACTTAATCCCATAGTGGTCTTTGGCTAGTGCACCCATGCAAGCTGACCCACATTTGGCATTGCAGGGATGCTCCCCTCACACTCCCTGGAATGGGCACTGCTCTGCATCCCTCTGGGACATGAAGGCTCCTGCACAGAGCTGATGGAAGCTATCTGACAAGGGAAGAAGTCCTGCTTCAGATAGGGCTTCCAGCATCCATGTGCTGGGGGCAGCCCTAACACTGTGGTAGCTTTCTTTGTGGTAGGGTGCCCAAGAGATTTAGGAGCTGAGTAGAAAACTATGAGCATGTTCACAGCGCTCTGCCTGTCTTCTGAAGACTGGACTTAAGTGACGCTCACAGCCTAAAGCACTGATTTTGGAGGAGCTGAGGAGTGTTTCCTTAGTCCCCTTTGTGTGGAGCTCAGTGTGCTGGTGGAGTGCAGTTCTCATCAGGATGAGTAATTAAAAGTAGCATCAGACAGATGGATTTGAAAATAAAGGCAATTCAGTGCAACAGCAGCAGCAGAGAGAGCAGCAATTCCTTGAGAAATGGACTTAAGTAACCACCCTGTTGTATAGTAACTTGGATTCTCAATAAGAAAACAAAAGGAGAAATTTTATTCTAACAGTAAAATAATCATCATTATAATCATCAATCACCTTAAAGTAAATGGTAAATGAAAACTGGAAGGAGCTTCACCATCTTCCTTAGGCTAATAAAATAATCTGGTTCATATTGCTCATATCTGGTTAACGTTGTGTCTAAATGTAATGCTGCTGGTTGCAATTCCATTGCCAGCATAATTCTGAAGCTTTTTTTTTTTTTTGTAAAAATTTATCCTCATGTGAGTCTTGGTTTGTACATTACTCACTGGGAAGTGTAAATTTTTAAACCAATGTTATACTGAGTAATTAGCTAAGCCATGAGAATAAACACTGACAACATACAGGGCCCAAACTTGTCAACATTTCACTTTTATTAGTGTGAACACTCATGGCATGTTCTGCATGGGTGTATTTTTAGTGGGGCTGCTCATTCATCTCTTGATGAGGATGTAGGCAATGGTGATGGGGAGACTTGGAGCCAGACTGGGACCTGGGGGAATTACACTCTTCTCTATTGCTTCTGTCATAGGGAATAGGTAGGAGGAGGTGGGATTGTAACACAGTCCACAAGTACTGCACTTTTGTTGTCTGTCTGAGGAATATAATTCATTATAACTGATTAGCATAGGCCCCTGTACTTAGTCTATCCCCAGTGTTGATGTGGCTGTCTGCTGTGGATTAAGCTGTGAAATCTGACTTGCAAGATGCTGATAACTTGAGAGTAATGAAAGGCCCTGTGTCCCTTCTATAATCTACTGTTTGTCCTTCACTTTTTTTTTCAGTATAGAGATACCAGGATTACATTCACTGGGCTGTGCCCAGTTCTTCTGCACTGAGAGCAATGGGAAACAGCTAGGTGTCTCTCTGCACTTTCAGGTAGCTCAGTGCTTTAAAAATCTGATCCCGGTGTGCTTTGTGTCTATGTCCTTTTCTTAAGATCAGCCTAACTGACTTGGAAGCAGGTGAAAATTTTACTAAAAATAGTATCTGACCTGTTTCTAAGAATAAGTTAGAAAATATAGACAAAAAAGGGTACTCTAGGTCTGTGCCTTTCAAGTTTACATTTGTCAGGGCAGCACCTAATACAGCCATATGGAAAACTGGATCCTGCAGATGGGGCATCTACATGGGACAGTCTGCACCCACATAGTTCAGGGAGCCTTGTCACTTCAGGAAAGCTGTTCCCAAGCCCTGGTATTTGAAGATCTGGACAAAGTGGTTGCAATGCCATGGCATCATGTCATCCCTTATACCCTAACTGAAAGATTCTTCTCTTTTGGTTTTACCGATAAAATTAATGAGAAGGAAAAATTCTCAAGGAAAGGAAGCAAACTCCACAACCCTGCTTATAAATAACACCAAGGTTTGAACCCAAAGTGATGGCAAAGTCACATTTTAAGCTGTGCCTGTGTCCTGGATTCACCCTGTTGAACGAGAAAGTAGTACTGTCACTTCTGATTCCCTCCTCGCTGTTGCCCTGGCAGTGTCCAGGGTGGGAACAGTTGCATGCATCCACTGCTGTGTTTCTTCCACGGCTGTGTCACGTTTCTCCAGCTGCTCCTCCAAGGGCTTGTTTGTCCCTAAACTCCTGGGCCTGCCCCAGCCTCAGTCTCTGGTATTGGACATGAACCTTGCTGGCAGAAGGCATCCTGGCGGCCTGTTCCGTAGGGTCCTCTGCATGACAGACAGACAGACCTGTGGCTCCCCAGCCACTGCCCTTCGTCCTGTCCCTGAGCGCCTCCCGTGAACTCCCACAGAAGGACTCTGAACACAGCTGAGCAGCGTGATGTGTCTTGGCATCCCTGCCTAGGCCTCTTCAAAATGTGCTTCCCCTTGTTCATAGCAATCAGGCCATTTCTGATGATGGTTCAGCAATGCCTCCCAGGCAAGTGAGGGCATGATCAGTCCTTCTTCTCCAAATTTTGTTCTGAATGAGTCAGATAAGTAATCTCGGCAAGGAGAGGCTCTGCAAGTCAGGGTACAGCAATGGCTTGCAGTGTTCATGTGTTCACAGCCCTCATGGCTGTGCTTGGACAGGGAAAATCGGTTCTGGAGCCATGCACCCAAGCAGCCCCTGTGCTGTTGGGATGCAGAGAGGCATTGCCACCACCCCATAGCTTGTGGACCATAAGGTGGCCAAGCTCTGTAATCATTCCTGTTTCCAGTGTGTCCCCCAGGAAATCAGCTAGATGGCCCCAATGATATCAGGGGGGGGTCTTCCTACCAAGACTTTGCTACTTTTTTGGTTTACCTAAAACTAATTGAAGAATGAGTGATACAAATATTTGTTCTCTTTTAGATGTGGCTATCTAGATCTCTCTGTGTTGGTCTATTGTTATAGTCCAGTGATTCTGGCCCTCTGACTTCTGACATTTTGGGGTTAGGAGATAGGCAGGTTCTGAATTTAGGGATTTTTAAGGGTCTCTGGACTGTAAAAGTAGAACTGCCATTGTATCTGGCTGTACCTTCTAAAACAGTGCTGATATGTGGAGACACAGCAATGTGCTAGTAACAGGATGACAAAATCCAGAAGCAGCTCCTCTGCCAGCTACTATGAACTGGATATTCTAAAAAAGGGAATTTTTCTTTCCATTGTTTTTTGGTGTTTCAGTCAATCAATTAATATTTCAACAGGAATCCTGTTAAGACTGGGTTTTATTTCATCGTCTGTTAAGCACAGGCCAGGATATTTTATGAAAACAAGTCAGGGGAAAAAAGGAAGACATTTTCCATGATTATTTGCATTTGATGTAGCAGAAGACACACGTATATTATTCTCTCCTAAAATAAACAAATAAAAAAGATCCTCCAGCAAGGCATTTTGCATAGTCATTGGGCAAAGGTTTTAAGTGGTTAAGTGTCCATCCACCATGATATTTGATTAACTTCAGCCATGGCTTGGCATGCCACTCATCCTTGTGCCATTGGAATAATACATCTTAGACAGGAGAACTGATAAACTTCACTCATGCTGGGCTTACAAAGACAGAAGCAGTTTTCCTGGGAAATTCCTGGCCCACAGCCCCCACTCAGATGATGTACCCTAAAATAGTCTCTATTTGGGCAGGTCTTGTTAGCAGGGAAAGGTCTTGGGGACAGGCTGTCTGGGTTGTGGGGCAAAGAGCAGAGTTGAATAGAAGCAGCAGGAACTTTTGCTGTTTCACTTGTCACTAGAGCAGCTTCAGTAGGAGCAAAAGCTGAGTGCTCTGCCTTCACAGTGCACAACACCTCGTTGTGGACTTGAAGGACAGCATGATGTTAGAACTTTAGTGAGAGGGCAATCAAAGCACTAACTTGTTAAAGGACATTGTTCGAGGCCAAACATCCCACCCCACACAGTACCAGAGAGAAATGCAAGCCTCTCCCTTTCAAACTCTCATGTAAATAATTTTTCTCTACTCCCCCCTATAGAATGGTGTAGGGTTTCCAGTGTACTGGAGGAAATAAGCATGGTATACACGTACAGAATAAAAGAAAGACATGAAACAGTTGGCAGTAGGGCGTGACTTTTCAGGAAACAAACTAAAAGCACCTTTTAAATGTTTTTTTTAGATCATTGGGTGCAAAGAAGGATTTGCCCTGTATCAATGGACGGAAACATGAAAAAAATTTGCTTTAATTAAATCCCACTAACATGCCACTCTTGTGTGCTTGTATTGCTGGCATCAGGAGATAGACTATAGCCATAAACTCACTGTTCAAGACATGCAGAACTTAAATATAAGGATATTGCAAATGCAGAAGGTGAGAAGAGATATTTCCCATTCAACTTCTAGTTCCTGCTTTATGTGTGGATTTGAAGTGCCTAAATGGTGGTGGTAGGTCCTTCTTTAGTCCCGTTTCCCTTTTAAAAAGATCCATTTCAAATGAGATCGTAAAATCTCCTGTGTTTTATCCCAAAATTCATAGAGTAGCAACAGAAACTAAGAATATGCATGGAAAGAGGTACCACCTGGGAGACTTGTGTTAACTGAAGCATTGAAGCACTGGTGGTTGGTGCTGCTGAAGGCAGGGGTCCAACCTTGTGGTCAGTGTCAGAGCTGCCCTGGCAAGAGCTGCAGGCGAGGAGCCTCCTTGCACACCGACTGAAGTGGAGCTCCCTTTGGGAAAGGCTGGCATGGCATTCGACAGCCTCAGCTCTCCCCTGTGCAAGCTGTGGATCAGATTGTCTGTGGTGGTCTCCTAACTCTTTTTATGTCTCAGAGAGACTCTTTGCAGAGCATGTGAAACCTTCAATTTATGCAGCCGAGGCTGACTCTTCCTGCCAGCAGCAGCCACCACCACCATTCCCCAGGCCCGTTTGCTTCCTGAGCTACAGTAGATGCTTTATTAGCAACAAGATAAATTAAAAAGCCTGCACAACCCAGGAGAAAGCCTGTATTTAGCACTTCCTCTGTTGCAGCAGACAGCTCTGTCTGGCCTCTGCTCTGCCCTGCTGATGGGGAGATATCCCCTTGGCCCCAGTGCAAGAGCGTCAAACCTGGCTGCAGCTACAATCCCGTCACCACAAGTGAGCACAGTGGGAATCAAGGGGGAAAATCCCCCAGAGTTAACTTCACAGCATCATCATAAAAGGTATATGTGCACAAGGGGCTATTCTCTTAGCTGTGTTTATGTGGCTCTCCTTTTCGTGCTAATAGCAGCGATGTTTCTATGTCCTGTGGTGGGAACAAGCCTCTTAGAGAATAATATAGTGTTAAGTCCTGGGTAACACATTAAAATGCCAGTAAAACCAGGGAAGTAAGATTAACTGTGGCAGCTACAACTTGTGACCAAGCTACTTTTAATAATATAAAGTCTTAAAATCTGTTGTTCCTCTCCCATGTATAGGCATACTATATTTTGCACTTTCAAGTCAGAACATGCTTTAGTGAATTTTTTTTCTCCTCTGTTTCCTTTTTTTTTTTCATACCTCAGTCCTCTCCCCTGTCCTCTCAGAAGGATAGTAAAAATGAGAGTCCAAAGTTTCAGGGAAACCAAGACACTTGCATTTCAATTTACAGTAGAGATCCTCATACTACACTTTGAAGGCAGACTGGGTGTTTGATCAGAACCAAGAGAAACTGTGTCCAGGTGTGCTTGTACATGTGGTACCTACAAATACCATGTGCTTATTAATCTGGGGTCTCAGCAACATCTAGATAAACAGAGAGTTTAGGAACCATAAGAAAAGGCCATGGGATCAGGAGAAGGCCCTTTTAATTCTACTTCTCTACTTTTCCATCCTTCTTCCTTCTCCCCCATCCCCTGCTTCTTTAGCAACAAACCTAGGTGTCTGTGGAACTCATTTACATGCTTTGCTTCCATTGCCTACTCCCCTAATTTATTCCATATGTTTATTGCCCTTTGTGTGCAATAATCCTGCCTGTGTTCCCTGTTTGTTTATAATTTCCTAATTTTTCAGGTTCTACCTCTTGTGGGTTGGTTTGCTCTTGTTTTTTGGTTTTTTTTTTCTGTTTTTTTTTTTTTTTTTTTTAACCTGCTTGCACATGTGTGATCTCTGTGAAATTTCTGCTCAAAGCCAAGGCAGCAGCATTCACCAGTGCTACTTGGAGCCTTGGCAAAGCAGAGCTCTTAAAGCAGTGCCTTGTTCAGAGGTGCTACCCTGAGAATGCAGACAGGATGGGACCTACTGGGAGATTCAATTAATATGACTGCTTCAGCGAGTCAGCACTCCCCTTCTCCTCTGCTGAAGAATGGGCCCACAAGGAGAGGAAATATCAAGACACCTCTCAGTACGTGGCTTGGCTTAACAAAATGCACAGCAGTTCCAACTCGACAGCAGAATGCTTGGAGTCTGAGAGTGTAATTTTGAGCCAAAGATTCATTTTCAAAAGCTTTTAACTCTGCTGTTTGCAAGAAAAACAATACTTCCCATTGCTGCAGCTCTTTTATGCCTTGATACTCATCAATGAATTTTTGTTTATGGGCAGGGACTGGGCTTTATCTGTGCCACACCATGTGGATACCCCTCAAACCAAACACATTGATGGAGACCCAGCAAGCACGATCTTTAGAAGACTTTCAAATGCTTAGGCATCTAGATGCCCTAGGGGAGTGTTGCCTGAGCAGAACCTTTTGGACTTTCAATGAAACTTGCAGCTTTGTGCCCCTGCCCAAAATCTGGTGATTTCAGAAGTCTTAGACAGAAGCATGGGAACGCAGTGGGTGATCATGGGCACTCTGCAAGAGACACAGCTTTGGGTGTTCTGCCCACCTATGGCAAGGCACGAGCTGCCCATGAGGCTGGTGAGAGCGTCAGTGGACTGCAGGGAGGGATACAAGTCTGTGGCTCTCACACCTGCCTTAAGCTGCTGAGCTCCCTCACAAGCCTCTGACACACCTCAGCTGCCACAAGAGGCAAAGAGCTGCTGCTGAGTTTAGTTAGCAGGTAACTCATGGCTGGCTGGCAAAAGAATATCAATTAGTTTTAGATTTATTTTTAAACTGTGGTAAAACACGCAGTAAGTTTTGTGTGTATGTACTCAAGTATGAGGGCATATTAGCCAATTAATAGTTAGTTTCTTAGATATAATCCCTCCTTTTTCTTCCCAATGATGCAAGAGTACAAGTCTTTGTGGGTTTTTCTTATGTCATCTTCAGTGACTCTTCTTTCCAAAAGGATGGAGGTGATTGCTTCAGTGATGGCCAAATTCTGTATTCAGAAACACTTAATATTGTCCTTAGCTTTAAACTTGGGAGTTACCTGTTTGACTGTGGGGTCAGAGCCATGGATTCTGCATACACTTGCATACCATCACTTGTCACTGTGTTGGGTAAACTCTTCACAGAGGTCTCTCATGTCTATATTTGTATTTACAACACTCTCAAGACATATATCTATTGTGTGTCACTCCCAAAGATGCAGTATTATGTAGATGTAGATAAATTCATAGCTACAGACACACACACATAAAACCAAAACATACAAGTACACTTTGTTGGAGAATTCTGACTGTAAAGTCTTACAAAAACCTAGATCTGCTTAAATGCGTCTCCCAAGACATATTCTGTGGATTAATATCCACTTCACTGTTTTTGACTGCCCTGCAGTGCAGGTGCCTTTAGCAGTGAAGCAAAATTACACCAGGCTCAGTTCCCTCTGAGCAGGACTCGGCCTTCTTTAGCTGTAGTAGTGATGAGAGATGAGGGCCAGTGACCAGTGCACCACATGCTGGTACTGGCATTCACTGGTGGTAGCACAACCCATTTCATGTCTTTTTATCTCATACTACACACAGGTATGGGGTCCTAGACGTCTCAAATACAGATTCCCCTGGAATTATTAACAAAAGTCATTACTGGCAAGCTTGTACCCAAAACAAGATATTGATTTCTGACATTGCACCTATTCCACCTTCCTGATTCTTCAGAGAAACTGTGGAATTGAGTAACCTGATCCTTTTTGGGAAAAGTAGTATCAGAGGTGGGTAGAGAGGATTGCTACCCCCCCTTTGCTCCCTCTTGATTCCTGAAGCTTCAGCCAGCAGTGTGGTAACATCTCAGGTTGCCTGGCCAGGTGAAAAGCATAGGGGAGGATGGAGGGCTCCTATAGGGAAAGTGAGGCTTGGCTCTGGGAGGAGAGAAGGGAGAGACAGCAGGGAAGACGTGCCTGAGATGCATGTGAGCACCGCCAAATTGCTGGAGGTGGGAGAAATCACACAGGTGAAATGCCAGTCCTGCAGAAGTCCAGGAAAGTTTTCTCTCTTCCTTGTTTGGAGCCAGAGTCCTACTCCTTGCTTTCAATACAACCAAACACTTATATTTAGGTATTTTCTTACCTAGCATGGAAATGTATCCTCCTCAGCCATTGCTATGGGGCTTCTGTTGAAAACAGTCTCCAGGGCACTACTGCGGGTTCAGTTCAGGGATGGCATCTCTGTAATAATCCTGTTGCCTCTGACTTGAGCTTAAATGCCTGTGAGGAGACAGGAGGTGTTTTGTGTTCACCTTGATGCCATCCTTGTCCTTTCAGTATATGATGGCAGCTCCCATCAGGGGTGTCCTGTGTGCCTGAGCACTCATTCTTGGAGGTGTTTTTTGTTAAAAGGGGCCCAAGCAGAGCAAGCATGGGAAAGCAAATGCCATGGTTGTGTAAGACACAGGGAGAAATGTGCTTTCCTGGGTACTGGAAAGGCGTTAGGTGTTTTTGTGGAGCGCAGGTTGCTTTCATGAAGCCAGCGGGGATTGGCCTGGTTCCATTGCACACAAGACTACAAATTTTGGCTGGGCCCCTGCCACCCACCACTCCTCACAGCTGGTGTTACACATCTGCCTGTTGTATCTCAACACCTGCTCTTCGAGTTTTGGGAGCAGAGGCCAGAAGAGTGAGGCTCTCCCTCTTGCCATGCTGCCCTTTTCCTGGGGCAGGACATGCTGCCTGGGCTGCACAGGGGCATAGGGCACTGCCCTGTGAGAAACAGCCACTGTTCCTGGCTCAGCTCCCCAAAGTTTTCACTCAGTTCCACATGCAAAGGTCGTCTACGCCTTGTGGGAGGCAGCCAGACCAGCCCTCCCTTCCCTTCTCAGCCCCCGTGGGGGAACACTGAAACCCAGTGTTACAATTTTTTTGTAACCCTGTAGAGTTTTGCTGATCTGAGCAGGTGAAAATTTGACCTGCTGTTCAGATATTTGTCTGCAAACACACCTTGATAATTTTTCCTATGTTTCATTAAACATGTCAAATTGAGGCTAAGGTTTTCACCCTCCTGATTTTTTAACAGTTACTGATTTTACCATGTTTGGTTTGCCAGCTTGAAAAAAAAAATCAGCAGAAGGATTACATTTCAGTGGCACAACACCCTAATCCTCAGGCAAATGATTTGTCCAAGCTTAATATGAAGTACTTAGGATGTATTGTTTGATGTAAACACTAGTTCTAATAAAATGGTGCCTGAGGTACAGTTCTTCAACTTGTAATACCCTATTTGCGTTGGCCTGTACACATTGGATTTGAAACCATTATGATAAAATATATCCTCTTTAGCCTGATAAAAAAAAAAATCAAAAAAATCAACAGAAATCCACAGCAGAGGGCCTACTCTCCAAGGAAGGAAACTGAATGCAGCAAGGGGCCTCCTGTGTGCACTGCAAGTGGTGTCAACCAGAATTATGCCCCATCACTCATGGGGTGCATCTAGGGCAAAATCAGCTCTCTGTGGGCAGCACATCAGTCTTGGTCTGTTCTTGAGCATCCTGAGGAAAGAGGCTTTCCTGCCCCACAGCTCCAAACTGATATTCTGGAGTCCACCTGAAGTCCTTCCCAGATTTTTCTGGAGTCACCACACCTATTTGAAATTATCTGTGTCTGGCAATACAAATATGCTCCAGGTGTGACCAAGGGTCTTACTAAAATGCTGTCTTCTAAAGAATCAGTTAGAGGAGCTGGATGACTATCTAGGGAGGGGTTGAGGGCACAGGGGCAGAGACACAGCACAGCAGGAACCCCTGCACAAGCCAAGCCCCGTCGGGGAGCAGCCAGCTTAGCACCAGCAGGAAAAACCTCCGGCGTGTCAAGACGTTACATTTGTCTTACCACTCCATTAATACACCAGTGACAGAAAGTCACTGCCAGCGACCTCCCCTGCTGCTTGTACTACCTGGGCTCCTGTGAAAGATTTCCACAGAAATATGAGGAAACCCTTGGTTCTGGCAGCATTATGGCAGAGTGGAGCTCCACTGCTGCCTGAGTGCTTTTTGCGAGAGGGTAAATACCAACATTTTGGGCAAGGCTTCCTTGTTCTCACCCAGCCTTGACTTGTTGAACATAATGCTGCCTTATGTCATTTTTAAAGCTCTTTTACTAAACAGGCAAACAAGGGTAATACACAGGGCAAAGATATTAAAGATATCCCTTTCATGGAGATTCTCTGCAGCAGAAATGGAGAGAAAAATGATTTAAAGAAAAGAGGAGGTGAGAAAATGCCTGGAGACATACCCACGTACAAGAAGGAGGAAAAAAACTTGCAGGCACAGATGTTAGAGACCAAGTGTGCTTATTATTAGCTTGTACAATAGCTTGAGTTGCTCCCTATTAAACAGCACAAGTGGTGAATGCTTTAGTCAAGAAAATACAGAACTGGACTTCACATGACTGCGTGGTAGAAATTCCCAAATGACACAAAGGTCCTTCTGCAAGCTCTGGACCTTTTTCTTCCCCTGGTTGGAGGACAGCTCTGCTCAGCTGTGGGGGTCTCTCCTGTTGCTGCTTGTGTTGCACTTCTGCTCCCACACAGTGGGTTGTTCCTCACCAGAGCTAGCCTGGATGTCGGTAGCTGCTTTTATGACTTTCTTGGACAAACTTTTTTCTTCATTGTATATGTGTTGGGTTGACCCTGGCTGGCTGCAGGTGCCCATCAAGCTGCTCTATCACTCCCCTCCTCATCTGTGCAGGCAAAAGAAAATACAGTGAAAGGCTTCTGGACTGAGAAAAGGGCTGGGAGAAATCACTCACCAAGTATTGTCACAGGCAAAACAGGCTCAACTTGGAAAAATTGATTTAATTTAATTTTTTACCATTCAAATCAGAGTAGCATAATGAGAACCCTTCTTTCCAGGCTTAACTTCACTCCTGATTTTCTCTACCTCCTCCCCACAGCAGCACAGGAGGACGGGAAATGAAGGTTGTGGTCACACTCTGGTCACTCTGTGTTCTCTGCCACTTCTTCCTCCTCAGGGGCAGAACTTCTCAGACTGTTCCCTTGCTCCAGCATGGGGTCTGTCCCCCAGACTTTGCCATGCAAGCCAAATAGAGGCAATCTCAAAGCACCCAGCAAGCAGGACCTTTTGACACTGCCAGAATAGCTCCTCCATGCCTGGACATGCCCAGCCAAGAAAGAAGGGAGCCAGGGCATCCCAGAGAAGGGTGCTGAGTCAAGTCATGGTGGCTGGGAGAGAACAGGTTAAAGTTGCAGCAGTTCTGATGCCATTGGGAAGCAATTGCACTGGTTCTCAAGTAAGCTTTCTATCTGCCGTGAAGTGCATTTAAGGACAGGGATGTTGCCTCCACTTTAAAAATGTTAACCCTGCACCACAGGGCCAACAGATAGCTCTGCCCTTCTGGGCTCCCCTTTCCCCCTCAACATTTCTCATGTCTCTTGTACTGCAAAGTGAGCAACACAGGACCCACACTTTTACTCATTAGGGAGTGGGCTGCGCCTTTCAGCCTCTTTGAAGGCAAAGCTGAGAGTTACTCCAACCTGCCTTGCAGTCTGTGTGAGGCACCAGTGGTGAGGGACGAGGGGACTTTGCTCGCACAGAGGTCTCAAGTTGGATGGAGGAGAGCAGCACCTCGCTGATTTGTGACAATTCTGTTTTTCCCCAGAAGAAGCATTAACTGTGCATGGAGAAAATATTTAGTTTTCTTGCTCAGTGCCTTGAGCTGGCTCATGGGACACCCTCATGAAAGTGGAACATAATCAGATATTCCACAGTCCTGGGCTAAGCATCTACTGTCACCTACAGCAGGGCATGAGAGCCTGGGTAAATTAGCTGAGGCTTTGTATAGAGGACACTAAGAAAAGCCACCCAATGCTTCTGGTTGTCCCTGCACCTGATCCCACATTAAAAGAGACCTGACTTGTCCTACTTGTCCTGACTGAAGTGTGTGGATTGACAGAGTTGAAAAAAGAAAAGGCAAAACTAATGTCTTCCCCTGCTTTAGGCCTACCCTTATGGAAGCTGCACAGATTTCTGTCAGGGAGGGGCTGTGGAGAGGAAAAAAAGCAAATAGCATCTATTCTTCCCCTCATCTCTGGAGCTTGGCTTCACAATCAGGCTTCCAGTGAAAATAGAAAAGGGTGTGAAAATTCCAGAAGCAACAACAACAGATGACGGGTTTCTACCCTTTCCCCAGAAGACACCACTCAAGTCACATCTTGTACCTGATGCTGCTCTTGGCTTCCAATTTTGCCTGTTGCAGCTACTCATAAACAAGCCTTTTTGGAGGTCCCTTGGTCCCTTTTCCAATCATGTGGTGTGACCAGCCATTTGTTGGTTTTGGGAGAAATCTGGCAGAGGGTTTTGGGGAGGTGACCAGGCATCAGGATTTTCTAAGCTGTTGGGAGACAGCGTGTCCCAGCTCCAGCATGGTGACAGGAGCTGTCATTGCCGCTGCTCGAGGCCACCAGACCCACAGAACGTGGGCACCCTCAGAACCAACCTGGGCAGCACCACCAGGCTCAGCCCCAAAACCCTGCCTAGGTGGCCTGGGGAACTGCCCACACTGATGGCCATGCAGCTGCTGCCCCCACCTCCTGCCCCAGCCCCACATGCCCACGGCTGGAGGCTGCACTCCTGAGCCTGTTGCCAAGCATGCCGTGACCCGGGGCGCGTTGCAGTCTCTGCATTTCCGCTTAGTCACTTTAAAAACCAGCACAGCAATGCTTAGCCCCAAACCTAGCAGGGAATTACACACGGAGCCTGATCAGATAACAACTGCGCCTTCCACTCTGGGAGCAGGGGCTGAAATTATTCCATGTAATTATAATGTAGTTAACCTGTGACTGTGCTTTATATATTTTTTTTTCCCTCCAAGCCAATTATTACTAAAACTGTAAACTCAGTATGACTGAGTTGTTTATCACTGCCCTGAGAGGAAATCATCATTTAGCTTCACACTCCTCAGAAGCCAGGTACACTACTTACCTCATATTTACACTGTCATTTAGATAACATTATTATTAATTCTGCTATTTTTCTGGTGTTAGCACAATATTGTTGGTATTAATAACATTTAATTCAGGTCCTCAGTTCCTTAGGAGGAATCACAGCCCTTGGTTATTATTAAGCTTGCAACTGGGTAATAAGCAGTTTGTCCCAACAAAATTATGGTCTTTACGGCAAGGTGGCAATAGACTGGGGGAGCTTCACCCGCTAGACAAAGCCAGCTGAAATATACTCCCCTGGGCTTAATGAGCTTTGAATCTGGCTCCCTGCGAGTGAAAAGAGCCAGAAGGGAGCACAGGATCTGCAGCCTTGCTATGGACCAAGGCTTCAGCAGCTGCAGACAGGGTTGCTGGTGTCATCTGTGATTGTGGCCAACATGTCTCAGCAGAGGTGAGTCCCAGTGAGGGGCTGACAGCAAGGACAGGGGGACTTTGCTACCACTAATTTATGCAATGGAGAGTAGGAAAAGGGAAGGCAAAGCGTGCTGTCAGGGCTGGTGGTGGCTCTGGAAAGGCCATCCCTGGCACCAAAGCAGCAAATCTCAGTCAGTATGATGGGTTGATGTGTGTGCTCCTGTCACATGCAGGGCCTGTGTATGTTCACGTGAAGCAGCAAATAGTGAGGTGGAAAACTAGGGTTGGGCACTGGAATGAAAGTATGGCCTGATCCTTCAAAATATTTCTCATGGATTATCCTCTGAATCTGCTCTTTGACATATTATCTTATCTGCAGAGGTGTAAACTTTACTCTGGTCCTGCAGGAGTTTCTGTGGAGTATTTTTCTCCTGGATGACTTAAAAAGTGACAGCATGTTACTGCGGATGCTCGAAGTTCCAAAGCAAGGATACCAGCATGTCTTCAACTGGAACATGCTAGGAGGTATGGCTGTACATTCAGAAATGGTACACTGCAATTTATCCCCCAGGTGATCTGAGAAAGGATGCTGCCTTCACCTCATTCCCCCCCTTGTTTTGACTCCTTGGTCTGCAGAGAAAGGGGTCTGCTGCCAGCTAAATAATCTACAGCAGAAGTTTCTGAAAACATTATTTTTTGCTAATTCATGTTTTTTCAGCCTTTCTAAACATAGTATTTTTCCCCACAAGCAACTCCACCTGAAATCTCATGCAATAAATCAGAGATACCCTTTTCTCTATGCCATCAGATACAAGAACACGTTTTTCTCTTCTATGCTGTTAAAAACCTATTTATTTTTCTCTCAGTAGCTATTTGCTTGCCCACGCTTTGTTGTACAGAAACCAGCTTTGGCTTCAGTACAATTTTCACTCCAAAATACCCAGAGTGAGGGCAGGGTTCTATGCAGGGTTTTTTAATAAAACACCCCTCTCCCACCACTGTGCTGACTCCTTGCAAACCCAGCAGTGGGCAGAATGTGATCAAGGAAGATGCATTGATAGATGCATCTTACCAGAAAGCTTCCACATAATTAACAACATTTGCAGCCTTAAGTTAGAGCGTACTTTAGAGGCAGCGTGTGTCGTCTATTGCTTTCTGCTCTTCACGTGAATTCAAGTGATTCTAACTGGGCTGACACTCAGCATTACAATGTCACCAATAATAAAAAAGAGTGGTGTCTCTCTTTTTTTTTTTTTTTTTTTTTTTTTTTTTTTTTTTTTTGGTAAGGATTGTGTGCATGGGTGTGTGTTAGGTTGGGTTTTTTGGTTTGGTTTCTTTTTAACGTGTGGAGAAGGAACATACCGTCATGCTGCTGTCAGCCAAACTGCCCCGTTTCTTTGTTCACACGCACACAGCTCCTGCATGCTTACACCTCTGGCAGCACAAGAAGTAGAGGTCAAATCATTGTCCTCTGACTCAGGATGACAAGCTGTGACTTTCACAAGCAGACATCTTGCAGCCAAGAAATTTTACTTCTGTGAGCAGCTCCTCTTCATGGTGTGGGCAGAGGAGGCACGGACAAGCTGGCCTATGGCAAATGTTACCGAAAAGCCTCGTCGCTTTGGAGCCAGAGAGATCCAGCAGCTGCCTCAGCCTCTGCCGGGTTACACTGCCTACGTTGAGCTCATTAAGGAAATATTGATCAGGCAGAAGTTTGGGCAGCGTTTGATGCAGCTCGCTTCCTTTGAAGCCGCACAGACCTCGAACAGATTGCTGGAGCAGGAGAGGGGAGCATGCGCACGCACATACGAGAGAGAGAGAGGGAAACCAAACGCTCTGAATTGAGAAACCCTGCCAAAAAAAAAATCTCTGGGTCGAGTTTGGGCTGAGGATGCGAGCATCAGATAAAAACACCGAGTCACAGGGCCGGGGAGAGAGCGCCGGGCCGCGCTCCCGCCCGGGGCCGCGCATGCCCCCTGCGCCGGGCGAGGCGAGGGGAGCCCGGCCGCCTCCTCCGGCAGAAGGCTGGAGCGAAGGAGGGCTGCCTTTGATGTATGAGCTTTGGCTTGCCATTGTGAGTCACCCCAGAAGTAGCTGTAGGCAAAACAAAAATCTTTTGTGATTAATTAGAAAAACTGGACAATTATGAATTGACTGCACGCAGCCAGCGCACGGTAATATAAATAGTAATGAAGCCGGCTGGATGTGATGAACACGCTGTGTTTGTGTGAGATCGCAGAAGAAAGGATCCGATTTAGGTGGTGTCAGTTTAAATAACGTAATTTCTGCTCTCTGACTCTTTGTTCGGTCTTTACCCAGGATTAGATCTGAAACTTTAAAACTGAGTTTTAGTTGTCTTATCTAAATGTCTGGTTGTTCTTTTGATGTCTGCCCGAAACATGTGCTTCTCTTCAATGACCATCTAAAATTATTATGTTACAATGAATGAATAAGTCTAGCAGTGCTGTAAGTGGTGTGCAGTTATTGTTGCTCCTTTGTGTTTGTCAGTAGCCCTTGCACAGGGTCTGACAGGCTCCGTCCATGCACAGGGACGGAAGATTACTTTAATTCCCCCGGTTTTTGTAAGTTTTCAGAGGGGAGGGGGTCGAGAAAAAAGACAAGAAAGATCTATTCGCGTCTCTCTGAAGCACAATGGATAATTACATTCGCAATGTTCTACATCACTCTTCATTTAGCTGCCACCTAATTAAAAAAATATATCGGCGATCAGGTGACGTCAGGGCCAGAACTGGCCGCCGCTGTGGGGGCGCGGCTCGCCCCGCGCTGCCGGCAGGAGGGACCGGACCGCGGTGCGCCCGACCCGGGGCGCCCTGCCCGCCGCTCCCCTTCGCCTGCCAGAGCAAATTCCTCCTGCCGGCGGGGCCCGAGCAGCGTGCCGTCCCGCCACACGTCGTGACAACTGCGATATCGCGACAGCGGGTTAAATCGCAAGCCGCCCTCCCTCCACCGTCCCCCGCCGCCAAGGGAGGAGGAGCCCATCGCTCTCCCGATCCCGGGCAGGGTTTGTTCCCCGAGGGACGAACACCCGCTGCTTCCCGGGGCCGGTGTCCGCGCCCGGCGCCCTCCCCGCCCGGCCCCGCTTTGTTCTCCGGGGCCGCCGGAGGAGTCGCCAGCGCCGCCGCCCGCCCTCCAGGGGAGCCGGTCCCTGTCGCGACACGCTCCCGACTCCTCCCGCCGGGCCGGGAGCCGCCCGGGGACCGCCGCCCTCGGCACGGGAGCCCCCCGGCAGGGAGCGACCCGCCCACGGGTCCGGACCGCTCTCTGAAGGGAGAAATGGGGCAAGGACGGGAGCTGCGTCCACACGGGGCAGCTCCTAGCGCGGCCCAGAGTGCCCGCACCCGGCCCCGTGTGCCACCTTGGCACCTGAAATTTCGCGGCTCTTTCGTTTCACAGGGAAGATTTTAATCCGAGTATTTCATACATCCAGGCTGAAAGCGTGCCTGGTGCGGATGTACCTATGAATGTGTTTCTGGAGAGGGCTCCTGCAGGAAACCTGCTCCACTCTTCCCGCTCAAGGAGTAAAGGTAGCGATGTGCACGTGGCGTTTAATTAGCACTGAAATCCTGCTGCAAAAATATACTCACTGTAAAGTGAAGGCGTGTCCCTGCTTTAGTGTGGTGCACTTTTGTAGCCTCTGAGACAAAGAGCAACCATTCGGTGGGGCAGGTGTGAGGGGCAAGGTGATAATAAACATTACTTTACGATTGCTATCGATCTTCCAGCAGGTACTGTTGACAGAAGGTGGAGATAACATCATGCCAAACAGCGAATGGCTCATGATGGTATTAAGTATTCTCAGATAGAATCGTGAATTTTTTTACACTTTGGACGCTGCCTGTATTAGTGGAGCACTGATTAAAAGCTTTGAGTACAGCTGCAAACTGCTGCAAATAATAGTACAAGCGCTGTGGGCCTCACCCAGTGGAGTGTCCCACACACATGCTGAGATATGCAGGGCTTATCATGGACTTACTCATTCAGACTAGGCTGTATTTTTTTGCTGATATATTAGCTCTAATGTCAAATTTAATGAAACTGCAGTGTCCCACACCGTTAGTGAAATGCTCTAGCCTCTCAAGGTTTTAATCATGCACATGTTTAAACGTTTACAGAAGCACAGCCTGAAACTTTGGCTGAAGAATTACCTTGCCATCCAGACTCCTTTTGAATTCCATCTGGAAGGGTAGGGTAACAAGGATAGCACTATTAACCACATTACCTTTTCTCACATCTCTAGCAACTCATCTAGCTTAAAAGAAAAGCTGGGTCTTTATCCTGAAAATCCTCCATGCACAAAATTTTCATTGCAGTCAATGATATCTGACTTAGCAATTGATTTTCTCATTATTGTTCCCATGTCAATTATTTCCCCAGTCTGAGTCTGAGTATATCTGCATTGCAATGAGAAGTCTGACCTCAGTGCAAGTACTGTGTGTTAGTTTTTAATCTAGTGAGCTGGAGTCCCTGACTGCTAAGGCATGTGGCAGTGAGGGCATCAACCCCCCAGTTACATACCCTGCACCTACTGGGGTTCTCATTTCTCTTTGCATGTTGTGTTCTGGTCACAAGCATGGGCAGCCCCCAGGCAATTCATGTGTCAGGTTTGGGGTGTGCTCCCCTGTCTGGATCCCTCTAAAAGCTCCCCCCCCTCCTCTGCAGCGCCTATGGGTGCACTTCCTGCAGGACTCTGTGCTCACTGTGTCCCTGTCTGCTCACCCTTCCCAGAACGACTCAATTCCTCAGAAATCTCCAGACAGATAGGTCAAAGTGTAAACACAAGGCAGTTGGTGTTTCTGTGGTACGGTGGTGCAGATTCTCTTCAATCTGCGTGTCTCATGTTGGTGATACGAAGACACTGTCCCTCTGTCACTACCTGGGATGTGCTTGCCCAAAAGTGAGCCAGGTCCAATTGCATGCCATTATGCTTACTTTTTTAGAGTCCTTTCTCTAATAAAAACCCCATATATTTTGCTTTTCCTTACATCATATGTCATATTATAAGGAAGTCATTTAAATTAATAGTAATTGGAAGTTAAATTCTCTGGTTGCTGATGACTGTTGCTGGCCCTTTTACCTGGAAATGATGCAAGAACTTTTCCAGGCTTTGGAACATTGCACTGCCACTTCTGCCACCTGTGCTGAAGTTTTTCACCAGGCTTTGCCACTCTTTACAGCTTTCATAGAGAGGAACTTTGCTAAGCTTGTGCTCTGAGCTCCTACTCATGGGCCAGGGAGAGGAGGACTAAGTCCTTTCCATAGGGCAGAGGTCAGTGTCTTTATTTCATTGACTGCTATTAAACCATATCCCTAAAAGATTAAAAAAGAACTTGAAAGCAAACATGATAAAATAGCAGCAACCCACCTCCTACTGCCCCCCAAACACATACTCAAATGAATGCACATATTGTGCATGTGGGGATGGGGAGGAGGAGAAGACCAGAAACCCCTTGATGCCAAGAGGCTGTTGAGCTGCACAGGGCTTGGATTAGCAACCACATCCTGAGCACCTCTTGGGACTTCCCTGTTGTGTTCTACGTTCCTCATCTCCAGCATTTGTTCAGCAGCAGCTGGCATCTGTGTCAGTTTTACATTTTGTTTTTTTTGTTTTCAGTAGTGGGGGGAGCATGTGCTGCTTTCTGCCAGTGCAAGAACCATGCCAACTGCTTTTGGATGTCCTCAAGGTACAGCCAGCAGCTCCAGGTCTTCCTGCAGGCCTTCCTGTAATGCAGGCTCCTCATATTTGACTTTGGCACAGACACAATAATCGTACGTGTGTCAGGTTCCCAAATACTTGCTGAAATCTCTTTTATTTAGATAGCAGCTATCTGGCAAGTTTGGTGTTGCTCTTGTCCTGGCATAACCTTCTTCTGTAACTATACCTCAGAATTAATTGTATTTACTCAAGAAGTTGGCAGGATTGTGATTTGCCTTCTGCCTGGGTGCCCCAAACTGGTGAGTCTAATAAAATGTTGTGAGGTGTGTTATATTGTAACAATGACAAATACCAACCTTTTTACTCAACCAAGACTTTTTGTTATCAAGTCCTTTATCACTTGCCATCTGCCAGGCTGTTTGACATTGCATGGTGTAGGCTGGGCATGGTGCTTCTGAGTGAATTTCAAAGATAATTTGGTCAGATGAACCGCTTATAAACTACAGTAGTTGTTTCTAACTTAAGTGAAAATGCATGTAAAGAAACTAGAATTTATAGCTGGTTAATCCAATGGCATGTGCTGTGCAACACCTTATCAAAATACTCAAAACTGAGCCAGACGAAGATAGCAAATAAGAGGCAGCTCACCCAGTGACCTTTCTGGTTTAAATCACATAGGTATCCATCTGTCAGGTACCAAACACTTTCAGGAATATCTTGGTGTTTTTCTGATTCTGTTGGATGTTGTTCCTGCTATTTATTACAGGGTCACTTGGATACCTTATCTCATCTCTGGTGGGTGCTCCTCTATCTACAAAGGAAAGTTTCCAGCTCTGTTCTTGTGCTTCAGCTGAACACTGAAGGCTCTGACTAGATTACTGAGTGTTTTAGGATGGTGTGCTATTCAGTGTCTTTATCTTCTGCTATCCAAAGAAAGGTGCTTATCTGGAGGTACCTAGACCCTGTGTATTGGCTGCTCATCTGGGGCCATGCTTTCAAAATCCAGTCAGGCTGCGTCAGGTTCTGAGTTTGCCTCAACAAAGGTGCAAGTCAGCTTTGGTTCAAATAGGACATGAAGAAATGCGGGGCAAACATTTGCTTCGTATTATTCTTTTGAAATTCCTTCCTTCCTTTATATTGAGCTCATTTTGCAATTTGCTGGACAGATTTGTGCAGTTTGGCCAGAATATGATAAATGACATCCTTAATATGATTTCTGATTTTAGTGGTATATGGACTCACTCATTTTCACCATGATTTATTTCTCCCCATATTCATGAATGCAAGGGTTTCATTAGCAAGCTCTTTTTTTTTCTTTTTCCAATTTTCAATTGGAGTCCCATTGTGTCTTGTTGACAAACAACCTTAAAAAACAGGTGAGGTTTCATCACATTCTTTGCTGCTCTCCAGTGGTTTCATTAGGGATGTTTCTGATACTTTTTTGCTTAATTCCCAGAAGCTTTTGACTTGCCAGGCATCCTAGTGGCACTCTGAATTATCCCAAAGACTTCTGAATAGAGCACTTAACTGAAGCCAATTACAGGATGAATTTGCTTAGGTATGTTAACCTGCCTGAGAATGTATAGGAGACTGCCTTGTTTGGGTATCTTTCCATTATATAACCTAAAATCCTGCCAACCAAATTCCTTTTGCACTTAATACCTCTTTTATAAGTTAATGGCCTAAATTAGCTTTTCGTCTCCTTGTGTTTTCAATTCCACATTCATACTTGTTCCCTTTTCTACACTTTGTGTCTATTTTTGACCTCAATTCAAAGGATCATCCAAAATTGTGCCAGCTCATCTGAAACCTCTAATTCCTGAAACTTCATGTTTCTATACTTAGTCTGAAAATCCTTTACCTTGGCTGAATAGGTAGTTTGCTATAAAATTTAGAACACTAGGGATGTAGTCTCTAAGTATTATTCCAATGCAAATAATCATAATTACTACTTTGCCCATGTCCAAAAGGAAGCCACTTGCCCTCCTACCATACCTACCATTAAGAATAGAAGCAATAGTGTGTTTTTCCCTGTGGCACATCAGTTTGGCTTAAAGCCATTTCCTGGCCTCCAGAAGTGGAAGTGTTACTCTTTAGTGCAGCCCGGGCATGGGATCCTCTGTTGTTCTTTACCAGTTCTAGATAGGTGGATACAAATGATTTATTTTGGCCCACTTTTCCCCAAAAATAGCTTGTTCTGGGTACAAGACAAGATTTGGTGTCATTTTGTAGAGAGACCAGGAACTAATCATGCCTCTGATCTCCTGGTATGGGGCAGGATCGGAGATTTTGTTTCATCCCATGCTGTGGGTGAAGAACCCACAGCAGCAGGGACCAGCGTTCTAGAGGGAGACAATTAGTTCAGTTCTTTCTGGCTGGCATTGGTAATTAGATCATCCAAACTTCTTTCCATTGAGTCCAGCCAAAAAGTGGGAAGTGGAGCCCTGAACTTTGCAACAGAAGTGCTGGGATATTCCCTGGGAGAGAGTTAATTATCTTCACATTAGCTAGCATGGGAGAGTGTTTTGGATTTGTGCTGAGCACAGGGTTGGTAACACAGGGATGTTTTCATTACTGCTGGGCAGGGTTGCACTGTGTCAGGGCCTTTTCTGCTCCTCACACCACCCCGGTGTGGAGACTGGAGGTGCGCTAGGAGCAGTCATGGGGTCCAGAGCATCATATTCCAGTCTAGGTTAGTATTACCATGTTTTGGGAGCATTTCCTTGTCCCTTGTCTGAGTGAACTCCCATGCCCTATTATGCCCTTGGATCAGTGCTCTGGTAGGAATAGTTCCATAAAACAGATTTTCTGAATTTGGTGGTAGTTTCTATAGGGCTTGAAGGTGGTGTCACGAATGTGTTTTGCTAGCACAAAAGGCAATTAATTGCAATCAGTTGGGAACTTTCTGGAGGGAGGTGGTCATGCCAGTGGAGGTGAAGCTGATACAATTCTTACATTCACTAAGCACAGCAAAACATTAGGAAATGTATTTTGTTTTCTGCCTTCTGTGTGGTTATGAAGAAGCAACCACAGCGTGCACTATATGAAACTGAAGAATGAAACAAAACAAAAAAGTCGAAAGCAGCCCTCTACAATGACTGAATTGTAAAAAGGATGCTCCTTTTTATTACATTACATACAGGAAAACAATTAAGGCTGGGATTCTTTCCAGTGTAGGATACCCATGCTTTTTCCAGTGTCCTTCCTTCCCACATCACCTTCGGTATAGCCTCCAGGAGTAAGGAGTGTCATAGTTGTGACATTGCAAAAATTTCTCCCATTTAGAAGACAAATTTATGAATTAGGGCACTTATTCTAGGCCTTGAATAAACTGTGGTTTTTTTTTTTCACTCTGCTCTGCCCCAGGATCTTCACGTTCCTCTCAGTGACTTGGACATTTTTGGTGAGGAGGAAATGCCTAACTTCCATTACCTGTAAAATGTGTACTCTCAAATACCTCACTGAGCCACCTGGAGACAACTGAAATCTGAAAGCACTCAAGGACCCATTTGGTTACAGCTGCTGCCGGCTGGACTCCTCAGGGCATGCAAGGTAGTGCTGCAGGAGAGCAGGGCTCAGAGCAGCCCCTGGACTAAGCCCCTGGACTGTGCAATAAGAAGAACAAAACCAAAAAAAACCAAAAACCAAAACCAAACAGCAACAGAAAAGAAATAGGGCATAACTGGTTGCCTTATTTAATTTGTGGGTCTCACCAGAAGCAGTCCACGTTCCTTCTCTGTCTGCAAAACAAGATAACGTTAGGACTTGCACCGGTGTCAATCAAAAGGTTGCAAAATACAAATACTAGATGCCTCAGAGAGATGGCCCACGTAGCATGTACACCCGGTTATGTCATGCTTTATTTTGCCTGAAAAAAAAGGGAGGACTCAAACCATTGTTCACAAATTGGCAATCACATCACTCATTTGTGTGGTGTTGTTAAATCCAAAAGTTACCCCACAAGTGGGCCTGCCCCAATGTTTTTGAACAAATTTATTAATGGTGCCTGACAGACTGTCTATGTCTGGGGATGTTCAGTTATTAGTCAGAAAATTAAATGTACAGCTGTATCACCTCTGTGAAAAGAATACAGAAAAGTACATCTAAAAGGAACCATAAAAACCACAAAAATCAATACTGCAGGGGTAATGGCATGTTTGATAATACTCTGTTGCTGAGAATTTTTTTTTTAATGAAAACTGATTTCTTGTTGTTTGTTTAAGAGTTTAACTAAACCCAGTTGAGTTGCCTTTAGTTTGAGCTGATAAGATTGAAACCCATCAAGAAGAGTATATGGGAGTTTTTATGTTATCGCTCAATTTGCTTCTCCCCTTATGGAATAAGGGGAACTCCATGAGTGCCACCTTCCTCCCAGTGAACACAAGGGTGATTTTGCCCTGGAGTAGCCTCCAGCCTAGTGAAGACTCCAGCCACAGCTGCATCAGCTCCTTCCACTCCCAGCGCTCAAGTGCCCCTGGCTTTGGTGGCAGTGAGGGGGGATTTCAGGGACCCTAAGGAGCCATGCCCCAATTCCTAACAGGCTGAGAAACACCAACAATAGAGTTGATCCAGAGGAGGTTATTGTCTGCGTGTTCGCCACCTGAGGGTAGAGGCTGACACTACCTAATCCCACAGAAATCTCCTGGAGATACAGTGGCTTTCTAAAGCGGTGGGCAAAGCATGGTTGCTTCTGGTTAAAC
The DNA here is from genome assembly GCA_039654755.1 of Calcarius lapponicus. Lineage (NCBI taxonomy): Eukaryota > Metazoa > Chordata > Aves > Passeriformes > Fringillidae > Calcarius > Calcarius lapponicus. The sequence goes on along the minus strand of CM077464.1, from coordinate 51,656,997 downwards.
AGAAGAGGCCAATGTGTAGGGCTTTTACTGCCTCAATTTCCCAAGGAATTTCTAATGAGTCAGAGTTAGCTCTAGTGTTTAAAAGTAAAATATGGTTATGGCTCTCAAATGCAAGCTACATTTAACAACCATATATTGATTTTTTTTTCCCTGTGTAATTTTATTTCTGTGAACATTTCTGTTTTCTTAATTAGTAGCCTTTTAAAGAGAGATTTAACATCTTCCTTATCAGAGGGTAACTTATGTAACAGCTGTATGGAGAGAAAGGGAGAAAAAGAGAGGGTGGGGGGCAAAAAAAGCATTGGTGAAAGGCTTCCAATCTGTACTTCAAGGGAATGTGTGTATGCACATGCACGTGCCTGCACAAGCACACAGACAAGCGGACCCTGACGTTACAATTAAGACAAAATAGCAGTGGCAAAGCTGGTGACAAAACTCAGCAATTTCCAATTGCACAGTCACCCTGTAACGGGAAGAACTGTTTACCCCATGTTCCTTATTAAACTGAAGTATTTTATTTAATGAGCATGACTCATGCAAGGTGTTCCCATAAATCATCAGCTGGTTTACAAACTCAATAACTAGGCTTCCTGCTATAACTAGGCTGTGCACACCTTAAATTATTAACACGCCAGGGCCTTAAGGCAGATCTTTGATGATGATGATATAAACACTGTGAGGACAAGGTGCTCTCTCAGCAAAAGATTATTGACTCTAATTACCATTTACCACAGGAAAAAGAAAAGAAAAGACAATAAAATATGAGGGAGAATTTAAATCTCAGATTTAATTTTATGAGGAGTTTTAAACTCCCAAACTTTTTGTTGTTGTTTTTGCTGCTGCTGCTGTTGGCTGCTGCTGTTGCATGATACTCTGTAGTTGGCTGATCTTGAAAGCATGACAGTTGTTAAGCAGAAAAGAAACAAAAAAATAAAACATGAGAGAATGTTCAGTTGATGCTATGTACATTCTTTGAAATGGATGGAAAAAGGCCAGAGGGAACAGAAAATGATAATACATTGGAAAGAATCCCAGCCTTAATTGTTTTCATGTATGTAATGTAATAAAAAGGTTAAAGCACTAATATGCCTGACTACAGTCATTTGGTTTGAAAACCAGAACTGCAGGTCAGGCTTTAAAAAAAAGGAACTGTATACTATTATTATAGGCTTCAATTTTACCCAACGCTCATTATAAGCATTCTGGAAGTAATGGTGTAGGGGTTGAAATGCACTTATTTCTGTCCAGGTGAAAGAGCAGAGACAGTCCCATGTACAGTGCACATTTAATTCCTGGGACTGCAAACTGCATTAGAGATTGGCACATGAGGACACTGAAACCAGATTCAGCACAGTCACATCCTAAGTAACAAATGAAAATAAAACATGCCTTTCACTACAGAGAGGAAATTACTTCCGTTTTAAATACGTGTTTACAATGTTGTTGCTTTTTCAACCTAATTTTTGAACCTGTGTTTTTATTAATGCAAACAGCAACTTCTTACATTTTTAATGATCTTTCCATGCTGTCAGATCCCAAAGGTACTTGGCAGATGGTACGACAAGGGCTCGCTTTATACCCGTTGCTGAAATAAACCATTTGAGGTTGAAATAAGGCTATCATCCTGCCTTATTATGATAATAGGATCATGTCTGTAACTCTACTGGGAAGAATTTTCTCCTTCCCATCTCCAAGGCATCAAAATCCTCCCAATTCTTAATTTTTATTATTTTACCTGTGAGTTATTTGTGGATGGAAACAATGGTGTCCCTAAGTTCACTAAGAAGTGAATCTCATAGTACTTGGCAGCTACTAATGAAGAGACTTTTTGTGGACTCATTCTGTGACTTACACGAGAGGGAAATTGAGGCCAAACTGTGCAAAAATGGAGGTGATATATTACTATTTCTCCTCAAAAAGGGTTAGAGCTGTAATTAATTTTTCCTTTTAAAAACTTGCACCTCTATCAGTACCAGTGGGTTGCAGCTGGAATGCTGGTTCAATACTAAGTCTTAGGGACATAGAGCATGTAGAGAGTCACTGATACCATATTCTGCCAGATTAAAGCTTTCCTTGGAGGTCCTCTGTCCAAGCTCTCATCAGTCCCACTCCTACTTAACATGTGATGTATGGCACAGTCTGAGCCAAAGGTTGTAAGCTATAGGTAGACAACCTGTGTTTCACTGTGGAAAGCTTTAAAGTACTGGTGCTGCTTCAATTGTCTTAGCGAGAGATGTTGCTGTGTAGAAATAGAAATGTGTTTTGTTGAGAACATTCTCTCTCAGTATTGCACAAGACAGAGAGATAAGTGCATGATGCATGATATCCAGCAATAGTGGATCCTTAGGTTTATGTGTGCCATTTCATCTGGATCTTAGCATCCCACATTCATATCAGGACTGAGAAAAATGTGTTTCATGCAGTGCTTTCACACTCTTTGAGGTTTATTGTCCCAGCAATGAATGGGAGATTTACATGAGTAACTCTTGTTAAAATTACTGTGAGTTAGGAAAGCTACAGAGTGCACATTGTGTATAAAACATATATAAAAATAAAAAGCTGTGCATGGACATGTATGTGTCAGAGAGATGAAGTAAAAAGAGGAAGATAACTAAAAGTGTTCACATATAATAAAGAAAAAATAATTTAAAATCAACATTTCTTTGTCCCCACAAGTCCATTAACAAGGGATATGGTTAATTTTAATTATACAAGTCGGGAAAGTCTGTGTTTCCATAGAAACCCATCTTTGTTCCTCTTTGTGTGTGTATTTCTGCCTTATCTTTACTTGTTCACAGAACATAAAACAACTGTATGGCACAAGTGCTCTCTAGTAATAGAAATGAGTGCTCTTCCTTTGCACTGCCTCATGATCACGTTGTGGGCTGAATATGCAACTCTGGTCTTATGTGTGAGAGATACATTTCAACAGAGTTCCTACAGAGTGAAACTGCAGGGACAGAGCTGAGAATCTGGCCCTGCCCTTGTGTTTATGGCACTGTTGTGTGATTTACCTCACATTGTGTCACCTTGCCCACTAATGGCATCTTGAGAAAGTCGCAAAGTGACGAGAACAAGTTCTGTGTTGTGCTGGAGTAGGAGCCGTGTCAATCAGAGACAAGAAATAAGCAACTAATTATTACTGGCATGTACAGGAAACAGAGCTGGTCGCTGATGGAGCTGCCACAGTTGCTGTAAGCACAGGGAGGGAGTGAAGGGTAGCAAGTTGTGTGAAGGCATTTGAAGAAAAGTTGATTTCCAGGTGTGTTCTGGACTGCTTGCGTCAGCAACTTAGTTATGCAAGAAAAGGCTGAAAGAAGACTTGCTTGCAGCAGAAATCCCTACCTAGGATTTGTCTTAGTGCACAGAGGGCGACTAAGTAAATTTCTAAACTTCATCTGCGCTTTAGCACTATCCCCTTCCTGCTGCTGGAGTGACCTGCCACATATTGACTTGGTTTTGTGTTTGTGGCTGCTTCCATGACTACTCAGGTTGGAGGGGGAAGAAGGCTCTTGTTTGCTCACATTCAGCATATTGTTTCCTTCCCAAGCCTCTCCAAATAAACATGCACCTGCCAACTCTTCCCCCAAACCTGAGACTAATACCTCTGAGAGATGTAGCAGTATCTTCAGAAGGAAAGCTTATTCATGGTCTCAAATCAATGGACAAGGATAGCCGTGCAGTTTCATTCTGTCTCCTTTCTCCCCACCCAAAAACCATGTTGGAACCTTAATCCCTCCTGTTTTAGAGAAAGCCATTTGCAGGCAGCCAGCAGAATTGAGCCCAGGGGCGAGGAGCCCCTCAGAGGTCTGATGGCCAGGCTGCACCATGTGCAGGGAGTGAGACACGCTCTGAGGGGTTCACTGTGGGTGAGATGAGAGTTTGAGATAGAAAGTGAGAACTTCAGTTCAAATCTAGAGTCCAATCTTTGGTGGCAAGGCCGACCAGCCTTCATCACCTTTCGTGTCCATAAGTTGTGTGGATTGGCTTGATTGCAGTAAAAGGATGCCCACACTTAGTGTGCAACTGCTTCTGTGGGAGTCTAACCACAACTTTGACCTCTGCTTTTGGGAATCCTCAGAAATGGTCACAGCCATACCAGAGAGGAAAAGCAACATAAAGACAGATGGTGTTACAAGCAGAAGAAATGTCATTGCTGTGAAAAGCAGTTTAAGCGAGGCAGTGGTGGAGATAAATCTCTCATTTCCATTTTTGCATGCAGATGTGCTCCAGCACTGGCTGCCTTTCGGTCACTAGTTTACAATCTATGACACAGATATACTCTAGATTTCTGTGTTTTTTCTTTATGTGGAGCATTGCTTCCCCATAGCGGACTGTCTTCAAGACGCACGGCTGTTTGAAGGTGTTGGAATTTTGCAGTGCTGGAAGGACTGGTAGATACCACCCAGCAGAGCACATGAGCCTGAAAGCTAACCACAGGACTGGTGGTGACTCCCAGCTTACCTTAAAAGGTACACACCACTGTCCTGAGAGAGAGAAGAGGGGATCTGGAAACAAGCACAGGTACATCTGCAAGTATAGCAATAAATGCTGGTTGTGCAATTAAGACTGCTTATCATCTTTAATGATTCCAGGAAGAATGCCTCTCTTCTGGTGGAGTGAAAAAGGACACACCTTTCCACATGGAGATCAATAGGCTCAGCATGAGCAGTGAGACACCCTGAGCTTCAAAATTTGTGTGCATTTGTAAAACTGAGAGCCACTGAGTCTTAGGATGACTGATTTCACCTCCCAGTCCAAACCTGCTTTCACGTTTGCATTCTAGTTCTTTCATTAAACATGTGTAATAAACACTGACACAACTTGCCATGCAAGAATGTACTGGAAAGTAACAATTTTAACTGCTATTCTCACTTTTCCCGCCCATGTATTTAAATATAATAGTGGTTTTTTAAGCTAAATGAAAAAAGGGAAAGGGACAAATTAGGCATCCTGGGCAACTTGTACAACACCACTCTGTGTGTGGGAATGATATGGAAATTTTAATCTCTTCTACTAGTTTGTTGCTGCTCTGGGAGGAAGCAACAACAACAAAAAACCTGCCTGTAAGTACTTGTTGAAATAATGGCCACATCAAACCAGATGTTGGCCAGATGAGCAGTCTTTTTGTATGTGTTCATGTTCCCAATGCTAATATTTGATTTCTGTGCAAAAATTAAACCTCACTTAGTGCCTGCCTACAAGCTGGATAGCCTCCAGGTTATTAGGACATTTTAACATTCTTATTTTTTAAACAAAAAGATGAAAAGCATTTGCCGTGCCTTTTTTTTCTTTTTTTTCTTTTTTTTTAAGGCTACTTAAGCAAACAACAGCAACAAAAAATTCAGGGGTCTGATCTTGATTGAGTTGACTCCTATGGGATGTTTTGATGAGCAGAAAGTATATGTTGTACTTAGATGTGTCATGTACAGTTACAGATGTGGGATCCTGCTCTGCACAGGAGATGCCCCCTGGATCAGGTGTTAGGGCACCACAGAACATTGTTGTTTTGCTACCAATCTCATCCATTAAGTGGCTTTCAGCATAGCATGCCAAGTATTAAACTAGTCATGGTAAACCTGACTGTTTAGCTCTTGCCAGAGAAACCTGATTCCCACACAGTAGCACAGAAAACATTTATACGATGAAGATTTCACAAGTCAAAATACCACTGTTTTTCTGACTCTCGATATCCCAAGGGTAAAAAAAATGAATGAGTCATTAAGTTCCTGAAAAGCAATAAATTCATGTGGGTTTAAGTAGTTCACAAAACAAGCCTTTCCCCCTGTCACAACTCTTTCCCATTATGAGAAGTTCAGAGCCCTTCTCTGACAGTAAAGCTGCCACTTCTGGGGGATGAACTTAGCAAACATGATGAAGCATCTCCTACTGTCCTTCAAGGCTTTATACTGAATGTGTCTCAGGATTTGTCTCAAAACAACAGGAAAAATTTGTCTGAGGTAATATGTCCCTACAAGTATTTTCTGGATGGCATAACTGCATGTTAGTGGAAACTGGGGTTCTGAATCATTGCATGTATTTATATGAGCATGACTGGGTCAAAGTCAGTGAAGTCAATGGTTTAACACTGGTGCATGGCCTTTGGGATATAACCTTGAGACTCTGGGATCTGATTTTTTCCAAATAGTAAAGAACCTTCTGTTCTAATTGTGGTGAATGGAAACTCTGATGCTTTCGTCTTACTGGAAATTAGGCCCCTCGGTGTCTCAAACAAAACACTGAAACAAACATTTCCTAAAATATTAAAGTGACTTCTGTTCTCTGAACATTTTGACATCAAAGTAATTTTTGGGTCCAAACCAAATCCTACACTTGGAAATTCCTAAATGCTGTGAGAGGTTGCAATTTAGGTCCTATTCAAATGAGGAATTGCTCAAGTTTCTTAACATGCAATCATGTTGAACTATTCACCAGTGACATTCTACCACCCAATTTCAGCAGACCTGTTGAGTGTTTGCATCCCAGACTAAACTGCCCTTTTATTCTTCATGGCTCAGGGTGATCCCAAGTCTTGAGACTGGCTCAACTGTATGTTTATCTGAAATGAAAGCTCACAAATTCTGGCTGTGGCCATTTTCCCTTCCACAAGTCCCTTTAGTACCAAGTGAAGTGTTCAAGTGATATTTGGAATGCTTGATGCAGCTAATAGACACATACCTCTATGTTGCCTTGCTACTTTTCCAAACAAATTGCAAAATTTCTGTATTTATCCACTGTGTGTGAAAAACAGTCCTTCTCCATGGCCTCACTATATGCTAAATCGTTGCTCCTTAAGGGTTTTGTTTGTAAAGTGGCACAGATTTAATATAGCATGTGTTTTATTTTGAGCAGACTCTACATTATAATGCAGCGATGTAATAGAACTCTTCTGGTTGACAAACGCTCTGGTGTAAATGATTTAATTTACTAGCTGAAGCATGAGTCTACATATTATTGTACTGATCAGTCATTGCATACTAAAATCACTCATCCTTAATGTAATGATTTGGTATCCCTACAGAGAATTTGAGTCATCAGAAAGTCATTAGATACAGTAAAAAATGAAAATTACTATTACACAGCAGTAAACACTATTAACTGTTAGTTAAAACAGCATTTAATTTAGCAATGCAACAGTTTACAAATTTCTGTAGTTTACTTAGTTCTCATATAATTGTGACTACAAAGCTAATGCTTCCAGTGCCCATAGCATGACACAAATATGGGATGGGAGAATATGATCAAATATTCCAACTCAAAGGAAAGCAACTACACATCATTACAGAGAACCATGTTAATTTTTATCTTGGTGGTTCAGTCAGATGATGCAGAATCCATGACTGATTGTAGAGAAGGCAAGGAAGAACTGTACAGTTCTGTAAGGCACCCAGGCACAGAACTGTCACCCAGAAGTGGGGATGGTGTGATATTTATTCTCCTGTGGCAAGTGGGAAGTTTGCAAAGAAGCGGAGAAGGAAGTAGAACACAGCAGAGTTCTGAGCTCTGTCATGGTACTCGAGCAGTGTGGTGGCTTGGTGAATGAAGAGTATCATTCATACAGAATGAAAAATCATCATGAAAAGCACCTTGGTGAATGGTGCAGGTTGCTTCTAAGGAGCAAGGTAACGTGCAATGCTGGAAACCTGATGGATGTTTGCTGAGAATAAAACACTCTTTTCAAGTATCACAGGTTTTTTTACGCTTGGGTAATTAAGTGCAGTTTCTACAGGAAAACAACATTTTTGCTTCTTTAGGCTCTGTCATTTTGTGCCTGACAAACCTGGAAACACACCTCCACCAAGAGGCAGTGGAGCTTCTGCAAGGGGACATGTGGCTCAGTGGTGACTCCCACTTCACTGCCTGATTTTGCAGCTGCAGGTCCTATCCAGAGGGTTCCCACTCAACCAGCACGAAGCTGTCTTACTCAGGCAAATGGGAATTCCAATATTTATAAAGCTAGAGCTGTCCCAACTCTTCCAGTATTTTTTTAAAACTAGTATTATTATTATTATTATTATTATTTAGTGAAGGGACTTTCCCCGGGTATAGCTAGGCCCATTTTACATTTGGATTTAAGTGGAAATTAGGCATTTGTAAAGGGCATTTGTAGCCTCTGCAAAATCACACTTTTTACTGGTAAGGTGTCCTCTTGCAGGCAAGGCCCACAATAAAGGTCTCCTTCTCCTTCTTTCTCCTTCTCCTCCTACTTTTTATTTTTCTTTTTATTTTCTTTTAATTTTTTATTATTTTTCTTTTTCTTTTCCTTTTCTTCTTTTTTCTTTTTCATGTTTTCTTTTTTCTTTTTTTTTTCTTTTTCATTTTTTCTTTTTTCTTTTTTTTTTCTTTTCTTCTTTTTCCTTTTTTCTTTTCATATGTGAAACTTGTGGCAAACCTCTGAGTAGAAACCATATCTCCCAAGTCCAGGATTAGCTCCTTAACCACAGGGCTGTGGTTCCTTTCATGTTGTTTTCCTTTTGTCACACAGTGTTATGTAAATGTCAGAGGCCAGTTTTATTTCTTCCAACCATAATCCACACAAGTTGCATAATGGACTATCTTCTGCTGTCTTGTAATCCAGCTGAAGTGGCTGGACTAACATCAGGGGTGGATGTGATCCTTCATGTATGGATGGATATTCTTTGTGGGTTCCATGTATCTAGAAGCCTGGAAAGTATTGATTTTGCAGAGTATCAAATGTATTTGCCTAGACTTCACCGATAAGATAGAATTGTGGGATTTCTCTCATTTTCATGTGTTTGAATGAAGAATTGGCTGGAGGGGCATTTTTTGCTGGTATCATGTGAATATCTGCTGATACTTTTCAGTTAGCAATAATTACATTACATCTGCTGTGTACAGAACAGGAAACAAATTCTTCTTATGAAGCTACAGTACATGGATACAGATTTTGAGTTTTGAACTGTTACATTTACTAACCACATAATTACATATTTAGTTCTATTACACCAGAACCTGAAATGCTATGGTGCAGGGTATAATTACATCATTTACTCTGGAAGAAACCCTCAAGATACAATATAAATAATAGGATTGCAGATTCATAGAAATTGGAGGTGGAAAAGAGCCTTTTAGGTCATCTAGTGAGAAAAATTATAAACAGATTGCTGGAGTGCATCTTATCATAGGCATTGATTGCCCTTTCTATCTCCTTGTGTTAGAATTCCCCCAGAACCATGCAGAAGAGCTGCTTGATGGTGTGGGAGAGGGTCTGTGAACCTGTGACTCTGCCCTAGCTAACAGCTTTGTAGGAGAACTGGCAAAAGCACATCCTTTTCCCCCAGTAGAGCAAAGTCTACCCAGAAATCCATGTAAAGCTTTCTTCTTTTCACAAGAGGTGTTAAATCTAGGGGCTGCACTGGTCACTGGCAGACATAGGGATGAGGGCTGCTGTGTGTCCTGGGCTACTCTCTGAGCAGGACTTGTGCTAAAGTTTCTGCTACCCACATCATTCATCTAACCTTTAATTCAGAGCCTGGTCTTTTCCTCTATGTAGTCATTTAATTAGAATGTAAGTAGCAATTAAAAAGTTGTTACAAATGTTAAGAATAGCTCTTATCTGAAATATCTATATCTATCTATCTATCTATCCATCTTTCTGCCCTTTTTTATTCCATAACGGACAGCAGCCTTCTAAGAGGTATAAGGACTGGAGAGATGGCCATGAACTGATCCAGAAGTTGTCCAAGTTGCTTCTTAGTCTGGTACTCTTTGTCATCATCACTCTCTGCTCTCCCCTTGTAGGCACAGCTCCCTCCACCCTATGTTTTCTCACTTACTCGTTTTCTTATTTCTTCACTCTCTCTTCACTTGTCACTCTTTGAGAAGTTTGTTCTCCTTTTTCTTCCTTCTCCTCACTTATATGTATGTGAGTGCCCAGTGTCAAGGAGAAATTGTGTCAGTAAAACCACCTTCTGAACACACTCACCCTTGGCACAGTTAGATGTGAGTAGAAAGAAGACAACAGTAATTGGAGCTTTATGGCTCTAGCCCATTTGCCTTTGTTAGCTCCTACTGCAGGTACATGAGGGAGGAGGTGCTGCCTCTGTGCCTCCACAGAATCCATACCTGCCTCTAGACAGGCCCCCAATGACTTGTTTTTCAGTCCCATGCTGTTTCCATTAGCTCTCACATGCTGGTAGTGGGTTCCTTGCTTGCTGTCTCCCTTCTGTGTGTGAGCCCCAGCAGGCTCTGAGGCAGCTGACCCGGTGGAAAGCAGTCCTGCCATGACACAGCAGCCGGGGGGGATGACTGCAAAGGCCATGCCTTGGGGAGACAAATCCTTTCTCTGGGACAAAACCAACAGTGCACTGGGGGCTCTCACGGCACCCTCATGCCCACCTCTGCATACTGGGCCCATGATGATGCCACTTCCTCTTCATCATCTCAGGGAGTCAGACCTGACCTCCTGCGCAGCTTCATGATTTCATTCACTTTGGGCGATCTCTGCTGGGGATCTGGCCCTTTCTTACTGGGTTCTGAACCAGCAGCACAGCATTCCTGAAGGGTGACTGCAGTGATGAGGCAATTAATTACAAAGCTGACTTAACCGTGTACTCAGGTTTAAACAAGTTTGCATCACTTACATTCCCCATGTAATTTATTTTAAAGGAGCAGAAGGAGTTGTGGAGCAAAAACCGTCCAGGCACATGTGGCTGTGCAAAAGACAAGGGTGGCAGGGGCAGGAAATGTAGAGAGCAAGGACTTGTTTCCCCATGAGCAAGGCAGTGCAGGAGAGACTTCATGGTTTTGTGTTCCATGTCTGTAGTTGCACTGTGAGCTGATTCTGTGGAGGACCAGGGTCCTGTATGGCAAGGCAGGATGATCCTTCTTGAAATCCCAGCAGGCCCGGTATCATATCAATGACTGAGAATAATTGCAAGATGCTTTGGGAATATTGCTGCTTCCTGATGCCTTCAAGCACAAAGAGCCAGATGAATGTGGCTCTCAAGAGCTCCATGGAGTCAAGAATCACCACCAGTAATCATGGATGACTACATGCAAGTGTGGAGACATACAGGTGCCCTTCACCTGTTGCAGTTTTAATGTTACTGAACTGTTTGCTGCCAAAAATAGTTTAGACTGAAGTGTGTGTGTGACAGAGTCAGTTAATAATCATCTTTTACAAAAAAGGAGCAGGACCAGAATGTACTAGCAAGTAAAAAGGTCTTTGGAGGCACAGGAAGCATAGGAAGTTTCTGCTGCTATCCTTCAGACTTTCTAACTTGTGCTGAAAGTTTGTCTTTGATTAGTGTTCCTACGGAGCCTTTTCAACAGTGAATAAGTCTTCTTTAGCCTGCAAAACTTGATCCCTTCACTGTGGTGTCTATCTGGACAAAGTTGGCCCCCTGTAAGAAAGAGAAAAAAAATTAATTTGTGCCAACATCTGCCCTAGTGGTTTTCAGAGGTGGACTGAAGAGAGTCGTACCAGATACCCAAACCTAACAAAGAGCAGGTTAGGTCCATGCCACCCATTAAGATTAGAATGCACAGCAACTCTGATTTCAGGCTGTGTTTTTATTTAAACCCTATCTGCAGATGTATCTAATAAACACTACTGGAAACTAATTTACATTCTAAGATCTATTAATTTAATCATAGTCATTATAAAAGTCAACCAGTAAATAGCAAGTAAAGCAAGCAGAGTGAAACAACAAGATGAGATAACCAATCTAACTTAAATAATGACAAGCACTGCAATCTAGAACAAAAAAATCACACAAGTTAACACTTTAACAGCATTTGCATCCCAGTCTATTAGATCTTTCATACTTGGTGTGACGAAAGTGTGGGATGAGTAAAAACAAGTCCTTACGGGCAAAATTCAACCACGCATGGAAAGCCTGGATAAAATCTTCCCCATCCTTTCAGTCCTGTGAAAGGAGGAACTAGAAGAGCCACTGGGTAGAAAATGTGTGTTTCTCCAACCATAGGGCCTTTGGAATGAGTCCAGACACAACGTGCCAAGAGGATGCTCTGTTGTTGTTGCAGTCCATGAGACTTAAAGAGCAGAAGCTCCAAAGCTTTTCAGCCCGCCCATGGGGAGGAACATCTCTGCAGTGCTTTCAAACTCAGATGTAAGCTGGGAGCTTGCACCCCAGAGAAAGGAAACCTTGGTGCTTGGGGCAGAGAATGAGACACTAGCAAATCCGGATTTTGTTTCTTTCAGTCCTTGAGTCTCTTTCTGATGAAAATTGCCACGAGGCTAAAGCTTTCTCCAGAGGTGCAGAGGTAGTGGTTTTGGTGGCTACCACTCCAAAGATGACTCTTAGCACACAACAAAGCACACTGCTAAACTCTTAGCAGCATGGATAGTGAGGGTCAGGCAGGACTGGGGAATCTGACCTCATTTGAAGAAACTCTGATGGTGGAGTGCCTTGAATGAAAGAATGACGAGATTTTATAGTTAGCACTTATGTATATTAAATATCATACCTTTCCAGCACACCAGATTGCTGTTGTCTGCTGCTTGCTCCAGCCCTGCTTCCCAAAGCAATGGTGACCCCTTTGGCCTCTGCAGGCAACTCCACATCCTTCAGCAGCAGAGTCAGCTCCATGTGTCACTGACAAGGGACAGTCCATAGTGCCTCCAGTGATGGTTGAGGAACAGAGTTTGCTCCCAAGGCTTATACAGCCCTTGGACTTCTTTCTGAGCTGTGTCTGTGGTTTAAAGAATTTCTCCTTATTATTCCCCTCTGAGTCTCTCACATCAATTTCCTTCTGTAACCCTAAATCAAACAAGTCATGAGTGCTATGACTCCTCCCCAGGGGAGGAGATCTGTTGTTTTGGTGAGAACCACCCTCTGGCCAAGCACTTTCATAGGTCAGTTCCTGAGTAGTAAAGCCTATAAATAAATGAATTTAGAGACTTGGTGATGCCCCTGGGAAATTTCACATCAACACATTTGTGTAAAGGCAGCTCCAGGCCCAGGCCTCTCCCATTCCTTTTATTTTAAGAGACTTATTCTCAAGAAGACTTCTTTCTTGGGGCCATATTTTTTTAAAGTGGTCCTATCTCTGCATCCAAGTGTGAGACTATAATAATAATAATAACAACAGCAATAACAACAACAACAACAGCTAATGATGATGATAAGTGTAATACCTTTCACTTATGTGTTTCTCATTGCTGTGATTTGCATTACATCAGAAATGTACAATAGGGGCTCCCTGCCAAGCAGATAACCAGTGTTGACCTGAAGATGCTATGCTGCAAGACATAAGCAAGCTCCAAATAAAAATACACATGCAAAATTATATACGCTTACATATATGGCCTCAATCTGATTCATCCAAAGAGATGAAAGCAGTTGGCAAACAGCAATTAACTCATTTTCATGCAACAGATAAGCATCATATTTCTATCTGATGGATGAGCAAGACAAGTTAAATGACTTGCCCAAGGTTACACAATGCATCAGGGCAGAGCTTGGAAGCAGTATAAAGAAGTCTTCATCCCCTGATCTAACTTTCCTCTTCTTGACTTTCATCTGAATTTTCAGTGTACAGAGGCATAGACTTTCAGAAATGTGCACACACGTACACGTAGACTTGTGAACCTGGAAGATAAAAGGACATTAAGGCTGGGCTTCAGCTGCATCTAGTTAGCAAACTCCCCTTGAAGACCTGTATGTTCTCCGCAGCCTCTTAGCTTGAGTAGTTTAAAGGGCTGCAGCCAATTAGAATTTGATTTTGAGTAACAAATTTTCTTTTCCAACATCAATTAGATCTGTGCCTCTCTTGATGTTATAATTTTCAGTTATAATGTCACTGAATTTTGGCTTTGGTTAAAGAAGAAGCAAGAGTTGCTGGACAACTGCAAAGGGATGCTTTTCTTAATAGCAGAGAGATTACAACCATTTAAGCTTCTTTTTTTTTCTTCTTTCTTGTTTTTTGGTGTCTACCTGAGAGAAAAGCACTTACTGTTAATCTCATAGCAGTAAATTACAGAGAATTCACTCACTTCCATAATGTTTTCTACTCAAAGATCTTTAGAAATACTGTGCATTAATTCAGCATGACAGCACTGCTATAAAGGTATATGGGGCTTCTCCACATTTTAGAGAGGAAGAAATTATTGAAAGAAATTTGAAGGTCTGCTTGCTAGCAGTGGGGCTGTGTGGATGGTACGGGCAGGTGTAAAGAGCCAGGCATATAAATGCAATAGTCCACTTCCAGAGACGAATTTTAATATGCATATGAGGAAAACTTATGTACCCAATAACTATGAAATTTAATAACTCACAATTGAGTGACTTACCCAAGATCTCAAAGGAAATCTGTGGCAGAATCAGGAAAGTGTCCTGCTCTTGTTCTTAAGCCACAAACCCACTTTTCCCTTTGAACCTCCAATCAGTCTTTTCTTTGATTTAAGGTTGACTGAGATGAGCTGATTAAATTTCCATGTATCATCTGGAAGCTTCAGAACAGGCTTGTTTTGCTAGACATTCCCATCAGCCCCCATAGTTTCAGGCCTTTTGATTATAAAATGCTTTTTACGTTAGTCTTCATGGAAACTCCCTTTTTCTTTTGTTTTAATCATTTACAAGCTGGAGCTTTGCCAATTTATGTAACATGGTCTCATCCTACTCATTATTTCATCATACTCCTGCCAGATCTTTATTAAATATATTTCTCCCCCCACTTTAGTAAAAAAGGGATGGGTGCCTGGGAACCTGGATATGCAAAATGAGTGGGAATTCAGATTTTTTTTTCTTTCTCTGTGTTTTTCACTCTCTTTTATTCCAGACTCAGAAATATCAGTGAGAAAGGTTATCTTCCCCAGCTGTGGGAGAGAAGTGGCTGTCAAGTTTGGGTGGGTTATTAGTGAGGGGTGGGATTCTTACTCTCTCCAAACTCCCACTACAAGGGAGACATGCTGCAGACTTTGAAGTCTTATTCAAGCATTCAAGTCTTGGTCATAGCACCAAAAAAAACCACAGTAAATTTTTGTCTATGGGTCTATGAAGCAGGTTTCTGGCCTTCCTAAATACTTCCCAAGCCTTTTTCAAGTGCAGTTCAGGTATACTTGGGTTTCCTATCTCCTTTCACTGCTTTGGTACTTCCCTCCCCATGTCATCTGTTATTTTTAAGGCGTGTGCCTTGCTAATGGAAAAAGCTGTACAACTCTGTGAGTTTTCACCACCCACCTTCACCTCTCTGAAAGCTGTGAGCACAACATCTATAATGTGACACTGATAACTATGACCCAGTCATCTTGGAGGGACATAGTGGTGCTCTTGTGAACCTGGAAGATAAAAAGACATTAAGCTTGGCTGGACAGTTCAGGGAACATGGGTGCTGAAAATGCCTGAATCCTGCTGGTGAAGCTTGGCCATGGTGCTTATTCATTTGTAAAGAGCTATTTGAGGACTCTTTCTGCATTATAAAGATTGATCTTGTGAGGGAGTACTCACAAGAATACTCACAAGGGTCCAGGGCTGTAGCCTGTGCCGTTTCTGCTTGATAAAGCCACACTTCAATTTTTTTTTTTGATTTTTAGACAAACAAAGCCATTGAGTGATTCCATACTCCATGTAGCAAAATCAGGAGCAGACAATTTCCGGGTAACCACACCCTTGAGCAGACCATAGGTCCCAGTCTGTCACACTCTGCTGTTGTCCGTGTCCATGAGAGGATTTCCCCCTCCCCGTGTTTGCCTCCCATGGGCACAGACTGTTTTGCTTGTTCCCAGGATGAGAAATTTCTGATGTATTTTGCATATATGTTGAACCATGAGCTTTTGTACAGTTACACAAACTTGTGGTTTCCTATGAGTGTAAGGTTCTCCTCACCCCCAGTGGTTTTCCTAACTTCTATTGGTGATAACTATCAGCTTTTCGTGGTTTGAAGAGAACAGGGGCTCCCATTATTTAAACTTTCTGCTGTGTTGCAAACACTTTAACAAGCAACTTGCACAAACTTTTCTCCCTCAACTTAATGGACCCCATTTTAGTGTTCAGAACAGGACTTGACACCTCAGAATCCAGCCATGCCTAATTAGTGTAGGTGTGGACAGCACACTGTACGAGATCTTCTTCTTGCAAAACATGCTTTGTGTACATGTGATTACACATGATGTCGTGTGTGTGTCACTGGAAATGTGCTGTCATCTGAGCTGAGGACCCTGGGTCAGTGTCCCAGGGGGAATTCTCCTCAGGACCCCTGCCCCCCCCAACCCTCACACGTGGCTTATTTCAGTGCATTTCAAGTACAAACACGACTGCTCTTCTGAAGTACTTTTATGAGCCTTGGGGGTAAGTCATCTCAGGCAGGGATGATTTAGCAGTTTGCCTTTGAGAAGGTGAACTCCAGCAGAGGCAGGGAAATCACCTCAAACCTCTCACCAGGGTGGTGGCAGATCTTTTAATATAGCTCCCAAGAACTTCTCACTCCTCTCCAGCGCAGCCTCAGGCAGGACTAGGGGGTGAACTTCAGGACTCTGGAGCCCACACCACACAAAACACTTATAAAAGTAGCATAAAATGTGCTGTGTGCTAGAGCTAAGTGCCTGTCACTGCCAATGGAAAGCATCAAAACTAGGACGCTTGAGCTGTATTGAGGAGAACGGGGCAGGTTCATGCTTAGTCTGAACAACAGGAAGGCAATGTGCCAAAAAACCACAAATATGTGCTCACCTCCTAACAGAGATGAGTATGGAATCATCTCCAAGGCCTATGGCTCCAATGGAGTGTTCACTGGAGGCAGAAAATGGTGCAAACAGGCCAGTGGAAGCTGGGAACAAAACCTCAAATAGAAATGAAAATGGGAAACCCATAGGTCTGTAATGAAACATGGGTCAATTGGCTGGAGAGAGGGGAATTAACATAGGGCCCCACTGTTGTCAGAAACTGTGCTGAAATTACAGTGAAAGTGTTATCATGTCAGACTTGGCCTCTGTCTCAGTTCAGAAGCAACTTGAGAAACAGCAAAATACATTGGGATAGCAAAGGTACCATGGCTCTTTCCCAGCTTTGTTTTCACTTGTCTTCTACTTGCCTCTTTGGTAATTGCTGAATTTGTGCTCCAATTTTGTCTTAATTCATGGAATTAATGGTGTGTAAAATGTGAATTTCTGAGGATATGCAGCAAGGAAGTAACTTTTTCAGGAGCTGCTGTTATTGCAGGGTTATTTGTTTGGCCCGGGCTTGATAGTAATGTAGTTTCTGACTTTTAACCTGGCAAATAGGAACCCCAATATTGAACTATGTGATGAAAATACCTTTCAACTGTCACTGTCTGTGAGGGAAGGAACTCCAAGACTGGGCCCATGGTTTATGTTTCCAAAGGTGACTTTTACCTTTTGGTGCTCAGCTTTTGAATGCCAAATTCCCAGACCAGCTCTTTGTCAGTAACTGAGCAACCACGAGAATCACTGAGTTTCTGCCAGGATGCCGAGAGTGCTGTCCCAGTACAAACACAGTCCGCTTTATTGAAGTTGAACAGCCTCTAAATAAGAATATTTCATGATAAGTGAGCATTTAAGTCTATATAACTTCTCTAAGCTAATGTGGAGAGCCAGCTTGCTTTCCTCATGTGGTCTCACAAGCAGCTGGCAACAAGCCCTAGGAGAGGGACAGCGACTGGGACAGTCGAATTTGGGGTTTTTAGGGGTGGCAAGGAACAGGAGATCATGGAGAAGCATGGCCAGCCCAGTGCACGGTAAAAGAGCAGCAGTGGCATGGACATTGGCAGCAGGGGCTTTTCCCAGCCCAGGCCTGCATCGGCCAGTTTATCAAACTGCCTCATATTGCTTCCAGCACATCCTTTGGGGAGAACTGGCTATTTGAAGGGGGGAACACGTCAAAGAGAGACCCCAGCACCACGGAGCTTGGCGTGTTCTAGCTGCAGGCCCATCCCAAAGCCACAGCTCCAGTTTGTCCTGTCCCCCTTGCTGTCACATTCCAAATCCCACAGTCTCAGTCCAGGCCTGGTGCTTCCCTTTTGGCAAGTGTTAGTCTGCAAAAAATCATCTTGTAATTGCCAGGCTGACGTCTTTGCTGTGGAGCGGGGCTCTGGAGGCTTGCAGCCCTCTTTCAGGAGGCCCCAGCTCAAGCTGGAGTTGTTAGTTACGCTCTGCACCGGAGCGGCGCTCACACAAAACCAACATGGCAGCTGGTGCTGGGCTTTCATGGACACATAACAGCCCAAATGCCAAAAATTCGAGGGGGGGAAGAAAAAATCTATTTAAGCAATTTTCCCCTCTCTATAGGAACTTAGCCTGTCAGCAGCATAAACACTTGCAATCATGCACTTCCTAGGATGCATGTGCTATCGAAAAGGGAGGTGTTAATTGCTGTGCTAATTACAACATGATTGCTTTGCACTTGTTTTGCACTTGCAGGTGATTAAATTTTTAACGAAGCATATTACTTGGCACTGTTAGCATAGTTAACACATTTCTCTCTCTCTCTCTCCCTCTCTCTCTTCCTCTCCCCCTCCTTTTTTTATGCCTTGGGAGAAGTCCTGTGCTGCAGACCCTTGGCTGGCTGCGATGTGCTGTTGTGCTTGGAACGAGCCCCTGTTCGGGCTGTGGGCGGCGGAACCCCGGGATCCTGCTCGGAAAGAGCAGCAGCCTGTTATCGTCAGGCTCAGCGTGGCGGCGCCGGCCAGATGCGAATGCAGAACCCACCAAGGTATTAGCTAAAAATTAGGCGAGGCTGTTGATGCCAATCTCACAGATTTCATTTAAAAACTATGCCAGCTCTAGCCAGCCAGGCGGCAGCGGCGGAGGGTGTGCGGGAAGGTGGAGAAATGACAGCAAGTTCCCCGTGATTTATTTCTGCTTTGCTGAGCGGGTTCCCAGCTGAACGAGAGCAGGGGAAACTTGCATCTGTTCGACGGGCAGGCTCACATCTCTCCAATAAGGCGGCAATTACACGGCCCAGTGAGGCTGCGTGACCGAAGGAAAGCTGGGTGAGCCAGCCCCTTGGATTTATTGATGGGCATAGATGGCTTTACCTTTCTGGCTGCTGGTTCTGCAAGCTCCCCTGCAAACCTGTTGATTCTGATCGGTTTGAGCGAACTGATCCCAAAAGAACGACAAACTGTCTTTTGGTGGATGTTGTCCAGCATGGTGTATTGCTTTGGAATTGTTCAGCTCTGGGGGCTTTTGCCTTTGGAGACTGTCTGGTCCATTTTTTATGACAGCATAAACTCTCTGAGGCTTTTGGGGTCAGGCTGCATGAATGGACTGGATAGTTGTTAGTATTATACATAAAAAGTGAGTGTGCTCCAGTCCTGAAAAGTGCTCCTCACAAGAGGCCAAAAGGCACGTCCTGCTTCTGTTCAGGGATGATACAAATTAAAGGAGAGAAACTGGATGGACAGCGAGAAATACTGGAAAGGCTAGAAAAGACAATCTCAACCAACTTTTTAAATTTCATGACTGAGAGCCACTCAATGAGGAAGCATTTGAAACTGATAAGGAAATATTTTTAGATAACATTTAATTAACCCTGGGAACTTACAAAACACCACTGAGTCCAAAAGATTGACAGGATTCAAAACAGATTAGGTAGGCATTTTATGGATGAGAAGAATTGCATGAGGCAAGATTTAAAAATCTGTAAGGGATGGCATTGGGAAACAGCTAACTGGTGAGGAGTAGGAAAGTGCTTCTCTTGTGGGCAGATGATCCCATGATGGTTCATAGGGAGTTTCTTGCACTATCCTGTGAGGCAGCTGGCAGGGATGGGCATCAAGAGTGGCAGAACAATGGCCTGATCCAGCACCCAGCCATTCCTTTGTTCCCAGCCAGCATTTCTCTGCATCTGGGCTAGGCCAGGGGCACCTTTTAAAACAGAAAGGGGGAAACCAAAGAGCTTGCAAGGAGTCTACTCGAATACTCCTGACATAAACCCTTGCCTCTTGTGCACGCATACCCCCAGTGAATTAATAGGAACAAAGGAAAAAAATTGTTGCTGGGATTGTTTACATAATATAAATTAAAAAGTGCCTGGGAACATCTTCAGCGTGAATTAGCTGAATTTATTTTGACTAAATATTTGTGAACTGTTTTTTAGCTGCATTTGTGAATTTTACAGTGTCCAGGCACCCACAAGCATATCTTGATGAGGAGTGAAATCCTGGAGGATTTGGGACAGCAGGTCTGCTCCCTGCAGAGCTGGGAAATAATACTGAGGTTTGGTACCCACATAATGCAGACAGCTCTGTGCCCTGTAGATGATTTGTTTTTAGCATCAAGTGTTAAAATAAAGTGTATAAATTGCTGTGAGGTGATACCCTCACCCCACTGTCATGACAGGGCAAGTTCAGTCTAGAAGTTCATGGACACTGACCCTCACATGCTAAACATAGATAATGTAAATAGATTTGCCCATTGGCATCAAGGGGCCAAACTTAAGTGCCTAAGCTTCACACTCTTTGCACCATGTAATTGTTCACATGTTGCTGTTCACATAATTGGAGGACTAAGAGGCCAAGGGGGAGTGAAAATGACAATGGGAATATGTTTTTCTGCAGACCTGGAGAGCTTGCATTAACAATTTAGAATGCTGGCAAGGCCCTCTTTAATGTTTCATGCATTCTTTTGTCCCACAAATCACAGGCCTTCACCTTTCCCACCACGTTGGCCATGTGGCCCTGCAGCAGGTCTGTCACTCGGGAGTGAAGGTGAAGGATGGGAGAGGACCCTGTGTGCCTGGAGGCCTGTCCCTGCAGAGCCAAAATGTGCGCGTATGACTCTGTGCGTGCCCCTCCATGGCAGGGGCTGAAGAGGTGAGGAGCAAGTGAGCGGTGTCTGTAAAGTCCTGGGGACCCCAGCAAAACATCAATTGCAGGACTGGTTTTTGCTTGGCTTTTCTGTGCCACCCTTAAAAGATGTGAATTGATATCGCTTTTAACTGGCAGGTTTCATTATCTGCAATTCATTAAAAATGATACCTGCAGAATGACCGCTGTTTTGCTAATTTTTTTTTTTCTTTAATGGGTTCAATTCTATCTGCAGCAAACCTTGCCATTCCCCACCCCCCCATTTTCCAAACTTCATATTCTAGTCTATTACTCACTGTCTGTCTGGCCCCTATCATATTTGACTGCAGATGTCATAACAGAAAAGAGATGAACAGGCAGCTCTTACTTACTGATAAATTAATGTGCTGCAGTCTAATCCATATCCCAAATGACAAAGTTAACAACAGTTTGCAAGCCTGTCACATAATCTAAAAAATTCAGATGGATATTTTTCCCCCCTGTGTGGGAGGAAAAACCTATTTTGGGCATCACAGTTACTAATACATTTAAGCTCCAGTAGAATGTCATGGAAATGGCACAATTAATTCATCTGCCATCCCAATCCAGTGGTGAAGCACTTTTATTGGGAGCAACCTGTTTGGCAGGCTGCTGGCCGTGGCGTGCTTCCCAAGGCTGCTGCAGCCTGTCCCCCCTCCTTCATCTGCTTGCTCCAGCTGGGCTCGGGCCTCGCTCAGCTGCCAGGCTTTGGGGGCAAGTTTCTGCCACAGTCTTTGGGGTCAGTCACCTGTGCTTCTCCCACAGTCCCCAGCATGTGGTCACTGGGATGTGGAAACGGGAACTCAGCAAAGCCTGGCTCTAAATCTGCTGCGCTGCTCCAGAAACTGCGACGTGTCAGCCATGGCAGCACACGTCCTTGTGCAGGAGCAAACTGATGTGCCCACCCCAGTGACAGATATCTGTGGATCTGCCGCCATTCCACAGGCAGGGAGGGATGCTCTTCCCAGCCTCTGCCTCCTGTACGGTTTCACTGGGGAAAACGGCGTGTAGAGCCTCTCTGTTCACACAGAGCAGCTCAGGTATGTCATGTGAGCATCCAAGGGATGGATCCTGAGCCGAGGAAAACTGGATTAGCTCTTTAAAAATTCACAGAGTTGAGCTGTTTTACACCAGCTGGCAATGAGGCCCTTCTGGCATAAGTGCCTGTGGGAACTGTGCAAAAAGGGTTTATTTGGGCATGCTCTCCAGAAGTTGGAAGCTACCCTGATTTTGTGGTCTAGAATTCCTATAAGAGGAATGTTTCCTTTAAGGCTTTCCCTGTATCTTTCTGCAACCATACCAAATGTAACAGATAAAGGATTTGATCCCAATATTTTTCAGCGATTTTAATGGCAATCCAGATTGGCAGAGGAATGAGGGAAAAGAAAAATGAAATAATGAAAACTTTAAAAGCTTTCTCTGCTGCAAAGTCATCAGCTGAGTTATAATGCATGAAAAGGGTGTGAAGGAATGAGAAATATCCAGATCAAAGCTATGTTGCATATCCTTGATTTCAGTACTTCATTTTGCTCTTCTTGCCAGTTCTACAGGTTGGTTTTTCTTTTTGTTTTTCTGATGGTAGGCACAGCTGACATGACACTTAGATCTAAAGTTTGCATTGCTGATGTTACTCTGCAGCTCCCTTTTACTTCAGCCTGCAACCCCACTTCAAATTCTGTGCTAAGCACACTTTGAAGGGGCAAATATATGGTGGGCAAAGAGAGATGGGAGGTGGTTGGTGTTGGGATGTTAGCTGCAGTTACTGTGCTTTGATTGAAAAAAAAACAGATGAAAATGAGATGCCAGCTTGTTGCAGGATTAATTTGGGAAGCTGGAAAATACCACAGTGGGCAACGGCTTTTTCAGAGTGCTGTCTCCTGTTTGAAATGAGCACAATGTCCTACAGCCCTCGCAGCTGGGCAGCCTGGGCCAAAACAGCTTGGAGTTGTTCCTTTGCTTCAGAGTCACCTTTGAGAAAGGCAAAGCCATGTTCAGGCTCTGCCTCTCTCTCCCGTTTTGTCAGATCTGGTATCAGTGCTACCCTCATGCTTCCTCAGCAGAGGCTGAGCAAGTGTAGATGCAGAAAATATCTTACTACTGTGGGACACATACCTATATCTAATGCAAGAAAAACCACAGATGCTGACTTCAGGAACATTTCCCTCTTTAGGAGACACAGACAGAGGAAAGCCTTTATTCAGGAGTTTAATGGTCCCTGGACAAGGATCCTGTAAGCAGCCCCTTTTCCTCTTGGATGCTTCTGATGCCAAATAGGGGAAGGCAAAGCTTGTTCCTGAGGCTGACCTATTTCTGTGGAGCAGCTGCGAGCCAGGGTAATAATCCACTTATCTGGTGAGAAACCCACAACAGCACCTCACAGACAGGCATTGTCTTGCAGAGCTCTGGTTCTGCAGCCTGTGGGTGGGTGGGTGCTGACAGCCTCCCCCAGAGCCCCCCTCAGCTGCCCACAGTGCCCCAGAAGAAGAAGGTTGCTCCAAAAGATGGAGTGGTGTGGATTACTGAAAGCTTTGCTTAAACTTATACCTGGTGGGGATGTTTGCAGAAAGCCTTACGGAATACCCAAAACTACCAAATGAGTAAAAATTAGAATATACCAGAATGCTGTGAGGAAAATCTGTTATTAAGCCATCTTCAGTGAATGGTGATGCCTTCACCAAGGAGTCATCTGAGAGTGCATTTTCCCATGCCTTGAGGTTTGAAGTTGGTGATGACTGAGGGGTGGGCAGCGTCCCCACAGTTACATCTTGCAGCTTTGGTGGTGTGGAGAATGGTGGAGCACAGACCAGCCCTGGTATCCAAATGCTGCTAATCAGCTTCAGCAATGCCACCAGCTGTGGTTTCATGCCAAAAGTGAGATGCTGAAAGGTGACATCTCTGCAGCTCCCTAAAAGGCCACGCAAATCCCTGGTCAGCTGCCACCATGCTGTATTGCAGCCTTGGCTGGTTTCCTCACAAGCCTCACATCAAGGATGCTCCTGAGGTCAGAGCAGGCAATAATTCTGCCTATTTCAGGGCCTGGCTGGGAGAGTGGGGAGGTGGAGACCCATGGTTTATGTGCTGGGGGAGGCTGCAGTGAGTGAGCCAGTCCCTACTGACCAGGCTGTGGTGTGCCACTGAGGGACCTGCTCAAGCCTGCCAAGGTCTTACTGCTACCACCACATAGCTCATGTCGGTTCCCACTTACTAGAAAATCTTTCCCAGATCAGGAATGAGGTAACTCTCACTCACCCAGTTAGCTGTGTCTCCCAGGAGCCTTCCAGGCAAAGAGCAAGGTTCTCCCCTGAGCAGCTCTGTGCTATTTGAATGCTTTTGCTGAGCTTTCTCTGGCTAAAAATTGCCTTACCCCAGGGGACTCCTGTGCCTGACAGACTGCAGAGTGTTCTGCTGGGCATGCCAGGTGACTGCTGGCAGAAGGTTAAAACTCTTGTGGGTTTGGTGATCTACAGAGAAAAATGTGGGTGTATCTGGAGAGAGTGTGGAGCTCATTATATGGTATATTTGAAGGCTAATATTGTGATTTATTCAGGACACACATCTACCTCTTTCTCATCTTTTGTAAAAAATAATCTCAAAATTGATACAGAGTAAGAAGATGCCACTGGTTCTGGCCATAAGCCTTTTACTAAGTACTTTGGTGAGGACATTTCCAAGGTGCCTAGGAATCATCTCACATAGACCAGCTGATCTTCTGCTCCATCCCCCTGGCCCAGGAAATTCTTTCCAGCATTGTGGGATACCAGGACCTAATAGCCAGGTAAAAGCATTCTGTTGCCTTTTTCCTTTCTGTATTAGAGTGTTTTTCCCTTAGGGAGAGAAGTGGAGTTCGGGAGCTACAAGGGCAACCTAGGCCATTAGGGCATTAGTGTTCTGTGGCATATTCATTTCCTGTGTTTATGCATAATACAGGTTTCATTTTGGTGGTGGCATTGGATTTTCTCTATGATGATAATGCTAATAATAGTGGTGATGGTATTATTATTATTAACAAAAATAATAAAACAGTATGTTTAAATATACTCTGTTTCTCCTGCATCCCTGCTTGTGTCTGGTAAATGTCAATATGTAGAACAGATCCAGTTGTTAGCACTGAAGACACAAGAACCAAATCAGAGCTGACTGCTTCAGACAGCTGATGGATTAGCAACAGTCAAAGTTAAAAAGCTACAAGTCCTCAGAGGGATGGGAAGATATTACACATAGGATCCAAAATTGTTGAATGTGAGCACATTAAATAATACAATCATCCATTGTGAAGATTTCATAAAGACGTTGCAAAAGAAGGGTTTCTTTGGTGTTCATCTTTTCCATAGAAATCCTTTATGAATAAAAAACCTATTAAACAAATAGTTCCATGGGCATTGGAAGTAATGAAGCCTGGTTTCACAGAATGGGTGAAGCTGGAAGGGACTGCAGTGGATCATCTGGTCCAACCTCCCTGCAGGGGGATCCTGGAGCGCGTTGCACAAGATTGCATCCAGACGGTTCTTGAATATTTCCAGTGAGGGAGACTCCAGAGTCTCTCTGTGGAAAATCTGTTCCAGCACTCAGTCTGCTGCACAGTAAAGTTCTCCCCAAATAGCTTCCCACAGCTCCTTTCTGTGTGGGTCTTCTGCTGGCTGAGACAGAGACCATCAGCTTTTCCTTTCGTTGGCACTAGTAAGTTCTTGCACCTTTTTGTCCACTTCTTTCCATAAAACTTACAGGGACACTTACCCTACCTCTTGGCTTGGCTGAACCAATGCAAACAGGTTCAAAAGTGACTGTGCAATATGAGAGGACAGATGTGTCTATCCATGGGGTGACCTTACATGTCCCCAGGAAATCAGAGCCATGGACTAACCACTGTTGGGGGTGTCCTCACCAGACTTTATTGCTGCTGCACTGTGCAGTGCCATCCCAGAGCAAACAGGGCGTCCAGTGCTGAGGAACGCTTACAACATGCCCCTGTCCCGCTGTTGCGTATGAAGTGAACTTCTCTTTGTACACTGATGACATTCATACTGTCACTATTTCTGAGACAGTTAGAAAAGTCCTTGGAGTGGAGGCTAGCCTGAAGATAGGTGTCCCTTTAGGTCCCCTTTTCAGGAACATCAGGTGATATTTCCATCCCTTCATCTCCCACTGACCGAGAGCCATCGTGCAGATATAACCCAGGGGAGTTCAGCCTGTCTGCCCTTTTGTCTGCAGAAACCTGTGCAGAAGAACCTTTTTGTAACAAATTCAAATCATGCTCCAGCAGAGGAGAAAGTAGTCTTCCAGTCCTTCTTGAACCCTATATAAGTAGCATGACTTGTATTGTCTTCAGAGGACAAATCAGAGAAATGTCATCACCAGTGGCTACAAAGATCGAGACTCCCTTTTTACAAGGAGTCACATGGAAAGATGATAGGTCATGGGTATAAATTATTCCTGGGGAGTTCCAAATAGACAAAAGAGGAAAATATTTTTTGATGAGGACAATCAGCCATTGGAATAATCTACCAGAGAAGTGGTGGATACCCCATAATTGGTCACTTTTAAGATTCAGCTAAATAGAGGGTGTTCAGCTGTCTTGTGTAGACTGCTTTAGCTGAGAAAGATTGGAGCAGATCATTCTTGAGGTCCCTTCCAAGTGGGTATCCTATGATTTCATGAAATTGTGAGTTGTCCGGAGGTACTCCTCCAAATGTAGAAGGCTGCTGAGCTAAGGGGGTCCTTCATCTTCAGCAGCCTTGGAGGAGCCCTCAGAGATTCCCTGGGGACTCTGAATGTTGCCTAGATACCCTAGCATGAGAACTCAGGAAGATAAGCCAGCCTTTTAATCTTATTTTTCTTAATTAAGGAGATTGATGGCATAAGCTATTCTGATTACCAGTGATGAGCTGTGGGCCAGTAAAAGATGGAACAAATTTGAGTCTCTTATAGCTCAGACATATCTTTCTGGTCTCTGCAATGGTGCACACATTTTTATTTCTCACTTTCTTCAGGCACACAAAAACATTTCACTCTGGAACACAGCAAGAGCAACATGGTGCAACCACATTGTTTCATCAGATGGAAACCTGTGTAATCTCAAGTGATCCCCACTGAAGTTTAAACAGACACATAGACCACATTTTCATTAACTCGTGAATATACACAGATTTTACAATGGCAGTTTGAATTTGGAAGCGGGTGCCCATCTGCAATGTAGGGACATCTTGATAGCAGATGTTATTTGTCTGAGAGAGGTTGAACTTTTTCTAATGACACTAGTTTTTTGTTGTGTGTTTTTTTTTTTTTTTTTTTTTTTAACATTTACGGTACCCTGAAGAAACACAAAGGCACAACTACTACTTTACAAGCAGCAAATTGTTTTCTGGTTGAAAATACTGTATAAAGACAAATTGTTATTTTTACTTTGCAGACAGACTTGTTCACAAAAGTGTGTGTGGGCAAGGTGAGCCTGTTTATGTAAGTAGCTGTTTCCTATTATTCTAGGGAATTCATGAATGCAAAGCATATAGATAAAATCCCGCTCTGCATGAGTGCGTTTGTTGAGCAAAGTTGTTAGATGTCTGTTAAAAGGAAAGAACTCTTGTAAAGCAGGTTTTCACAGATGTAGTGTGTGAAAATTATTATTAAAGTATATCTAGGATGTTTCCAGCAGAAGGAATAATGTGCAATTTTTGAAATTAAGATTTTGTGGCCAAAACACAAAGAAAGTCAGAATTTGAATTTAGATGTATATATGGGTTTCCTCATGTGACACTTCTAGATTGTTCACTGGGAAGAAAAATATTTCAAGATGTTTGTCTTCATTGTTTAATGCACTAATCCAGGGAAGTAAATAACAAAACCCCCAGTGATGTAGGACCACTGGGGGTTGTCCTCATGGAAACAGGTTATCTGTTCCCACTTTGTCGTATCAGGCTAAACTCACCCCTTCTCCCTTTTGGCTCAGGCTGACAAAACATTTATTTCCTGTGTCAGATATTTTTTGCTGGGGGAAGGAGACCGCCTACAGTTTGCATCAGAGGCAGGAGTGTTTCAGAAGTACTCTATGTACACTGTCCATCTTTTGTTTCCCAAAGAAATGGGAGATGAACAGGACACGGGGCTGAAACTCCTCCTCTGATGAAGAGCAGCAGTTGGCGATTTTCCTGATTTAAAGCTAAACAAATGGGCTCTTTACACAGCTGAAATCTTCCTTCAAACAGGTAATGAATGCACTATTGGCAGCATACATGTGTGGACCTCTTGGGCTATAATAAGTTTTGTGGGACCTTCTGGGCATGTATCAGGAGATGTCATTAAAGCTAGTGCTGCCATCATTCACATATGAAATTCTTGTTGTAGTCAAAGTTTTAATTACCAGTCCCATTCGTGAAGCTGGGTTATTGGCTTAAACTTCAAACTTTGGGTTGGTTTTTTTCTTTTAATTGAATGGTGGAAGGTTTCTATTTAATTGGATGCTGGACATGTTGGTTTCTATTCCTTCCAGTGGTGAAGAAAGAGCTCTGAAGTTAACCCAAATGCATCCTGAAGATGAAAAGAGCAAAGAACACAAAGACCATGGCTTGAAAAAGAGCTTTTTTTTTTTCTTTCTTTCCTCTACTTTATTTTTTTTTTTTGGAAGCCAGAGCTGTGATTTTGCCCTGATGGATATTTTTGAATGCTGGATGCTGGCAAATGGGGACCAATCTGAATAAATATATAAAATAAATAAATATAGGGTCCCTGATTAATAACCAAAGTATTTTTTATTCCCAAACATACACATAAACCAGCTCCACCCCGATTAATCAGGTCAGACTGTAGTATGTAGAACTTACCATTTTTTAATTAAAATTGAGAGCTCATACTGTCCAGAGAGCTACATGTGCGTTCTCTGAAAAATTACAGCACAAGCAGAAGTAATTTTTTTTCTCTACTCCTGCTACAAATTTCCTACTGAACTTTAAAGGCAATTCCAGGTGCAGCCAAACACTATCCATTTCCATTATCTTTGCCTGTACTCCTAATCAGAGCAGCACAATCTGCCTTCAGAAACATTTGTTCTGAATGGCTGCTGTTTCTAAAAGCAGATGCTCTTGAAAATGCAGCTGTCAATAGCTCCACTAACCAGCGTTTTCTTACAAAGAAATATTCCAGTTAAGGTTTGCTTGG
Source organism: Calcarius lapponicus (assembly GCA_039654755.1). NCBI lineage: Eukaryota > Metazoa > Chordata > Aves > Passeriformes > Fringillidae > Calcarius > Calcarius lapponicus. Next base: position 51,628,080 of record CM077464.1, on the reverse strand, counting down.
TTTTAACAACATGATTATGATCATGCTGGTGATGTATAATATTTTTGCCTGTGTGCATGGAACAAATCAATAAGCTGCTTCTTCCTGAGCCTGGTTTTGCTTTTGCTCCTGCCCACATAAATCAGGGAGATCTCTGCTCAGATGAGTAGTTACACCTGGATAAAATTGTGGGAGATAAGTCTCAATTCCTTTGTTTTGAGGCAGAGACAGGATTTTGTACATAGAGGGAATAACCAAGTACTTCATGGTTTCTTTCTCTCTGTTTTCTCCCTTTTTTATTATTTGGACGAATAAGATTTTACTCATATATTACACCAAACCAATGACTCCATCTAGCTTCCCACAGCGCACTTTTTATAGCAGAGAATACTCCTTTCCTGTCTCGCTGAAGCACATATTTTCACATTATTTGCACTGATAATATAACTCTGCTGAGTAGCTTGATAGAATATATCACTCTTCACAGTCTAGCAATCCCCCTCCTTAACTAATGGAAGTGGTAGACTCCTGGTAGTCTTGATTTTAAACATTTTAAATATATATAATGGTTTGCATACTGTGCAGTGATTTGTAAAATGTGAATGCCTACAAAACCATGGTTACCAAGCATAACATTATCTTATTTTTACTTACACAACCAGTAAAACAGCTGGAGGTCTAAAATCATGGCCTGGCATTAAATGCATTACTACATTTTAACCATGCAGGATGAGGCTGTCCTTTCAGCTGAGAGATAGGAAAAGAAGTGTAGTGATTACTGGAAAATTAACACCTCCCATTTTAATAGACTGACTATACCAAAGGCACTTAAATAGAAGCCCTTCAATTGAAATGAATTGGAATTTTATCTACCTAAAAAGTGAGTAAGGCACAAGTGGCTTTGAACTGCACAAATAGCAGTATCAATCTACAGAGTGGAAATGGAGTATTTTACTAATCGAAATCATGTCTTCTGTCTTAAGACTCACCTGTGTGGCGCCACTTACATTTTTTTTTTGTTACTCCTGTTCCAATAAGGAGATCCATAACCACAGTGCTTCCTTAGTTTCCCTTTTTAACATCCATAATTGTACTCAACTGGCAGTGAATAAAGCTGTGAGCCATAAGCCCATGTCATTTCAGCCTGCCCACAAGGCTCAGGACTGGGTTTCTTCACCTCAATTAGTGTTACCAAGCCCTATCAGCAAACCTCCACAACAGTGGTGTCAAAGGACATCAATTTGGCTGCTGCACATGGTGTCTCATAAATAACACCTTAATTGTTCTTCCAGAAATATGCCTCCATGAGCCTTGTTGAAATGTTCAGGCTCTCTCAGGATGTAGTTTCATGGTAGGATGCTGATGGAAGACAACATGGGGCAAGAGAGATACCCCAGTTTTGAAGAAAACCACCAATGAACAGGACAGCTGGGAATACTGTAAGGAGCAGGCAACATGGCACAACTCAAAGCAGAAGTTTCTCATAGTTAAAAATATGTCCTTAAATGCATTTGTTCATGAAAAATGTCTGGAAACAAACATTCCTCTTTATTTCATCTGTTCTCACACATCATGGTGCCTCTTAGCAGTTTCTCCTCTTGGATCCAGAAGAATGTTCCACCAAAATCACCCCAGAAAGTTCCCAAATTCCCTAAGTTTCAGGAGTCTACTATCAGCGATGTGAAGGGATCACTCCGCACCTGGTCAGTGTGACTCCAATGTCTGGTCAGTGAGACAGGCGCAGACTGAGAACTGTCAGCACTTCCCAAATCAGCCCCATGAAGCTGCATGCTCTTCCCTTAGCTAGAGCTCTTCTGCTACAACTGTGAGCCCATTCATGGCTGCAGTGGCGGTAAACAGCATTCTGGTGGCTCCCCCAACCCCAGCAAAAGTACCGGGAAGCGTAGCCAGGAGCTGATGCGCTGCTTTCTGGCTCTGCCCACACTGGGGAACAGTGGGAGATTTGGCTAAACACTTGTGACATTAGGAGACTGAGATCTGATTCATCTGCCTGATAAAGCTTTGAACAAGGTATTGGGGGGAAAAAAAGCATTTGACTCTTGTCTCACAACACGAGTTTTACATCAGAGGTATTACTGGCTGTGTTTACACAGGCGGCCACGCCGGCTCTCAGACTCCACAAAGTCCATTAAAACCAGCTTGTGCAGCCCCCTGCAGAGCCTCCTGCTTGGCTTGCCTGACTCATGCTCCAAGGACCGTACTCAATGCACACTCCTCACCCCCATGCGCCGGCAGCCCCCAGCTGCAAGCTCCCAGCACTCAGCTCCCAGGCCCAGCATCCCTGGTGGAGGGGAGAGCCCTCCTCTCTCCCAGGCTGCCAAACCAGAGGTGAGGAGGGACAGAGAGCTGTGGTACTGCCTGCTCCAGCTCCTCCAGTCCATCCTGTGTTGTGGACATGGTCCTCCTGGGCACTGAACACCCCACTGTGTGCTTAAGGAGTCAGGGTAGGAGCTTAGCCAGGGTAAACAGCAGCGCTGAGCTACCCCTGCTAGAAAGGGTCTCTTCTTGGAGACCCAACAGTGCCTCTCCTCATGGCACAGTTATTGCAAAGGCAAGGTTGTGGTGGTGTTGGCACAGCATCTTGGACTCAAAAATGACTTGTTTACTTTGGAGAAGATCAGAGAAGGACACAGATTATACAACAAAAGGAAAGAATGAGGCTGGTTAATAGCACTGGCAAATAATGGAGGAAAAAAATCTGCAATTTTATTCAAAGAAGAAAATAAGCATTGTAGTAAACATGCAGACAATCCACACCAAACACAAATCTGGTTTCTGTGTGTAAATGTGTGGTCTAGCTGCAATCTTTATGGAAGCTGTTCCAGCTTCAAATGAATGTAGTATTTCTGAAATAGTTGAAATGAATGCTGTCTCTGGAAGGAAACAATGGATGTAGTAAACAAGCAAATATCTTGTCAACAGCTGAGCAACAAGGGTGCTGAAAATTCCATTAGAGGAGAACTAAGCATGAGATTTCTGATGATACACTTGTCCAGAGCTTGTTCTGTGGGTGCAGGGACAGAGCAGCTCCCAGAGAACGTGTCAGCCCTGCACACCCCAAAGTCTGGAGACAGGCACCTGCCTTTGGCAATTTCCAGCCATACTGATGGGAATGTGTTCAAAAGCAGGGATCAGCTGCATGCCTTACAAATGAAAAGCCTGTGCATTCAAGGTGGTTCAGATGCAGTTTCACATTTCTAGCACCTGGTCCTTTTCCCTGGGACACCCTGCCTCACAAGGGCATTCTGCATCACAGAAGAGCCTGGTAGTGTGGCCTGGCTTTCCTGCCCTGGCTGTCCCCTTTCAGGTTTTGGATATGCCAGGAGTGCTGATGGCCCATCACTGGGAGAAAAGCTGCCCTCACGTGGGTCAAGCTGAACCCAGTGCTACCAGCAGTGGTACCCAAGTTTTGTGCCATTACCTCTACTCCAGCTCCCTCAAGCATGGGCTCAGACCCGCAGCTGTGGCAAAGTTTAAGCTGCTTTTTACAGCAGAACATTTTTTACTGGTTACAGAGTTTTTGCTCTGCGGTGATGTACTTTGTGAGGAAGGGCCAGGCAGGAGGGTGGGACAGTGCCTTGTTGAGCCTGCTCCTCCTGCGCTGCTTTTCATGTGGAGGTTGGTGTTCCTGGAGTGAGGGTGGCCATCCAGGTGTAACTGCTGCTCACCTGCTCTCTGTTCTGCCAGAGGATTCCCCTGTTGCACAAAGTGCACTGCCAGTAGCAGGAAATCCTGTGGGATAGCACCTTTGCCAGAGCTGCATGGGAGATGAAGCTAGCACAGTAAGAAAAGCACAGTATTTTCCTCTTAAAACAGATCCTCCCCTGGCCCAAACACACACCATGGACTTGGTAACTGCTGACTTACAAGCATGTCATTCTTTTGTATCACTTTTCACTGGTGTTAATTTTGCGATTTTTTTTCCTTTTTGGGGTGACAAAGAAGAACCTCATCTTGCTGTGTGCTGTCAATTAACTGCTTTAGCCCTTCATCCACAGGTGAAAGCTTTGTGTGATACAGAAAGTCCCACAGATGTTGCCGGAGGAACCTCAATAACTTCTCTCTCCACACCTAGTGGGGATTTACAAACACACTTTAGGGAGTTTAGTCTGAGCCTGAGCAGTTGGCTGTATCTAAAAGCTCTGCTCGCTGCTTTGTAAATCCAAAAGATTTCATAGGTTCCTTCTCTTCAAATTTTCACAGAAGAGCCTGTAAGTGCCTTGGCCCACATAGCTGTGCAGTTAATGAACTGTGCACACACAGGCACTATGTCCAGCTATGAATTCACACTTAATAGATCAGCAGAAATGTCTGGTTTCATATGTTTCTCATTCTTTTTAAAATAGTGATAGGCTTGTCAATTAAATCCATCTTTAAAATAGATTTTACCAAATATATGCAGTGCCCAGTGAGATTCATTTAATGTTATCCTTTCCACATGCATTTCCAAGAGAATTAAAGGACCCAATATTCTATTGTAACCTGTGATTTTTTTTTTCTTCAACTTCCCTAAATACCAAACATCTGATAGGATACTGTAAGACCCTCTGGAGAAATTTTTTTATGGAGAGACCAGAGTGAAAATTTTCAATCTGAAATGCACATAAGGCTAGATTTTCAAAAACATAGGCGGCTGCCTCCCTTTGTGTATTTCAACCCAAGATACCCAAAATATGATTTTTCAGGGATGCTGAGCAAACATAACTCCCATGGACTCCAGCCAGAATTTTTGCTGTTCACCACAGCTGCAAATCAAGCTCTGCATTTCTAAGGGGACCAGAAAGCATTCCTTGAGCAGTTTTTACTTCCAATATTCTCTTACTGTGGAAACAGGCTTAAGTGATACTTGATGGCATTCAGTCACAGATGACACAGCTCATAAAGCCAAAAAAAGAAAAAAAGAAAAAGAAGCAAAACTCAGGTGGTGAAAATTTACCTCAGTGTGTGAGAAAGAGGAGGGGGAGAGTTTTTGCGTGAAAGCTTCGCTCTTTGTAAAAGAGACAGATGGTTTGCATCTACTGGCATGAATATTACAAGCTTCAGGTGTCCCAAAATGCTGTGAAATGCAACATTATAAATTGGTGGCAAATAATAAGTCCAAACTTATCGAGGAAAACAATGGCTTTTGCCTCTGCTACAGATAGTTTAGGGAAACCTTCCCAGAGTTCCTTTTTATTAAGAAAGAACTCTTTGCTGAGTATGAGTAACACAAAGAGAAGCTGGTTCCGTTAGAAAGTACATCTGAAAATATTTTTACTGTTTATTTTCAATATTGCTGGATCATGCCCCCATTAGTACCCCCCTCAAACCTACCCCCCTCCATTCCTTTCCATAATGTTAATCAGATCCTTCATTTCCTCTAAGCCCACAGTCCTTAATTGCAATTTACAGACACTGCAATGGAGCACAAGCTGATCAAAACAGCTGTGGGAAAGTTTCTACTTTGAAGGAAATATTACTGGTGAGGATAATTTTGCAGCCAAATAGATTTTTTCTTCATTTGTATTAACACAGTATCTTCTGTCTCTTCCCAGCCAGTTTCCATAGACACAAGTAGGCAGCTTTTCTGCCTAGTCACATGCTGGTTTTTTGCTGAGGATTTCTGAATTTTCGATTTTGTGAGCCAATGTTCCAATGTGCTTGTTCACTGCTAAATTTGGAAGATCATAGTGGAACATTTGATACCCAAGTATCACTGAAAGGTCTCTGTGAATTCACCTACACTTACTGGTATTTACTATATTATTCTCTGAGATACAGGCCGAAACATTCACAAAAATAGAAGTTCACAAACCTTAATTTAGACTTTAAAAAATTTATGATACCCAGTGACCCTCACTTGGGACAAAAAATATTTAGTGTCCTACACACTTGGAAGACAACTTATGGCTCTATTTCACTGTGGTCTTGGTCAGGATTTCCTGCTCTATCCCTCAGACTTTTTTAAAAGTATTGCTACTAGGTGACTTTTGGCTAAATGAGCTCTTATGGCAGTACATTCTTGCCAGTCCTGGAAATCTGTTTGACCTGGGCTCAGCCACCGAGCTCGAAGTGTCTTTGGCTTGTTTTTGCTGCCTGGTGAATCTGTCCCAGAAAGACACACAGAGTGTGTTTGTAATTGTTTTCCCAGCAAACAATGCGTGATTATCCTCTGCCAGCTTTACTGTAGTGTAAGTTCATTTTACTTGCATAGGACTATTTGTCATTTACATGGCTACAAGAAAATATACTGCAAGACCCTAAGGGTCTTGGATTCATGAGATTCATAAGGCTTCATGAGAGAATGCAGAATGAACTGTTTGTATTGAATCACAGGAGTGTAATTGCTGAGCTAACATTTGCAAAGCATCCTTTCTTAGGTAAAATGATTTTTTTTCTCTATATGAAATAATTTCCTATAGCCCAACTAAATAATACGTAAAGAAATGTATTTCCTAATTTGTGTTTATTAAAATGTTGTTTTCACATTTCTTTTGTTTCTGCTATTAAATATTGTATTGGATGTTAATGGATATTATTCAGTTCTCAAAGGATCTTGGACATTTTTCCTCAAGTAACTTATTGAAATCTCCAAATTCTGCAGATCCCAGTTTGTTCTGATGACGTTTACTTCTTATTGTTCCGTTTCACTTTTTATCATGTAGCATTGTAAGTACATTAAATTAGTAATGAAAAATGAAACCACAGGAGTCCCCTGTATTCTAGATAATGACTGATACATCTTCTCACTTGTCTGTGTTCATTATAGTGTCATAACTTTCCTTTATATCCAATAATACTTTTCATTATTGCACCATCCACAGCACAGAACTGTAGGGGTTTGTTCAGATTCTAACAATATTTTCCTTAAGTAAATCCACACCTAATAACACCATTTATTTTTTCTTTCTTTTTCTTGCTGTGTAGTGGAAGGTAACATGCTAATTTCTCTTAGAAAGTCCTGCATGGGGGCTACAAGAGCTTTAGCTCCTGCCCTGGTGTTAGGGGGATTAAATATGAATTAGACAGGAAGGAATGGATGGGGGCCAGTGCATTTGAGCTGAGATCCTCCCCAGGTGAGTGTGTGGAGGATCCCAGGTGACAGGCACGGTTGCCTCACATTCATTGCAATCAGCTGCTGTGGTTATGGCAGAACCTGTGGCTACTTAATGGCTTTTCTGTCCCCTCCCTCTCCTTTTATTTCCACTTTCTTTTCTCTTTGTGGTGCTCCTGCTTGCATGGATTGCCTTTTTCCTTCTGTGGCTTGGAGTGGCATTGAGCTAAATTCTAAAGCATGCCTCTGTGGTGGTTTTAGGGTGCACTAATATCCTGAATGAATAATTTTTGGAAGCAAACACTGTCCATATTAGTGACTGTCTGGAGAGACTCTTGCAGTAACTGAGAGGACAGGAGACTATGAGCTGTTCAGAGCCTTTAAAGTCTCAGCACTGTCCCACAGCCATGTGCTGGAATGTGTTGTGATGGAGCACAGGGATGTTCTTCAGAGGCGGGCTTGCTGGAATTTTGAAGCCATGTGGTAAGTAACTTCAATTTCTTATGCTGAGTGGCTGCATGGGTGTTCCTGCACAGACAGTGTGTGAAGGAACTGCATGCTTCCTCCTGAATGGAGGAGCTGGGAAAAGTATAGTGTGTGCATACAGGACACTAGTATGCTACAGTGGCTACAGTAGTTAAAATAAGTTACTAGCTTAATGTATTCAATGCTGGATATTTTTATTTTGGGTAATTTCCATTCCTACTTTATTGGTTTTATATTGTGAAGTGGAAAACTCTGGAACAGCCTTCCAAGGTGTTTCTGTGGCCCAACAATGCAGGTTACCCCTTCAGGGATTCCTTGTTCTCTGGGGCGTGTTTCTTGTATTTTTGGGGATAACAGGGACTCTGCTTTGGAAGCAGGAACTATGGGCCTTAATTTCTTTGAATGTGGAAGGTACTGAAACCAACTTCCCCTCTTAAGTAGTCACTAAGATACTGAATAGAAGCTTTAAAACAACCAACCTTCTCTGCCACCCCTTTCCACCACTATGAGACTGAACGAGGCCTCATCCCAGCCCATCCAAGCAAGGATGATGTCTGTGTGCTGGGTTGAGTGGCCTTGGTCCTTGGTCAGTGAGCAGCCAGTCTGCACAAGAAGCAAACCAGGAGCTGGTCCCAGACACAGTTGCTTGCCTTTGCTCACTGTACATTGACCCCTCTTTTTTTTTTTCCCCTCTCTCTCTTCCAAGGGACACTTGGAAGCAGAGGGCAGTTGTTTGTTGATGGCTTAAAACCTCTCTGCTTGTTGTGCACAGGGGCTAAGACCTGGCTGTAGTTTACATAAGTCTCTACCATTGCTTATGGTTATGTAAAATAGGGATGAATATCTAAACCCAGGATCAGAAGTCTCCTACACATGAATGAGTCCGTTAAATGGGGAAGGGAAACAAGGCAGAGCCCTGCCAGATAAGGCACGGATGGCTTCATGTTTTTGTTTGTGAAAGAACTAAAAGTAAAGGCAAACAGTGATAATATGGTATTTGTCAGCCACCAGATCAGTGGGGAAAGTAATCATGGCAAAAAAGATTCCCCCACCATGCATACAGACACCACAGAAAAATCAAGCTAACTTCAGGGAGTTGCTGGGCAGGATTTTGAGGGTGGCTTTAATGAAAGAGAAGGAGGAACAGTTGTTTAATGGGCAGTGACTCAAAAGGACTGAGCGCACCACATGTGCTGCAGGCAGCAGCCAAAAGGATGAGTGGTGGGTTATGCCTCCCTTAAGGCAGGCTTGGCCCCAGGCCTGCTGGATGAATGAGAAAGGTGGGTTGATTATTTGAATGGGAAAAAAATCTGCTTCTGAAAACATTTACACTTTTGGGCTGAAGTCCACTGACTTCGGATGGCTTGGGGATCAAAACTGCCTTGCTCAGAAAAACATCCCCGACCTACTTGTTGCAGCAGGTATGGGTTGTGTGTTTCATCCTGGAGAAGTGGCATGAGGGAGAGCTGATGTGAGGGGCATCTGCTCCTGGCACTGATCAGACTGAACTGCAGGACGTGTTTTTAGTGCACACAGCTCTTTTCTCCCCCTCCCGCAAAGAGGGCTTGCAGGCACAGTCGGGGATTGTGTTGCAAAACCTTCACTACAAAATGCTGTTCTTGCTCTGTGTGGTGTGTCTGTGCCTGGTTGTGCTCTGCAACCTGGGCAGTGGCTCCTTGTGTGCCCAGGGGTGACTAGTGTTTGTAGATGGAAAAAATATTCCTGTTGGTGCACTTGCTTGGAGAGAATGAACACCTGAGTCTTGCATACAGAGGAGGAGCTGTGATCTCAAATAATTTGTTTATGAAAATGAATGTAGGATGTGCTGGTGACTTCTTCCAGTGCTGGGTAGCAATGGATTAGAGTTGGGCTTCCTTGGTGCTGGCAATAGATAGGATCACATAACAAGAACAACCACTACATTTTTTCTCACAGCTCTGCTCCCCGACCATCTGATTTTGCTCCCCACCCCCACTTACACCTTGGTCTCCTCCTTGAGTTACCATCTTATGCAAAACTCTGCCCAAACCACTTTTCTTTCTGTACCTTCCCTGAGGAGCTTCACCTCTCAATGCTATGAGAACAACAGGATTTCTCCTTTTGCTGTGAGGGCCAGAAACCATCCAGATTATTAAACTTTCCAATACAGCTCTCTACTAGCATTTATACACAGCGGAATTCCTTATTACAGATGAGGATTTTAATTCTGAGCTTAGCTTGATAGAATGTAATTTAAAGCCATTAAGGATGGCTTAGCCTTCAAAGCAAACTCAAGATTGTTTAATTAGTCATGCAAGCCACTGAACACTACCCATAACACAAAACAGCTAAAGTATTTATTAGTTTTAGAGCTAAGCTAAGCCTTGCTCGTTCTACATTTTCAATAAAGTGCAGCAAGTGTTAAGCACATCTTGCTTTTTCCTAATCTTCCAATGCTCAGTAAATTTTATTTCTGAATAAAAGCATAGCCTAAGTGCTGCAAGATGTAGAATGGAAACCAAATTGAATCAGTTCCTGCAAGCTTTAGAGGAAATAGAGGCAGTAATGGTGCTTGGGATGTTCTGAAAATTTTTGTGTGTTGGTTTTTTTGTAACTGTCTTCAAAACAAATGCAAACCAGTTTGCACTTTGTATTTTTTTTCTATTTTCTAAACTTTCTGAAGTCTAGGTGAGCTAAGAAACAAAGTCCCAGTAAGTAGCTCTGTAGAAATTGGAAGGTGCAGCAAGGAAGTTGTGAGTAAGCTTTTGTGGACCAGAGAGAAAATGATCTCTCTTTATGGTTTCCTTTTAGAAGGCGCTGGTACAGGCAACACCAGAATTCCAGGATTTAAATTGGAATGACTTCTGATTGGGTCAGCAGAGAGAAGGTTTGGTGTCATGGAATTTCTTATTGCTTGCTTGTATTATTTGGATCAGGAGTATTGCATGGTTAACCCAATAGGTTAACCATGCAATACTATAGAGTTGATATAGGCCTCATCCCAGCCCTCTGACTTGTGGGGCTGGGACACCAACTGATTTGTGCATTGAGAAGGGTTTGTGTTGGGATTGATCTGGGGTTTCAGTATCCATAGTGGGGTACTGTCTGAAGAGTTGTCTGGGCAAAGTTGGACTAAGTCACTGTATGTGTGTTTGAACTGTAAAATGCTTATCTTGCTGCCCTAGTGTGATTCTGCACTTGCTTTTGTTGAGAGAAATCTCTCCTTCCAGTTCAAGGGAAATCTTAGCAGTACTGGGAGCCAAGTCTCATGGACACAATCTCTGTTCTGGGCTGCCTCAAAGTAACTGGTGGGATCAAAGTGTTGCTGTAATGCTTTACTAATAGTCTTCAACTTGTGGGGGGAAAAAAAGAAAGATGGTTCCTTGTCTTGCTAACTACTTTTGATTCTCTTCAATGCCTTTGATGCTTTTTAGTCCCAGCAGTCAGGTTTTTACAGGTGAATTGTTATCTTGATTCAGTAGATGTTTACACTAAATTCTATTTCCACCACCAGTAAGATCAGCAGGAAAGACATTACTTTCCTCCATGAAAATCAAGCCTAAAATAACAATTATTACCATGAAAAAATAGCTGCATCATTGAGAGTGGATTTCTGTGGCTAGTGTTTGGAAGCAGGATTTTTGATTTTATGACTTTTTTCAGGATAGTGATAGTATGGTACCACTAGACAACTGTTGCAGTATTTGTTCCCTGCTTTCCTAAATGTCCTACTCGAATTCCTCTTCCTTCTAAAAGTAAAAGAATTTCTTATTGGTCTATGGAAAGAGTGAGTATAAAAGTGTTTTTGTAGAAGAAACCAATTTTACATTAAGAACGATTCTCCTGTGGGAAGAAACAAGTGCAGCCTTAAGCAGCAAATTCTTTTCAGAAACAATGTGATTGTGACACTTGTGCAAAATATACAGACAAGGTAATTGGCTCTCTGGGCTGCTTGTACTGCTTTATTCTGGTCATGATTTGGGCACTGCCAAAAGCTCAGTGCTGTTCCTGCCTTTAGTGGCATGCAGGGTGTTACTGCACTGCCTCTGGGGACTTTTAGAGCTTTGGGTTATAAAATAATCCCTGTTTAGAATAAGACGTGGCAGATAAAGTTCCCTGAGGCTCTGGCAGCCCAAAACACCTGCCCATGGAGCATCCTGCCCTAGAAAAGAAGGCTCTGCTAAGACCATGACTGTGACTGGGCAGAATTTGCTCAAACTTGTAACTTCTTATGGAAATAGCCACATCTGATGAGGTGGCGTTTTCAAACGCAGGTGTTCAGAAAACCTACAGTTGTCTCTGTCTTGGAAAGGTATCAAAAAAAAAAAAAAAAAAGCTTAGGAGGCAGTTTGGTGTCTTTTGATAAGAAGCTTCTACATAAGAACAAAATGTTATGACTCTATTGCTTGTTGATTTCCTGTCATGTGAAAAGTTAGTTTCTGTGGTGAATGGGAGAAACTCTTACCCATTATCAGTCTTGAAGTCACTCTGCCCTAAGGCTTTGGTAATTTAACTTCATCCCCTTTCAAAGTTAGATTTTTTTTTCTCCTTGTTTTTTTTTAAACTTGAAACTTAAGGGGGGAAAAGAAAACCCAAACCTTTCAAAATCTGCCCCCACTCCCTCAGGTGATGCTCTTCTGAAATGCAAATGCTCAATTATGCAAAGATAAGAACATGAGAAACTTTGGAAAGCAGAAAAAGGGTTACCTTGATTAATGACTAAAGCTGTGTTAATAGTGGATTTTTAGTCTCCTAGCCAAACCAAAGAAGCATTGGGGGAAGGGAAATAATCCAATCTAACTGGAAGTAGCACTTGCATAAAGCCAGAAGTTACATCAGGGGCAGAAGAGAAATCCAGGTAGCTGGGAAGCTTCCTCATATTTGGTCTTTCTCTTCTGGTTTCTTCCCATCTTTCTTGTGGCAAGAGGCATTCAGTCATAACAGATGCATGCAAGGACGAGGTGAAGCTGCTTTCTGGATAGGAAAATCCTGCCAGGAAATGTAAAAGCTTCTCTTCCTCTAGAAGCTGCAGCCTGTCTCTCTACCAAATACCCCACACAATGTTAGGCCGAATCTGTGCCTGTGTGTTGTTCCAGACAAGGCATGCTGCAACCTGCATTTTGCCTAGTGAAGGTGCTAAAAGGAAGTCTTTTGGAAGGTGTTATTTAGGACACAAAAGAAGTGAGGAAGAGTTAAGGTGGTCTCGTTAATTTTGGCCCTTCTGTGCAATACGCCACGTTTTAAAAGGATATGTGTGTAGGCATGTCCCAGGTTATCCTCTTGCATGGAAACATGTACAAAAATTAAAAGTGACCAGCTTGACTGCTTCTGACTGCCTCTAAGGCTGTAGAGTTACTCTAACCACTTACTTTTAAGGTTTTTTTTCTCTTTAATTTTAAGTAGCATGATCTAAATTCTGTTATTGACTAGACGCTTGAATGAAACATATTTTTCAGTATAATATTACCCAGAAGTTGCTAGATAAGCCTGGTAGGTATGATGGCTGCAGCCATGAAAAGCAGTAATTTCCTTAGAGGAAATTTGGTTATAGAATGTTTGTAGTTTAACACAAGCAATGCTCAGCCTGCTGCTATGAGATACCTGTGGAGTCTGGTATTTGAGCTGATACCACCTATCACAGGTCAGCTTCAGGTCTGAGCAGATCAGGTATGTAGTACAGTGCTGGGACATAAAAGCTGAAGAAGTTTCCTTCCAGGACTACCAAAGAATTTCTGTGTTACAGGTGCTACAGTCCCTCCCTGACTGTGCTTTATGTATGATTTTACTGTCTGCCACATTTCTCATCCTTGCTCTATCATTGCTTCTATCATTCAGTGTTACTTTTCATATTATCTTTTTTTTCCTTTGATTGTGCTGCTGCAGGGTGTATTAGCATCTGCTTTTATTTGTCTCTTATAACTCCTGTCCTGAGGGTTTTGTGTTTTGGTGTAGCTTGTCCCACATGATCTAGTTTGCTAGATGCCACTGGTGAAGGAGATGAAATTGCAGAAATACCATGATGCTCCTTTTTGAGCCACAAGCATCTTCATGTGCCTGGCTTTTTATGGCAAACTGTTTATTAACTAATTATTAGCACAGTGTTTTTTAATTAAAAGATTAATTTAAATTAAAGTGGACATAGATTTTCTAAGCTTTAGAAAGCTGCATCCATTATCCTTACATAAAATCATCTGTACTTAAGGGGGGCTGTGTTAAGGGTACCTTGCTTGTGTCCAGTTCAGCCACTGAAGCCTAAGAACCTTCAGTTTAATACATGAACTGATCAAAATGCCCTTGATGTGTGTCTGTTGCAGACCCCACCACCCTACAGCCTGCTCTTTGTTCTGTGGCACCCTTATCACCAGCTTTTGCAGGTTTGAAATCCCTTGAGAGAAAACTGCCCCATGTCAGAGTTTTAATTGATTTTTAAATCACTCTCTTGATGTGCGCAAGCTAACCACTGATTCTCCAGGCAAAGGACCTGATGGTTATCACTTGCTCAATTATCTATCAGTGAGACTACACTGGTTAAGTGAAGTTGATTTTGATTCTTAGGCCTAGAGAAACAAAGGTAATTGTACCTTGTAGCAGCCTGTTGACTGTAATGCTCAGAGAATTGTCTAGTTTCAGAAATCTGTTCTGGACTGTAATTTCCTCTAGATGCTGCAGTGACAGAGACCAAGGGATTGAATCTGTCTGAAAGTGCTGAAGAGCACAGAGCTTTACAAATAATACTGATGTATCTTCATCCCCAAGTAATTCACAAGAGAGCTGAAGTGCGAAAGGAGCATTTTAACACCTTATATTTTGTGATGTTTAATAACTAATCTTATTTTTCTGTGAATAGTTTTCGAGAACTTTGAAAACCATTCACAGAACAATAAGATTTGAAATATTTTGGGAGTTTGAGGATTGTTGCCCTCCAAGCCTAGAGGTACTTGTGCTGGAGGGGTCTTGGCCAAGCTCTGCAATCATCTGTTCCTAGTATTTCCCCACTTCTTCCAAAAACCTCCTCACAGGTGTTTGAATCCTGTGTGGAAGAACCCAATGGGCTCCATGAAATGTGATTTAGTTTTATTTGTGTTTGGGCACTTTGCATGCCCAGGACAGCTGTGTGTGTGGAGCTGCCTTCCAGCAGGAAGAGCTTGAAGCCTGCTATTTGTCCTAGCATGAATAATAAAAATAATAATAAACTTAATATATAGGTGTCAGCATTATTTTATAAGCCAAGGTACAGTTGTCTAATATGATTTCATATAAAGAGCACTCACAAAACATTCAGGAGGGGAGACTAATGGACTTTTATTGCTCTGCAAGGAGGGAATGCAAAATCACAGAAGTTTTGAAATGCTTAAAAATAACTGAAGTTCAGCATTTATTGAGCTTCAGACTGAAAAAGCAAAAATCCCCCAACCCTGCAATGTCTTCTGAGTTTTCTGTGAATTCAAAATAGCGCAGTAACTCTGGAAGTATCTTTCAGTGGCAACAGAAAATTAAGTTAAAATGTTATATGGAGGGAACTTGTCTCATCAGAGCAATGGGAGTGAAATTTAGAATCAAGTAAATGCTTTCATCTATTCAAGTAATTTGAATAATGTATAGCCCCCTGAATTAACAGGCAGGAAGTCAATCAAATTATTCTGTTAGCTTTATAAACCTCAGAAAGCCATGGCTTGGGTGGATAAAGAATGTCAGCAGAGCTTGAGTGGCATTTAGCACTAGACAATTAATTTGGAAATGGGTGTTTAAAGGGCAGTAAATTTACTGCGTGCAACATGGTTCACTTTCCTGAAGCAGGTTTGTCTCTTAGGAAGAGTTGTAAAACTGAAGTAGTGAGTAGTATTAGCAGAACTGCTTGGGCCTCCCCTGTGGTGCCATTTGGGATCTGCCAGTATTTTTTGGTCATGTCTGCTGGTTAAGACATTTTTCACTTTGATAACTTGCTGAGGTGCAGCAGCAGTTTAATAGAGATGTAGGGTTTACATGTGGTTTCACAAGCACTGAGGCTCCTGGAGATACATGGTGCTATTTGGACTCCCAGAGTTGTTGGTTATTAACTGTAATTATTTAATGAATGAAGTGGTAGTCACCTGAAAGTCCTGAAATGGAGGTTGATCAACAATAATGTAATAGTGGTCAAGAAAGTGAATGCAGTTTAAGATCAGTGAGCTGTAGATCTCATAGACAGCAGGACACTGAAAATCAGCTCATTTGCTTATCTCCTGCAATAAGATTTTAATTTTCTGATGCCCTTTTGTCATGTATGATAATATCTGGAATAAAGGACTCAGATGTGGCCTGACTGGTTTAGCAGTGCTACTGATTTCTTCTGTCAAGAGTATGTTTCTGGCAACCTGAGACATTTGAGTAACTTCCAATGTCAGAATAACTTTTGCTTCTCTGGTAACTTTTTTTATATCATGCACTTATTTCATAAAATCTCTAAAGAAAATGGTGGTTTTTCTTCAGGAGTAATTTTAGGTAACAATGAATGCTAACTTATTAAATGTTACCCCACAGAACTGTTTATAGGCTAACTGCTTGGTCACAAAGTCCTTGTCAAAGTATTATCTTCTGGATTCCGACAGTAACAACAAGAGACGTTCAGGCTCTTTGTAACTAAGTTGCGTGTAATGATTTGTCAAGGAAACCAGCAAATAAATTTCTTTTGAAGCTCTCTTCAAAATGGACCTTAGTCTGAAATGCCAGGTAGATCTCAGTGAACTGGGTGTCTCTTGAAGAAATATCTGGGCACTGTGAATACAGCAGAACGGCTCCCTAAATGTCAGCTAGGTGGGAGGAAAATCCATTTTGCTGTATTCACCAGAATGGTGGCAGCCAAGCTGGAAAAGGTCTGTCTTGAAGCATGCAGTTGCTTTTCCATAGTGAAAGGAAATGAAATGCATGAATGGGACACCTGGTTGCACGACACTGCATCATACACCAAGACATGTCTCTCCTGTATTAGGTCTCATTTTCCCTCCTTATGGGAGTAAAAACCATTACACTGGACTTCACCAATAGAGTTATCAAAGTATCAAAGTCTGATCTGGTCTGGTGTTAATTTTGTTTTTTTTTGGTTTTTTTTTTTTTGTTTTTTTTTTTTTTTAATTAGACTGTTTTTTAAAGTAGAATTGTTGCATTTTGGGAGACTGTCTAGAGCAAAATGGGGTTAAAGCCTCTTCATGTAATGGACTGGCTTGAAAAACAAATTAATTGGGTTTTTTAAGAAAACACTGTTATGCTTTGGCTGGGGTTGCATTGACACACACTGTAAACTCTGCAGCACTTCTGAACAAAGCGCAGAAGTAAATGTTTTCTTAGCTCTAACAATCATTGAGGCCGTCTTTGGTTGTCACATTCCCTGTTCATATATTATTTTTATGCTCCCAGCATACAGAAGCAGCAGCTAGGGGAAGTTTTTATTTTGCATTTGACAAGTTGCATTTTGCTATTTTTCAACTTGCCTTTTTCCCTCTTGCTGTGAGGAATTATGTCTGGGACTTAGAAACTATAACTGTTGTTTAGCTATGTTTAGAATTTCAACTTTATCTCTGCAACTTCTGTATTGCTGTCATTTTATTGTTTAGGTATTGGTTCCACTTCAGTTTAAATCCCTTACTTGGGGGCTTTACAGCTTGTGTAGTTTCTAATCAAATTTTAGATGAGAATACATTTTTAAAAAAATTGAGATTACAAAGTTGTTTACTCCAGGAGAAGCAATTTAAGGAAAAAAAAAGGTAGTTATTAAAAACAAAAATTAACTAAACTTGGCAGTTACTTGCTTCTTCCTTCCAAGGTAGCCGAAATTAATGCTTAAAACTTAATGTTGAAAATTAATCACTTGATAGACACCGTATGCTTTGCTATCTTTCCAGTTGTTGTATTGGATCAGCTTTTCTCTACCTTGGAATTGGGCTGTGATTCAAACTGCTTTATAACACAGGAAAAATGCAGGGATACAGCTGTTTCATCTAGTTTTGGTTATTTATTACACTGGAAAATTTGTTCAGACCTTATCTAAGGCACCATAATTAGACCTTAGCAGCAGAACTTTTGAGTTGCTGCATTCATGGTGGCACGGAAATGACTATGGAAAATGGGGGAAAGAGCAGGATTCTGGAGATATTCACTGCTGCTACAGGTTGGACTGCAGACTGATGTAGAGAAGACAGGAAAACAGTGGAGAGATAAAGAGGAGTATTCAAGGGAGTGTTTATATGCTATACATATTTAATATAAGGATTATCACAGCTGGACTGGTATACTTCAAAGGAGAACATTTGCACAGACTGATAGTGCTGCCCACGGTCTGGTCACTCTGCAGCACTTACTGCAAATGTGCTTGCTGCTTTTTGTCCTCTGCAGCTCCATGCAAGGCTGAAAGCAGCGGGGAAATCAAGCCAAGCTTTGTGTAAAGGTTGGGAAGGTGCTCTCCAGGCCACAGGTGGGCCTGATATGTTGCAGCAGGCAGAGGGAGGAGGAAGGGGTTGGCCAGCTCCTGTGCTGCGTAGGTGCTCCTCGAGCGTGTACTTACGTAACCTTCCCAAAAAATCAGGCCCCGACAGCTCCAGAGAAACCTGGCTCGTTGGAGTGCACGTATGCCACCTGAATTCAGAGGAGCCATTATCTGCAATCTGGCACCTCTTGCAGGGCAATTATGAGAGTGATGGTAAAAGGCAGGCAGTGCGTGAGGGCGGTGCCTCTGCCGGGGCTGCTGCCTGGAGCCCAGTGACGTGGGATGGATGGGGCTGCACAAGGTGGAAGGGCTCATGGTCCCCTCCAGCCTTGTAAAGCCTTTTCTTCCTGGGAGAGAAAAAAAAAAAAATCTCAATTTGTTTGGGGGTCTCCTACACTTGTTTGTTCTGTAGGTGCTATTTATCAGACCTGCCAGACCTTTTTTCCCAAATGCTCTTACCTGAAGGTAGACACATAAGACAGCGTCCTCTCTTTCCAATCTGCAGCACCCAGAGCCAGATCTGCAGGTGATGTAGGTCTTTCTGGCTGGAGTGGGTGCCTGAGAACATTGCTAAACTGCCTTGGGGCCAGGCACCTTGCTCTGTTGACTTCAGTGAGGATTACATGCCTTACCTGCTCAGGTGCTTTGAAAGAGACATCTGACATTTCTGAATGTCTAATCAGCTTGGAAAAATCCTGATTCCCTCTTTTATCTTTAGCTTCTCAGTATTCCAACGGTCTGGAAATTCTAATTGTTCTGAATATACTCCAGGCTTGCTAAACATGCAGTGACTCTTCTTGTGCTGGTTATACCTATGTACTTAGAGAGTGGTGGCACAGCCCTTTGTCATAAACCATAAGCACAAATAGTTTCTGTAAGAGCCCTACATATCTTCTGCAGTTCCTTCTGCAGTCTCGTCCACAAACTGTAGAAAATGCATCAATGTAAATGAATGATATCACCTCAATCCCATCAGCTTTAAGATGGCCCCTGGGGCTGCAATCTCCATTTTGCAATTACTTTTGCTTTTGTTTGCTCTTAGAGAGCTTCTAACTCCTGAACTACTCATCCTTCTGCTTTTCTCATCTTACTTGTTAACCTTTGGCCTACTACTTTCAATACCATCTTCCAAGAATTTACTCACTTGAGTAATTTTCAGTGGTCCATATGATCACAACTGGCTTCCCTGTTGCTTCTTCTTGATTTCAACTCATGTGAGCCATGAATAAAATTTTCCTGAAGCAGGGTGGACTTTGTTTGATGTTTGTACTGAACTGCTTTTCCTTCATTTGAATGTCACTCCTCATTTGCTTTTTCTTCAGAGGTATAACTTCAATATATTATAGAACTGAAAACTGTTAATTGGATTTAAAAGGAAAACAAATTTTTCAGTATTTACATTAAAAACCCCATATTTGATCCTACATAGTAAACCCCAAATCACAAAAAAAGCCCTGGAGAACAACTTTTCTGTGAAAAATCTTGTGCTGAATTTTATAAGTTGAGAAGTTTGGCCCAATCTTTGCTTCTTATTTAAAGATAAACCCTCTGCCTCTCCAGGTAATTACTGGAAATCTCTGTGGAAATTTTATACAAAATGGGCTTTTATTATCCAAGTCCTTTTATTATCCAAGCAGGTTTCCCCTTCACCTCTGGCAAGGTTTGGTCAGTTGCTCAACTTAGTTCGCTCAGTTGGAGAGAGCTGCTGCTTTGGGTGCCTTCTCACTCCCTACTCTGATTTTACCATTCTGATATTTATTAGCTGTAGTTATTTTCTTTATCCCTTATACTGTGGCCACATCTATGTAAATCCTTCAGCAGTCTGGTCTTGCTAATGTTTCACATCAGGAGATTATACAGGCTCACATGCTGTGTATTGCAGGGGAGGGGTAGGCAAATCCATGTATGTGTTGTTATTTGGGTTTTTTTTTCCCCTGTTGTAGTTACAGCTTTCCATTTTCAATTAAAAATCACAAAGCACCCACTACCCTTGCAGGAGGCTACTGTTTCCTCTCCTGTTTATTTTGAGTGTAGAAGACTTATAAAAACAAATTCTCTAGGAAGTGTAAAAATGGTCTGATTTTTTTTCCCTGTTGACATTGATAAGCAGAGAGAAAACAAAATCTCATGGAAACATGGCTATCAGAAGTTAGGGAGGAGGCTTTCCTCTGATGTTTAAATGAGCCATTATAGCAGCCAAAGGACTGTAAAAGTGTAAGGTTGGATGTAAGCAAAGTTGAATGAAGATGCACCAGAAGGTAGATTTTTGTGCTGGCAAAATGCCTGGAACTTTTGAGGGATATTGAGAAATAGCCTAAGGCCCCAAACCTTGTGGCTTTCAAGGTTTGCTTCTCTCTGCCTTCTGCCATTTGTTTATCTTTAATTTTTTAAGAGAGACTTTCAAGTAAAGTTCTGACTTGAGACCAGTACTTCTGGAAAGGTTAACTGAGCCATGAGGTTTGTTTTTTCAGCTTGGGGTGGATTGCCAGCATGGGTGCTTGTTTTATTTTTATTTTTTCTTTCCTCTTGGTGAAGCGATGTTATATCTTTGTCTAGTCATCCTTACTGTGTATATATGAATGCATTTCCCCTTTCTTCTGTGCTTCCCAGCCCAAAGCAGTCTTTTAGCTTCATGTGCTTGCAAAAGACCCAGGTTGTGTTCCGCTGCCACTGTGGATGGAGGTGAAATCTGGTAGAGCAAAGAGTAGGAAATTATTTTTTCTTTTCTTTTTTTTTTCCGTTTTTCCCTGTCCTGCCTGGAGTTGAAATGTGAGGTGGGAAGAGATGTAACTGACCTGGCTGCTGGGCTGCACAGGGGCTTTACTGCCATGTGCCCTGGTTCAGTGATGCCAATAGAGATTCTGCAGCCAGCACACTTGCTCTTGGTCTGGTGCCTGTGTAACTCTGGCTGCTGTGATTTGTGGAGGCCTAAAAGGAGCTGCAGGATTTTGGTATGGGGCAGAATGTGTTGGAATGGTGTTTTCAGCAACTTAAGACCTGGGTTATTATTTGGGTTGTTTTTTTCTTTTTCTTAAAGGTGATTAAGGTTCAGGTTTGGGGAGGACATGGGAGAGCAGGCAGTGTGCATTAACATGCCTTATCTGCACGTGTGAAAATACCCTTTTGTACAAAGGGTTGCTGCTCGTTTCCCACATTTGTGGGGAAAAAAGGTGTGAAATTTGGAGCATGTTCCAGGAAAAAACAGTTGGCTCCTTTTACCTCAGGGCAATGCAAGGCTGGCCCCTTGCCATGCTTTGGACCCTTTGCTCCTGTTTGCAGAGTGAGGCCAATGCTCCAAGAGAAGGAGGCTGAGAGGGCTGGAGGAAGAAAGGCAGGGTAGGGATGCACAGCAAAGAGGCCACTGAGCTGGGGACAGGACATGACCTGCAGGGGCTGCAGACCGAGCTGAGCCACAGAGCAGCCAGGAGTGCTCCTCGAAGCTCCTGCCCTGCTGCGCTGGGTGTGCAGGCGTTGGAAAGAGGCACGTTTGGGCACGCATGGAAGCCTCTTCCACGTTTTATGGTCGGTGCAGCTTGCAAGGAGAAGCTGTCATTTTTTCCCAGGGTGTGTAGAACCAGTTTCGCTGGTCCAGCGTGCGCTGCAGCGGGGGAGCCGAGGGCTGTCGTGGAAGGGGCTGTGACAGACCTGCCTCTTGGTGCTCCTGATCCCTGGGAAGGGTACGGACACGGAGCTGGGAGCCTGCGCTGACTGTCCTGGCCATCTGCAGAAACACCTGCTTTTCTCACCATGCAGGGTTGCTGGGTTATCAGCCACTCACCAAGCATTGTTTCAGGCCATGCTCATGGAGCTGTTAGCCAAGTGTGTCTTCCTTTTGGAATACTTTTAATTTTACTTTTATTTTTCTTCCATTTATATTGTCAAATTTGGTACTTCCAATGTCCCTGCTTCTCCAGCAAATTTTTCAGGGTGCTTTGCCAATTTTCTGGATTTTTATTGTGTCCTGGGGCATTTATTGTGGTATAAAATTTTTTTTTTCCTTGACTTGCAAGGTGCTGGCATCTTCTGAATTTGGGAATTTTGAGTTGCACAAAATACATTTCTAATTCTGGCGATGAATTACTTTAATTTACCAGAGCAAAAAATATTTATGAATAAATTTCATTTTCCACTCTTGTTTCTCCTAAATCTTTTCCTTGACCGAGTGATTTGTAGTTACCTAAAATAATCGGCATTGGAAGTGCTGCAGTAGTCACTGCAAAAGCCACTTTCAAAATAATTACACCAGAAACTAGTCAAGTTGTGTAACCTCCTCCTCACTGCGACGTTGTGTGGGCAATGCTGGTGGATCTCTGGGCTCTGCTTTTCAAGTCATTTTCCTTTGTGGTGGTTCTGGGCATGCCAATGCACAAAGGAAACCTGCAAGGATTCTGTCCTGCAAATTGTCACCCTCTGAAATGAGCGTGGAACTGTTTAGAGCCTTGCTCTTGACAAACTTTTGCTTGCAAATGATTTTCACTTAGCCAGTCTTCCTCAAAAAAAAAAAAAAAAAAAAAAAAGGGAGAAGAAAAAGGTTTTGGAAGCTCAGGACTTCAGTATAGTCTAGATCTCAGGTTTGGTTTAGTAAGGGTGCTGGCCACACAACTTCAAGGAAACAATTTCTTCACCCCTCTACTATCCACATCCTCTTTTCACTCCCTTCTGATATTGCAAGCATGCCAGGTTTGCTAAGAGGAGTTAATAGATATAGACTCAACCCCGAAACTAAAGAGGGTGATGGGAAACACCTTAACTTGATTCATAAGTAGAGTGTTTTCAGTGTTGCACTCTGTCAACAGCACTTGTCCTGTTTTTTTTTTTTTTTTTTAATTTCACATTTTTTAGGATTGTTAAAAATGTCTGAAGACTTTGTGATAAGGTTTTTTTTGTTTTGTTTTTGTGGGTTTTACATTTTTTTGTTATTTTTGGGCTATTTTATAAGAAATGGAGGTGTGTCTGGAGTTAGTGGAAGAAGCAGTCCAGATTCAGGACAAAAGCTGGAATGTTGTGTTCCACTTAAATTCAATATCTTTTGGATAGAAAATCTGAGCATGTCAAAATCCTTAATTCCAAATCTTTGTGGAAGGCACAAAAATGTGTTCTCCAGCCGTGCAGAGAAAAAAGGCTGCTTCACTGACATTTGCTGGGAAAAAAAAATTGTCTGACAGGAGTTTTCTATGAATGTTAGTGTGTGAAAAGCATGGAGCTTCCCTGCTCATGCACATACAATTGCACAAATGTGTGCCTGCAGGTTTGTAGCCTTTATCACAGAACTAAATAACTAATAGTTTAGCCTGTGTGTTTCACAACTTTTGTGCGGCTCTGTAGATCCAACTGAAAGGTACAGCAGGAACAGCTTGAGAGGCATATGTGGGTTTATTCCCTCTCACTACCTCTGTTCTCATCAGGCATATTTCTACCAGTCAATTGGACTTTGCATGGTAAGGATGTCATTAAAATAGAGTAAAAACAATGAAAGAACCAAGGTGTTTTTTTTTTTTCCACACAAATGTTGCACTGAAAAATCTGTTTCTGCCGTAAAGTGATGAAACAAAGACTGCCCAGTACTGATGGGCTCTTTAGAACCATCAGAAGGCACAAAACACAATTATTTTTCTCTCACAATTCATTTTCTGCAGATAAGCACATTTCACAATGATGTCCAGAGTCCCCTGGAGCCCCCAGGCTGTGCTCCTGGTTTCAGTCACCAGTGCACGCACAGGGCTGTGGGAGAGGATGACAATGTGTTTGACAATACCTCTACATTGGCTCAGCTATGGGCCTTGCTGCAGGTTTTACCTTATGAATGTTGGTCTGACAAGAGGTTGGGGCTTCCAGGGTTGTCCCCCAGGGTGGTGTGGCTCTGCTGGGCTGTGGCAAATTCAGTGCTGCTTGTGTGTGGTACCAACTGCACTTGTATGGCTGTGTTGTCCTGTCCCTGTGCCACTGCCCATGCCTCCACAGCACGATTCCTCCAGGAGCACTGTCCTGGCATTGTGGGCAAACATCCCTGTCGTGGCTGAGGGACCTGTGCAGCAATAACTGCTTCTGCCCCTTCTCTTGTTAGGCTGGTTTGGACTCTGACATAACCAGGGCCTTAAGCACAGTTAAAAAATCTGCATTAACAGCCAGACCCATAGCTTGGTGTGGGGCTCCTGGAGAGCCACCTCTAGAAGGCAGGAGCAGTCCATGGGCTGAGCATTGTGTCAGCCTTGGGGCTCTCCAGGGGAGACCAACACTGCTGGGACATGTTAGAGATGACAGCATGCCCCCAGGTGAGCAGGAATGCTGAAATCGCATGGCTGTCCTTCTCTTCCTGTAAGCCTGTGCAACAGGGCTGAAAATGCATTTTTCACTTGTATTTTCTGCTTAAGAATGGGAGGCAGCGTAAATAAACTTGCAATTCAGTCTCACCTCTGTGCAAAACTGAAAAATATCAGCCAGTTAGGTGGTTTAAAGCACATTAATATTTAATTCCTACTCTAAGGATAGGCCAGTAGGGGAAGCTGGAAAAAGTTTACCATATTCTTATTATTTGTGCCTGTGGGCAAAAGTCCAACAAATCTTTCACGAGAGAGATAATTACGTGAGGACGGTGCGGAGCCGTGTGTTGTAGCACACGTGAATGCTGACCTGGCTGCTCCCAGCAGCCAGCAGGGCTGCTGTGATGCTCAGAATTACATTTCCTTCTGGGAGACTGCAGGAGAAAGAGCTGAGGGATTGGGGTGGAAGCAGGAGGGGCTTGCTCAATTACAAACACTCGGTTTTACCTTGTTGAGCATTCAGGGAAACAAGGGATGCTGATGAGGGATTGGAGACCAGTTTGGAGTCCGAGCATCTTCCTTCCCAGTCTGTGCCAGAGCTTGCTATTTCAGAAGACCTGATGGGAGGTGATGATACAATTTGTGGTCAGATAAGGGTGCATATTTTTGCAGGCTGTAGGAGGTGGGAGAAGGAGTCCTTGTGCAGGAAATGTAATGTTATTTGAAGAAACATGCCTCTTGACCACTTTAGTTGGCCTTTTCATTGCAGTTCTATTTTTAACATTCACTAAGGTTTCCATATGGATGGAGATTTTTCCCTAATTTTTTTGTTCCCTTCCCCCCCCTTTTTTTTTTCTTTCTTTCTTGGAGGGGGCACAATGGTGGGAGAATGAGGCTTTGACAATGTTGATGGTAGTTTTGTGATCAAAGCTGAAAAATGGGTCGTGATGTCAGGGAGCTTCTAGCTAAGCTGCTGGGTAATATAGTCTGGCTATATGGACAGATGTGAGGGGGAAAAAGGCAGATGCAAAAAACAATAGGGTGCAAAAAATGGCTTTCCCTCATCTTTAATGGGTACTTTTAAAAAAATATTTGATTGCGGATAAGCAATAGTCATGCCTACCTGTAACTCCAGAAACACATTTTGGATTGCTTAAATTACAACAAAGGGGTATGTTTTATATGTAAAACTTGTGCATGTGTATTTTTTTGTGTGTGCGTGCGCCTTTTATTTCATTCAAAAGAAAGGCCTGTGAGGACTAGAAAAAGAGGAGGATACTGTCTCTTTATGAATACTAATAAGGAAATCAAGGGGGACAATGGCACTTCAAGTTTCATCTTTCCATTTCCTAGAGGCGCAAACTCTGCAAGTTGTCACCTTGGTGTATTCAGTGCCTCTTGAAGCACTAGACTCCTCCAGAGAGAATGTCAGCCCCAGCCCTGGGCAGTTTTGACAAACAGAGTATATATTGATACATGATAAAGTATGCTAGAAATCACCCCAGCGCTAAAGGCTACTATAGTTTTAATATCATCATTTGAATTAACAAGCATTCTGTGGAGAAATAATGAGCTTTCATTATTCAGAACATCATCCTTACCCCGGGAACTCAGAAACCATTAGCTCTTGAGAACTTAATGAAAAGATGATAAAGAATGTTTTAGATAAAAGTTTGAACGGGTGCACTTGGTAACTAAGGTAAAATATTAATGTTTCTCCCAATGATGAATTGCTGTTGCTAAACTCGTGCTTGCTGAGGAGATGGAGGGGCACGTAGGTGTTCCTGTGGGCAGTGGATGGGATGAAGGGCTGTCACGCACTGCCAGTGTGCCCCATGCTACTGCCTGCATCCTTTGTTGAAAGGGATGGGAGAAGAGAGAAAGTTGGGTATTCAAATCTCCCTGTCCTCCCCAGCAGCTATTTTCCTACCATGGGACTGAAGCTAAAATCCTTTGCTGTTTCCTTCTTGTAGGAATTCCCTGCCACCCCATTTTTTTTTAAATTTATTTAACATGATAGGCAATGCAATACAGCAAAGAGGGAGTGGGAAGGAGTGTAAGGAACAAAATGCCCTAGTGTAAAAAACTGAGTCCTGAAGCTGCTGACCTGAGGCTTGTTTTGGGCAGATCTGAGGCGCTCAGGCTGAGCGTGGTTGCCACTTGCTGAAATTCCATATGGGTGGCTTGCTACATGTCTGCAATAAAAACCCCCGGTGCAATAAACGAAGAAAAAAAAATATATAAAAGTTTAAATTTTATTGGGTGTAAAGCTCTTAAAGAACTGCTGTTCACAAAGAGTATAAAGATTGCTGAGTCCCAGTGTACGTACCCCTACTAAAACGCGTTAGTCCTGCTGTTTTCTTTCTTTAACTGTAGCAATTTGCTTTCTTGCTGTTCTATAATCCTTGCACTTACCAGCATGGAGGGCTCGCAGCCTGCTTCCACCTGTGGGCAGCTGGGAGAGGCTGTCTGTCCTTCCGAGGCAGGTGGAGAAGCGCTTGGAGACCCCTGAGGTTGGTATTGCTGCAGAAGGGTTTGCTCTCGCAGAACAACACGAGCGGGGGGAGGAGAAGGAAAACAAATGGGAATAAACTATCACATAAACAGTCTTAAGTCACAGTGTTTGCTACTAACAGATGCATTTAGGTAAATGCTGTTACCTCAAGAGGTGTTATCTTCTGGGGATCCTTATCATAATTTTGTTTTAAATCTGAACAGCTGTTGTTTAACTACCACAGACCACAATTTATCTACAGCTTGAGGCCATAAAGGTACCTTTATTACACTCTCTTTCTTTTTTTTTCTTCCATTTGATTTAATTTCAGTGTGTCTGACACCAAAATGCTATATACAATTTGCATATTACAATATGCACTATTGCAGATTCCATACACTGCTAAATGGGAAAATCGGAGCAGAATGGTAAATGGGGAAGGCTTGCAATGACAAATAAAAGAGGAAGATGAGCTCCCATGTTTCATTTACATGTAAAATATTCTGACAATTGTTGTTTCCCCAAGAACAAAGAGCTGGTTTTTCCAGGGTGACTGGTTTATGATGGCTGCAAGAAAAAAAAAAGGATGTTTTTTTTGGCACTGGAACAGAAGCATGCTTATCTGAATTGAGCCCTGGGGCTTGCCATATATTTGGAATAAAACTTAAGTTTTACTTAAGAAACCAACAAATATGGAAGCATGAACCATAGTGTGCTAAGACTGAAAATCACCTCTCTGGGCAGAATACAGGAAAGGACTTTAGGAAAAGATAATTTTCTTCTGTGTCACCTGGTCTTTTGTAGTTGATCTCTGAAGTTTATTATGGGGCCCAGGGAGGGAGAAGTGTTGCAGATGTGGCATCGTGTGCGGTGTACATGGGAAATTGTGGTTTTGTAGGGGATTCTTGTAACATGTACATCTCAGATGACCCAGGTGGTATCTTCCACCCCTAGGTTACTGCTTCCTGTCCTGCCCAGTAATCTGTGCCTCTAGACCTGAATTTCTCACTGCCCTGCTGCAGAAAAGGTGCACAAATCTCTCTGTACTTCCCTTTCCTTGAGGAGGCAGGAGGTCTTCGCCTCCAGAATTGTTAGTCTGGCAGCTTTCACCAGCACAAAAACTGTGGCAAGAGATCTCCCAAATATAAAGTTTTACATGAGAATTTGACTTTGAATAACCCTTAACACTTAAGCCAAACCTCTAGAGTTCTGCTTTGTTAGTTTTTCTTTGGAATAAATAGTAGTAATAACACCTCAATTATATGTATAGTGGCTTGATGACAGAAAGAACATCTCACCACTTTTGCTCCCATTTCCTCCATCCTAGCCGTGAATGTGGAGGCTGTATGTGTCTCTGAGAATGGGTGGATGTTGTTGAACTGTTTTCCTTAGTGCAGAATACACTAATCTGTTGGCACTTATAAAAAAAAAAATATATCATAACTCAGCTACTAATTGACATTTCATATTCCAACATCCATCACATAACATAAGACTGTTTGGCTTGGCTTTTCAAGGACAGTGTGGAGAAAAAACACCTTGTAGAGGGGAATTGGGCTGGGGTGTACGTGACCTCTAAAAGCCTGTCCCTTGATGACGCTTATGGATGCTGTTGGTGATCAAACTATGCTGTGATCCCATCCGCCAAAAATTTCTTTTTGTCTCTGAAATCTATCCTGGCCAATTTAATCTGTCAGTTGGTTTCCCCATTTGTGTCCTTTAGGTATAGCACAGAGCTCAGTGTCTTGCACGTGAACAGTGGTGGGTTTTATTGAAGTACGTGCAGGTATGAACCGGCAGCTAATGTCTCTTGTATAATATTGCTCCTGAAAGAACAACTCCACAAAGAATACTGTCTAGAATTACAGGGCAAGAGCAAGTCAACAGTTAATTGGCTGTGCTGTAATTACTTCTAGATGCATAATGTGCAATACTTATAGGACTTGTAGAAGTGGCATACAAATTTCACAGTGGTCTCTTGGTACTTTATCATGTGTGGAGGATTTTGGTCGTCTCTGTAGATCTTGGGATTAATGGTACCGTTATAATTTATTCCTGCTCTGCTGTTTTAAATAGTGTGGGTTTTTTTTTATTTTCCTCTTAAAAAAATAAATTAAGTCTGTCTTTAATTGTCTCAAAGGCTAGACTGAAAAATAGGACAGATGCTGTTCAAAGGCTCTGTCATTCTTTTCTAGGATGGAAGTAATTCCACTTGCTTTTTGTTTGCTTGGAGTGGCTCACACTTCTGCCGGTGTGTGGCAACCGCATGTCATGTGCTGTGGTACCACAGCCCAGTGGGTTGCAGACCTTACGAAGGTCCAGATGAATGTGGACAGTGAGACAGATGTAGTTTTTGAATATCTGGAACCTGATTTTCTCCATCTTTAACCTCAGGGTTCATAAGATGTAATTTCACTGAGCATATGGAATGACTATTTTAGTCATATTGGGCAAAGATCTGAAACGGCCAAGAGCTTTGTGTGTGGGAATATGAATGAGATCTTTAGAAACAAGGCCAGGCAACAGTAAATTCTTGACCTGGCGATGTCTCATGGTTTCAACAGTCCCCAGAGCTGTGGCTCTTTGGACGTTATCCAAGCCTCTGAAGTCAACCATAATCTTTCCCACTGCAGCCGTGAAGAGGCTCTGCAATTTGGTGGCACAGCAAGCACATTTCAGGGCTGCTGAAATCACACTTGGGAAGCCAGCTCAGAGGGACTTGTGTGAGGTTTGTATGTGCTTGGTTCACTCATCTCAAGTGACGTGGAGACAGAAGTCAAAGTGAAGCTTTATAACATGGGCTTTGGAATCCCCAAAATGTCATTTGTGTTTTACCTTATTAAATATGGAAATTGTGTCAAAGGTAAATGTCAAGGGGCTATAAAATTACCCTTCTTATCTCCTGTACGTTTATCAGTTGATAAATGGAAAGAAGCTGCTGCCAAAATAACTGTGAATAATTTATAAATGACTGATGCATCGTGTATGTTGTTTCAGGCAGAAAACAGTAGGACATCAATAATCAAAAGAAGTTGGATTAATTTAGCAGTATTTTGCTGTTAATTTTTTTATCTAAATACTGCAGTCTGGACCTTTGTTATAAGGTCCTTCTCTTTGTTGCTAAGGACTGATCTACAGATCACTGAAATCAATAGAGTCAGCTGTTTACTTCAGCAGGCTGTGAATCAAATCTATAATATGCATATATAGCTTTTCCCCCCGCTTTTATAGTGCTCTGAATTTGAATTTCTTTAACGCTATGTGTCTTAGCGTGGAATTTGGTTCACATATTTCTTCCCTACCTGCTTTCCTCTGGGCGAATGGGCCAGACAAGAAATTTAGAGAACTTGATGGAACAAGGATGAGGGAAAGGTGACTGCAAAAATAAATTGCATATCTTCTCCTATCTTTCAGTTTTTGTTTTTATTCATACAGGGAAAACTGATTTCTTGAAACTTAGATTTTTATGTGAGGTAGAGTTTTTTCCAGCAGGTATTTTTCTCATGCCTTCCCCTAAATAGAGAACATTTCAGAGATTTTTAGCACTGACCATTGTGAATAAGGTTAAGCACTGAAGAGGTGAACTAGATTCTTTCTTTCTGTTCTTTTCCATGTGATTTAAATATGGCCCATTTTGCCCATCACATGACAGAGCTGCCAGAGATTGCCTCAAGCTAGTTTATGGCTTTAACTAAAGGTCATCTTAGGGGGGAAAAAAATCCCATGGAGCAGGGGGAGGAGAAGAATATATTTAAAAAATACATTAAAATGGATTTTAAGCATTTGTTCTGAAGAATACAAATGAAAAAGAGAAGCTGCCATTATATTGCAATGAGTCAGGAAAAAAAAAAACCACCACCACCAATAATAATAAAAAACTCCCTTCCTCTGTGCCGCATGATAGAAGGGTGCACGAAGCAACTGCCTGGATTTCGTTCTACAGCTTTCTCTACCTGACCTAGATATCTGGCTAGCAGTTCACCACTGCAGAAAATGCCCTAGTGCAAAACTCCTACCCCACTGGCTGCTAATAAGAGCAATTCTCACATCCGTGGCTCTGCATCCATCCTCACCATGTAATTGGTCTGGCTCTCCCAGCTAGCTGCCTCTCCTCCTGTAGGCCCACACTGGGAAGAGAAATCCCAGACCTCCTGAAGGCTAAGGGGCTCCAAAACTGTGCTATGTTATCAACAGCTACATGGTTAGCTAACTGCTGTGACTAAATGGAGATTGGGAAACACTGCAGGCAAGGGATGAAAAGTGATGCCCTCCCATAGCACAATGCTGATATGCAGAATTGGCCAAAACAACAAAACTTCACAGACAGTGCAGCAGAAGGCATTGGCTCTCTTGTTTGGGCATTTTATTACCTGGAGCTAAATGTGCAGAGAAGGGAGATAATGAAGTACTTGACTAATTCAGTGTGATCCAGCTGGCTAAGCCAGAGGGGCTGTAGAGCAGGAAAAGCTACAGAACTCACTGCTAGCCATTTTCCCTTGATACCTGTGAAGCCAAAACAAAGAAGTGCAGAGATCAAAAAGCAGAGCAATATCAATATCGGGAAAGGGGAGGGGGACAACGAAAGGGGAGGAGAAATCTCTAAGATTGCCCCCCCATCCTTTCTCCTTTCTGTGCTTTATTTAGTAGTGGGGGAGAGGGGAAGGTTATTTTCATTTGCCTCATGCTAACTTCTAATCTATTTGA
The DNA here is from genome assembly GCA_039654755.1 of Calcarius lapponicus. Classification (NCBI taxonomy): domain Eukaryota; kingdom Metazoa; phylum Chordata; class Aves; order Passeriformes; family Fringillidae; genus Calcarius; species Calcarius lapponicus. Next base: position 51,596,665 of record CM077464.1, on the reverse strand, counting down.
GAAATTCACCAACCACCCAAACGTTTAGTGCCCCGTGTGTCACAATGCTCAATGCCAGCCTAATTTTTAAAATTTTATCTACCGTTTGTGCTTGGGGAAAAAAAAGACAGGTTTTGTAATGCAGGCACGTGCAATGCTAGTGTGTTCAAAACCCCATATTCTCCCCTCTTCCACAGCTTAAAAGGCTAGATAAACTATACGATTCTTATCCAGAGGGAAATTAGAAAATGTAAAGTGTGTAAATCCCTCTCCCTGGCTCCTAGGCATTGGTTGGTTTTTGCTGCTGCATGTGTTTTTTTTTTTTTTTCCTCCGACAACCCAGCTATTTAAGTACACAAGACACATTGCTTGCTCTGTCTCTTCCCCTTCTCTGACTTCTCCCCACTATTTGCCCATGGAGTACAATGCTATTCAAGCTGTTGCCCAAATTAGACTGTAGCACTTGTAAAAAAGCTGGTAGTCAGTGAAAGGCAGTTACCATATTTTATTAAAGATAGAAAGCCAAACTTCATACCTGGTGTAACATAGGTGCAAAGCCATGAAAGGAAATGGAGAAATACCCATCTCCAGCAGGGCTGAAATGAGCTCATGGTGCTCTCATCATGGCTGCCAGGGACTGAATCACTGCTGACCAGTCTACCTGCTGTTCATACATTCTTTTTTTTTAATCTGAAGACAGGCAGGCACTATGCATCATTCAGAGATGAGCATCAGAAACATGCTTTGCAGGGAAGGCAACCACAGCAGACTGCCAATGCTCTTCCAGTGCCAATTACAGTGATGGTTTAATCGTAAAAGCAGATTCACTAAAATAGGATCAGAGCCAAGGCGTTTGTGATTTGGAAGCTTGTGCTAACTTTTGATAGTTATCATCAGGGGCAGCTGATGTGACATCACCCTGCAACTCTGATTCATATTTTTAATGGACCACATGCCTTTGCATGATAATTTTGCTGCTAGAGTTAGCTTGGCATTAGCTCAAGAGACAGAAACACCAGCAACAAAATCGGAAGATGTGTTGAGAGTTTGCAGTTGTCATGGAAATCTGGGGTAGTTTCTGGTGCTTGCCTCCCTTCTAAAATGAAGTCCATGTTTGTTCCCTTCAGCCTGGAAGCTAACAAAAAGGACTAGAGGTGGCTGCTCTCTGACAATGTGGATTTGAAGATACAGGAAGCTCCTTTTAGGGTCATATAGGGTATAATTTTTTTTCAGAAATATTTTTTGCTAAGAAAATACTTTCAGCATTGGAAAAATCCACCTTTCTTGCCCAGTTTTTTTTTCCTCCATATGGTGGTGTTGTGACCATAGTATGTCTGGAGAACACCTTGCAAAGGGCAGTCTTGGGTGTTAGCAGTGAAGGGGCAAATGTGAAGTGCTGGCTTGTGCTAAGCCTCTGCTGTTGTGGTACAGCTGGGATTTCACTGATGTATTGGACACCTTTTGAATGGGAGCAGCCTGTGCTCTCCATGAGAGAACATGGGGGTTACAAGATGGTGTGTGTTGTAACTCAGAAATTCCACATGATGCAGATTAGCAGGTGCTCATAAATAACTCATGAGTTCAGAGAGTCATTACAACCTGACCTGGCCACCTCCAATATCAATACATCTATCAATAACAGTGATGAAAATTATTAAGACAAAGCCTCTTAAGGCACTACTGGATTTAGCAGTGTGGGGAGAACAGGAATGTACTTGTCCCTGGAGAAACAATAACCTAGAGCTATGCTGTGTTTAAGAGGAAATAAAAAGGAATAAATCTCTGTGCTGCTGCTGGGGACCTGGGTGTGATGCTGGCTGAAGTATACATATGTGTGCATCCCATCTCTGCCTATTGGGATGACTTCATACTAAGGTATGGTATAAGCTTGAAACCAGCTTTTATTAAGGTTCTTTTTTTGTTTGTTTGATTAGTTTGTTTGTTTTCCTTTCCAAATGCAGTTTTGGCATAGGCTGTTGCAACACAAATCACAAACTCAAGGCTGGTAAATGGTCTAGACATTAAATCATATGAGGAGCAGCTGAGGGAGCAGGGTGCTTAAACTGCAGAAAAAGAGCCTGGGGGGGACCTTATTGCTCTCTGCAAATGCCTGAAAGGAGGTTCTAGCCAGGTGGGGATCAGGCTCTCCTCCAGGCAATCAGTGACAGGATGACAGGACACAGACCCAAGCCACAGCAGGGGAGGTTCAGGTTGGAGGTCAGGAAGAGCTTTTGCCCTGAAAGTGTGGTTAAACTTTGGAATGGGCTGGTCATGGAGATGGTGTGATTACTCTTCCTGGAAGTGTTAAAGAAATAACTGGATGTGGCACTTAGTGCTGTGGTTTATTTAGTTGGTATGGTGGTGATCAGTCAAAGGTAGGACTTGATGATCTTAGAGGTCTTTTCCAACCTTAATGATTCTGTGATTTTAATAAGGATTAAAAGTCAGAACAGAGTGGCTGGAATTGGTTTCATTCAAGGGATGGAGTTAAAGAAGGGAGGGGCTGTGTTGCCAAATTCCCACCTTAACACAGCTTTCTTTACTGTCCCTTGGAAGCATGGTGGGTCCCAGCATACACAGCTTGCTGGAAGTTCTGTTTCAGAGCTGTGGCTCTAAACATTGTGCAGTTCCTTCACTGTTGCAGGAAAATGCACTAGGCTTCTGCCAGAATGGAAATCTATTGAGGATGATGCCGTGTTTATTACAAGGAAATAAGCCTGGCTCCTGTTAGCCTTGCTTGCTCTTCTAAGTGAGATTTCTTTCCCCTCAGATAGTGTGAACCAGCGCCACGTTTCTGCTTGGCACCAGGGAGGCAGTGGGGATGCCAGAAGGGAGCTGCTGGCCGCAGTGCCCTGTGTGCCTGGGTCACCTGAGGACTTGCAGGGGTCAGGCAGACATCAGTAGGATAAAATCTGTGTGCCCTGGCTTGTGCCTCTAAATGTTACACTCATGTTTAAATAACTCACAGGTCAGTTGTTTTTCTATTTTGAGTGCATGGCAAACCAGGCGGAGGCAGCTTGTAAAACGAGTGACTAATTTCCAGGGTTTTTTCTTTCCACTCCCTCGGCAGCCTCTCTCCCTGAAGGTGGTTGTGGGGCAGCCTTACCCCAGCAAGAGGAGATCAGCAAGCTGGGAGAACAGAAAATCATCCTTGATGCCTGTGAAGTCTTGGCGGAAGCTGTATTTCTACATGGGTTGCATTTTAGGGTTCTGGGATGCAAGAGGATATTTTCCCCAGTACCCACAAGCTGGTGGGAGCCTTCTGCATCTTTTGTCCAGGGAAGCTTTTTAGAAGGGGAGCTGGTGCCATGGATCCCAGTGAGGATAGGGACAGATTAGGGAGGGAAGGCAGTCAGCATGGCTGCATGCAGGTTCTTTGCTCACTTTGCTGTTTGTGCCAAAAAACCACCAACCTGCAAAGGTTTTTTTGCTGATGGTGGCAGAGTGCCTGAGGGGCAGTGGGACATCTCTGCTTTGAGAGAGGGCTCCAGCTGTAGCTGCAGCTCTGCAGCAGAGGGGAAAAGGAGGGGGAGCAGAGGGAGAGAGCACTAGGGCAAATTCCTAGGAGCGTGTGCACTGGTTTAGACCTTTTGTCCCTTCACTGTAACCTCTGTCTTCCAGCCATGGCTGCCTGCTTGCACTAATTACTCCTCACTCCCTGGATGCATTCATTTCAAGCTACCTTTAGGGTTTAGAGTGCAGAAACCGACTGACCAAGGTTGAAGGCAATTAACAAACAGGTTATTCTAAATTAACAGCTTCTTTTAACCAGCTGTCCAGAACTGCTTTGTTTTTCTATAGCAAAATTAGCAAGGCAATGCACCTCAGTGAAAAGATGGATTGGGATTTCTTTTGTTATTGTACTGCCTTTTGCTTTTTTCCTTTATTTTTCCTCTTTTAAACTTGTGCCAATTCAATACTAAGCACTTCCAGCTTGGATTTAAAAGGAGTGTTGAAATATACTGATTGCCTAAATGAATTGTAAATGGCATAGGATGTTGAGAAAGACCAGTCCTTTTACTTCCATTGGCTATCTTGCACTACATCAAGATGATTTTGCTTTTGAATGGCATATTGAGATGCCAATGCTTTCTTCAGGCATTGATTTTTATTTTTTTCTGTCTTGCCTTCCCTCTTCGCACAGATGCTTTTTGCATGGTTGCTTACTGACTTCACTGTTTCATGAGGCAGTGGATTTGCAGACAGGAGCAGGCTCAGCCCATACCCTGAGCCCAGCCAGGAGCCATGAGTACAGTGCAAAGCAAAGCACAGGCTCGTAGGCTTTGATTCCTGCAAGAGCTTGGTGCCTTGGCCTGGGTGCTCTAAAGACTTTTACTGCTTTCTGATCAGCAGAGAGTGTGAAGTCATCAAGCTGCTCCCAGAAATCTGGGAAGGAGAAAGTGCTGTTAACTCTTCTAATACTGCCAGAAGTCTTCACTTTTCTCAGGGTTTTACTATTAGGACTATATTGCCTCTGAGGATGTTATGAGGAGGAACTTGCACCAGTCATTTTGAGGCACTCATTCAGAACACACTGGCCTTGGGTGTCCACCTCAGCTCAATAATGAGCCTTCTGGTGCAGCTTCAAGCCTTTGAACCCCCTTATGTCAGATTGAATTTTGGCCGTAGGGTGATACAAGGCCATCCTGACTGATTGATCTCAGCCTTGAGAAATATTGCCCAAGTGTTTAGCCCAGGCCTACTCCTTAATTTTTCTTCTACAAGTTTTACTAATGTTCCCTTTTGCAATGCTGAGTAAGTTTTACATCTTCTTTGGTGCATCTTCTTTCCAGTCTTTCACATGGTTGTGCTTTTCTTAGCTATTGTGTGAACCAGAAACAATTACCAGGCTGCAGCTGGACATTCACAGAGGACAGCAGTTCTGAAAAGAATTGCCCCATCAATGTTAACAGACTTCCAAGTTAGACTTGGTAATTCTCAAAGTAAGTCTTGACTGCTTTTGGTGCAAAAATGAGCAGGTTTGCCTAGCCTATCCTCAGCAATGACTTTTTGTCAACTTCTTGAATTGTTCTAATTTCTTTGTGAGAGAATGTCTGGCTGTGGGGTTTTTTGTTGTTGTTGTGGTTTATTATTTTTTTTTTATTTTTGCCAGCTTTTCATCTTCCTTGGTTAGTTCTGCTAACCCTCCAAGCTATTCTGTGGCTGTTTTCTATGAAGTCCCTCCAAACTGCCGTTAGTTTTTGTTTACACAAAACACAGAATTGAGCATGTTTTTTCCATAGTAGACTGCACCCGATCAATATAGATAAAAAGCATTACTTCCCTGTTACTTGCTGTCTCTGCATATGCAGCCTAAAATTGTGGTGACCTTTTTTGCTGTCAGACTGCATTGTGGACTCATGTCTAATTTACTATCTGTTACTGACCCTCAGTCTCCTACCCATTGCTGCTTTCTAGGTTTGTGTGGTCTGGAGGTTTTTTCTTTTTATTAAGAAAAGACTTAGCTGTATTGTATTTTTTCCAAGTTGAACTTAATTTGGCAAATTTTCTGTTTGTAGGTTCAGTCTCTCTACATCTCAGCCATTTCTGTGCCCTCACTATTTTTCCATCTCTTGTGGATTTTGTAGTCTCTGTAGATTTTATTCAGAGGAAATTTAGCCTTTTAACATGATTCCATTAGAAGAAATGAAAGGTTTCACTGCCCTGCATATGTCTTGTTGCAAAATTTTTGTTTGCAGCTGTTGCATATACCCATCACTAAGGTATTTAGCAAGTGCTGATGAAAGGAAGCTGAGTGACAGGTTGGTGACTATGGGCTGGTGGCTGTGTGCTGGCTGAGTCCCTTTGAACAGGTGAGCAATCACCTGCAGCAATGCAAAAGAGGAGATGACGAGCAGGGCGTTGTGCTGGAGAACTGCTGTGGGACAGAAATCCAGGGGTCTGGCATGGAACTACAAAGAGATGGTGAAAGACAAACTGGAACACATATGGACAGACAGGGAAGTGTGGGGCAGCTCACAGTGATGGAGGGGAATGTTTAGGTGACTGGAGGAGTCTTACCTGTCATGTGTTCTTAATTCAGTGTTTGCTGGTGCTGCTCTTACCTCAAGGTGAAGACAAAGCAAACACCCATCTTGTTGATGTGCTTTCGCTGATTTAGTTGCTCTACATATCAAGTAGCTTTCCATAGCACAGCCTGTCTACTGTAAGGAAAGCAAGGGTACTCTGGGGGGTGTGAAGTATCCCAATTCTCCTTCCAGAAAATCCACGAGGAAAAGGAAATTGTTTTCACCGTGTCTTCACTCAGAAAAGGATGTATTATTCTTGATGAGTAAAACAGGCATTGAGTATATGTATTTATTTGAACCCTGCCTGCAAATTCCACTGGGAAGTTTCAGTAGGCTCCCTCTGAGCCAATAACAGGGAGGGGAAAAGAGTCTCCAAATAACTGTGATCTGAAATAATTTAATTTCTTGCAGCTCTAGTAATATGAAATGTGTATTTAAACATGGGTATCAAGATGAAAGAACCTGCAACTCCTAAGTTTTAATTTGGCAGTTTAACAAACACTGAGTGATTTCTCTGATTTCCTGGCAGCGCTCAGATTAAAAGTTGTTGACTGAGCTAGAAAAAAAATTGATCTCATACCATTGGTCTTGTGGAGGATATGGTCACTGTGTGCCAGCTCAGGATCTGGTCATAAGAGTGCAAAGTACTCTAGCTTTATGCTTGACGTGTCAGTTTTGCTCTTCATCTGCCTGCTATTAAGGTCAGTGATACTAAACTGTAGGGTCTGTGGCCAGTGCAGTAGCCTCAGCAGTAACACAGTTTATGATCAATGTTGATGTGAAACATGCTTGTGCTATCATTTATCTTGGTTTGCTTTTTTTCATATTGTTACCACTGTGCAAATTTGATGAGCAGAGCTGTAAAAAAAAACAACCCAAAAACCCAAAGAACCTCAGAAAACCTCAACCCAAAACAACAAAAAAGGCATCATTAAAAAAACTAATGAGTTAGGAAAAGGAAGGTATTGACCAAGGTCTGGGCTTTAGAGTTCCCCAGAAATTCCTAGTGATGTAAAAAAAAAGGTTATGATCTTAAATAAGTAAAACTGATTTTGACAGGTTGATATCTGCTCAGTAGTGTTTTCTGAGTTGTCTAAACTTGCTGTCTTACTTCACAAAATATGAAGGGCCCTGTACCAGTAGCACGTGGTGAGCATGCCATATATATACTAAGGATCTTATGATCAACAGCTGGAGAAGCTACTCCTTCAGTTTTTGCTTTTATTCATCTCCATTACAGAAAAAAAGGGGCCAACTTCATCCTGGGTGTCACTCTAAACCTCTTAAGCACCTGAAGATGTCTGTCCCATCTTCTTGAGCTGTGATTCCTGAATAATTTGGTGGAGGTGTGACACCTGTGTGTCAAGGTGTCTGATGAGAGACACAGTGTGCAACCCGGCAGGGCCAAGGTAGTGCTGTGAAACTGTGTGTCAGCTGCTGGGTTATTGCCCGATCCAGTGCCTAGCTAGCACCTTCCTGCTTTCCCCAGCTAATTTTTGGATCACATTTGCAGAGATTGGATAGTTCTGTGTGAGCTTTGAGGGGAAAAAAAAAAAGTGAAACTAGATGGAATTTTTTCTAAAAGTAAATTTGAAATGTTTTCTTCCAGTTGCTAAGATGTGTGTGTGTGGCTGCAGTTTGTGGCGTCTCAGCTCTGCTAATAATGGGGACCCCAAGACCATAAATGCAATTAATTAATGTTTCTACAAAGCAAGGTTGATATAAGAGGGCCTAATTTTGATCTCATCTACTCCTTATGTTAGGCTGCTTACATTCCATGGAGTTGGTGATTTGCTCCAGAGTAAATAGCTGAATTAATTCCAGCTGTCTGTGATACACTGGGATGCACAATGGGATGCAATACCTGAATGAGAGATTTTGGTTACTGAAACTATACTTTGTACATGACTTATGATGGACATTGTACTTCACATCCTGTGACTGGGAAGGGTGCAGGATCCATTTTCATGCAAGTGTGTGACTTGTACCAAATTATTACAGGTAGATTTATGGTACAGATGAGAGACTGTAAGGAAACACTATGTCAGAAATGAATTAGAAGTCAAGAAGGAAAAAGAAATGTAAAACACTTGGGCAGCCTGTATCTTTTTAATATTTTAAATAGAAAAATCATATTTCACTTGCTCAGGGCCTTGGTCTAGGGAAGGTACTTAAACCAATTCTTAAATTTAACATGGGCACGTAGGTACTTGGAGCAGAATCTTTTCTCTAGTGCTTTCTTGGGATTGGGTTTAAGATTTCAGGGGAATGGTGCCAGCAGTATGCTTTTTTATCACCTGCAAACAGCAGTTTTAAGGAATAATTCATATTTCTTTCACCTCTTGTACTATTTATACATGTGCAAAGTGCACCAGATAGAAGCATTATTTTGTAGGGTAATTGCATGGCACGTACTGCTGTCGAGAACAAATGAGCAGAATATCTGCTCAAATTAAAACTTTGTTGGAGCTGCTTGTGAGTGTTCATGAGAATTAGGCAGGGTGGGTTTTGTTGGTTTGGATAATTGTGAAAAATTGAATTTCAGCTGATATAAGATGGAGCACATCTTCCTAGCTTCACATAAGGAGCTAATGGAGTCAGTTCTGCACAGCTGAAACCACTCTTATTTTATATATGAAAAAAAAAAAAAAAAAAACCCACCAAAAAAAAAACCAACCCAAAAAACCAACAAAACAAAATGCAAACAAATTCTGAAGATCTATAGTGAAGAAGACTGCCAAGTTAAAATCAGCTCCTCTGTAGTAAGTTTTACAGTGGTCCTTTTACTAATGGAAATCATATGCGTCTGCCAGGACCAGGGAAAGGAATTTCATCTCATATGTTCTAGTTCATTTTATTTATGACCTCTGTTATAGATATTCAGGCCCTTTTTCCTAATGTAGTATGTGCCTCCAATTGCATACCAATGACATCTACTTGCCATATTTGTGACAAATTGCAATCAGTGGAAATCAAGAATTCATCCCCCGATTATTACCAGGGGCATCCATAAAACAAACATTGTCAATATGGAGAGCATATATATGTTTGCACTGTATGTTCTGGGATTTGAGGATATGAGCAGGTCTTTTCCTCTCCAAAGTCTCTCTTAAGCCATCCCAGATCAGTACCACTGGGTAGGAGGTGTGGGTAGCCTAGAGCTGCATTACTGCTGGCCAGGATGCATCAGCTACTGGTTTGCCAGTTGTTGTCAGAAAGAGTGAATTCTGACAGAATTGTGACTGAATGGAAGCATTAACCTGAGCTTTTCCCTCCTGCACAGGTGTTGCATTTTATGAAACGTGTAGGAATGCAATGTTTCCTGCGACATCAGCCCCTCTTTCGGTAAAACTGGGCCTGGGTTAATGTATAGATGGGGAAATGAAAAAAGATTTAATAGATGGACAAAATTAGTTCTTTCTTTTCTCAAAGAAAATGTGCAGATTACTTTTTTCTTTGTTTTTTCCCCCAAACTGTGGTGTGCTAAGAAAGTCATCATGATAAAAATGCTAAAAGGTATCCCTCCTGTTTCTTTGCTGTAAATGATTCTCTCTACTTAAGTCAGAGCTTAAAGCGCTTGAATGACTGCACCTCCCACGCTGTGCTGCTCTCAGTGGAAACAGGCTTGCAAGGAGATGTTCTGCCTTCCCAGTTTCATTTTCTCTTCTAAGTGCAAGCCTTTGTTAAATCCAGGAGCTGCTGTAGACTGTTTTTATGAAGGATATAAGAAGTTAGGGTTTGCAGAGGCCAATTAGTTCTGCTCCATCTCTCTGCCAGTGCAGAGTTGTAGTATACAAAGTAATTTCTCGTGCTTTGTCTAGCTAATTTTTAACGTGGGCATGTAGCATTTTCACAGTTCAACAAAAGTCTTTTCCCCCTGATGTTCAGCCTAAAATGTTGCCTTTCTTGCTTTCATCCCGTGACCCCTTGTTATACTGCCATGTACCACGCTTGGCAACTTGATTTGCTTTTTGGTGTTCACAGCATGTAGGTACGAGTGGAAGGTTGTTGTATTTTGGCTGTATAGTGTTTCTTTTTAGAGACGGGAAGTCAGAAATATACACCATTGAACCCCCACGATGTGCCATGCAATCAGTTACACTGCTTGGAGGAGCGCTGGTGACAGACTTTGAAGGCTTAACAAGTCACTTTGTTGCGATGAGCTGCTTTTTTCATGTATTATTCCATGTTCTCCTCACCCCTGTGCTCACAGTAGGAGCCAGCCTTTTTGTAGCCTCTCCTTATTTGAATTCTTTTTCTTTTAGCAACCTAACTCCATAATAAACTGTAACAAGGCAAAGATGTACACATAGTAAATCGCTTCTTTTGGCAGAGAAGGAAAGTTTGTGCTTTCTTTCATAATCCTTTTTTACGTATTCCAAATTAATTTGTTTCCACAGCTTTTCTCCTTTGCGTTTTTTTTTCTTTTAAAATGGAGCTATTGTCTGTTACCCAGGAGAACTGCTGTCCCATACACATTGTGCTGAAGATATCTTCTCAGCCTTGCATAACCTGCCTTCTTTTACCAACGTCATTGCCTCTGCTTAGTGTTAAAAGGATATGGCCAGAACTAATTTGGCCAAAAAGCAGCCTCTAAATTCCTGTGAGACTCAGAAGTTGTGAAGCTTGGTATTTTGTTGTTGGTGGTTTTTTTTTCTTTGGGAGTGATTTTTTTTTAACATAACTGGGTAGAAACAATGTGTTATTTTAAATAGATATTTTAAACAAATACAAAGAGCAAATAAAAATTCTGCCTGTAACACTGGCCTACTGCACTGTCTATTTGAAGATGACAACAAAGACAAGTAAAGCTGATTGTTTGACAGAAGATACCTATAGAAAGGAAACAAACCATGCTCATAAAACTACCTTCCCTTCCCTCATGTTTGCAAAATGCATTGTTCTGAGCAGCTTTACCATCTAATAATACCGCTCATTAGGGACGAGCCTCCTGTTATGATTTTACTGCCTTTACTGTGGTCTGGACATGGATCAAGCAACACTGGTTTAATGTGTAGTTGCCTTGAATGAAGAGGTTGAGCCAGGTACCTCTGGTGTAAACCCAGGTCCAGTAACAGGTGGCAAAAGAGCCTGCCGGCTGACCTTTAAAGAGAGGACTCACAGAGTGTGGGTCCAGTGGAGGGCAATAAAGGGGATGAGGGGACTGAAACCTGTCTCTTACGAGGAAAGGCTAAGGAAGCTGGTCCTGTTCAGCCTCAAGAAGGCTGAGAGAGTACACTTTGAGAGTACACTTTGTCTGTCAGTATCTGAAGGGAGGGTGTCAAGAGAATGGGCTCAGGCTCTTCTCAGTGGTGCTGAGCAATAGCACAAGAGGCAATGGGAAGAAACTGATGCATAGGAAGTTCCACCTGAATATGAGGAAGAACTTCTTTACTGTTCAAGTGACAGTACACTGGAGCAAATTGCCTGGAGAGGTTGTGGGGTCTCCCTCACTGGATATATTCAAGAACCATCTGGATGCAATCCTGTGCCAAGTGCTCTGGGATGACTGCTTGAGAAGGGAGGTTGGACCAGATGACCCCCTGTGGTCCTTTCCATCCTGACCCATTCTGTGAAAGAAAAAGAAGTTTCTAGCCATAGTTGAATGATCAGCATGGCTTAGAAAGATACCCCAAAAGCCTGCTTCAGATGTGCAGTTCAAAGATAAAATACAGTACTGTCAATTCTGGTGTTCATGTTGTGGTAATGGACTTAGGTGTTACATCTGTTCTTGCTTCTAGGGTTTCAAAATATTAATGTCTTGCTACTGAATGAATAAATTAAGTCACTGAGTTATTAACCCTTGCAAAATGCTGGGAATTTTAATGCAGACTTATTTGTCCCTTGTAAGGATAGAACTGAGAAGTATGAGTTGTCTTAAGTAAAAGATCATCTGTCCCGATGCATGTTGCTCATCATTTACCTAAATCCTTGGACTAGACTAAGGAAGATAGATCTGGTCACATTGCTTGATTTTTAAGGTAACCAAGCTGCTGCTTTTCTGAGATGGGGTGTAAATTGCTTTTAAAGTTTTATCTAAAGCATCAGTGAATGTCACTTTTAGAAGTGACTATCATTTTTCCAGATGAGTTATGCTGTAAAGTGATGGATGTGCAAGACAGCAGGGAACAGGCTTGCAGTTGTTTTGGTTTGTTATCCAGAAGAGGACCAGAAGGGGCATTCCTGGCCATCTCTCTAGGCTCCTAATGCAGTTTTCATAGTCAAACTCAAAGGAAAGCTGTTGAGGTCTAAGAGAAGCAGGATTTAACAAAGAGTGAGCAAATATTTTGGTGAGTTTGTAAGGAAGTTAAATCTCAACCTGGTGGTTGCACTGTACACTGCTTAGGATGATGGCCAGATAAATGCCCTCAGCTGATGGAGCACTTATGGATTTCACCAGGTCCTCCAAGCACTTCCCCCTGCTGATTAGCATTATTTCTGCCTTGTCCAGGTTGAGCAGCAGCCAGCTGGCCTTCTTCCAGAAACCAATTTCTGCCAGACATTGTTTGAGGTTGCCAGAAGCTGTGTCTGGGTCAAGAGGGAAGGAGCTAGAGAGCTGGGTGTCATCAGTGCCCTGATGGCAGTGCAGCATGTACCGCTCTGCAGATGCCCTGCAGCGGCCGATGAACCGGGGAGGTGGGCGGGAGCGAACACAGCAGGAAAATCGGAGGATGCGTGGCTGTGGCGGTGTTTGCAGGGGTCCCAGGATGGGGGAAGAGATGAGAATCTTGACTCCATGTTTCAGAAGGCTGGTTTATTATTTTATGATATATATTATATTAAAAGGAAATATTAAAACGATACTAAAAGAATAGAAGAAAGGATTTCATCAGAAGGCTAGCAAGGAATAGAAAGGAATGATAACAAAAGCTCATGACTCTCAGAGAGTCTGAGCCAGCTGACAGTGATTGGCCATTAATTAGAAACAACCAACATGAACCAATCAAAGATGCACCTATTGCATTCCACAGCAGCAGATAATTATTGTTTTTCTTTTCCTCTGAGGCTTCTCAGGAGAAAAACCCTGGCAAAGGGATCTTTCAGAAAATATCATGCTGACTCACGGCCCCCCAGCAAAAGACTTGAAAGAGCAGAGCATTTCACATGGAGGTGTGGGGGAATGTCAGAGGTTTCTTTCTGTGGATTTTCTTGTGCTCTTTGGCTTGTCAGTCTCATAGGGAACAGGTTGTTCTGGGCAATATTTAACTGAGTTCCTGTTGCCTGGGTTGTGAGTGACACTAGCGCAGAATGCAAAGGATGGTGACCTGCTTTCTCAAACAGCCCCACTTTTGGCAGCCTTTTTCAAGCATGTTGCAGCCATATGTCACATGTAGGTTCAGACCATGATGTTTACTAACTAAAGAGATTTAGGTGCACAAATGTGTGATTTCACACTTCAGGTTTAGCCTGTGATGAATGCACTTTATCATATGGTACTGTGAGTTTGTATTACTCTTGCAGGACTTTGGGGTACTTGTATCATAGGGCTTTGCTTGTGGGCTGTTTTAGCTATTACACCTATCCACTTGTGCCTGAGAAAGGCTACAGAGTTAATTGCACACACTGGAATTGTACCTGGGAATACTCAGGGTGTTCAGTAAGCTGCAACTGAGCAGGTCATCTTGAAGCACAGGACATCTCAGGAAGTGTCCAGAAGAAAGGGTGAAAGTGGGAGAAGCAGTGGTTTGAGTTGGGAATAACACCTTTCCTCGAGGCTTCATTCAAAATGAATATTTTGAGCATAAGGCTGAGTCTTAGGAGTGGATTAGTATTGTGCAAAATCTGTGAATTCAGCTCAAGCTGCTCCTTTAATGCAATGTCTTTAGGACATTAATTCATTATGATAATGATGTGGTTGGTAAGGAGAAATTCAGCGAGTTTTTTTCCTGAGTTGCTAAGAAGAAATATTTTTATGAGTTTAGTAATTCTTCAAGTTGAGCACCCATAACATATAATTTCCATGTATTTAGAACACTTACTTATCAGCAAAACTGTTGCTAAGGGTCACATGTGCTTATCTCCTGTAGGAGAAGTCCAATGACACCAGACAGCTGGCTGTGCTTCTCATTGGAATAAAATATTGCCTAAGAGACAAACAGAATTTTAAGGAAATGGTGTGGGATAATAAAATACCAAAGAGAAAAAGCTTCATGTAACTGGACGATAAACAAACACTTGAAAATAAGATATGTGCAGAACTTAAATATTTCTTTGTTAGTGAGACACAAACCATCAAAACACCATCAGTAATAGCTTGTGCATGGGAGGTTTTTCAAATGCTGCTTTGCAAAGATGGTATCTTTAAACATGTATGTACATGTTTGCATTTTGTGTCCTACAAGACAGGGTTAAGATGCTAGAGGTCTGGGCTAACTGCAGATATTCCAACTTTGAGTTGCCATTTGACTGTGGTCTTCCTAGAGGGTTTTATGCCTTCTCAGTTTTCTATGGAACACCTTATGTTTTAGAACAAAAATCAGACAGCAAGTCACATCAATTGAGTAATTTTATTTTAAACTGGCTGGGGAATTATCAAAACTACTAGATGTTGTTTCTAATTACCTGGATTTGGTAATATGCAGGCTACTAATGCAGGTTTTCAAAATAATTTGTGAAAAGCGTGCTTGTGGTTTACCACACTGTCAAACAAATGAAAATTTTTCTCAAGATTTTCCTTGAACAAACAAACTCTGGAAATCATTTCTACACCTGAGACTGTAGGGGAAATTCCTGTATGATATAAAAGGTCGGGCTAAAAGTTTGTAACCTTGTTCTCTCTCATTGAAACTTCCAGAGGAATTTTGCTATTTAAATTTGAGACTGCAAGCATTTCAGTTTAAGTGGTTTAAGTAGCAAAACTTGAGTAAACGTCTAACTCCTGGAATGAGTCTTTACATTTGGTTTAGCATACAGAAAGATTCTGCAGTAATCTACTGTCTAGAGAAGGTGTAGGCGAATGCCTGTGTTCACTTGTGCTCTAAACAGCAACATGAAGAAGATGTTTATGTAGGTTTTAGACTGCCATTTTACACTGAATGCTGCATCAAAACACCTATGGAAGCATTTAAAGAATCAGTCCAACTGGTGCCTTGTTAGCTATTGGTCTGCCAAAAAACAGCAACAAAAAAAATCCCCTTTTTTATTTTCCTTTTTCTGCTTTAGAAAACAAATCAATTTCTTGTCTTGTGCTGTATGTCTCATCAGGTCCATATCACTGGCCAAATCCAGAGGTACAATGTTCATCCAGTTTCCACTGAGAGTAGCTGGGCACCAAGTCCTCGGCATCACTCCAGATCAGGTCCTCTTGAGATTTGGCGCATTATGGCAGAAAATAGCTTGGTTTTGTTTAAAGCAGTAGGCTGACTGAATAACACACTTGGACAAATGCAGAGACCTTGCTGGCTAATAGAGCATCTGCAATGAGGTTATGATTTTCTCCTGCATTTGTGCTGTTGGATTTTACAGCAGCTTAATTCCTCCTTTACTCCTCGAGTTAATTGCCAGTGGTTTGCTGTAAGTGCTGAGTCTTTGACAGCTAGGTTGTGTGGCTGCATGGAGCCTGATCAGGTAAATTGCACAGCGTTTCTTCTGAAGGGAGTATTTCTGTTGTTAACCAGTGTGATGGCTGATGGGATCATCAGAGTTCAGGGTGCTTGGAGACAGGGATGGAGATAGAGCCTTATGCTCATTTTGTGCAATTGCAGAAGTCACCTATCTGGCAGGATTTTTGGGCCTAATTTGCCACCTATCTGGCAGATTTTATCAATTTTCTTAGATTATTCTCTTTCTGTCTCTTTTGTCAGTTAGAAATACAAGAGCCTTTGTTTGTTATGTCTGATGTGTCTAGTTTGAAGGGTGAGCATGTCTTCTTGTGTTTTCTGTTTACTGCTACTTAAATTAGTAGGAAAAAAAGCTTACTGTTGAGAAAATTTTCTTTTAAAACCACAGACATCTACTGCTATTGGTTAGCTTGCCAGGGAACTGATGTGACCAGCTTGCTTGTTCATCCTCTAAAAAGGCAGTTTGAGAGAATTTCAGCTTTTCTTCCTGGGGCCCATGGGCTTTTCCCTATCAAAAAGAGGTTTCTGTGAACTTTTCTGGGTAAACACAGGCTCAAAAGTAGGACTTTTATCAAGCCTTATAATAGGGCCTCTTTTTAATTGTAGAAGGAGCCAAGCACTTCCCTCCTGGATGTCTGTCTAGGGAAAATGATCATATCTATATATGAAATATACTGCATTTAAAAATATTAACTCATAGCATTAATTCAAGGTGATAATCTTTTGCTGTTGAATACTTTGCCATTGATGATGACAGTCAGTAATTTGCTCTGTTAGATTTCAGTGTAATTTACGTAGTGGCCCATCAACCATCTATAAAAAGCCATGGTTTTCTATGCCAGCTTGGATGGAGACATCATTTTTGTTCTTTTGAAACTGACAGGAGCTTTGAGAAATCCTGTGTTTTTCCTACTAGTATGCACCACTGCTTCTGTGGAGGGGAAAGTCAGATGATCTGGCTAATCTGATCAAAATGAAAAAATGGGATTAATAACCTTGATGTTCATAAAAAGCTAGGGAAAATTCATGCTATCAGCTATGTAGGCAAGTCCTCCCTGTTCTATTTCCCACCCTGAGCCAGGAGGGAACTACAAGACCAGGGAAGAGCATCAGGACCATGACTTGACCTTGTCTGCCCTGGGAGAAGTCAGAGGAGCTTCTGCCTCCACATTTCTGCCTGGGAGGGCAGGCCTTCTTTCCCTTTGGAAAATGTGGTCTTTGTCTAACATTAATTTTGAAGATGGTGCCCAGACATGGTGCTTGGGGTCATTAGAAGCAAACAAGCGGGTGTGTTGCAGTGGGCTGCAGTTACCAAAACCAGCAATGTTAGTCCTTAGCCTACAAGAGAAGTGTCATCTGCTGGCATCTTGTGTATTATTGGATTGTACACATCACATTGAATATAGTGATGGGACTGGCAAAGTCTGGTTGAGAAACAAAATTGGTACATGATGTACCAAGGGGCCTTGCTGGCATTGTTAACTCTTCAGGCCAAGAGCTCCTCTGCCAGAGACTTATGGATGGCTCCACCATAATTTAGATAATCATAAACGCTGCAGCTTGCTACCACTTAGGAAGGTGAATCATTCAGCTTTGCTAGTCTGAGAATTTTGTTCTGAGTGTTTTTTCTCAGCTTGTGCTTAAGGAAGTGTTACACGTCCTTGTTCAGAATCACAGAATGGCTGGGGTTGGAGGGCACCTCTGGAGATCATCTAGTTCCGCACCCCTGCTGCAGCAGGGTCAGCTAAAGCAGGTTACACAGACACATATCCAGGTAGCTTTTGAGTGTCTCCAGAGAAAGAGACTCCACAACCTCTCTGGAAAGCCTGTTCCAGTGCTCTGTTCCCTGCAAAGAAATTTTTTCTCATATTGAGATGAAAGTTCTCATGTTTTATTTTGTGCACACTGCCCCTTGTCCTGTCACCGAGACAGAGTCTGGCCCCATCCTCTTTAACATGTGCCAAACCACTGTCTATTCTTTCTTTCCTTCCTTCACTTGATTTCAAAGGTAGATTTGTTTCTTAATTAAGTAGTCAGTATTTAAGAACTATACTTTATTTCTTGCTTGATCACATGCAGAAGAGAGAATCCTTTAACTATGTTGATGTCATATGTAAACAAGACACAACTGTCAGTACCAAGATGGAGAATTTATGCTTTCCTTATTTATAGAGAAAACATTGCTTAAGCAGGTCTTATGTGTAATTCCTGCAGGTAGTGACTGCTAGTCTAGAAGGATAATGGTTTGTGAGTCACAGAAGACAAGGTTTATTTTTGACAGGAAGAATAATTTTAACAAACCTGTAGCCACACTGTTCTTGCCTCTAACTAAACTGAGGTGCCTATATGCAGATAAATTGTGGCTATGGAGATGAGACTTCTGACCTTTCCTGTGACAGTCCCTACATAAACCCACAGAGATCCAGGAAATAAGAGCAAACATTGTGCTTTTTCCAAGTTCTGTCTAGCATCCCAAGCTTTGATCTCTCCCTTCTTTCTTGTGGAGGCAGTGTCTTTCCTTTCTTTCAAGTTTCCTGCTCTCTAACAACATTTCTGTTGCAAATCAATATTATTGATAGCTCTCTCCTGAGCCTAGCTGCATTGAAAAGTAAGCTTCTACAGACAGCTTTGGGTTTGTCCTTTGCACAGGTTCCAATACCTGGCTACCCAGCTGCTTTGGCTTTGGACTGAAGTGTTTGGGATATGAGGGGGACAGTCCTATTGTGTCATTGAGAGCCACAATATGCTTAATATACTACTCACAGGTAAATATCAGGCAAAAAAATCCTGTTAGTTAATAGAAAGGAAAAAACAGGTCCAAAAAGATGCTGCTGTCATTGTGAACTCTTGCTGGGTTTTTGATATTCGCTTTGTGTAGCCTTTTAGCCTGGTGTCATCCCAGCTTGGGAGGTAGAGTGAGAGGTTGTCCCTCCACTGTTACTGTATTTTACACTCAGAACCTGCAGCTTGGGTAACCAGTGTCCCAAAGGAGTACAGGAACTCAAGAATAATTATTTTTATAACCTGCTGAAAATAGGAGACAAGGCAGAAAAAGCAGTGTGTAGAAAACTAAGGGCCCTCTCAGGGAAAGAAAACAACCTGATCATAGTGCAGGGCTTGCATTGCCTACCCACAGCTGCAATGCATTTCTTTGACTTTTATAATCCTCTGAAGCAAGATCCAAAATGGAAAGGGAGGGCAAGTGTCAATGGCTTTAAACTGACAGGTAGGTTCAGATGAGATATTAGGAAGAAATTCTCTACTATGAGGATGGTAAGACACTGGAACAGACTGCTCAGAGGAATGGTGGATGCCCCATCCCTGGCAGTGTTCAAGGCCAGATTGGATGGGGCTTTGAGCAACCTGGTCTGTTGGAAGGTGTCCCTGCCCGTGGCAGTGAAGTTGGAACCAGGTGATATTTATGGTTTCTTCCAACCCAAACTATTCTGTGATTCTATGAACTGTGTATGAAAATGCTGCAAGTATCATCCAGAGAGGGAGGGTCAAAGGAATGAAGAACTATGCTGGGGGTGAGATTTAGTGGGAATTGCCCAGCACAAGTATCAGACTGTCGGATGTGTGTCATGTGCAATATTTGTGCATCCTATGATATGAAGTACTTGCCTGGAATGAGCTACAGTGTTGTGTCACTGATGTGTGATGTCAGTGTTGGAGAGCCTACCCTAAGTGTACCTTGCTGAAAGAGACCTGGGTGTTGGGGAGTGTGTTCTTCATCACCTATAAATTGCTTAGCTAGTTATTGAAGGGAAGAAGGGTTGTAGGTAAAAGAGGAAAGCCTGTTGCCTTTCCTTCTATTAAGTAGTGTTGCTTGTTTAATGGATGGGTAACAGGAAAGAGTGTAAGGGGACGCCATTGTTAATGTGAACTCCTGCAGCTTTTATTATACTTGCACCCGCTATAGTGAGGCCTGAGCAGCTGTTTCCATTATGAACTCCTATTCCAGGGGTTTATAACTTGGTTGTAAAAATTTGCTCCAGGCTAAACTGTAACTTACTGGGTCTTAGCCTGGGAGAATTTTCTTAAACAAAACTTCAAAAGAAGAACTCCATCTAGTCATTGTATTGCGAGCTTGCACAGAAGCCAAATTTTACTGAAAAGCCTTGAGATGTGTTTGTAAAACTCTAAGTTGATTACATTTCCCTCTGTCATAGTTGTTTTCTTTTTGAAAAAAACCTAGTTTGAACTGCTGTAAATATAAAAAACTGTAAAATATGGCTGAAGAAAGAAAGCAAGCAAGGAATGAATGCCATGGTGACTCAGCTGATGTCCATTCGGTCTGGTAGTTGGTGGGTTATGAAAGTTTTCCTTAGAAAAGAGAGCAATGTGTTATTGCCATAGGATGAAAGTGCTGGATTTGCTTTTACTCGTAGGATCTATGAAGGTTTAGTCTCTATGTGAATTGAACTGTGCCTACATAATGCTAACGCTGAATTCACACTTTGGAGCAAACTGTTTCTGCAAAGGTGTCTTATAATATGTGCTTAGCCTTATGTGTGTTTGATACCTTAGACCTGTAATTTCTTTGAGAAAGATTTCAGAATGCCATCACTGGTCTGCCAAAGTTATTTTCAATGGCCTTTAACTGCTTTTGAATAATGCCTTGCTGAGGCATTCTTTTAAAAGATGTAGTCACACTTTATAAAGATGTGTTTTATCAATGAAAAGGACCGTCTCTCAGCCCTTCCAATTTGTTCCTGTGGCAGTCAATACGCATTAAAACTTGGCAGATTTTGCTAAAAAACTTAGTAAATGTTGCAGTAAGATTGTGAAAAACTGATTCTTAATACACTCATTCCTTTGGCTTGCTAAATTGCAGATCTAAGATATCAGACTCAAGGGTACCATCATCATCTGTTGTCAGGTTTGCAAAGCTCTTTAGGTAGATTACAACATCTGCAAAACATCTTTCCTCAGTTTCCACTGGCAGGAGCAAGTAGTTTAGGCAGATTGTTCAAAATATCTGAAGACATAACTGAGTATTTACTTGCTTCATCCTTAGATGACCTAAGGAAACCTTGTAATTTCCTCTGGGGCTCAGTGTAGGGAGTATGACCAATGCTGTATTGGAAGATAGGACTGGATGAAGTTAGGCTTGGTACTTGATATTAACAGTATACTGAGGTTTGCTCCTGTAGCATGTTTGGATCTGAAAAACTGAATTTTAAATATGATACATTGCTCTTCAAGTTTTGCATGTTAGTCAGAATTAAAACTGACCAAGTAAGTGAGGATGAAAATAGGGAAGCAGTGAGACTCCAGGTTTCTGCTGGAGCATTTTTTGTACTACTATCTCTGCACTACTGAAAGCCATCTATTGCATTCCTCTTTATCACAAAGAATTAATTTGCTCCATCCTCTGCTAAGAGTATAAGATGTTCCACAGCCGTTTTGTCCTCTTAGCTATTCAGCAAGGAGGCAGTCTGTGGGAAACAATACCTGTAGATATTGGTATTTTACAGTGCCCTGATGTCTCCCTGTTCTGCTCCTTGTGTGGCAGTGAATGTCACCACTGAGCTTTCTCTGTGACTGCATCCTGTTTCTGACTATAGCATGAGGGATGTTTATTCATGGTATCATTGTCATTTAAAAGTATACATAAAAAATAAGAAAAAAGAATGAGAAAAAAAATGTAAAGAAAATAAGAATGTAAAGTATGATTATAACCTGATTATACATCAGCACAGAAATATCATCTAAACTAAATCTGCCAGAGCACAGGATTTCTTTGTCCCAAATGGACAAAGGTATAAGAAATGTACAGTGAATGATTCTGCTTACATGAAAAATTAAGTTATGTCTTAATTCTCCTACTCAGAATCTCCTTAGAAGGATGCAATCTCAAAATCTGGAGCCTGTTGATGAAGATAAGATGCCATCTTCCTCTCTGGCACCGGGGAGAGTGTACTGTGAATCTGACTGCTCTCCTGCAGCAACAGTAGCTGCCCTGGGTAAAGACAGTTTCACACAGGTAGAGCCACATAATCTCTCTAGGTCTAAACAAACAGCTTATTCTCTTGGAAGTGAATAAATGAACAGACCAACACAGGGGTCTGGTATTGAGAGCTCCTGTTGAGGACTATTCCATTTATCAGCAGCTGCAGTTTCTCTGTTTAGACCTGTAATACAGGTATAACAAATTGCAACATTGCGATGAATGCCGAAAAATCACGTTTTCTCTAGTTTAAAGAACAGGAAAACCCCCCATTTTTCTTCAGGGATAACAGTAAGAAGACAGCCTCTGAATTCGGGTGTAGTTGTATGTATGATAATACGGACAGAATGTACATTAAAATCCATTAAAGAATGGATTTTTTCCCCATTTCTCCCTTTTCTCTCAAAAAAATTCAGGGCTTTTAAAATATAACTATGTGGACTAAATGTTAAGGGTCACCAGTGGATGAGTTGAACCCTGATTTATTCCTGTCCTATGAGGTACATGGCTAAAATCAGGCAAGAGTGGCTGCAGTCACATGGCGAATGCCAACCTGCCCTGTGATGAGAAGAGAAGGAGTTTCAAGGTGTGCGTGAGAGAGGATGTCCTATCCCATGGCCTATAGTCTGCATAGGTCTGATGGACATTCTTGTTGACAATAAGCCATGGCTGAATTAATCACCCTGCCAGACAAGGACAAAAAAAGAGTTTGTCAGTGTTTTCAGCTCAGGTCTTGTAGATGAAAAGCCCTGGGATCTTATCTGAAAGAAACAAAAAGGAACAAATACGAGGCAGCAGATAAGGGCAGACAGCAAGGGCCGGTGCAGTTTTCAACCATCTCAGGGATTTGGAGTGCTCTTGGAGTACCAGACAAGGAAAGTTATACTCTCCAACCTGTACTTAGGACTTCCCACACCTTCTCTGACCAGAGATACACAGCGGCTGCTACAGCAGTAGCATCTGACACTGCCTTGCTTTCCTCTGGACACAGGAGGCTATTGTTCTGTTCCTGGTGCCTCTCAATGGTGCTTTCTGTGAGATGTTCTACCATGTTTTGCTGCAGGCTTTAGGCTTCTGCTCCTCTGATTTCCCTCCTGCGCCCCAGTTATCTTCATTCTCTCTTCCAGCCAGAGCACCACCTTCACAGTATCTGTCTTGGAATTCATCTGTTGCTCAAAGCAGCCCCGTCTTGTCTCTATCATTTCACTTTTTCTCAAGTCCCTGCCACCAGTGTCTTCCACCCAGAATCCTGCTCTCCACATGCTCCCATTTTTCCTGCCTCTTGGATGCCCTTTCCTTGCTTGCATTTGATATTTCCACCTTCATTGTGCTGTCTGTTGTGCATTGCTTTCCCTGTCCTTCCCACAGTGCCTGCCTTTCAATTGTTTCTGACAAGGAGGCAGTGAGCTTTTATCTGCTCCATCACTAGAAAAGCACTGTTCTTTGTTAAGGTCAAAAATCTGGTGGGTTTCTTACTCGTGTTATCTAAATCTATGTTACCCACTCTGGCTAATTCCAGAATCAAATACCTCTTATAAAAAAGAACTAGCCAATGTGCAGGCAAAATGCTAGTGTTTTAACTCTAAATGTAGTATTTCATGTTTAGATGATCATTTTTACTGCTCAGGTAGGGCACTGTAGAAGCGAACTCAACCCAGTTAATGACCATAAATAATAATGACGGCATTATTCTTTTGTCTTGTCCTTTACACACACTAATCTGCTCTGACAGCCAGCTTTGCTCTTTTATTAACTCTCCGTCAGCTGTAATCAGTGATGGTGAAGTCAGGCAGCAAAATTTACATGTGCCAAGTCTCACAGTTTTTTTTTCCCCTGAATTATTTCAGTCTTCAGTTTTGTGTGTCTTTTGGGATGGTGGTGAGGAGAAAGTATGGGTGAGAGAGGGCGCAAATGTGCTTTTTGGCATGTTGGCTTATCACACTGATAAGCAGCATCTCAGGACAGCTCTGTCTTTGGTTACTCTTTCCCACCTCCCTTTCTCCTGCCTGTTTTCAAGAAGAATAAATATGCTCAGGAATTGAAAGTTTAAGGCACATCTTCGATTAATTTTTTTATTTTTGAAAAGTCAGAATGCAGTGTTTGCTTGGGGAGAGGAGGAAGAGCTTAATGGATCATTTTCTAACCGTTGTGGCAATGCCTGAGCCCATTTTGATGTATGATTTATGCCAGTTACTAATAGATTACCCGGAAGTTGATGATTAAAGTAGAAGTTTCTTTGGAGAAGGGTGAAATAACTGAGGTCAAGACCTCCTAGTGACCTCGAATGTAACTATTACCCTTCTAGGTTAGTTGCAATTGGAGATCAAAGTGTTGGTACAGGAAACATATTTGGTCCTGAGGTTGTCAGTTGGGGCTGTTGTTTGACAGCGAGGTAGACGTGGTGGTTGGAAGGGAAATAAGTGTTTCTCCTTTGCTTGCAGATAAAGACAGGATAAAACTCTCAAACTGCGTTTCAGGGTGCAGTATTTAGATTATTTTTCATAAGGAATTCTGCATTGCATCTCTAGTAAAACACCATAAACAAATAGAGATACAATTCAGGCCGGTGGATGCAACTTTGAATGTGGCAGCAAACTTATTTTTCTTTCTCATGTACGAAGCTGAGGAACTTTGCTTTATCTCTGGGAATCCCATTGGCTTAGTTTCTGTGGGTGCATGTTGCATGGAATGAGAAGGGGCAGGAGCCTCAGTAGTTGTTGCATAGAGCATTTTAGAGTTTGTCTTAAAGGGGTGTACATATTCATGTGTTATATGAAAACACCTGAAAGGGGTGTACGTGTTCATCATGCGTTAATACAGCGGCGCTTTGCTGGGATGCAAGATGAAAAACTAGAAAAGCTTCTTTCTGACTGGCCATTCACGATGAATGACTGATATCTTCTAGGCGTTTTTTCACTTAGACTTTCGAAAGCCTTAAGGTAAGAATGATAAATACTCCTTGTTACTCCAAATGTGCCTCATCTGCAGCTCGTGCTCAGTTTTTTTTTTAACAGAGACCTCAGAATGCCTCTCACCTCGCTAAATCCACAGAAAATCAGGAAGTACATCACTAGGATTAATAGAACCACTGCTTTGCACCTCTCTGAGCAAGCAGAAAAGCTGAGATCCTGTTTCCTACTATGAGAAAAGTATCAGTACTTTCAAGTGTCAGGCAAGTTTCACACCATTTTTCATAGCTTTGTTTTTCCTAAAGCCTACTGTTTTCCTGATGATGCTGCTGTTGCCCCACCTGTAAGTCTGCTTGCACGGGGGTAAGGGGCTACAAGTCAGGAAGATTTGTGTTGGCAGTGCAGGGTATCACTCCTGCTTGTCCCATCTTATTTTTGTTGGCTCTGTGGAGGAAAAGCTGTGATGCCAGAGCCCCAAAGCAAACTGTGCAGCAGTCTTGTTTTTAATGGAATTGCTTCCCAGGGCAAAACACACCCTTGAAATTGTGGCACAAATGTGCTGCCTGGGTTTTACCAAGGTGCTGCTGAAGAGTGTTGCTGTGCTTGGGAGATGCAGAGGTGGACTCTGTACCACTCTCAGTAGAAGTGGGTGTCTGGCTCAGTGGCTGCTGCCTGCAGACACGGGCTCTTCTGCATCTGTGGAGCCCCAAGTGCTTTGTCTCCAAGCTGAACCTAGATACTTTGGAGACATTTTTTAGGTCAGGGCTTGAGTTTATGCAGGGCTTTAACACCACCTTGGCTGAAGACCATGCTGTAAAGATGCTGTCCTAATAGTGAGAACGTGGGTGTTATTTCAGGAGCACATTGAAAGATCTGCTTTATGATGTGTCTTTCTTTGGTTTTTTCCCCCCTCTTGGTGTGTTTTACTGAGCTGATCAAGCTGTAAGACAACTTTAAATACACAAGGGCTAACGCTTGCTCGGCAAGAATGGGTGCTTGCAGTAATGCTGGAGTTATCAGAAAGGGCTCTGTTGTACTTGAAGGACTATTCCTGAGCACTACTGCAAATATGCCATGACAGCAGATACTACAAAAATAGAAGTGAAAACTCATGATAATAGCTCAGGCAGCCTTGCTGTGGTGTCCTGATGGTGTATTGGTTCTTTTAATTTTGATTGAAGTTACCATAAGGGAGTTACTGAAAAGTGACTTCTTGAACAGCAAGAATCCCTCCTGAAGGGATTGTCAAAAAGAGTTGAAAAAATGCCTGCAAGATTAAAAGGGTCCTATTTCTTTTGTGTGCCACTTAGATGATTTTCCTCATTTTCCAGTCACCTGAGTATTCTCAGTTTTTACTGCACATTTCTGGAAAATGCCTCCTCTGTTGAGATATGTGTTAATGAAATGTCTCATCCAGAACCCAGGCAAGGTTTTCTTGATACCCTTTTGTTTAACAAGTTAATGATAAATAAAATAAAATGCACAAATGATTGACCACACCGTTAAATGTGTTCAGCTTCATTTGAAGTGAACATGAAAATTTGTGTTTAGATGTGCTGATAGAAGCAGTTTCTGCCTTATTGCCAATAGCAGGCAAAGTCTGCTTTTTTTTTTTTTTTTTTTATGTTGATAAAAGCTAGGGTTGACATTTTTAGGTGTGGTGCAAGCTGTCTACATTCTGGATCTTTCTTTAGAAGAATTTCCAAATCACTGCTGATGCTTGCCTTCAGACTACTTTTCAAAACCTACCTTCAAAACTGCCTTTCATTATCCACAGAGGTCTAACAGAAAAGGAGACTTGTGGTCCTATATGAAAAGGCAAACAAAAATAAAGCATATTTCCAGCAGTAAACCCATATATCTTAATACAGCCCACTTTTGTGCAATGGAACAGTGATTATACCAACATTGTCTCTGACTTATTTATTCCCAGTTAGAAAAGCTGCTCAATTTCCTGTGCCATCTAATAATTTCTTTCACACTTTGTGTGGCTGAAATATTCAAACTGTGCTGTCCACTGTGGGAACAGCTGTATATTTCAGTACTGCTGAGACAGAGTTTAACAGCAATTAGTTGTTCTTTTTCTTTTTGTATTCATAGTTCACATTTACAAAATGTTCTCCAAAACTAGTTCAATTTAAGGCTTATTTCCATTTGAGGAAAGCTGGGAATTTGACCTAGCTTTAGGAGTCAAGACATAAAATAAAATGAAGTATCAGGCGTGCAATAAAATCATACACCCTGCAGAGCTGTTTTTGTACTCTTGTGGGATGGCTTTATTTCAGTCCAGATAGTCACTTTATGATAATGTTACAGAGAAGGGAAAGACAAAAAAAAAAAAAAAAAAAAAAAGCTTTAGACAGCAAACCAGATGCATTTATGTTGGGTAGTTTGAGGAAACCATATCTCACTGCTCCTATTTGTAAGCAGACTTGAAGACCCCCGTGGACCACTTACTAATCAGCAAATTTTTCCTAGTTGCAAAATAGAACTTGAATTTAGGATTACAGGCTTTCTCCTGCTTCCTTTCACTGTATCCAAGAGGCTCTAAAAGAAGCCCAGGGATTAGCTGACCCTCCTTTCCTGCACTATGCCTGGGCATGATGGGGCTAGTACTGGCGGGGGGGGGGGGGGAAGGGGGGGGGGGGGGGGCGGGGGGGGAGGGTGTAATTCCATTGCATCCCACTCCAGCAAGCAAGCTTGTGGAGGAAAAGTCAGTCTTGCTTATCTCCTCTCTCTGTGCTAAGGGTATGGCAGAATTTGCAGTTACACCTGATGGTATCTGAGGGAAGGCGGAGGAATTTGCTCCTTTGCCAGAGCATGTTTTGCAGTTCATTGCACTGTTATAAATCACTTTACTCAGCTGTAGCTCATGAATGAGTATTGGGGGTGGAGGGGAGTAGAAAGGGGAGGGTGTGGAGGTTGAGTAGGGTTAACAAAATTTGAAACAGATTTACTGAAAGCTCTTCAAGAGTAAATAAAAAAGACAGCCCAGCTGCTGCTGTTCTGCAACACAGCAAACTATAAGCTAGAAGTCCTAGTAATTAGTTTCATTTGTAGGTGAAAAAAGGTCTTTGGGAGTGTCTGGTATTAATTATCATTAAGGGTTAGTCATCATTTCCATTTGAGAAACCTATATTTTTTATTCTTAGCTTTACGTGTTGTCGGCTTACATGCAATTAAAGGACCCTCAAAGAACCGAGCCGCATGTGCCACTGGTACAACTTTGCCAACCTGTCCCTGTCCCAGACCCACAGTGTCCCTGGCTCTGTGGCACTGCAGTGACAGGCTGTTGTTTTGCAGTAATAATGAAAGTGATGAGCAATGCGAGGGCCTTGCTCATGCCCTTCAGCTGGCCTGGCTGCAGTGGCAGGGCCACCTCAGGTGGCTTAGAAAGAGCTTGTAAATCCCAGGTGAGGTGTGTGGGTGGAGGCTTTCCAAAAAAGAGAGAAATGTGAGGTATCTGTGCAGTTTCAATAAGACTCATGCTCCTTTGTGCTCTGTCATTCCTCCTTTAAAGTGATTGAAATTAGTGTTCTACCAAAAGTGGCCTCAATCTGTTTTAACTTAAAGAACTCAAACTCCAGGTTTGCTTTTCAGCTTTGCCGTGTGGTAGGATTGGTTTGTGTTTGTTTTTATTTTAAATGTTCTCTTCCATTCTGAATTACAGCCTCCACATGTCACGGCACTGTGTATCTGCTACAAATGATCTTTGTTTATCTTGTATGTGAATTTTAAAGTTCTATTGATTTGCACTGTGTTCATAGGGAAAGGCTGGTTTTATACCTAGTAATTGCTTTATGGTGGGCAATAAGGAATGGAAGAGGAAGGATTTGAGCTGGCTTAGTAAATATGTGAGTGGAATCCTACTTCTGTTGAAGTTTTGCCACCAACTTAAACATAGCCAGGCTCTTACTGCTTCTGAGTAAACCACTGTAAGATTTTGGTAATTTGATCTCCTTATCTCTAAATAGAGCAACTATTAATACTCTTCTGGCAGATTTTCTTAATCCAAGATAGGAAGTGTTATCTGGAATATGTGATGTAATGCCTGGCTCCTGCGCTGTTCAGTGGAGCTTGTCAACAGAAAATATTTGGGTTGGCTGTTTCTGAGACCTGAAGTAATATTATATCACCTTGGCTAGTTAAGACATTAGGCTTTTCTTTTGTTTCTTCATAGATTGAGGAAGAAATATGATAGCTTTGTCAGTACCATGAAATAGCAATGCTTCCAAAGGAACTCTACCCTGGAAGGATTCCCTAATTATGGTGTATGTGGTGTCCAAATTACAGTGTCTATGTATATGGGTAGGCAGAAGAAACCGAGCTATTCTGAGATATTTTTCCTCCAGTATTAATTAATAATGGCAGAACTAAAAATAGTCCCATGAATGTGCTCCTTTCTTTAATATAGTTATTTCACAAGTTAAAAAAAAAATACATGTAGGCTATTTGTGGTTTTTGATTTGTGTGCCTCTCCCACTGACACCAAGAAGTTGTCCTGCAGATGGAAACCTTCCATACATCGTAAGATTTTGTCCTGAAGAAAAAACAGCACAAAAGGAATTGAAGAATAAAGCAATGGTTATTAGTCTTGAATAGCTTTTATATTATAATTTAACTCAGATTTACTTACTAGAATGGATTATTTTGAATTATTTCTGTATCAATTTTTCAAAAATCTCTGCTCATATGTTACTTTTCTCCTCTTTACTTATTTGTGTACCAAAATGTGAGTCAACTGAATGCTCTAAAGTGTAGTCAGCATAACACTGTTCTGAGACAACATCCACACTTCTATAGAGATAAAAATCCTAATGTAAAAAAATCTGTTGGCTGGTATTAATATTAAATCATCCCCTGAGAAAAGCCCTCAGTGCTAATTAATGAATCATGAAACTTACAGGTTTAAAGATAATATTTGTCACCTATATCTATTCATAAGAAGAACATTTTCATCATCAGACTCCATCAGAAACTACTAATTAAAGCTTCCTCTTCCTGCTCTGTGTTTCAAGACAGCATAGGGGAGGAAATTGCTGCTAAAGCTGAGATTTTATTCAGATTTTTCAATGCAGTCCAATTTGCATAAAATCTAATAAAGCATTATTAAAATCTATTAACACTTGTCTATGGCAATTAAATTCAGCTTGCAATTTTGAATGATTGCATGTCATGCAAACTGAGATAAGGGATCATGGAGGGCTATCAAAGAATGAATTGTAATCCTGGGAAGGATGTGTGAAAGAAATGTTCACAAGGCAGAAACTTTAGGGAAGAGTGAACATCATCTGCTTTCTAAAAGGCAGTGAGTAATTCTTGGCTCTACAGAGTTTCAATCATGGCTGCCCTCAGATGTTTATTTACAATATATATCTGTGATATACAAGTCTGATTGAACATTGTGGTATTTTATTATAAAACCTGGAAGGCATTGTCCTCTAGAGAGAACTGAAGATTTTTAACTAATATTGATTATTTAGTGTGGACTGTAAAAATCATAAGTTAAAATGGGAGTGGGGAAAGCATGCCAAGGCAAGATTTAAAAGTTTTTTATAGATTTTTAAAGGTTTCAGGGGAACTGGTGAAAATTCAAATAACTTTAATTCACAGGACTTTTAAAATTGCTAAGGTGTATACTGGATTTGTTTGTTTATCAAAGTTATGGCAGGAATGCTCTCAATACAAACTTGTGGAAAGGGTGGGCATTGATACCTGGTTTACCATCATGACTTGAAAATCAAATTTGATCTGTATTTCAACAGTGCAGCTCTTCCTGCTCAGCTGAGTTAGGGCATCTCAGAGCATTGGACAAGTATCCTTGCCGGGTGACTTCCCATCACCCTTGTTCTGACTGCTTCCCATGCTGGGAAATGAGACAAGGGCAAGCATGACTGCTGGTGGTCCCTGTGCAGCCCTGCCTCAAGGACTGCTTCTGGTTGTGTTTGCTCTGGGAGCCATTTCTTCTGTGTCTGGAATTCCCTCCCACAATCTGCATGGTCTTTGGTGTGATAAATCAGGACTGCGATGGTGAGAGTCATCCCTGTGTCAGCATGAGTGAGAGCTGGAAATTCTGTATTATTTGGAAGGGAAGATCCTTAGCTCTCCCCTGCAGCCTGGCGGTATCAGGCTGCACTTTGGTCTCTGAGTGCTTGAAGACTTTCACTCCTACACCCCATGTTCTGGGGGAATGGAGGGAAACCCCAACAACAGAGAGTGTGGTGCTTACTTTGCAATGACCTTTGAGGATTACATCACCCTGGAAGTCAGCTATTTGGCTCTCCCTGAAGAAATTGTCTGTCTCCATCTCAAATTGTCTGTTAAAACCACATAAAGGCTGGGTTTAGTTACTAGAGATAACCTTGGCAACAACTTCCTACCAAGACTGGTTATGCTTCACTGAAACTGAAAGCTGTGGAAGCAGTACAGGGAGACTCCTGGGGTGAGAGATGATGCTCAGCTACTAAATATTCCTTTTCCAAGGATAAGATAGCTCCGTGCCCTATCCAGAACAAAATGCAAAGATCTTGGCTTTGAATTTGTTTGTCTTCCTTGCCAGTGTGTTGTACACTACTTCACATGCATGGTGTAAAATGGAGTAAGTCTTCTTGCCACTAACCATGGTACTTTTCTTATAATCTTGAAGGTTTAAAGACACCTTAGTTTAATGGATCTATTTTCTTAAATGGAAGGCTTTTTCACAATCTGGCCTAGGTGGCCGTGCAAATATCTTGGTTGACAGGATTACAGTGTTTATATAATTTTCAGAAAAATTACTTGCTAGGGCATTTTTAGTAGAAGTTTCTTTAATTTATTCATTAACATTTTCTTCTCTGTAGCCTGCTAGGTTGGAATTATGAAAACAATACCAGCAACATTCTGGAGTGTTCTTCAAAGCATTTTTAAAATAGCTTTCCAATACCTATGTGGCAAAAAATTAAATGCACAATATTTTTTCTATTGTGCAATAGAATAGACCCAAGTATAATAGAATATAAATGTTTTCTAGGCATTAAAAAAAAAATGACCTCCTAGTGCATCGAAGTTGCACTTCTTGGAAGTGATGCCGTTGCTCCCAACTTTTCCTGGGGGACTGTTTATCTCCCACCATCCAGTGTGGGGAATATGACTGTTTTATCTATTTCTGTATTTTTTGCATGACCCAAGCTGCCACTGGAGTTGGCAATAACTGAGGGCATGCAAAAAAAAACCCAGTAGGAGTGGGTCCTCTGCTGCCACTGCCCCAAAGGGAGATGGAACGTGATGTTCTCTGTTTCTCAAGCTTTGTTGCAGTTTGAAGAATTTTTATGAGGGGGGATTCAATTTGGCAAAGTGAGTTTTCTTTTTTGTCTGTAAAGCTGTTAGCCTGAGAAGTATGCAGAATATTCTGAGACCTGGAGTGTTCTGACCGGTCAAGCAGCATTAACAGAACTCTTGCACTCCATGAATTGCTTCCCTCCTTGCTCTTGGGAAGGAGCATACCCTTTACTGTTTTGGAGCAAGGAAGCTGGTAATGCCAAAAACAATCTAAGAAAACTTGCTACAAGCACTGTTCTGCTACAGCCCAGGCACAGAAATAAAAGCAAAGTCTCCATGATAAATATTTCTCTATGTGAGTTAGGAGTTTTGCTGGCTGTAAAAGGGAAAACATCCAGATAACATCTAAAATCTTAAGCACCTCTATATATACACAAAGTGACCAGTGGAGACCTCCATCAAACATTCCTTTTTTATTTTTCTCTCTAAAATTATTAATAGCTTCTTGTTTTGCTTTTCCTCATCTGGCTATTTCTTGCCCTCTGAAGACTGTAACACCATTTCTTAGACTGGCAGCATTTTAGAATATGCTGAGCAATTTTTTTTTTAATTGCAATGTCTCTTGATCCTTTCTACAGCTTGCATGCAGCTCTCTACATATGTTTTCATGTCTTTCTTTTCTTTTTGCCTGCCCAGTTCTTCTGTGACAACTAGCTGCCTTTGCAAATGCTTCTGGGTTTGCTTCATACCACATAAAGTCTAGGCAAATGAATGTTTTCTCTAATGTATTTACGTAGACTATTAAGAAGAAAACAAACCTAGGACAAGAACAAAATTAATCACTGGTTTATTAGTTTGGCATTGTTGCTTGCCTACAGAACTGCTTTATATCAAACATGTTTTTTAATAAGTAAATAAATAAATGACAAGCGGGAGTACCAAGCTTAGCCCAGCATGAGTATTGACAGTGGTTACTGCTGACAGCTTTTTACTGTTTCCAAACAACATGTTTCATTCCCTTAACTCCATTGTCATAGGGAATAGGGCAATACCAAGCTATTCAGCAGAGACGCTTGCAATAAGGAGCATTCATGGCTTTACTTTTGTCTTGACTTGAAGAGGTTTTGACGAAATTGTGCCGGGAGACTTCAGCCTGGCACCCCCGAGTCAGAGGCCGTGTCCACAGCAGAAATTGGAGACCCACAACGATTTCCCTGCAACGAGGCTGAGCTGCGCTATTTTGGGAGAGCGCTCGTTCCTAGCCCTCCGATTAGATTTAATTCAAAACCACCAAGCGAACATGGAGGGGAAAATCCAGTAGTCCCACTAGCTGCAAAGATGCATCTCTCATTTTTGTCCAGAGCTTCCATTAATGCCAGACTGGAAATACTCACCAGGAGGGGAATATGCTGCTCTATCTTGCCCCAGGGCTTACATAGCTGTGGCAGCAGCCCCCTGAATGTAATAGAAGTCATGTGTTGGCATAGCTGCTTAGGCTCTGCTTGGACACGGGAACAGGACAAGAAAATAGGATCCAGAAGTCAAATTCACCCTTGCTGCTCACCAGTGCTGGGTGTGAATCAGGCATTAGGTGTGTCTGTGTGCCATGTGGGGGGCTTGTGCTCCCAGCTATGGGAGAAGTGGGTGCGCTGTGTTTTCCTGAGTCATGTGGGGCCACTTCTGGTGTAGGTAGGGTGGAGATACCCACCATTCCCCTGAATATAGCAGCCTGGCCAGCCTTCTCCTTCTGTGTGCTTCCCCAGAAAAGTCAGCTAAGTTAAGGTACAGGAACTTCAAATTTTGGGTTTTTTTGGGCTTGTTTGCTATTATACTTCTACCAGACTATCTGAAACCTTTCAGTTTTCATTGGAATTTAAAAGCTTTTTTTAATTACAAGTCTTCATATGAACTTAGAGATAATAATGTGAGACAAGAATTTCAGGCTGCCTTCAGTCAATGTAATTTTTACCTGGGAGGTTGGGAACATTTGCTATGACTTCCACACTGCACTTTTACTAGAGTGGAAGGGAAGTGAAAATTTTGTTCCCTCAGTTTGTGGTGTATCACACAGATTAATGAAACCACATGCAGACATATAGGTGTTTTTTTCTACTTATTTAACAACTTGAGAAATAAAATTTAAAAGTGCTCTTTTACTCGTATAATTTTGGATTATATATATATTTTGGATAGATTTCTGACTTAAAATGCCCATTGGAACATATCTGATGCACCATGCTTTTATTTTTCGTTATTTTAAGCCAGATCATAATCATAGAATGGTTTGGGTTGGAAGGGACCTTGAAGATCATCTAGTTCCAACATCCCTGCCATGGGCAGGGACACCTTCCACTGGACCAGATTGCTTAGGGCCCCATCCAACCTGGCTTCAAACACTGCCAGGACGTGGCACAACTTCTTCGGGCAACCTGTTCCAGAACCTCACCACCCTCACAGTAAAGAATTTCTTCATAATATCTAAATCTGCCTTCTGTCAGTTTAAAGCCATTGCCCCTTGTTCTAGCTCTACATGGCTTTGTTAGAAGTTCCTGCCCACCTTTCTGGTAGACTCCCTTTAGAAAATGGGAGGCTGCTCTGAGGTCTCCTTCGAGTTTTCCTTTTTCCAGGCTTCTCTTTCCAGTTGTTACATAGAACATATTGAGTTGGAAGAGACCCATCAGGATCAATGAGTCCAGCTCCTGGCCCTGCGCAGGATGCTCCAAGAGTCACACCATGTGCCTGAGAACATTGTCCAAATGCTTCTTGAGCTGTCAGGCTTGGTGCTGTGACCACTTCCCTGGGGAGCCTGTTCTAGTGCCTAACCACCCTCATGGTGGAAAAGCCTTTTCCTGATATCCAAACTAAACCTCCCCTGAATCACCTTCATGCCACATCCTTGAGTCCTTTCACAGGACAGGAGAATGAAGAGATCAGTGTCTGCCCCTCAGCTTCTTCAGGTGGTGCCTGTTGAAGGAAGTGTTGCACCATGCGAACCACAAGATCTGTGTTCTACATTTGTGGTTGCTGAGTATCACACAAGGAATGAATCTTTAAAATTTTTCAATAATTTTGAACAACTTAACTTGAAATTCATGCGTGCCCCTTTGCAAATAATTTCAAAATGTTTCCTCAGGAATAAGCAAATACTAAAGAGTTTAACCTTGCTGATATATATCTGGGATATACTATGGATGTAGTTCCAAAAGCCCGGTTCTTTGGTGTGTGTGTGATATAGGAGAGATGCCTTAACTTGCACTAAGAATGTGAATGGCTTATTATGGAATGGACACCTTTTTCTTGAAATACCTTGTTTTAGATCTTGAAATGCTAAAATTACCCGGCAAGATGCATCAGTTGCGCATGGAAATACTAGCACCCCAGTATTAGCATGCTAGCAGGTATTGTGGCAATGGGATTTGAAGATTGGCTGGGAGCTAGCTATGCACTAGGATGCCTTGTCTTATCCAGAAATGAAGGTATATGAATGGATTTTGCTAAAATTTAAGCAATCTTCTGTGAAATTTTCTTTGAAACAGTTTTGTGATGACATATAGATAGCAAGCAAAAGGTGTTTTCTTTGCCCTTCAGTGTTTTGTTGAAAAAAAAATAAAACAATATAAAGTACTTCAGAAATGAAGTAAAAAAAAAAGATGTGGAGGCAAAATGCTTTTAAAATTGACTTTTAAACCACTCAAAAAAGTTTCCAGTTTGTTGTCTGAATAGAACAAAATTTACAGCAGAAGTGAGGGAAGGATGGGTCGTGGGGACATTTCACTTGTTTTTATGGAAGCATTAATAAGATGATTAAGAAAAAATTGAAAAATGGGCAAGAGCTAGGGCAGCCTAGGGAATTAAAAATCTGATTAATGCTAGGACTTAGACTCATGCGCTCAAGCTGCAGCCACCAAACAGAACATAGCTTCTACTGATGTGAATGATTTTGTGAAACCACAAATCTTTTTTGAAAAGGGAAAAAAAAAGAGGAGAAAAGAACTTTCTTTTTCTTAAGGTAAATCTTTTCTGCTGCTTGGAACTAATAGCTTTTATTGCTACTGCTGTTTAAATATTAGCTTTTGTAGTTCACTTGCCAGAAGCAGCACTCACCGTATTTCATTAAAAATAGCTGAAGTTCACCTCTGTAGTTTGTATATCAAAAGGGTGCTCTCCTGGCAGCTGTGAGAATGTCACTGTGCGTGGTATGCAGAGGTGTAGCAGCTGGCCATGTTTACTCTGCTGGGACTCTGTGCCTGCACACAGGTGTATGTGCATACCTGTATGTGCATTTGTGCTCATAAATGTGGCATTTTCACAGTGACCTCCTAGTGAGGTTAGTTCTTATGCACAGCTCCTCTGAAGCTGAGTGACAGGAATATATCTGAAGGAAGACAACTTCCACGCCTGTTGGTTTTGTGCTGGTTGTAATGCTCTTGATTCATTTTGCAGCAGCTGGCAGCTCTCAGACCAGGAGGAGGGCTTGAACAGACTCTGCAGTATTTGTGGGATCATGCTGTGTATGGATTGACTTCCCAGCTCAATGTGCATCTAGTCAGGGAAGAGGACAAAAATATCTAAATCTGTTTACAATGGGAATGCAAAAGTTTGAATCCTGAAGAATTGCAGCATTATTTTTTTAAAACTATCTTTGTAGCTGATTTCAAGGAAAGGTATTCCTTTTATTTTCCCCAAGAAATGTCTACAAGAAAGTATCCTGTTGCACTTTCTTCACCACTAGTTTTTTTGGTAATTTTCTCTCCCTGACATGTACACCTCTTCCAGATCTGTTTTCTTCTGAAACTGAAGCCCCTGTTTCCTCCTGCAAGATCAGAGCTTCCTTGTGATCCATGAGAGTTATAAGGCATGAATCCTCAGTGGTTCAGCTGGCATGTTGAGGTCATCAAAGGTGATATGGATGGGAAAGTTGGTGTTTCTCTCTCTCTTTGGAACAATAAGAGCTGGGAGGCAACTGCATTGGCCAAGGGCTGTTTAAGCTCTTGGCTCAAGGCAGAAAGAAGTTCTGGGGGACCAGGGTACCTTGTGGAAGGCCACAGCTTGTGGTGTCCCTTGCTGCTATGATGCTTCAACATGATGCTTGCAGCACTGGCAGAGCCTTGTTTCTCTTGGTCTTGCAACTCATGTGGGATATTTATAGTCCAAGAGTGAGCTGGGAGGCTTTTTCTGCTTTGGGACTGTAAGCATGTTTTCCTTATTTCAGGCCAGGTGCTCATTTTCCTGACAACTTTCATGAGCTTGGTGTTGTCAAAGTCTCTGACCTTCTGCCAGCAGTGATCAAAGTCAGGCAGATGCTCAAAAATTGCTGGGAGATACATGGATGGACACACACATGCACGTACTCAGCATGATTGCATTAGCCTTGTCTTCTTAAGAAACAGATGAAAGCTATATAATTTAATGGTTGGATGAGAGTTCTGCGAGTGGTAATGAGAACAATGCAGACTCTGCCACACCACACAAAGAGCTGGCTTCTGAGGGCCTCTTTGAAGTGTTGGGGACAAGCACAGCATTGCAGTGGTGAGACGTCTGCAGCATGAATAAACACGTGTTTAGGCATGGCTTAAGTGATGCTGACATTTGTCGGTACCTGCTTTCTGTACAAACATCTGGCTGGAATAAGCCCTGTGGGACAGAGGCTGTCTATGGGCCTTGAGCTGGTAGAGACAGAGGCTGAGACATCAGTGACCCTAATGACAAGCTGTAGCCCCACACGTGTGTTTTACGTGGTTGTTTAGGGTTGCCCTTTACATTTCTCAGCCGTTGCACAGACTTCCCCAGCACCAGTTTCCAGAGCCTGCAGGAGCTGATGCAAGCGCTCTGAAAAGTTGCAAGGACTGGTGACTGAAAATGCAGTTTTCAGCTGTCAAACAGAGCAGCTGCTGCAGCAGGCTGGGCAACTCAAGTGGGCATGTTTCACTCTGCCTGGGTGTTCTCCTACAAATCCTATTCTGGGAATGAAAAAGCTGGGTCCCATGATAAAAATAATGCTGTTGTTTACTTTTTCGAAGTGAAGCCAGCAGGAAAATGTGTGAGAAGTTAAAGTTTTCAGGAAGAAGAAAGGAGATTTTTGATTCTGTTTGAATTGTCTTAAGCTATAGGTATCACCACAGGGGCACATGCGTTGACTATCTAGCTTCTCTACCAGAACTCACTGTGGTACTGAAGTTAAGAAGGGTCAGGTAAAAAAGCTAATTTTACTTTAGATAAGGTGAAGAAGATCTAGTGTTTCAGCTAGAAATATTTTATATTTCTAGCAAATGTGCACTGGTTTTTCACTGTAATATACCAGAAGAAATGATCTTTTTGGGCATAGTGACACACAGAATAGTGTGTGCATGTATCTTGAGCTGTGGGAACGTTTTTTGATCTCTAATTACAGACCACTGGCAGAATAATGTAAGAAGTCTGTATTATATAGATATATATAAAGCCTTATTGGTACATGCAAGAGGAGTACTCTGGGGTATTTTTCCTTTGGCTTTTACTTGCTTAATCATGTGAGTTCCAGATTTCTCTTAAATGAGTAACTATAATAAAGTCTGTATAGCGGTGTTTTTGTTACTGCTTAGAGGTGTTTCACAGAAGTCACCTACCCCTAACCCATCTTTGATGCCCAACTCAAAGATATGTGCTTTGCTCTGCCCGTGTTTCTGTTCTGCCCATGTGGGTTTCCACCTTGGGTGTGTGCCTGTCTTTTGGCTGCCTGGAGTCCCATCCTGCTGTAGGTCCTGGCTGCACTGGGCATCTCCCTGCATCAGGGGAAATGCATCTCGATCCCATCAGACATGCACCATAATTTTATATATGGCTCCATCCCTGGGTTTGTTCCTATAGCTTTAGCATCAATCTTATACCTGTGAAATTCATGCTCAGTGCAATGGGAAGGATTTTGACAATTATACCTGGACCTTTCAGCGAATATCACTTTTATTCGACGTTATCATCATTTTGGCATTTGCAGCTCCTCATGCAACAGTGAGCTAAGAGACTGCAGTAGGGTTCTTGAAGCCTCAGATCTAGTTAAAATAATAGTTAATGGCTATTGCAGATTTACTTTGCTCTTGAGCCAAGAAGGGATCAGTGCTGGGAGCCAAATCTGAAAGCTCATCACAGCCACATGAGATGGAAAAGCAGTCTCTGAGACATATTGATAGCTGCAGATGACAGAAATGATATTTATTGCCATGGACAGTAAAATTTATATGTATTAAAAAAATGCAAACTTTGGGGAACGCTGGGAAGCACTGACAGGAAACGCCTCAGAACAAATTTCTGCAAGAAAAAGTGGCTGGAGGAAGCAGCTTCAATGAAAATGGTTTATTTGTTCTGATCTGTGGGCCAAATGATGGAGTACAACAGAAGTCAGCTTTTGAAATATCAATTCTCTTCCCCCAATGGAAGTTTCCTCAGCTTTGCTATACAGCATAAGCTTTCTTCCCTGCACGGCTTTGTAATTAGAAATACTGATGTATTTTCATAGAAGAGAACTATTTAACTGAAAGCATTATGAAATGTCCAAAAATGTCTGGGTAAATATTGCCCTTTCCTTTTGATCAAATAAAATTTGTATATCACCCCCCATGTTCCCTCCAACATGAATTTCAGTATTTAAGAAGTCTAGCCAAGTATTAAGTGTAATACTAGTATTATATAGTAGAAGACTTAAATTATAGCTTGTCTTTGGGTTTTCCAGCCCAGCTGTTGCTTTCTGATGGTGCTGCCTAAATACTGGGAAGCAGAACTAAAATTTTAGTAAGAAAAATGAAGTAGACTGCTTTGATAGGTGAAACAGGGTAAACTGTTTCATAAACTGTTTCATAGACATTTTTACCCATAGATTTTTCAAGACATAATAGTTACTACAGCTTAGAAATTTTGGAAAACAGGAATGAAAGGAGTAGGAGCTCCTTCATAAGTCTGGAGTTATGCAATTCTAGTTGAAAAGAAATCATATAATATGCTCATTCTGTACATAGGTGCATGTGTTTTATCTTTGGACTGTCAGGGAAAGGTGGGGAAGTGTTTGCTTCTGATTTTTTTTGTTCCATTGGTATAGCAGGTAGAGAAGCTGAAAAGGGAAGAGTTTTAATGAACTAAACTTGTGTTGAGCTAGAAATTCTCTTGAAAACTTGCTTTTGAAACTGTACCTCAGCCAAGTTACTTTCTGCAGAAATCTTTTGACTTCTCAAATAAGGAAGAAAATTGAAGAAAATGCAGTATTTTTTCAACAGAAGTAAAAAATCTTAAAATATTGTAAAGGTGAACCTGAGTTTATTTCCTGACAGTCTGGAGTGGAGCATCTTGAGGAAGGCTGGGATTAGTGAGTCTAGTGAGTGGCTCAGGGAGCACAGTGAAAAGTTTTGGGACCCCAGCCAGCTGCTGAGGACAGGATGAGGGTGGGCCAAGCTCTGCCAGCAGTCAGGGTGACCATGAGTCAGTGCAGTACATGAGACAAGGGAATGATTTAATATATGCATATGTCATGTCTAAAATACATTCATGTATATCTATGTATGCATATATAAAATGCAGTTGAATTATTTGAAATACTAAGATAAAGAAAAAAGTGGCTGTAAAGGTCAGAGTCATGGAATCATTAAGGTTGGAAAAGACCAAGAACTTGCAATAGAAAACATTGATGAAAGAGTAGTTAGGGGAGGAGAAAAGTAAAAGGAAAAAAGCTGGCATTTCTTGTCTTATTTTGCAAACTTCACTGTGGTAGGTAGATGTTCTAATCACCAAACTGTCAGCTGCTTGTGCAAACTTGCAGGCTGTGACCCCAGCCCAGCTGAAGGGAACAGCAGAGCTCCTGTTGACTGGGGCAGGGCCAGACTCTGCTCCAAAGCCGTGTTTTGTCCGTCACTAGTCACAGCAAATCCCAGGGGCTCCAACTGCTTCAGACTTGGATCTGACTCCCTCCTGGCTTTGGAGAGGCAGGGTTTGGTGCATGATGTCTGCATGTGCAGGAAAAGAGAAGAGATGGCAGGGCTCTGTACCTGTGAGATCTGGAGGCAGGGAAAGCACTGTATGTCACGGCTGTTTAGGCTGCTGTGCACTTAGCACTGGAAGTTTTATAGAAAGGCAAAATATACAATTCAATTACAACTGCTGCAATGCAATCCAAGTTGATCTAGTTTCTCCCACATGAGCTGACCACAATTTTAAGCTTGGCATAGCCTGAAAGCTTGAGGAATGTATTTCCAGTAATTGCCAGGCCACTTCATTGTTTCTGTGTATACATAAACACTAGGCTGTGATCATAGTGGTCATGCTTGAGCTGCTATCTGAAATTCACTTGTGCTAAAGGGATTGACTAATCTGGTTCATACTGACAGCAGTTTCCATTTACTGTATTAGCTCTCTTTGACTGCTAGCGCCGCGCGACTCCAGCTCGACGCACAAAACAAAAACTGTTAAGAACTACGAGGCACACGAGTCATGCAGCACAAAACCCATGTGTCATCACAGGCTCCCTGCCTTGTCAGCTCGGCAAATCAGGCTG
The DNA here is from genome assembly GCA_039654755.1 of Calcarius lapponicus. Lineage (NCBI taxonomy): Eukaryota > Metazoa > Chordata > Aves > Passeriformes > Fringillidae > Calcarius > Calcarius lapponicus. The sequence continues at coordinate 51,555,464 of CM077464.1, read as the reverse complement.
GGTTGCAGAAGATCCATTTATAAGATGCCAAGACTACCAAGCACCTAGTGGGGAACAACAGGCAGTCGTTTAGTTTTAAAATGTATGGCAGAGGAATAGCAAAGGGTTGGTCTTCTGCAGCCTCAAGACATGCTCTTACTTGGCCTACATAAGCTTCTCCCTTGCTTTCTGTTTCTCTGAGTACTGTGTGTAAGAATATTAATCCCTAAAATCTTCATCCTTTTGTTCCCAGCTAAAGTCCCCTGTGAAGTCTGTAGGTTAGGGTTTTTTTCCTGTTTCAGCTTCAGTCTGTGCAGCTGTTACAGCTTCTTTAGTGCTGGGCAAAATAAAGCTCACAGCTAAAATTGGGTGCACTTCCTTATTCCTTCCTAGCAAATCTATTTCTTTTAAGTTTTTCTCAGGATATTGATTGCTGGTAATTTAATGTGTCTCAACCGTGAAAAGCTGTTATGACAGTTTCACATGCTATTGCAGTCTTTTATTTCCCCATTCACAGACAAAAATGGAAGATTTTCCTCACTGGACTATAATATATAATTCATCTAACGTTACTCCACTCAGTAACCAGATGCTGCAGATTTCAGCAGCTGGACCATCATTTTAAAAGAGCCCAGTCTGTAATTATTTGACCCGTTCTTTGTTACACTTCCATAAAACAATTAGCCCAATTAAATGAATCTTTAGGTAACAGAGCCAACATTTATGGAAGGATGTGATTAATTACTTTGAAATTCTGCACATATAATTTAGCTTGTGCTTAGGGAAGAAGTGGAAAAATGTTTGGGATCTTCAGCATCCCTGCCAGTCACATCACAGGAGCTGAGGTCTCTATACACAGATAGGAATAGGTGTCTATATCTACCTATATCTACCTTTCTGCACTCATCTGGTGCCAGTCCAGCCCCTGACAGCTGTCACTTTGGCAAGAAAAGCAAAATTTATCAGCTCTCTCCCTGCTGCTGCTGCTTCTCCGTTTTGGGTTGAGCTCTCCCTGCTGGGGGTTTTCCCAAGATCTCCACATTGCTGTGTAGAGTGAAATGGAGACCACTGTTGGTCCATGGGCAGCACCCACTGCTTTTCTCTGGCTCCCATCACAAAATAGCAGGCTCTTTCTGCTCCCAGCCAGTGTGGTTCAATAAGTAGAAATACCTGATGTGGAGATTAAAACTGAAGTGCTCTACATAAGTACGTGAAGGAAGTTATACAGGTAAAATAAGTTCATATTTGTATTTGTTTTTCCTTGAGAAGTCTGTGCTGCATTATGTATGCTGTTGAAATAGTGTGCCTGACCTCAGAATTGTTAAAATTAAGAGTTATACACCCTCTGCTCAGTGCTAGCGGGGGGAGTTTCCCCCATTTTTGTTAGCAGCATCCCCAGCCTCCCTCCCTGACAGTCCTGGCTCGCTGCCCTCCCCAGCACTGACTTGCCTCTCCTGGTGTCTGGCCAGCAGTGGCTCAAGGCTTTGCCCCTGTCAGTGCTTGACTGCTCTCCTGGTTTGAATGAGAAGAACAAATTGGGGGTGACAGGGTGTGGGTTGATCAATATGAAAAGTTACCAAATTATTTGTTGCCCTGGTTTCTAAGTGGCAAACTTAATTTGTCTTTTCTGTAGATCAGGGGAACTGGGTACAGTGATGTAGCATTAGAGAACTCTTTTCTGTCTCCAAAATAGGTGTTTGTGGTAGTCTTTGATGCAGATGTCACTTCACACTGTGAGATTCTCCACATTGCTTTCCTTCAGCTGGATTTTAGCTCAAGTACTGTAGGGAAAAGTAATAGATTAAGATGTGTCACCCAAAGCAAAGAGTGATTTATTCTCTAGTTAGTTGATATTGATGTGAAATTATCAAGTCCATTGTTAGTGAAAGCTGAAAGCTGGCATGATTTTAGTCCAGCTAAATTCAAATATATGGTTCCACAGAAACATGACAAAGTACTGCAGTGATAGTTACAGACATACAGAATAAAGGAGAATTTATGGGTGTGGGGCTTTTTTCCAATGGCAAACAATGACCAGTTTGAAAGAAAGAGGAGGAGGGAAGAGTTCAAAAAATAAAGAAGTGATCCAACATTCCATATGCAGAGAAAACAATTTCCATGCCTCTTATCAAAAATGTGTTAAATCAGCTAACATTGATATAACTTCAAGCAATTAGGAGCATGCTAATAATGATATGAGTCTTCAGCTGTAAATAATTACGCTGCCTCAAGGCTATGCTTTAATTTTTGGCTTGCTGTATCTATAAACAATAATCAAACTGCAAAGCTAGTTGTGTTGTTTTTGTTCACAATTTGTGAAATGATTTCTGTACCCTACAGTGATGCTGATGGCTATTTTGACCTTCAGGAACTCCGGCCTGTGAGGCTAAGAGCTAATGTGTACTTCCATCGATCTGAGTTACAGGCACACAGCAGGTTCCTGTGCCTGTTCTTCACAAGTACAAAAGCTGCTATCGTCAATCAGTGTGTGTTGTGAAAAGGGGGCTTGCTGCTGAGACTCAATAAATAGGGACATTAGGAGGAAATGTTATAATTGCTGCTACCCACATCTTGTTAATGAGTAATGTACAGTTAGACTCCATGCAATTGCAGCTAAACTGTTTATACAATTTATTCTTATGTTGCAACTAACATTTAACATAATGAAGTATCATAATTGCAGCCATTAAAGTCAAGATTAAGATTTGTTTAATTAGAATTAAGAAAATGTAGAATAGACTTTGAAAATGTAGGGTTTACTGGGTAGAACGTGCAGCATGTAGGGAAATTCAGAGAATGAGTATTAAAGAGCTTTGTTTGTAGAAAAACCATGCTGATGGGTCACAGTTCTCCTGTCACTTACCCCACTTTTGGAGCAGCTCTGTTGAAAAATATGCAGGACAATGATGCAGGTGTAAAAATGGAAACACAAGCTGGTCTTGACTTCTGACTCTGATCTTAAATCCTCTGATCAAATGTAAAACAATATTTGTTTAGAAGGCAATGTATACTCCTACTATTAGAAGGCTTTCTATTTCTGTGTTAAATCACACCATTCAAATGCAGACTCTCTGCTTTCTCCCTGATGAGAATCTGAAATAACTTTGCATTAATGGGGAATTAGGGAAGGAATGACCCCTTAGACATGGTAAAGAATGGTCATGCGTATATAGCGTTTTAGGAATAAAGTAAGTAATTTCTGTCAACTCTCTTAAAACACTCTACAAATAGAAAGTCAGATTCAAGCAAGCACTAGCATTTTGGGAAAAACTGAGACTAGACCCATAAAGTAGCAACTGTGCAAGATATTTGAAAATTATAATCATCTTTTGTAACAACATTCATAGATGGCAGAATCTTAAGGCTTATAAATAGAATAAAATCCCATGTCTGATTTCCGATGGAGCAGAATAGACAATGTACTGGAAAAGCCATGTTGTTTTTGCCACAGCTTGATTAGCTGGGAAGGGCCATTGAGTGGGATGGCTCTCCCAGGGCTGTTATGTCCACAGGAAACATCAATACCATGATCAGTAATCCCACTTCCATGCAGAAAAATGTTTTTCCATATGCAAATAATGTTGTGGTTTTGGTTTGACTGAGAAGTGACTATTGATAGAAGAACCTGTGTTTTGAAAAAAAAAAATTGCAAAATTTGCTTTACTTTCAGATTGTGATTTGGATTTTTTCTTCTAAAGGCGAAGGGGCACGATGTCACTAGATTTGGCGTGGACTGGTTAACTCGGTGTTGTAAGGGTTGACTGTTTTGTTTTAGGATGCTGTGAATTCTCTTATGAGCAGAGGGCATTGCAGATCATAACTGTATAGGATGCTCAGGAAAAATATAGGTATTTTTATTATTTTCATTATTTCTAGAACATTTAAAGAAAATATGTGTTACATTCAGGTTGCATTTTCAGTTTACTGAGTAAATGTATTACTATAAAGGTTTTGATAATGGCATATTAAGAAACTCACTGATCATAAATGCTGTAGTCAAACATGATAATTTATGCAGAGAATAATTATAGATGACAAACAGAAACAAGGGCCAATTAGGACGATTACTGCTGTAGTGTCAAATCAAATGAAGTTTTTATCATTCCTGCTTTCTCTAAAATAAATCACAACATAAACCTGTTGGTCAGCATTTTGAAGAAATGAACTGAGCAACTCTGAATATTGTTATGATGCTGAAGGTTACTGACAAAGTCAGTGCTGGTTATCTGAAATTTAGAAGCCCATTGATTCCCTTTAGAAGAATCTCTATAAATATGGACTAAAATTGACATTGATTTTCCTTTTTAGGGGGGAACCCTTGTACTGTAAGATAAGAGAGATATTCAAGTGGATTTGATTAAACTTGCAAGACACAGTGAGCTGTGCAGTTCTTATGTGTATGTTTTTTTGCTTTCTTTCAAAATATACAAACTAGGAGCTCTGTGGCAGCATTGTTAAAGGCTGTTTTTTAAAAGAAGATGAAACATTACTAGGGGAAACATGGTAATCCTGCTCTTCTACATGAGGCATGCACAGGTAGCATGGATTCTCCCAGGGTCATCACTTGTTACCTGAATGATTTTGTTTTGAAAGCTAAGGACCATTTATGGTTCCCTTGTCGGAGCTTTTGGAGAAGTACTGAAATATTTCCATGGTTCTTTAAAGACCCTTTCCACCTCACAATTTATTTTCAATTATCTTTCCTATCTGGAAGGCCCAATTCTAAACTGGCTTGGAAAATTCCCCTTTTCTTTGTTATCTATTGGATAAGTTCGCCTTCCCTTTCTACCCCAAATCATGGCTCAAGATACCATGCTCTGTTCTCTCCTAACCTCCTCCAAGCTGTCATGCCAGTAGGAAGCCTAAAGCTTAGGGTTACCTGGAAGGAGACTGGAAAGAGCTGTCTGAGTTATCCACTGGGGACTTGGTAATCACAGCTCATGACTAATCCAGAGAAAAATGCCTTCTCTGAGTGCCTGTCAGTATGGAGCTCTGGGATGCTGTGCCAAGCCCCTCTTGAAAGCTATAGAGGCTGGTGAGGTGCACTCTGAGGTAGGTCTTCTCATCAGTGTCCTAGGTCCCTGCAATAGCAGGAGATTTTCTAAGGTAGATTGCCCTGGCGGTTACAGGCAGGGGCAAAAATTACTCCCCCAGTCATTGCTGAATGGATCTAAGGAAATTTCTTGCCTGACTCTGAAGTTGAGGAAGTAAGGTTAGTCCTTTGTGAGAAGAACATACCAGGCAGATTTTTAATTGCACTAGGATCACCAGTCCACGATGTCTCCACCAATGGAATCTCTTTTTGTCTTCCTCCTTAAAAATCAAGCTAGGCATGAAATAGAGTAGGGGAATAAAAACTGCCTTTGCCCTCCCATCTGCTTATAGCTGACAACTGATAATTTTACTCCAGAGTACTCCAGTTCCCTTAAAAAAAATTGTTCTGGAGCTTCAGGCAGATATTGTAGATATTGTAGAGGTGAAGCAGACACATTAAGTGGTATTTTGCATAAAGCAGAATGTATTCAGCATCGTTCTTTCTGCCCTTTGGAGAAGACCCTTTCCCGAGTGGCACAGATTCACTGTTTATTACTTAGCTGAGTCCTTACTGGGAATTTACTTCCTATCCCTGCTGGGCGTGTTTTTGTGGGGTTAAAAATATGACAACAATAAGCCCAATGCAAATTGTATCTCCATTAAAGCTATTGTGCCAGAGTAGGTAGCACAAAGGGTTTCTGGCTGAGTGCTACCCCACTGAGCTGTGTTGTTGCAGCTTTCTTTGTCCGTGGCGCCTGGGATGCCGGTGTCCTCAGCTGACTCCAGCTGAAATAGGCAAAACAGCTTTTGGCAAATCTTCATGTCCCACTGCAGGGCTGTGCCCACAGCCAGAAGGGGATGCTCAAAAATGACCTAACCCCCCCTGCTCCCTCCTCAGCCAGACCTCTGTTTGCACCCCAGGAAATTAGGGTGTGTGACCCCTGTCACACCCTGTGAAATTATTCCTGGTTTTTACATCTCATGAAAAAGGCAGCTTTTCTTTTGCTAAACTTGGCGATCTGGTAAAAGAAGGTAATAGTGCAAAATGAATTTGTCCTCTTGCGGCAAGAAGGGAAAACTTAAACTGTTATAGAATGTCTCTTTATCTCAATGATAATGACTGCAGAGAAGCAATTTTAGTACTTCCCAATGATTACAGGTTTATAGTTTTATAATTATTTAATGCTCGTTAGATATATCTATTTAAGCACGCTTCTTCTGATGCAAGATCTCTTGCTAAGCTAATTTGGAGTGACTCCCTGCCAAATCAATATCAATCTTCTGGCAAATATTATTAAATATTTGTTTGATACCTATTTACAAGTAGGAAAATAATTTTGCTGCCAAGGGATTGTAAATGTGTGAAAAAACACTCTGACAGCTTACTTCACTCACTGTCTACAAGCCGGCGTCTGCGTGCCAAAGTTGGAAGACTAAGATGAAGAACATAATTAAGGAAACATATGAAGGCTAGCACAGGGTTGGAGATTAATTAGCTGCGCGTCAATAATCTCATCAATATCCGATTAACAAATGACACATTGCCCAATGAAACATATTGATTCATTCACACTCCACACTGTTAATAAATTGAAGCTGCTTTGCTAAATGAGAAAGCTGACAAAATAATAGCTTCCTAATACTTCTCCAGTATTGTGATAAAAATGTAAAATTAGCCCAAAGTATACTTAATTTAGCAGCACTGTCACTACACTTATGAAGCTTGTTAGCACAGTAGTGGGGAAGTTTTTTATCACTGAATTGTTAGAATGGATGCATTAATACGTGGATATATGCAAAAGTAGAGATGGAAATGTTATCTCTTCATTTGGAATGGAATTCTTAGGTAATGTGTTTTGGAAGAGGTGACATAAACCTTCTGTATAATCTTGGGACTGGAGTTTTAATGGGCATTTTTTGTTAAATACAAAGTATTAGTTTCTAAGCCTGGCATTCAAAAGAGTCACTGACATTTTTTCTTTCACTCATTTAAGTAGAAGTGGTATCAGTGTTTTGCTTTGTGAAGACCAGATTTAAAAAAATATTTTTGATGAGGAAAATTTTGAAATCTTGAAGAAAGCAGATGTAAAAGTTGAGGAGCTGTCTTTTCTCTCCTATGCATTGAGACATTCAAAAAGAAGCTGTGTGTAAGAATGTGTAAAATGTCTTCAGACAAAATCTGCTCTGTACTTGTTTGATTAAACTGTCTAAAGTATTCTAAACTATGGAAAAATTCAGGAACAGAAAACATTGGCAATATGCTTTTGCTATGGGACCAATACTTCCTCACTGGTTTCATGAGGTATTTGAAAGAATACTGTGATGGGACTATTGCAGCAGCAGCTTGTATTGGCTGTATTACACTTCAACAAAGAATTTGTTAGAGGGATGGAAAAATCACTACAGCTATCAGGATTTGGACAGTGTTTTGTTCTGCACAGCAATAGGAAAAATCCCTTCTCATAGTTTTGGGGAAGGGGATATTCTTGTCCATGAACTACTTGGTAAGATCAGTGGGGCTTCGTTTCTTCTGGTGTGGGTGTGGGTTTTTTTTTGTTTGTTTTGTTTTTGGTTTTTTTTTTTTTTTTTTTTTTTTTGTTCTTTAAATGTAGAATTCTTCCAACCAGGTGAGGAAAGCCTATCAGGTGACCTTCTTCCCCTCCCTCATTTGGCCACCCACAATTTCTCTGGCTCCTTTGGTGCGAGCCTGCATTGCTTCAACAAAACAGCTGTGTCTCAGCTAATTCCAGCTGTGCTGGTGTTTGCAGCATCTCACCAGCACTCCTTGCTGTCACCTGCCAAGCTCCATGATGCTGCCACCTGCCAGCCCCCTTGCTGGTGGGTGCCCCTTCCCACTGGCAGTGGGAACCAGTGGATATGTGGAAGCAGCGTCTGGTTGGTGTCGAGGGCACCCAAAGTTCCCAGGGGCAGCAAAAGGCACAAAGCAAAAGATTGCTTTGAACTTTCAAGTTATCTGGATCACTTTCTTGGAAATTTTGAAGGGTTGAAATCCAGAGGCCCAACCATTTGCTTTATTTTTAAGAATTACAGTGCTCCTCTTAGGACTTTTTTGAGTAATTGTTATGCATTCAAAAAACCTTAACTGTTAGACCTCATAAAAAATTTATTACTGTGATTAGAAATTAGTGATCAAAAAGGCTCATTTCAGTACTTGAGGATTGTTCCCCCACAGTGTGAAGTGTTATTTTCAACACAATTTTCAACAAACTGGCTAATGTTTGGTCCATCTCTAGCTTAACGAATTGTCATTAACTTTTTAGGGCTCCATGATATGCTGAATAGCTTGGAACAACCAATGATTTTATTTCCAATCTTAATATTTAGTGTTCCCTGTGGAATCATGTATGGTTCATGATGAAGCCATTATTTACAGGATTAAAATCTCTTGGAAAATTCCATTCCTTCTGACTGCACTGAGCTTAACACATCCTTGCAGTCCAGCTTGGGATAAAAAAGGGCTTTACATGAGGTGTAGTGCTTTATTCATTTAAAGAAACCAGAATTATATCTGAAATGTCAACAATCAGAAATGCAATGTACCACCACCTACTGTAGATCAATTAAGGGTAGCCTGCTACTGCAAACTGTTCTTATTTAATTTGATTCTGTGTTGTGTTAGGAACAGTCCTTGTAATGAGTAATTATTTGAACATAGAAGTACATGGGTACTCCAGCCAAATCTGTGGCATTGGTCCTAGCATTTATAATCATAAGTCATGAAGGATTCCCTTGTAATCAGTCTTGTGAGAGTGTTAGGGGGTACTATTAAGGGCTTTATCTGAAATGCATACATGAACAGAAGTTTATGAACAGGAAAAAAAGAAAAAAGAATATCTTATTGGGTCTCTGGCTATGTTTACAGCCTGTGGCAGTCACTGGGTAAGAATCTCATTTCACAAAAATTGTTTCATGTTAGGAGGTTTTTGACACCAGTTGGCCTGATACCAGCTAAAGTTATATCCTGTTTCTCATACACCCATTCTTTTAAAACTTAACCTGAAAATACCCTATTTTCACAGGTATGCTCAATTTTCTGAAGCACTCGCATACTAAAAATTAGTGAGCTGAGGTTTGTCTTGACACCTTCAGGCTGAAGGATCATTTGGAGAAGTCTCTGGCATCGTGCAGCCCCTTGGCCTGTGATTTGTTAATCTATGTGCCTCTCTTACCTCACTTAAGAGAAGTCAGTAGTGACCATCTGCAGCTTCCACTGAAGGCAATATGAAGTTTCAGATCCTTCTGCTGTGGTCTGAATGCTGTGATCTGTGGATGCTTTGCATGCTTTGTCCTTATATAAATAACATTAATATCTCTCTTCATCATGTAGATGAGGAGTACCCAGGAGCAGGAACTTCTCTGAGGGGCATATGTCCACCAGATATCAGGAATGGACTCTGGAGCAGTTCAGTCAATAGTGTAGCTCCTGACAATAGTGGCAATATTTCAAAAGCAGTTAATAAGGGTGAGGATACACGTCTGCCTCCAGGGAATGATCCTCAGAAACCAGCAGGAGGAAAATTGGAAGTGTCAAAAAAGGAGGGAAAAAATTTAAAATAAAAAATCCATTGCTATTAGACCTACAGCATGCTAAGACCTGAAGGAAAACTAAGTGAAGCTTGTGAACTTTAGTTGGTGATTGGAGCTTTCTGTCATTTACCTGACAGCCTCTCAATGAAGCTTTGTCTTGTTACCAAAAGGGGGATGTAGTGGATGTTTTCTTGTCCAATTCTTCTTTATTTTTTTCACCTGCTCTAGTTACAGTGCATTTGAATATCTTTATAGTCTTTCTTGAACACAATCATGGTTCTAGAAATCATCTTAAATGTCATGATTTAGATAGCCAACTTGGAGAAGTGTGCTCCCTCCCCTCCTTTGATCTGAACTTGTACGGACCATCCAACTCCTCCTGCTCATTTCATCTTCACTTTGAAAAGGACTAAAGTGAACATTCAAGAAAATCAAATTAGCCCCACAATAGGCACTGCTCCTTGGTTTCTCATCATGCAAAAGTGCTAATAGCAACTGGCATCTCCAAAATCTTTCCTCAATGTGTTTTTCTAATCTTAGGGACTCCCTGAGCAAGTAATAATATGTGTGTGTTCAAAGGCTTTGCTGGGCTTCTCTTCCAGGATTTTGCCTATTTTTAAGCCTGTGTAAACTTGTGTTAGCCACAATATCTTGTGGCATGAGTACTTAACTATGCCACGTGCAGGCAGTGCTCCTCTTTATTTCAGATCTACTACCTGATTATTTCATTGGGTGACCAGTAGTTCTTGCATTACAACCACTGTGAGCAATGCTGTTTTTTCCAAACCTCCTGCTGTTTTATAGATCTGTCAGATGCCCCCTCAGATCTGTTTTGCAGTCAAAGAATTCCAGACTATCTAATTGTTTCTTAGACAGAAAACATTCAATATCTTTGATCTTCTTGCTTTCCCTCTTACGTACTTTTTCTAGTTTTACTTTACCTGCATCTGTGCTCATGCTTGCTATTCTAGCTGTGCAAAGGTTGATTTGACATGGCAGAATGAGATAGTGGCTGTTGTCTCTGTAGTAATTGGCAATAAGTTATCAGACTCCTTAACCACAACCTGTGCTCTCCAGTCTGTGGCACAGTGTTTCGCCTGTGCTGCATCCAGACTTTAGTTCTGTAATTCATCTAGACAAAGAATAATTTGCTCTTCTGCTACAATTATAACTGTAGTTTGGTGTTTCCTACTACCATCTTACTCTTTCACCTAGGCTGTTGTTTTTTCTTGGCATTGGAATGTCCTGGTGTATTCTGTTTCATGCTTTGAAACCTTAGCTCAATTGTTCATACCATAAGTTTGGCAGTAATTGGTAATGTGGACAAAAGACTAATAGAAAAAGAAGTTCTAAGCTGTTGTTTCTTTGGGAAAAGATTTTTTAGAAAAGTGAGATAACAAATGATTTTTTTGGTCCTGTTTTCACTGTTGTAGAGGACATCAGGGTGCTGGATCTGTGACATTTCTACTTCCTCCTTTTGAGTGCCCCTTTCAGGCATTTCAGACAACACCTCGTCTCCTTGGTGTTAATAGCCCCAGCTTCATCTGTGCTGTCTGCACAGGTAATGGCTTCCTTTGGGCCTGTTAAAGCCTCAGCTTTTAGGCTGCATGCCTTGGTCTCACTGATCCCAGCTGTCCTGAGCTCATCCTTCAGCCCGCCTCTCATCTTAAACATCCATTACTTCTCAAGTCAATGAGGAGGAGTGTAGGTCCCTTGTATGCCACATTCCAACCTAAATGACAGATGGGAGGAGGATGTGTGATGGTTGCTGTGCCCCAGGAGAGTTTTCTCTAGGGACAGGTTTTTTATTATATCTCTAAAACTCCCTGTGCTATATGGCCAGTTGTGGGGCTACCCTTTGCCTTCCATCAGGGAGTAGCACGAAGGTGGTGGTGTGTTGTGTGGGGTTCCAAGCTTGAGGATGAAAGGCTGAATATGCTGTGATGGTACAAGCAAATCCTGTGACTTGGTTAGTGAGGGGGTGGGGTTCCTTTTCTTTTAATTTTTTGGCAGATGGAGACCAGGCTGAAGTGTAATCGTAGAGTGATAGAATGGTTGGGATTTGAAGGGACCTTAAAGGTCATCTAGTTTCAGCCCCTACAATGGACAGGGACACCTTCCACTAGACCAGGTGATTGAAAGCCTCATCCAGCCTGGCTTTGAGCACTTGCAGAGTAGGGCATCCACAGCTGCTCTGGGCAACCTGCTCCAGTGTCTCACCACTCTTGCAGTGAAGAATTTCTTCCTAATACCTAACCTAAATATAATTTTTCATGGCATGAAAAGTGACTGATGTTAAAAGCCACTGTTTGGTTCCCTGATGCTGGGCAGTAAGGGATGGGCATAGATGAGCCAGTCCTGTGTAGAGAGTTCCAGAGGCTGAGGGCTCTTTGCTGCACATCAGGTATTGTGCTTGTCTTTGTTCTCCATCTTCAATATAGGGTCTGCAAGCTTTCCCTATGCCCTTGTACTCTGCTTCTTTTATCTCACTTGTAAATGTTTTGGGAAAGGAATGTCTCTTCCAGAGTATTGTGCACAAAATTTCCTGATACAGGCACTAATATATGTGGTATCTTTGGGCACACTTGTTAGATACACACACAGTATCACTTGAATTGACCTAAAGCTCATAGGGTAAGCAGCAGAGATGCAGGGTTTCCTTCATGTAAACTCAGGCTTTTGTGCTATACAGCCTTTCATTGGTTGGTGGTAACTTACTGAAATGGTAATTCTTAGAATTAGACACTCAAAACAAAAGGCTCCTTTTAAAATAACCAAATCCAGCAATCACAAAGAATGTAGCTTTTGAAAAAAAATGTTGTGTTTCCTTGAATCACATTTTCCTGCTAGTCCTCAGCCTTTTATTGATGACAGATAGAAAAGGCTGTTGCTTGCGTTAGTTGTAAACTTCCCTTTGTCAGAGCCCTTTCCACCATCTGTCATTGCATAACTGTATGTTCCCAGGTTTGTAGCTCTAATGTGTTTTTGCTGTTTTGTGTACAGTACGTTACAAGTTATAAAAGCTTGAGTAAATAATTCATGTAAAAACCTTTGTAAATATTGTCAAACTGCGGAATAAATGATTTACTAAGAGGTCTCTTGGCTCAGCCTAGCAGCTTTATTACTGTAACTTGTTTTGTAAACAGCCTCCTTCCCCCCCCCCCCCCCCCTTATTTTTTCCATCAAGTGTCTTTGTGTAAATTCTATTGCTAAGCACTACTTAGATGCATTTCAATCACCATAAATAATGCAATGTCAGTGCTTTAACCACCTGGAGACTCCATTCAGAAGTCAACCAAAGGTGTAGTTTGTGTGAGACCCTTAAGGGTATATATTTTCAATGCGTGTAGAACAGTGTACTTCCCACTGTTTTCATAGCTGATTGCATTTGCTGGAGATGGCTCCTTCTCAGCTGGAAGGTGGTTTCCTGACAGACCTCGCGTTTCCAGAGAGCTGGAACCTGTGCTCCATTTCATGTCCTGTGAATAATCTTCAAATTGTGTTGTGCAAAAGAGATCAGGACCTAGGGTTATGAGAGGTAGTCCTGAAAAATATCAGAGTTTTTTCCTAGCATTTTAATAAAGTGTTGTCTGAATGGTCAGAGGGAATGAAATCAGAAACATTTGTTGTAAATGAATAATATGACTTTGCTTTGATGTATTCATGAGCCCCTTGTTAGCCTTCTGAAAACACAACTGAAAATGAAATGTTTCTTCAATAATACTGGAATGGGAAAATGTGTTACATCTGAGTCCTTATGGGCAGGCATAATTGTGTGGCTACATGCTCTTGTTCTGAGTTTGTCCTGTGAAATACAAGCACACTTGACAGATGTCAAACCCTTGGTGAAACAACTGCAGGGATCAGGATACTGGGAGCTGTGGACAATCCATGTCATCATATTGACTCAGAATTTGAGCTTAGGCTTGAGCCGCTGCATGTCTGAACATCCATGTTGGCTACATGCTGTTTTTCCTGCTGACTCCTGGATGGAGTGTGCAGTCATATTTTCCTGACAGGAAGAGACAGGCACTGCTGGAGAGAGCACATCACAGTGGAGTGGTGTCACTGCAGGTAGGACAAACACAGGCTGTCATGGGTGCCCTGGCTCTGCAGACTCAAACTGAGGAGAACACAGCTGTTGGAGGAGATGCACGTGACGAATCTTGCCTTCTGCTTGAGCAAGACATGAGCTGCAGTTGTCCTGCCCAGGCACATGGTGCAACAGCTGCAGAGTAAGGTTTGCAAGCATAAGGATGATGGGCAGCTGTGGGGGCAGTTTTGAAGTGATGCCAGGAACTGGTGGAGTCTCCAGGGAAGCAGAGTAAGGAGATTTTGATGGCTGCCTTGGTGAGCTTCTTCCCTTGTCATGCCAACTCATCTCGTCACCACTCACCCCACTTCACTGGGCTTTCAAGTTCCATGAAAATGGACTATTCACTAAAAAGCCTGGAGATCACCTGTTTGTGTCTCTTGGCCATTTTTCTGTGCAGTAGTGCAATCCAGCCTAAACCCCCCCAAATAATTGTTCAAACAGGTTCAACAACACATGTCTTCAAACTCTCCTCTTATGAAAATGTTTTCAGGGTTAGCTGCTTTGTAGTGGCTTTGTGCCAGACTGATCTGAGCAGCTTTTGATGGTGACTTACAAACCTGACTCTGAGAATGGTGGAAATCATTCATTAGCTTTGTATTATTATGTCTGATATCAAAACTATCCATAAATGGTGGAGGAATGCTTTGTGATTGTAGAGATGGAATTTTTCACCTCTTTTAGGTAAGGAGTTGCTTATCTTCTAATGACTTATCTGGGTTCAGGCTCCAAGAAACAGAGCAACTAAGATTTCACTGTCTTGAGAACTAAGGTTGGACTACAGGAAAGAAATCTTTTCGAGAACGTGGCAATAGATTTTGTGTATTTCTGTATGTCTGATGCAATGAGGAAACAACCTCTTCCCTCTGGCTTTTTAACCCTTATACAAAGAGAGCTGTAGTGTCCCAGGGATGAATGCAACCAAGTGCATGAGAAAGAAGCAGCTGATAATGGCAACCTTTGATGATGCTGAGCTGATGAAAGAAGAAATAATGGTGTATCCTCTACAAGTTATTGCTGGTAGTTTCCATAAAAGTTAAGTAAATGAAGTCTGAGTCTCAATTAAACAACATCTTTTCTGTCTTGTGTGCCCAGGACAATACATTGTTTGCTGTGAATAGACCACCCGAGGGCTGGTCATGTGTTTTGGTAAAAATCATAGCTTTGTCAAACAAAGCAAAAGGCGCAATTATAGCCTTTTTATATTAAAAAACCCACCCTATTTTAATTATTATTGTGCATTTCCAATTAGAAGTGTGTTAAACTGTTGCCATTAGAAATTTTAAAAGCATAAAAACAGCAAAAGGCCAGAGACAAGACGAGAGATGAAAGAATCCTAAAAGTCATCCAGTCATATATGGCCACAGAAATGCTCTCAACAGTGTAAATAGTTGTGGTATGAAATACATGATGCTTAACCATGTGCATTATTGGTGTTAGGAGATCTAAATTCTGAAGTCTAGATAGCATAATGTTTTAATACCTGTGAAATATAAAATGGATGCAGAGTGAGAAGAGAGTCTCTTTGAAAGATCACTTTGTAGCCTCAAAAAGCCCAAGTATAAAACCACTTGACATTTCTTTTTACAGTGTACATGCACAGGTATCAGGTTTTGTTTTCATACACAAAATTATTGTATTAAAGGTTTTGTTTGCAATGCTCTGTTTAAAATCTTCTGTTTACCTTTCATTGGTTAATGAGTTACTTTAAAGCCTGGTCCTCCTCTTGTGGTGCTTTTCTTGTTAAACCTTTATGAGAGTTACAGGTCAGCCCTTGAAGACTGATCTCTGCCCTGCAGTGCACTGTGATAGTCTCACTGTCAGTGGAACCTGCTGGTACTGTGGAGTGGCTCTGCATGCTCTCACCTTGACGCTGCTGCACCCTATGGTCACCCGATGCTGCTAAACACCTCTAGAGACTGGAGAAGGAATGTTTTAAGTTATACCTTGGTTTCCTGGGTCTTCCCAGTACTGCCTTGGCTGATGGAACTGCCCAAATGACCTTTGCTTCTCTCTGTTGCATTGCTGGGGCTCTCTGTAAATCCCTGATGGAAAGGGACTTAAAGTTACCTGCGCAACTCTGATGACATCAGAAAATACAACCCTGCTTATTCCAGCGACCTGGGCACCCTGAGATTTGATTGGGATGCTTTTTATATCTCCTTGCTGTAAAATAGAAATTAATCCTGTACAAACTAGGAGAGACAGATCTTTCTGTGCTTCTCTTTCTGTGGTTGTTTAAACACAAAGCTATTGGTTGATGCAGCACAGCTATAACTGGTGTTCCCATGAGGAAGAAAATACAGAGAAAACTCCATTACTTTGGATGAAAAGATAATTTCTGTCCTTACTAATTATGCAGACTGAGGCATTGCATCATTTGGATAAAATTCTCGCTTCTTGGGGGTTAAATATGCAACTAAGTCTTGTAATACTGTCTTGTTTTGGACTTTCCTTGTATTTCTTCTCAAACTGCCTCGTTTTTATATTATTGTAGCATCAAAAGTCTCAGGCAGGATTCAGCAACCAAGCATGAGAAGGGCAGCATGCAGAGCAACAAGTACTTTCTAATTCCAAGCATATACAATCCAAGTGCTAGAAAAGAGGTGATAGATAAATAAGAACAAGAAAACACAGGGGAAAAAAATCCAAACAATGGGTATGGTACATCAGTAACCCACTCTGGGGACTAGATCTTTAGCATGCATTACAGCAATGCAAGTTTTAGTCATATACTGTTGTATTTATTGCTTTTAAAAATTATTATTGCTTTTCTGGATTATTCCTAATGTGCTTGGCCATTGCAATTTTCATCTTTAGGATGATGGACTATCTCTTTTTTTTTTTTCTGATCAGTGAAAAAGGACATGAAAGCTTAGGGAAATATGGGACTAATCAATATCTGTATATAATTTTCCAAATATTTGTCTGGATGGAATAGGATCCTTAAGTTTTCAGCAGATGACTTTGTCAGAGAAGAATTGTAAGTTAGTTGATTGCAGCAGAGTTTCTTGCATGGTTAAAATTCTCAGGGCAAGGCCTGTTTCCACAAACAGCTTCATCCCCTCCTTCATCTCTTCCCCTGCATTGGAGAGCAGGGTTGCAGTGACACAGAGCCCTGACCTTCAGCTGCAGACTTACAAAAAGTCAGTGAATATAAAGACAGTTGAATATAAAGACAATCTAGAGCATCTACAGTGCGTGCAGATTCAGCTGATGCTGGCAGTATTCTGTGGCAGAAAGCCAAAGCCATTTCCCTGGCACATATTCCCCCATCTGGGCAGTCAGAAGGGAAGAGCTAGTGGGGACTGGACATCCTTTGCTGTGCCTATAGGGTGCTACAGGACAGCAGGTTCCAATGGGGTTGTGCTTTAACAGCTAGGTTTTCGAACACCATAAAATACAACAAGGGCTGTATATAATAGCTGATGTTCTGCAATCCCAGTGACTCACTGTGTCTCTGCTAAGGAGAGGAAGTCACTGGAGCCGCCTTCTGTGGCTGCCTGAAAGGCACATCTTTGCAGGTCCCACCTGGTGCTTCTCACTTAGCACTTGATAAAAATCTCCCCTCTTGCTCCTCTCTCTGTTAACCATGTGCCAAGAAACGTTCTTCTGTCACTGCTGGTTCTGTGTGCCAGGTGGATGGACATTGCAGGAGGTTTTCATCATGCTGCTTATCAGCTACTTCTGCTTCATGACGCAAGTATCTTCTCACTGTCAAACTCTCTGGCAGAAATTACCTTTGATTAGTTCATTCTCTGTAGGCTATCCAGATGTGCTTTTTGATAGCAGTGCTATCACATTTATTTCCCAAGTAGCAGTAATTATTACTGAAGAGAAAGATAAAAAAATATTTTAAACCCCATATTTAGACCCAGTTACCCACTCTTTTAGGCTCAGAATGGTGGCTTAGCACTGTTTTCTTTACCAGGTTGTTTGTCTGAGTTCTGGGGAAGAGCGTTCCATGGAGGAACTGGAGAGGTTTCTGTTGCTGACGGATTTGCTCTGGCGCCTGATGTGCGTGCCAGCAGCCATCTCATCAGGGGGATGGGGACGTCACTGTCACCATAGAGACAGCAAGGAGGATTCGGTTTCAAAAGGTGAAGAGAAGCTGGGAAGTAGGAAGGTAAGCTGGGTCTGCATCTCAACTCATGAAGGATTTTAAAGTGATGCTGTATTTAAAAGGAGGCCACAGTAGAGGAGAACTCTACTGAATATTTATACACGCGTGGAAATGTGCGTCTAAGTATTGCTTCCTATGCATATGTTTACATGTATTCTTTTGGATAGGCTTGGGTGCAAAAGAATCCAACACAGGTTTTTGAGAGCCTGCTAACCTTCAGTTTGTGCTCCTCAAAGTAATTCTTCTTTTGCAGGTGATGTAAAAAAAAAAAAAAAAAAGACTTGAATTATATTTAAGTTTTATTTTAAGAAGTTGTAAATATCACTGCCTCAAGATTTTCAGCTTTGCATAGGAGCTGAGTGAGCTGTGGTGTGTTCTATATTAATGTTTTTCACTTCTACCCCTTCTTGTGTGCTCTAGCAATGGTATGGATGTAAAACAGTGGTGAGTGTTGACAGGCAAGGTAGGGATCAGCCATGAGTCATTGTTTAACCACATGGGACTTTTAAAGCCTGAGTCTATACTGACCTGGGACAGCTTACAGATCTCTCTCTGCCCACTCTTCTATCAGCAGATAAAATCACCCCTCCTCAGGGCTTACTCCTTCCCTTGAAGATACAACCTCAGTGATGAGTAGACTGGTTTAAAGCTTCAGTTTGCATGCTTATAATCCCCAGCAGGGTGCTGACCCCAAAAGGATGTTTCTTATACCTTGGAAGAAAAAGGTAATTCACAGGCATGGCTCTGAGGGGAGTGGTGGCAAGGAGGAGTGCAGCCAGTAGAGCGACAGATGAACTCTTGAGTAATGCCATATAAGCATTACTGCAAAAAGGGTGGTGGAAGGCTTAAAGGGACTGATAAAAGACCTTGTCTGCAATGCCATGCAGTTCTGGATGCCACTGGAGAGGATGGGGCTGGGTGCGTGTTTGTGATCTCGGGCCAGAGATGCTCAGCAGAGCCCTTGAGCTCCTCTTGTCGTTGCCCAGCCTGCCACAGCTCGAGCAGGAAATAGCCAGAGTACAGCAGGTTTTGTAACCATGACACACTTGTCTTGACAGCTGGAGGAAGTCTGGCGTGGGAGCCAAATCTCCTGGCTTTGTGTCAGCTCTGGGGTATCTTTCCTGTTTTGGGAATTCCCCGCTGGGGAGGTACCACTGCTGTTTGGAGCAGAGCTCAGATCTCAGCCCCTGGGGCTGTCCACTCTGGGAGACGTTTTTGGCAAGGATAAGTATTTTTTGCTATTTCTGAGTCTCTTTGACTTTATAAATAGCTAAGTGACAAGTAAAATTTGGGTATTCACCCTATGGCTGAATTTTCCGCAGGGATGTTTGCATGTGTGCGTAATACCATTTATATTTATTATTCCTGCTGCTGTCGTCACTCACACGTTTTCTGCAAACAGAACAAAGGGCTCCCTTTGCAGTCAGCTCATGGTCCAACTGCTGCACAAAGACAGTGGAGGGCACGGAGAGCGCCTGGGGGGCACAAGGAATCCTTGAGATAACATTGCTCGGGCTTCTGTTGTCAGACCTCTACAAACCATGATAATACATGTAGGCTTCATGCTAATGAGAGGCAGCCAGGGTATATGAGAAGAACTGAACTGTCTATTTACATGCAGCTGGGGCTTGCATTTTTGGGGGTACCGTTGTTGGGACATGCAGGGAGCTGGCTGACTTCTGTAACAAACTGCATTTTTAACAGATTTTATCTGATGGCTGCTGCAGGATCTTGTCTACCCAGATTTTAGTCATTCACCCTGACTTCTGTTTTAGGAACATTCTGACCAAATTGATCTTTGGTATTGATATCAAGATCTGTGCTGGTGAACTTTCGGGTTTGACTCACTTTCTGGGATCAGCCTATGTCTCAGTTATGGTTCACTCCCATCATTAATCATTTGATCATGCTTTTTGAGAGAACAGAAACTGTGATTTATGTTAGATTCAGAGTTCATCCAGTTCACTTCTCAGTCTCCCGTGGTGGTGGTGGTCTCCAGCTGTTTCAGTGAAAAGAAAAAGAAATCCTGCATTGGGCAGGAAGGAGATAAGCTCTCTAAGCTGTAATAGAAACTTTGCTTTCTTCAATAGACAAACCATTCTCTGAGAACTTGATTCTCAATTAAGATTACTACAAAGCCAGCTGCTAAGAGGAGAGTTAGATACCAACATTATCAATTGGATCTGAAAGGTTTTACTGATGCAGAAGCCACTTCTGAGTGACAAGAAAAGCAGGAGGACAGGACGTAAAGATGGGCTTGATCTCCAGCCTAGAGCCCTGAACTTGGCACATTTAATCAGCTACTTCTCGACTAGAGGGGCTAATTAGCCACTCCTCTGGTTGCTCATCCCCTGCAACCTGCTCTTGCCACAGCGTGTGTATGTTTTACCTGCTGGGGGAGAATTGGGAACAATACCTATTCTAACCAGCACCACCTTTTTTCCTCTCTCTTGTTAAGGATGTCGATAAAATAATTCCTCTGTTATACATCATAACTCTCCTATAATGCTTCTGACTTGACTGCGTATATGAAGTGGTCAAGACCTGCATCTGGAAATTATGCAGTAACAATATATTTTTTCTTCCTGCCTACAGCAGGAATATTTATATATACCAGATTTTTGCCATGGTCTTATGAGGTGGTACAAGAAGTAAAACCACGGCAGCTATCTTACTTGTGGTGTTATTGTGTGATATTGTCATGTATTCATAAGATTTTCTGAGGTTTTCTTTGGCTCAGGCTGTTAAGATTGGCTGTAGTTGTGTTTTTGCTTTGAGAATAAGGGAGTGCATCTCTGCCATCATGCCACTGGGTTTGCTGGTATGCAGCTAATTTACCAATTTGTGTTAAAAAGATAGGGAAAAGAAAATGTGAAACTGATGCTGGGCATGATTTCAGAATATAGAGATGTTTACTCACTGTCAGCATCTGTGGTGATCATGGTGATCATTGCCCAAAATTAGATATTGCTTTTCCTCTACACACTTCCATACACTGGATTAGATGCTTGGGTTTTTCAATTGCCTCTGAGCTCAATCCTTCAAGTGTCACTTAAGATACTTACTTAAGCCTGTTTATTTTCACCTATGCTCATTCTGTAGAAGGATGAAAGAAGCAAAATAACTGTCCTGGGTGCTCAGTGTTATTGTGGGGGTATACAATCCCTGTCCATGAATCAGTAGACTTTGGGGAGGGTTTCCAAGTGTGTCTAAATCCTGCTGTGCTCTTGGTCTTTCTCTCAGATTGGGCCCCAGCCAGCAAGGAAAAATTTTCAGGCAATCCAGCCAGGATTTTTCCATGTGATAAAGGGAATGATGAAGAACTCTAAGCTCTGAACAGATGACTCAGTGCCTCTGGTGCTGAGTTAGATCTATCACTGTGCCTGTTGCAGAGGCACGCAGTCCACACCCAATTTCATCCTCTGCCCACACACAAATGTGTCATCTATCTGTGCATGATTGAAGTGCTCATATCAGACATGTTTACCTGGGAAAATTGTGGGAATTGTCCTAAAAAGTTATTATATGCTTCTGATTGTTTTCCTCTCTGGTCATTCTGTCCCCTCTTTGGATCTGTTGCACCTTTTAGGGGGTCCTCTTGCGCAAGGAGGTCTGTGTGGGAGAACCGTATTTGCAGGGCCATTTGTGAGTCATATCAGTCTAAGAAAACTTAATGGGAGGGACCAGTGAGATAGATAAAACAATGTATGGAAAAGAAACTTATCACTTTCCTTATTTTGGGTATAAATATTGTGTCTTAATGCCAAGTATTCTATGATAATATTAGTTTGGATCAATAGAATTGATAAAGGCATATGCTCTTGGTTTTCGTGAATAGCAGAGGATTAAAATGTGGCTGTACCCGGCATCCATATGCAAGTAATGTGAGGTTCAGCTCAGTTCTGGGAAATGTAGTGCTATGAAATTCATTCACCTTCACCACACTGTGTAAGAGAGGCTGTGACATCATTTAGGACAAAGTGACTTTCTAGGCTAAAGGAATGTGAACAGGTGTATCTTATGGTTTGATTTTATAATTATAAATGTATAAGAGATGCAGCCTTCAATGGCCTTGATCAGAACTTTAGTGTGTGCTTGTGTGTATCTCTGAGATTAGGCATGCTAAGCAAGGTTCTCTGGCTTTTGAGAAGGATGGCCTCAGAGCACAGGACATCCTTAGGCAAAGTAAAACAAGGATTTGTCTCAAAGCAAATGGAGGAGGCTGAGGCCTGGTTCATGAGAAGGTGATTTCCAAGCCACTGTCACTAGAAGGGAAAGAGGAGATAGGATCTTCCATCTGGGAAGAGTTTTTCCAGGTGCTGCTGACAGAACAATTGCTTTCTAATGCTAAACAGCCTAGAGCTGGAGGAAAGGAAGATTTCTTCTCTGGACCTGGGTAAAAGGGGAATAGAAAGAGAGGGAAAATCAGTTTCCCTAATCACTTTTACCCTTCAGAGGACTACAGAATCAATGCCTTCTGAGGAAGGGATACATGGAGGCTTTGCAGAAGACCAAGGTTTAGAACATCTATCATTAATTTTCTCTTGGTTCACTTTCCTTGTTCTGCCAGTCCCAAGAATTCCCAAAGTAAACTGAAACCAGAAGATTTCAGAGTCCTACTTCTGAAGCCAGTCATGGATGAGTCACATCCTGCCTTACCTGACATTGCACAAATGACCCAGAGAAAACGGCATGATGTGACTGCTCTGTGGTAACTTAAATGAGAAGGATGGTTGTTGGCATGCGTTTCTCAACACGTGGTACAGCAAAATACTTTTTTGGAGAACTGTCAGCAAAGGCCGTTGCAGAACAAAGGAGGTACGGGCATTAATCTGGGATAATGATGGACAAGAGGTAGCAGGAGGATCTGAGAAGATGTGAGTCTCTTAACATGTGACAGTTTTTACTGGAAAGCCAGGAGCACAGGTTTGACTAGTTCCTAAATGAGTAGAATTTTTTTGGCTAGTATTTGAGAAACAACTTACAGTATTAATGGCAGCAATACAAAGGAAAGAGAAAGATCTTTATCAGTCATTTTCACTTTGGCTTTAGTTCACTTTTATATATAAAAAATATTCAAATACAACTGTGTAAACATACATCACTTTGTGTTGCTAGTCTCTGAGTTGAAATATTGTTACATAGGAACGGAAACAAATTAGGAGCAAAGCATTTAATTCCACAACATCTGCAAGTGAAAAGAGGTGTTAGGGGTTGGTGTTGGGGCCATCTTTGTCAGTGATTAGACAGTGGGATTGAGGACAGCCTCAGCAAATTTGCCAGTGAGGCCAAACTGTGTGGTGCAGGTGACACGCTGGAAGGAGGGGATGCCATCCAGAGGGAGCTTGACTTGAGAACCTTGAGTGATGGCACTGTAGGAATCCCATGAAGTTCAAGGCTGAGTACAGGGTCCAGCACCTGAATGGAGACAATCCCAAGCACAAATAGGCTTGGGTGGAGAATAGATTGAGAGGAGAAGGACTTGGGGGTGTTGACAAGAAACTTAGCATGACCTGACAATTTGTTTTTGGAGTCCAGAGACCAACAGTGTCCTGGACTGCATCAAAAGAAGTGAGATGAAGTCAAAGGAGTTGATTCTGCCCCTCTGCTCTGCTCTGCTCTCAAGTCACCCAGCCTGGTTACTGCATCCAGTTCTGGAGCCCCCAATATAAAGAAGGGACCTATAGGAACAAGTCCAGATAAGGGCCATGACAATGATCAGAGGGCTGGAGAACATCTCCTATGAAGTCAGGCTGAGAGAGTTGAAGTTGTTCAGCTTGGAAAAAGAGAAGGCTCTAGGTAAACCTTAGAGCAGCCTTCCAGTTTCTGAAGCAGACCCATAAGAGAGTTGGAAGGTATTTTTTACAAAGGGTTGTAGTGATAGGACAAGAGGTAATGGCTTTAAACTGAAAGAGAGTGGTTTTAGGTTAGATATCAGAAAGAAATTCTTTACTGACATTAAGGTGAGGTACTGGAAAAGATTGCCTCGAGAAGCTGTGGACACCCCATCCTTGGAAGTGTTCAAGGCCAGGTTAGGTGAGGCTTTGAGCAACTTGGTCTTGTGACAGGTGTCCCTGCCCATGGTAGGGGGGTTGGAGCTGGATGATGTTAAGGTCCTTTCTGACCCAAACCAGTCTATAATTCTTTGAAATGCAAACAGAGGTTGAACTCAACACAGTATTTTTGTTTTGAATGTGG
The DNA here is from genome assembly GCA_039654755.1 of Calcarius lapponicus. Lineage (NCBI taxonomy): Eukaryota > Metazoa > Chordata > Aves > Passeriformes > Fringillidae > Calcarius > Calcarius lapponicus. The sequence goes on along the minus strand of CM077464.1, from coordinate 51,531,489 downwards.
GACTGTCACTACCAGCAGTCTCCAATGCTCAGAATTTGAAGTGCACTTGCTTCTTGAGTGTAACAATTGCTGAGAGAAACTGCATTAAAAAAAAAAAAATCTAAAGTTTTCCATATAAATCAGAGTCTTATCCTCTACGAGTATAGGATGATGTAGCTCTACTAAAAAATTATGGGTAACAGTCTGTAGAGGCTGAAGTCCTGGTGCAAAATCCCTGTTAACATTCACTGTTTTTCTTCCTAATCACCTAAAACTGTTTCATGTAAGAACAGGCAAATTTACTGCTGATACGAAGCCCTATCTGATTTGGTTTCATATGGCCTCCTTCTTCTATATCCATGATCATGCAATGTTTCACACCCACACATGGTTTCTCAATTTCCTTCACTGCCCCTTTCAAGTATCCTTATGTTATATGAAGCAGCTGCTTGTGTTTAGTAACTTTCTGCACCTGTGGTGCTTTTGGTCTAGGACACTGAAGTAGAATTTCCTCACTTGGCTATGTTGAGATGCAAACTGTGCCCCTGGGCTCAGTGCTGGAAAGTATTCAGTATATTCAGTAGCACCATTTGCAGATGGTGTGCAAGAAGTTGCTCTCAATGTTCATCCTTGATGCTCTCGTCAGCATCAAGGATGAACATTTATGGTCCAACCTGAAGCAAATTCTTTGACACCCTGATATGAAACCAGCTTGCTCCTGTTGCCTGTGTGCCAAAGGAAGCTGTTTCCTAGTAGATGAATAGGGTATGAAGTGTAAACTTCACATGGAGACTTATGTAATTGCCTTGCATGTTTCAGGAGAAGGGAGATTTTGTGTTTCTGGTCAGCTTGCATCCAGATGGCAGCTTATAGGTGGAGATTTTTTTGAAGGATGCCAGACAGGCTTGTTCTTCATTGTAGCTGAAGCAAGGGTTTTACCTTGCTGCAACTCTTTATGTTACTTTCCTTCTCGCCTCAAATTTAATTTCTAAAAATGCATTTTCCCCATCATAAGAAACCAATGACCCCAGTAGCTGTGCTCAGGTGCAGCCATGGCTGAGCATGTGGAAAAACTCAGATTCTGTGCCAAACCTGTTGTGCTGGGGCACAGTTTTCCTTTTCTTTCCTGCAACTTTTCCTGCACTGTCCAAATAAATTCTCCAGAGAATGGCTTTGCTGTCAGGATGTATTCCCAGTGGCTATTTCAAACTCTATTTTCTGATTCAGGCATGGCAGAATCTGGGGGTTTGAAACAAGTCTTCCAGCCTGGATAAGTTTCCCAACTTATGTGTCCATGCCATTCATCCATCTTAGCAGTTAAGCTTGAAGACATGTCCAAGATTACACAGTGAACTTGAATCAAAGCCAAGAATAAGTTTAAGAAAATGCGGTAATAAACCACATTTTTTGGTTCAAGTAGAATATCTTGGTTCCTTAAACTTGCCCTCTTCCTGTGATTTTTCTGCTTTGAGGAAGGAGGGCACAAAAAACCAAAAAGTTAGTGTTTTTAACATATTAAATATTTGCATATGCTTTGTTGTGGGATCTATGGGATAGTAAACCCAGATTCATGTTTTTGTTAATGTGAACCCACCTTTGAACTTGTTATTAAAGATTACAAAGTGCTTATAACTCTGGTAAGAGGACAAAACAACTCTTTTGAAAAATACCATGTCTATTGTTTTTGCTGATGGGATGACCAGGAAGACTCCTGGTTCTGATCTGTCCTGCTGCTTTTCTGTATTATTGTCGTCATAAATATTTGATGGAAAAAAGGAGTCAATACAGTGAAGTGTCATTGTTTGTTTCATAAAACCATTACCTTAAATACTTTATTTGCATGCAAAAGAAAATATTTTCCTTCCATGCAATACTATGGACTTCAGAATCTCTAGCCAAATACCGTAGATAAGTCTACTTTATTGGCATGAAACAGTGTTTTTAGGGCAAAATAAAGTGCTAAGAAGCTTATAGTGTGCTACAGAGTGCCAGTGCTAATATGATATTTATTGTTCTATCAGATTAGTTGTCATAGTTTAGTACAAGGGAAAGAAAGAAGCCCTCAAGGTTAGAGGCAAGCTTTAATGTCCAGTTTTCCTTATGCACTGATTTTGGTTTGAGGGGAGTTAATTTTCTTCACAGTGGCTGGTATAGGGCTGTCTTCAGTTTACGCTGAACACGGAGTTGATAAAATAGATATTTTTCTTATTGCTGAGCAGAGCTTGCACAGAGCCAAGGCCTTTTCTGCTTCTTGTACTGCCACACTATTGAGGGTACTGGGGATGAATGGGAAGCTGGGAGGAGACACAGCCAGGATGGCTGACCCCAAGAGACCAAAGGGATATTCCAGACCATATGGCATCATGCTCAGCATGTAAAGATAGGGAGAAGAAGGCGGAAGGGCAGGATGTTTGGAGTGATGGTGTTTGTCTTCCCAAGTAGCCATTACATGTGAGGGGCCCTTCTCTCCTGGAGGGCGCTGAACACCTGCCTGCCCATGGGAAGAGGTGAATTAATTCCTGGTTTTGCTTTGCTGGTGTTAGCTACTTTTTCTTTCCCTACCAAGATGTCTTTATATCAACTCATGGGTTTTCTACTTTTTATTCTTCCAATTCTTTCTCTGATCCTACTGGTGGCAGAGTGAGCAGATGTGCAGACTTGGTTTCTGGCTGGGATTAAATTACACCACCTTATTACTCATATAAAGTGGCACCAATGAAGTGGCTGAAGGAATTGCATGTGGCCAGGCATTTAGAAGATGGGCTCCATGTTAAATTCAGCCCATAGTCCTGCAGTCATGCTATTGCAGAGGGCCTTTGGGATCTCATGGAGTCCTGCTGGATTTTTCTTGAGGAATGACTTGCCCACACACAGCTCACTGCAGCATAAATGCCTGTGATCATCTTTGTTTTGTTTTCTTTGGTCTTTATTAACTGTAACCCAATAACCAGTTGCAGGGATGCATGTGAGAGATCCAATAGTTTCACTCGTTCAACAGATGAAGATATTTCCTAGTCCAGCTGTCCACTGCTCTGGAAGCATCTACAAAATATCTCGAAAGATGAGATTTTACATTCTTAATTCAGATATTAAAAAGAGGGGGAGAAGAAAGGGATAATTAGGAAACAAAGGAAAAAAGGAAAGGGATTTTTTTAGGCATTCTTTATGAATCTTAAGGAAGAACAGTTGCTTTTTCACCTGAAAGATTACTTTCACTAAAGTGTAAAGTGTAAGAAGTAACTATCTAAAGGCTTAAACTTTACCAATGGGAATATTGATAACTTCAAACTGAAATGTGATCCATTTATGATTCATGAGTCAAAAATGGAGGAGAATTAATCCATCCATTCTAACAAAAAGAGCCACATACAGTTGCCATAGTGTCAATACGGTTTCCATTTGAAACATGAAAAGTCTTACCTAGGAAGACCACATTAGTGAGCCAGGGCCTGAAAGGGGCATTTTGGGCACTACATCATGCATTTTACTACTACTACTGCCTTTTCATACTTTCTGTCAAGTACAGAGCAAAAACATGGGTTTTGTTCAGATGGAACAAAATGGAAGGTCTGCTGAAGGTTTCTTCAAGTCCTGGTGTGAGGAAGGAAGGGGGCACTGTGCAGAATCACCCACTCACTTGTAGATCAGGGCTGTATTAGGCCTTTCAATAGTCGCTTGAAGTCTGAGGGAGAGATTGATTTTACAAGAGTTTAACATGACCTTCTGCAAATTCTCATTTAATTTTGGTGTTAACAGTTTAGGAGGTGAATTGATTTAAAGGGAAGGAAGTAAACTAGTGATGTTAGTTTTAATGTTTAGTTTTCAGCTATCATGGGAAAAACCCACAAGGAAATATCATCTGGAATAAACATACTATATAAATAGTTCTTATCAATTGCTGTCCAACCTGTGATAGAACTCTCTGAGTATTAATACTTCACAAAGTATTAATTCTGATACTTCTAATTCTGTCACTTCATCTCTTTCTACCAGCTTCTATGGATTTCCTGAGGTCCCTACATTTTGGATGGGACTTGTGTAGTATATTGACAGCATGCTCTCAGGTTTTCCAGTGGTAGTCTCCTCATTGACTCCAGTGGGCTCCATGCCTTATTTGACTTCTGCACAGCACCACGTAGGCTGCAGTGGGAGAGTGCAGTGACAAAATCAGTCTGGTCTCAAAAGTTGCTACTCATTAATAGCTGGAAGTTACTGCTTCTACACTGAGCAATCTGTGGCCCCTGTTTTGGATGGGTAGTAAACCAGTAGTAAAAGTAGTAGGCCAGCACAGGTTTCACTTGAAGAAAAAGCAGTAGCAAATGACTACTGGGAAGGATTTTTCATCTGTCAATTTTAATTTTTGGGTTCTGTTGAGTAGTTAACCCCTGATCAATAAATAAATAAATAGGGATGAATTAAGGTGACAATCAACTGTATGCAATCTCATGTTATGTCATGTCACCCTTTTTAACTCTGTATTGTCTGCCTTTAAAATTTGCATGAGAAAACCCTCAGTTTATTAGGATGTGAAATAAGCATGTTGAAATTTCCAGTGAAAAAGTGCTTAGTATTTGGGCTATCTTATGTGATCAGCAGGGTCTGAAACTGTTTTCATCTTCACCAAAGGAGGAATGAGGAACTTCACAAATGAGTTCTCTCTAGTCAGTAAAATGATACCAACTTGAAATTGCTGTAAAGATATTAGAATGAGTTCCTTTAGTCCTTAACTTGGTATTTGAGGGAGGGAGGGAGAAGGAAGAAGGAGGGGTCAGAAAAAATGAAATGGAATTGTGTCTTTCAGTTCTGTAGAAATTTTCACACATCCTCTTACTACAAATGTTCTCAGTTGGGAGTGAGCTTGTACTTTAGTCTGCTGTATTCAATAAAGTAATTCATGCAAGGAGAAAGTGTGTGCATAAATGCTTTTCAGGATTGAGACCTATAAATTACAGACTTCCTCCTCATTTAATGTCTTCCACTCAATATGTAAGATGCTTTTAAATTCTACTAATTGTCCAAACCAAATCCTAACTAGGTAATCAATGAACCCATAGACTGTAATGTCTTAAATGAGTAAATGATATGCTTTGTAGCATTGCTCTTCAAACCCTTTTCTGAAGTCGTGAAAAACACAATATTAAAGTCTGTTTTCAGATTGGGTATGACCCAAGATAGCAAAATACAAGAAGTCCAAACTTCTCTTATTCTCCTAACATGGCAAGTAATGCTTATAAAACAGTTTCTTGTGGCTCAACTTACCCACTTGTCACATGAAACTGTCTCTTCCAAGACAGGTTACCAAAATGTTAATAACTAAAACCTCAAAAAACTTCACTGATCTTTAAACCTTTTGATGACCCTGTGTGGAAAGGCAAATTCATTGCTTTTTTTACTTCCAGACAACACCAATCCAAAACTGGGGAAGTGGGTGTGGGGCATCAAGTTGTGCCCAAATGGGTGAGAAGGAAGTAGGGCTGCCCTGCTCTTCTCCAAGGCAGTGGATAAGGGAGAAGACACACACACACAATGTGTGGGCATCCTCTCTGGGTGTGTGCTGGATTGCTGCACATGGTAATGTGTCTCATTCCTGTTTCTAAATCCTCAAATCATTGCTGGATTGCTGGATTCAACTCATTGAAGTTGTTTGGGTTTTGTTTGGTTTTTTATTGTTGTTTGTTTATTTGTCTTGGCTTGCTCTTTTGTTTTAATTAGGTGTAACTATTGCAACATGCTATTAGATTCTACTCTAGGTCTCACAGTATCCATCAGTGTAGTTTTTCACTTTGTTCTGCTGGTGGAGGAAACATAAATATTTTAAAATCTTAGTTTATGGGGCTGGTAGTAAACTTTAATGTCATTATGGGGGTCTAGTTTTAGTATATGTTTTCTCTGATGGTAAAGCTCACTTAAGGATAATCTTTTTCCTTGATGGAGTTTGTTGTGCCCTGGTTGCAGTGGCAGAACCAAGTGCATGACCAGTGAAGTGTTTCAAGGTAAATAATGAAAAAAAGAGATGTTTTGGGGACAGATATTTTTAATCTGGCTTAGATCTACAGTAAGTACAGCCCAGTGAGACTTCAGTGAGCTGTTTACCAAGGACAGGAGTGAATGGCTGGAGAGAAGAAGGGGGCATACAGCAGGCATTTATTAAGCCGCTGCATCACCAAGGGGAGCGTGACATGGGATTGCTGATGACCCTTCTGCTCTACCAGAGGAAGTTAAGCAGAGGGCATATCAGTTGTACAGCTTCTCCTTTGGTTAGAAAACAGCTTTGGGCCTATTGGACATGCCATTTATCCCAAAATGCAGGAATTAAGAAGCAGTCATGTTTGACTGTTCTTTGCTTATTCAAAGTCCTGAGGTAGCTGTTTTTCATGCGTAATAAATGAAACATCATGAGCATTTATTTCAAAGGGAGATTTGGTCCAGGAATTCAAATCTCAGAGCCAGAATTTCAGTTGTTGATTTCCTGGCTGGGACAAAGAAACTTCCCACCTAGCTGTGCTGGCTGAAGATACCAAGTTCAAAACATGCCAGTCACAATTCTCCTGCTTTCATTGATGGGAAACAAATGGAAACCATTACAGACTTTGAACTGTGTGCATCTAGGTCTTATCAGCTAAGTGGGTCATAAAAACCAAGCTGCAACTCTGTTTATTAGTCAAAATATGTCAAAATATGTTTATTAGTCAAAATATACACTGCCATTTCTAATTAGTGGTATGCAAATTAGAAATGCATACCTAATTCCCTGTCTAATTTATGCCATTGCCTCAGTTTCCCTTTACTCTTGGTGGTTATATCTCATTAACAAGTGCCTGACAGAGGAGTGCACTCACTGGGTTGAATATATTGATATATATATGTATAGTCAGCGTCAGCTGGCATATAGGCTGATATAAGGGGGACTAATGGGAATGTATGAACAAGTAGCCTGTGTTGTTTCATGTTGACACATATATGACACTAATCCGGAAACTCCTGCCAGAGGCAAGTGAAATATGTTTTGAACAACTAAAGGTATTCCTTCTGGGACTGCTCATACAGTATGATTTCTGTCTCTTTGACTGAAAGAAAACTCTCCTGATCTATTAGCAACAGTATTGATATCTGAAGTGATGTATGTAACAAGTGTAACTTTTACAAGAAGCATTTTCCTGTATTTCCCAGTGAATCCCTGCTTATGCTCTTGCTTAATTCAGGAAGAAAACCCTTCAGCATTCCACTTTCATATCTATATTTGAAATTTTGATCTTTGAACTAACAAACAGCAAAACTGAATTTTTCCTTGTGCAGATTCTCTCCCTGAGAATCCACACAGATTGTGCGGATTGTGCTATTTACAGTGAAACTTTCTTGGAAAACAGTGCTCCAATCATTGTAGGCTGATTTCCTAAATTGCAGGGTGCCTAAAAAGAACTTCTGATTGGTTTGCTTTTCTTTGTAGTAGTAGTGGTAACCAGAAAATGAAAAGTAGACGTTCACAAGGAAGTACTAAGCTCTATGGCAAATACAAAATACAGTCAGAAAATGAACTACTTGTTCCCTGAAAATAAATTAGGGAGGAAATTCTGAAACACTTTTAAAAAGAAGTTGTGTCTCTTGCCACAAATGTTGGCTGATAATAAGTACTTTATACTTAGATTTTTTATTTGCATATGATGTCTGCTTAGAGTTTACAATGCTGTTTCTGCACAAGCAAAATCATTCACTGGTTTTGTCTCTAAAGCATATATTATTTTTTCAGGATTTCATGTGCAGCTCAGTACTTCTAACTAACATTCTTCTGTAATGTGAAGGGCATGTAATTTAAGAATTGCAAGTCACAAAACTTTCTGTAATGAAAAGAATCTTTTTTTTTTTTTTTTTTTTTTTTTTTTTTTTTTTTTTTTTTTTTTTTTTTTTTTTTTTTTTTTTTTTGCTGGTTAAGAGCTGGAATGTGGGTGGGAAGGGAAAATTAAGGACAGTGCCAGTGCTGGAGTTCCTGATACCATGATGTTGCATCCAGAGTGCTGTGCAGAAATTCACTGTGGCTGGTAGAATCAAGAAGGTAACAAGGAGCACCTGTTTTACTAGTAGAAAACTGGAGGAAAAAGAATTTTTGGCTTGATTGTGACCATGAGGAGCATGATTTTTTTTACTGGGCTTGGTCTCTCAATCCTGCTGCCTGCTACTATCTCAATCTGAGCTGTCTCCAAGTCTTGCAGTGGGAAGCTCTGCAAAAAAAAAAAAAAAAAAAAAAGCCTGGAAAGAAAGACTGTGAGCTTTTCATCCCATTCTGGAAAGCCATTTGTTCAGGCTGGGGCTGGTTTTGTTCCTTCCTCAATAGTGACTGTCAGGTGAAGATCGCTCAAAATTTCAGTACTCTTAAACATGAGCCCTGGGACTTCATCAGGAGATGGCCGTCCATAAGCCAGGCTCTGAAGTGGTGTGGTCAACTTTCATGTGCGGTGCTTTCTGTTTGATGGGAAATAGGAATATTGGAATGGTGGCACAAACCCTAAAATTTTGGTATTTCCAGCTTCCACAGGAGTTGCTGGTGTGGGCTGAGATAAAATATTGTCATAGTAGCTTGCGTGAGGCTGTGTTTTGGGTTTGTTATGGCAGTGTTGATAACATGGGGATGTTTCACCTGTTGGTGAACAGTGCTTACAGAGTGTCAAAACCTTTTCTGTTTCTCGCACCACCCCATCAGTGACTGGGCTGGGGCTGTGCAAGAGGTTGGGAGGGGAAGAGTTTGGGACAGCTAATTCCATTTGACTAAAGGGATATTCCATAACATGTGACATCATGTCCAGTAATAAAACAGAGTGTGAGGGGAGTAGGTGAAAGGTGTTTGGGGACTGGCTGGACATCAGTCGGTTGGTAGTGAGCAATTGTTTCCTTTTGCATCACTGTTTACTTGTGGCTCCCTCCCTACTCCCTTTTCTTTTTTTCCCCTTAATTTAAAAAAAATAAACTCTGGCAGCCCAGAAGGCAAACCATATCCTGGGCTGCTTTAAAAACAACATGGCCAGCAGAGCAAGGGAAGTGATTTACTATGCTGTTCTGCCCTGGTGAGACCCCACCTGGAGTGCTGCTTCCAGCTCTGGAGCCCTGAGCACAGGAGGAAGGACCTGGACCTGTCAGAGCAAATCCAGAGCAGGGCCAACAAGATGATCAGAGGGATGGAGCACCTTTCCAGTGAGGGAAGGCTAAGGATCTGGGATTGTTCAGCCTGGAAAAGAGAAGGCTTTAGGGTATTCGAATTGTGAGCTTTCAGTACCTGAATGGAGCCTACAAGATCGATGGAGAAAGATTTTTACAAGAGCACATAGTGACAGGACAAAAGGGAACGGCTTCAAATTAAAAGAGATTAGGTTTAGATTAGATATCAGGGAAAAATTAATTACTGGAGCGTGATGAGTTTCCCAGAGAAGATGTGGATGCTTCATCCCTGGCAGTGTTCAAGGCTAGGTTGGATGGGGCTTTGAGCAACCTGGTCTAGGTGTCCCTGCACATGGAAGGGTGATTGGAACTGGATGATCTTTAGGGTCCCCTCTAACCCAAATCAGTCTATGGTTCTAAACTGTCTGCATCTAAACCCATGAGTTTTTGTACTTTTATCCTTCTGACTCTAACCCCTATTGCAGCGAGAGTGAGTGAGCAGCTGAGTGGTACTTAGCTGCCTACTGAGGTTTATCATTAGAAAAATTGTGTATCTATCCATCTTTTCAGGCACACAGAAAAAGGCTAGGAACATCACAACCTATCAAGTGAATGAATTGAATGTGAGCCTAATTTTGAGTGTGTTAATAATCTTTATAAAGGCATATTGCAGAAAACTTTCTTTATAAATTAAAAAAAAATTAAAAAGAAAAAATATAGCATGGGTCTGAAATTACTTTGAAGGACCTGCTCCCAAAAATTGATGATTAAAGGAGGATAAGCACAGTGCTTTTGGCTTCAAAGGTCAACCCTGCTGAATTTAAGTGACTGATGGATTCTCTTCACTGGAGGTGCAATTTTCCCCTGAAGAAATATTTCTTAAAGACTAAGGCTGGCTACCTGGTATTCATGAGAGAGTCCAAAGGGAATTACAAGTGGGACTGTTAGGGTTATCATTTACTCAGTGGTTTCTGCCGATATTGTGGCACAGGGATCCCACAGCACTGCTTCTTAGCATGTGATAGATGGTGCCCCGGGTGAAGGTGAGGGAGGAGCGAGGGCAGCCCCCGCTGTGACAAACTGTTGCTTTGCTGCTCCTGCTATGAACCCGCTGCTTCTCCTCCAGCACCTCAGCTCTGCTGGGCATTGCTCTCCTCGATAATGTGCCTGGGCACTGGGGTGCACCTTGGGGATATTCGGGGTGAAGAGCTACCAGCAGGAGGGTTCTTTCCTCCCGCGTGGCACTGTGGTGAAAACCGTACATTTTATGGCTGCATTTGTAAGACCCTTGTTGTACACAGGTCCAAGTGATTTCTGGTGGCTGATACAGCATAAAATATGAACTGTTATGGAAATACATATCTGAGCATGCTCCATTGGAAAAGTATGCTGTTTTGATCTCTCCCAGAGCTGTAGCTGGTGATGGGAGCCTGTTAATAGGGTTGCGGTGCTAAAAGAGTGTTTTTGTGCATCTCTGTAATTCCTCTATTTTTGTATTAAAAATTACATTGCTTTCAATACAGACAGTTATTAATATATATTGCATATTTAATCCAGCATCCTTAGGTTTTCCTCTTGTGGAAAAAAAAGCATAATTGGGCGAAAAATTAGAAAACAAGATGGACTATCCAGTTTAAGAACTTCTAAGTAATTGTTTTGTTTGCCATTTTACTACAAATGGACTTAAAAATAACTAAAGTCCATCCTTAATTAATGCAAAATACGTCAGTCACATATGAAATAAAATACCTGGTGGGATCTCAGATACTTTTTATGTTGTGTTTTGATTGCTGAGAAGACCATGTACTCAGTTTTTGCTGTATTCTTTCAGGACTGCAAGCTAGTTTAATGCTAATGATTCAGCTGTTATCCAGCTAAAGAAAATAGGCTGGTGAGGTTAACTAAGGCCACAGCCAGCATCAGCTGATGCAGTGTTGAATGTGTTGTGTGTTTGGTACTATAAAGATAAAAGGAAAAGCAATGTCTAACACCTTCATTAAAGAAAAAAAAAAACCAACAACGATAAAGTGTCCCCCACCAAAGCAAACAAACAAAAAATTTCCTGGAAAACCCAAATAATAGGATGTTCTTGAACTCTAAGAAAATCAGTGTTAAGACCCTAATGTTATTCATGAATGTTATTCATGAACTCATTGTTTATCTATCTTTGCCTTTGCTGTCCTTATTTAATCAATCACATTTTTAAAGATGAAACTCCAAGTCTTCCCATTAATGTTTGGATTCCTGGACTGTTGTAGCTTCACAAGTCTTTATTGCTGCATCTTTGGCTCTTCTACAATGCACAGATGTTGACCTGGATGAAAATGCTGCATTCACAGTTTATGTCTTGATCAGTTCTCTTCTGCTGGCAGCTTCTCACCATTCTACTTTGAGGAGGAAATGAGCCCTTTCAAGTTTTGTTGCTTTTGGTTCATGCAGGTGGTTCTTTTCTGCTGTTCCCCTTTGAGTCATAACAAGCCATATGCCATGCCACTGGGCTTGAAACAAGTAACCTGTTGCATCCAGTGGATGTAGAGTTCCTGTAGCTGTTAAAGAAATGCACATACTACCTTGTCCTGAAAACCCATCCCAGATTTTGGATTTGGGACTGGAGTTGTTTTCTGAGAAATACAATGACCAGATCTGTGAGCTGAGCCTATCTGCACAGTCTTGCTGGGGCTTTATTTTCAATATTGCATAGTGGCCTGGGGCAGAGAGCTTTGCAACAGCTGTGGACTGTGGTGCAGGGGCTGTTTGGGCAGGGCTGGCTCTAGGAGGAGCAGGAGCTGCTGGATTCACAGCCCCCAGCATCGCTTCCATGGCCTTGGCACCCCAAGAAAGACACTGAAATCGAGGAGTGATGGCAAAGGTCAGCAGGCTCTCAGCATTAGCAAAGCCTAGGCAAAAGCTCAGCCCTTGATTCATTAGTGAGAAACTGCAGTGACAATGCAGCCTTTTTCCATGGAGCACTTGTGGCCCCGTCCACTGTCCATTGTATTGATTTCAATGAAATCTAAGCACATACTCAGAATCAGGCACTTCTTTGCCTGGTGCCCTCAGGAGAGAGTGTTTCCTCAAGTGGGGCCAAACATGTACTTTGTACAGGGCATCTTCTGACCCAGAAGGTCACCTAAGGCTTCTGAGGGACTCTGAAGGGATATTTTTAATTGTTCAAAGTCTTGTTTTGTTTTCAGGCTCAGCAAAATAACCTGAAAGCGTGTTTGTGTAAATGCTCAAGGGAAAATCTGGCCAAGGAAGAAGCTTGTTATTCATTGTGGGTCAGGTCCTGCAATTGTGGAGTCAGACTGAGTTTTGCCATTGATTTCAGCGGGCACAGGGGCAACCTGTCTGGCCATTTTGAATGAATAAATTTTATTTCCACATAGAGACAAAAGTAGCTGGTATAAAATTGAAGCCTTTTTGCTGACATGATACATAAACTGTGAAGTTACTGTATGTTTGCTTAATTATAACCTCAAAGTAGAGGAAAATTTTCATCCTTTCAATGGAAATACCAGCATAGGAAAAGAGGCACAAGTGGGAGTCGTGTAAATGCCAGATTACAGAAGCATTCCTGTGTTTGACAGCTTTGGTACTGTAGTCTTCAGGTAAGGTGTATTCTACAGCAAACTCTGTATCATGTTATTAGTTACTCTCTGGCGGTAGAAATTTTATCTGCTTCTGGCCTGCTTCCACTTAAAACCAAGTTTTTGTTGGCATTGCTTCATCTGATCTTAAACCATGGTTTTTATTTATGTTTGTTAGCAGGGTTTTTTTAATGATCTGATGGAAATTTGTTTTCAAAAAGAAATGAAGGAGCAGCACTGCATCATCCCTTTGCTCTTTGACAAGATCAGAGAAGGAATGGCATCACCTCTCTCCCCCCCATCCCAGCAAGTTTATGGGGTGGCACTCTGCAAGTCTGGGTGTTAAACCTAGTGGTATTAAGAGCTGCAGACTGAAAATTCAGATATACTGCCTTTCCTTTGTTGCAGGAGGAAGCATTTTTTGCTGCTGTCTGAGAAAGGGCAGGCTGGCATGGAGAAAGAGGTAAGTGAAGCAAAAGCCATGCTTTCCAAAGAGAAAAGTTTGAAAGGGGCTATTCCTAGCATTGCTATTTCATAATATTATTTGTAGTGTGATGGGAGGGAAGTCAGCAGACGCATAGGCTCCTTCATAGCATTGACAAGTCAAGGAGATGATTAACGAGAGTACCAGACAATGTAATGGTAGGAGAAGGCCCACAGAAGTTAAACAAAAGTGCCTTCAGAATTTAGAGAATTCCCATGATCCATAGTAGGACCTCATTGTGCTTGTCTACTGTTTCTATTTTTGATTAGATTTATAAACACAGCACCACATATTTTCATGTGGCTCATAGCCCCAGGGCAGAGTGAGATTGACTGCGCTGAAACTGTGAGGCTTGTGAATTTCGGGCAAGGGATGGAGTGAAATAAGTAGTGTAATTGTTTTTGTGGAGTGACCGTGGGACCTCTTCTGTTCTGAATTACACATGGTTCAACCCTTTGACCCAACCAACCTCGGCAATGCCTGGTAGATCTCCTAAAGCTGTGCTGAAAGGTCCTATCAGTGACATGTTGGAACATTATCTGTCATGTGAGATGTGTGCCAACAACCATATTAAACTACATTAATTACTAGTGAGGCCATGTTTGTGACAATCTCAACTTCATTTAACCCATCATCATGTTAGTTATTGTTTAAGCAGGAAGTACAAATGGGGACAATTTATGAAATCAAAATGCAGCACCAATGTTTTGTTTAATACATTGTATGTTTTACTTTGTTTTATTTCCCTTCTAGTATTTTTTTCTTTCCCTGGCATTTTTGTTCTTGCCATCAGCTCTGTAGCTTGAATTTTTTGAGGGCTTTTCTATTTTAGGAGCAAGCAATAAAAAGACTACTTCTTAGTAACTGAACTAATACACCAGTGAGATTGTTGTTTCTTTCAGTGCAATTGTAAATGAAACTTGACTGAAAGCACCACATTTGTTTCCTAGCAAGAAGCAAGCGTGCTAAGATAATTTGTGTAGGGCTGAAAGATCACATGTGGGTTACTTGCTTGATGTGCACCCTCACTGATTTACTCTCCAGCTAGTGGGGCTCTGTATGGCCTCACTTGCACACGTCTGAGCATGCACATTAATTGAGTGTACAATTCTTTTTAATTGTATAAAAGCAATTTTCTCATAGGTCTGACCGTCTAGGCAGCCAAGCTTTCTGTGGGTCCTCAAAAGGAGTCCGGTATGTAGAAATTCGGAAGGATTCTTAGCACATGTTTGCTTTCTGAAGCATTTCTGTGTTTTATAGGGGAAGAGGGAAAAGCTCTCCCATGTGCTCCTGCGTGGGCAGCGTGCAGGTTCACTCATGCCTAGCTGTGCCTGGTGTTCTATTAGACTAGACACACAGGGTTACATCTTCCACCTACACACTGAGCTGCTCTTTTACAACAAGAGTTTTCCTTTGGCCTCATTGTCTAGCTGGAATAAACGAAGAGTGGGGTGATTTATTTATTTAATTTTGTTTATTTTTGATTGCTGCAGAGTCAGCTAAAAACATCTTTGACCATCTTAAATGTCATTCTCTTTAGCAATGAAGAGTTTGTTCTCTGCAAAATCTAACATGGAGTGCTTAAAGCAGACAGGTGCAAATACCAAGCTGTTTCTCTTTGGCTGCCATCCCTTAAGTAGACAAAGTAATAGGCTGGGAGAAAGGAAAAGGTTCCAGCTCCAGCTGCATAACAGAAAGCCTTAACAGGGACTTAGCAGCTGGTTGCAAGAATTAAATGCTGTAAATACCAAGTAATGCATTTGTGTGTGTGTGAGTGTATTCACAGAGGAATAAGGGCTTAGTGAAGCTCCATCCTTTTTTGTGCAAGAGGATCATTCTTTGAAAACTGTGCTCTGCTTTCCGTTGAAAGGGTAATGCTCTCACTGAAGTGAATGAGAACAGAAGCCAACATACCTGTTCCTGTTTACCATTGTTACACTCCTTAGAGCATTTCAAGCATTATTAGGTTCTTGGAGCCCTACCAGATTGACAATATTTCCAGCTACTTCTCTTTTGCCTGTATTCAAACAAGGCCCCAAAGGAAAAAACCAAAAAAACGCCAACAACCAACAAGACAACCAACCCACAAACAAAACCATGGATGAATCTGCTGAGCTAGTTTGCTGATGTTAGAAACAGTTGTTCATATTAGGAACACCTAATTTAATTTCATGAAAGAGACATAACATGCCAGTATGTGTATGAATCTAAGGTATGCATTTCCTAAAAGGAACTAAAACTCTGTCATTCCAAAGTTGCTCTTCTTTTTTGACTTCCAGCTTGCATGGGGACTGCTGTCTGGAAGCAGTAACTTTAACTTTAACTCTAAGGCTGCTGATGAGGTCTGTCTGTGTGATCTTCGTAAGCAGATAAGGGTAGGGAGACAGCTCAGAGCAGAGCTTGTTTACAGCAGGACAGAAGAAAACAGCTAGACATAAATGAGGGCTGACGGTTTCATGAAGCACAATTGGTTGATCACAGATTCAATATGACTGCCCTGAACTGAGCGATGATCCGTACAGTATGCAAAATTCACTTTCTTGCTGGTCTGTGCCCACCAGCCTTCCAGCAGCTTTCCCAGAGCCCCTCAGCCACGGCTTTGAGTGGAACCAGAGCTGAACGCAGCATTGTTGTACCCAATTCCTTTTGACAACAATCACATTCTTTTAAAAACTTCATAGGTTTTAGTTGTCACTGGTTATAAATGAGGTTTTTTCCCCTCGCCATTGCTGCTGCTGCTGCTGTTGTTGTGGCGCTCGCTGCTCTCCCAGAGATGCGAGTGCTGCAGGTTCTGGTGCTCCCGGTTTTCCTTTGTTTCCATCGGTATCAGAAAGCAGGCGGTGCGTTTTAATGATGACGGCGTGCAAAAAAGCTTTTAAAGGTTTAGGTCCCTTTTTGAGTGACATGGCGATTATTCTGCACTGTGCTCAAACACTTCTAACTCCCCTTGTCTTTGCTATAGCGCAGCACACTCAAGGCAAAAAGATATTAAAAAAAAAAATTAAAAGGCAGGACTTGTTTTTCAGCAACAGTCGTGGAGATTTGAGGTAGGATGAATTGCTACCAGCAGCAAGATCACCCTTTAAACTCGACTTTGCAGGGAAGGGACATTCCCTTTCTGTGTGCTGGTTGTGGATGGACAGATCTGATGCATTTGGTTTGTGGATGCAAATTGTACCCCTGTCACCACAGGTGTAAACCAGCACAGCCTTTGCATTACTTGAGGCTCTGGCTTCAGGCTCTGCAACTTTTTGTTTTTAAATGCTTTTTAATGTTTATTTTGGGATAATGTTCTGCAATCAGAGTGGAGGCTTTCTGTAAGGATGTGTGTTCATGTGCATTTGTCTCGGTATGCTCACACAACTGGACTTTGCCTGCAAACAATCCAAATGGTCACTGAGAGCATTTATTTAATTTGCTATTGAAAACCTAAGTTTTTCAGGTATGTGCAAACTGATTAAAGAACATTTGCTTTAGACATAAATTTGCATAAATACATACATTAAGTAGTAGTGACTAATGATAAAATGAATGTAAAATGCAACTGGATAATTTCCTGCCTATTCTCTGATGAGAAGGCAAAGTACTATAAGGGTAGGGGGGTTGGGAAAGGAAACCTAAAATAAAAAGCAGGGGAAATAGCGTTATTTACACAACTTAAAATTGCTCATGTGTAAAAGAGAGAAGGATGAGGAAATTGGCTGGAAATAGGTATGAAAGGAAAATGTCTTCTAATTTCCTCTCAAGCACAAAGTGACAAAAACATGTGTTGATTACACAAAGGCCACCACTGAAATACTCTGTTATTCAGCTATGTTGAGAAGCAACACTGGAAGAATTCATCTCTCCTGTTGGAAATCAAGCATTGCTTTCATTCTAAAAAATATGAAGAACATATTTTCAAAACCTGATAGCATTAACGGACAAGCGCATCATGTCTTTGCAGTTCATAGGGATCACAAACCTGTTCCATCAATTACCTGAAAATTCTAGTTGGCATTTGACTGAAGTACCAAATAATTTACTCATTTGTGTCACTGAAAAGTACAAACTTTGGTGTTAACTGTATTGAATCCTAAAAAAAACCAACTGGAACCCCTCAAAATACAACACCTTAACACCTTCCCTGAAACAAGACAAAAAACTCTCCAAAATTCCAAACAATAAAAACCCCAAAACATACACATACACAAATCCACTCCAGAATCCACTGCAGTACACATTTTTTATTATGTATAGGGAAGGAGGAATACCTTTTTTCTTCTTTGTGCTGTGAAAGGAGCTTGTGCATTTTCCAGACTATAACAGTTGAAAGTTTACTATGGCCAATATTGTGAGCACTTAGTTTTGCTAGGGAAATCTGACATGCAGAAGGAACACAGAGAATCTAACACAGATCATCTAATTCCATCAGAGTTACAGATGTATACTGATTTATACCATTTGAAAATTTGCCCCAGAATTTTTGGCTTGATATTGTTTTCTTTAGCTGCTAACATGAACTTGAAGGTTTTGTGTGGTGATTACACACAGCATAGTAAGAATAATTATCACTCAGCAGTGTTACAAATACTCTGGAATCTTTAAAAGAAGCTCAATTAAAATTTTATGGCATGCAGGAATGCAGCAATTCTTTAATATTGCAAAGCAGACATAATTCTGAAAATACGAGTGGAATGAATGTGTATTTTTGAAAAATCAGAAGCAGTATGGTTGAATTTCTGAACCTAATGAACTCCTATCAAAATTATCATTAACTTCAGTTGTGCTGCATGTGGCTTGCAGGATTTTTTTCCCTTATTGTATTTGTTTATTGTAGCTTTCAGAATGTGTCTGGTCGTTTTTACATAGTTGTGTTTTAGCAGGGTATTAGTCCTTATTTAGAGGATGTCCACTGTTTCTAGAAAACCATATATGCCTGCGCATATATACATGTATAAACATGAAGATATTAATATCTATAGTAACCTGTCAGTGGTATGGTTCAGTTATTTTTGACAGATTTATTGATTGTGTCTGCTGCAAGTGCTGTTTTTTTACTGGAAATTGACACCCACAATCAAATGGGAAAGATGGATGCTGTAAAAACTGCAATTTTTCAATGATTCTTGTAATTAATCCTTTTGTATTGACAGTTTCCAGGAGCTATGTTGCCAGGAGTGGTCTTTATCACTGGACAATTAAGCAACTGGCTTGAAAAAATAACGCTGGTTTTGGAAGCTGCCATGTGACGTTCTAAAATAAATGGGTCTGAGCTGTTTTCTTACTTTGGTTTTGGCATTGATTAATATTCCCAGATGTGCTTTATTTTAGGTAATCTTTGCCTGTTTTGACTGTCAACATCTGAAATAGGGTCTGTAGCCACATACCAGACCACGTGTGACTCTTGCCCAATGTAGTTCTAGGTATTACACAAAAATGGTGTTCAGTACTTGGGCCTTCCTTAGCTCAATGTGACCATATAATTTTTGAGCCTTGCTTACCCATGGGAATTACTGTGGAACATGTCAGAGTTAAGGTTCCACAAGATCTCCTGCTGTTTGGTTTCACCGTAACCCTTGTTGGCATCTCTCTAATATTAAATGAACTTTTCGTTGTTGAAATGAGTCCTGCTTCCTCTCTCCCCTGGACTGTGATCTCTCTCTTGTGACACTTCATTTAAAATTGTTTTAGTTCTCTTGTCATTCTATTGCATTGTATGAAAGGGTAGAGCTTATTCATTTTTAGCTCCTCTCTGATGAACAGATACACTGGTTATGTAAGTGGACTTAGAAAATAGGAAGATGGGGGACATCAGGGAAGTCTGTCTATAAATATGCTACATAACCAAACTTTTCTAAATGAAGCGCTGCCGTTCTGCAAGTGAAATAAAGCAGTTGTGTTGAATGCATACTGAGAGACAAGTCTTATAATGTTCTTCATTTGTTGAGGTTTCTTTGCATTAATTAAAATTGGGGAAAAACAAAGTATTTTAATGTGACCTTCATTTGGCATTTGTTTCAACTTTTCTTCTATTTTATTTAATTCTTCCACTTCTGTTGTTCAATTAGTGTTTGACCCCTTTAGCAGAGATTTAAATTAAATGACATTTCAATGCCATCCCATATTTAAAATACTGTGTTAGTTGTGGATCATAAAGGATGATCTTCGTTCTTTAGCTAATTTATTCATTTAACAATTTCCCTCCAGAAGTTCCAGCAGAAGGCTCTGAAGCAAACTAAGCAGAAGAAATCCAAGTCGGCTGAATTTCTGATGGGTGAGCCTTGCTTGATGAGTTATTGCTCATAATTTGTGTAAGGATTAATTAACTAATTACAGACAAATGGCTGTGGGCGAAATTTTGCTCTTGCTTGTCAGGGTGCAATTTGTAATTATTTTAATCATTTATTCTTTTTTTTTTTTTTTTTTTTTTTAGAGTTAATTTTAACCTAATTCTGTTTTGGCGACATTTGAGGACGATACACTTGAGTCTTTCAGCAAAGGAATTACTAGAAGGAATTTTCTGCTTGTCATTGAAATACACTTTGCTATAATGTGCTCTTCTGACCTCCTTGTTTTCTATAGTAGAAGAAGAGAGAGCAGCAACAGAAGGCATTGAAAATCCAGCTTTTAACATCAGCAGCACAGATCCTTCAGCATATCAGCCTTCAGAAGAGAAAGTTATTAGACATGACAAGCCAGATAGCACCCTTGCAGCTCACCAACAAAAACTCAGGCTGCAAGCCCATGCTGAACCAAGAGGTGAGACATCAAACCTGATTAGCCTCAAACACAGCAACAGTGGTTGTGGTTGTTCCCCATCCAACCTGCACGCTCCGCGGCCTGTGCTGGGCGTTGTCATCCTGGCATGTCCAAGCAGGCTCCTTGCAAACCCTGGGTAGGAAATCCAACATGCTGCCAAAATCACATGGGCTGTCTAAATATTTAGAGACCTGGGCTTTGTCTCCATGATCAAGTGACTCCCTGTGACGGGTGCAGGTTTTGCGGGCTGTCTGCCAGTGGGAGGGAGTGCGGGGAATCGGTGTTCATGACAGTGCTTCCCCCTAATTTGTATTGAGCAGGATTTTGGAGGTGCTGCAGCCAGTCTGAGCACACAGATGCTGCTCCCTCACTGGCTCCCTTGCACTGAATAGTTTGAAACAGCTTACAGATCCATGATTGATTGTTGTCCTTAGGTCTCCCATATGCCCTCAGTCAATTGACATCTTGCCTCTGCTTCATCTTTCATTATTTTTTTTCAGCCAGTGTTGCTCAGATGCTTGGAGCTGAGTCCTGTTTGCTCGGCTTGTCCATGGGAGTGATCCTGGCTTTTCAGCTCAGCTTTGATGCAGCACCTAAAAGAATTGCTGCCTTGGGAAGCAATTTCTGTTTATTATTTTCGTTTATCTGAACTATAAGGAGTGTCACTTCATGTCGGTTCTCCTTTTGCAGAGGTTTGATCTCTTTTAATCTACTATTTAATTACTCCATTTTGAATTATTATTAA
Source organism: Calcarius lapponicus (assembly GCA_039654755.1). Taxonomy (NCBI): domain Eukaryota; kingdom Metazoa; phylum Chordata; class Aves; order Passeriformes; family Fringillidae; genus Calcarius; species Calcarius lapponicus. The sequence continues at coordinate 51,510,806 of CM077464.1, read as the reverse complement.
TCCTGAATGTTAGAAAAAATGGTTATCTTAGTAATTCAGTGAGAAAGAAGGTACCAAATTAACTGGTGTGGCTTTGAACAGTCCTGATCAGCCAGCATCTCCCATCAAACTCACAAGTGGAGCTGCTGCTTGCTAAGTACCCTTGCACGCCATGAACCCAGGTATTTAAATGGGTAAGTGCAGGCTGATGAGCAGACCTTCAGGCAGTCGCTTTTTAAACATTGGACCTTGTTGTGTTAAGATTCTATCCTTGTGGGACTGGAGAGCCCACGGCTCCTAATGGCTTCTTGCAAAATTAGGTTTGGCTTTCCATTTAGCCTTCATGTGACTCTGTGCAGTGCCACATGGAGCAGGAATTCTTCGTCTTTCCTTTGCAGACTGTCAGAACAGTGATTAAGCAGACAAAGGGATTGATTGTTTTTTAATGAAATAGTCTATCTGGCAAAAAATGAAGTCGGGCTCGCTGGAGACTATCCCTGCTTTCAGTCGCCTCTTCAGAAATTCATGAATAGTTCCCTCAAGAAAACAACACATTTTTTTAAAAGCTTGAAATACGTTTTTAAACATTTTGATTTTTCATCCTAAGTAGCATTTTGTTCAAAAAAACTCTAGCTGAATATAGTCTTTGTGAAAGGAGTAGAAATTGTTCCATTATGCCTGAAATGCAATGCCTTGAGACAATGCTAAGTGTTTCTGCAATGGGAGAGGAAAGCTTGCTGAGAGTTGGAAAATTTTGTTTCCCAACACTGTGTCTCCCTTCTCAACCTTCTGTTCATCCAGTTAGCCAAAAGATCAGCTATTCACATAGCTCTGCCTCTAAGTCAAGCAGCTATTAAAAAGTAATCATCCATTTATACCATCATAAAAAAGTCTAGATTGGAAAATATCTCTAGAGATCATCTGGTCTAACCTTGCATTAAATTATTCTTAGTCTAACTTGTGTCAGCACTTGTTTGGCAATCACAGGGACCAGTTAAAATTTATCAAGGGCCTCTAATAAGCCAACATCTTCAAGCCTGAAATTTGGGAAAAAATCTTCAGGTACCTCATGAGCTAATTTTCCCCATTTCCAAGGGTAACAATTCTTCATTAAAGAGGGAAAGAGAAAAGCCAGCTGCACAGGTAAACACATTATCACATTAATCTAGTAATGTATAAATAGTCATATTTCACAGTCCTCAGTGAAGACTAGGTCTACAGGTAGTTTATGCCTGCATGCATCAGTCTTTTGAGGTCTGGGTCCTCCAGAACCCAAGGGATCAGTTCTTCAAACCTGCCTTCCTTTAATTCAAGTTTATAGATGCTTTGCATAGCTGGTGCCATTTCAGCTCATAACAAAACCAGACATGGTTCTGAATACTATTGCCATCTTCTACCACAGGGGAAACACTTCCACAGCATTCTCTCCTGCCCCTCTGCTCTCAGGAACCACTATGAAGTTCACAAAAGATAGCACAGAATTCTTCTTTTTTTCCACTTGGGATACAAGACCTGTACTCCATGCTGGAAGCTATTTCTCTAGGAGCGTGTGCCCACACACCAAGCACAACAGCATAGCCCTGTTAAAAAAAATGTTTTAGGCTCTACACTGCCCCTTTCCCTTTTCTCCTCTTCTTCCCCAGATGCCAATAAAATACTCTCCTTTTTTGGAGTTACCTCCCTTCACAGCTGTTGGCTGTTCTTCCAGCTCTCAGCCCCCAGGCTTAAGTTCAGTTCTTACTCAATAGGGAATGGCATTTGTCAATTCTAATGCTTGGTGTTAAACTGTGCAACTTAAAACCAGTTATAACCTTGAGCAAAATTATTTAATCGCAGGATTTAGCAGATTACAGGTTGAGAACACTATATAAACATCAGGCTGGGTTTTCAGGCTAAGCAGTTGGAGGCAAGGCAGAGAGATGGCATTGCCTTTCTATTATCTTTCCACCTATCGCCCATGTTGTTAATGGCAGCAATTAATAGCCACAGGGGTTGCTATCATTTCCTCCACCTGGCAACAGAGTCACAGGCTGTTCCTCTGTCAGCAATTGCCAGAGGGAAGTGTTCTCTAGAAAAACCTCCACCTACTTTGAGATGTCTTCTTCCACACCTCCATACTACATATACTGGGAAGTAGTGTGAGTAGTCAGCTGCATGTTCAAAACAACCTTAAAACCTGTTCCTGGAATTTGGCTATTTGTCTGCACAGGGGCTCCTCTACAGAACACCCCTCACCTGGAGATTAAATAGCAAGTGGAAAGGTCCGAGTCATTGTAAATTGTCTGCATTTCCCCCCAAAGAACCTAATTCATGTATATGTTTGTTCTTTTTCATTTTTTTTCCTCCCATAATAGAATATGTTCTAGAAATAATGAGTTTGTGAACTCATTCATGTTTGCAAGAAGTTTATTACAATTTTTGGTATTTTTGTTCAGAGAGTTTTTCACTTTTTGAATTATGTTGGTGGGGGCTATTCTTCTGACTCAAAGTGCAAGGCTGCTGCATTCTTTGTTTGTGGGGAAACAGAGGTAGAGCATGAGACTTCTCTGTTGTCACCATCGACAGAGAAGGCCTTCAACAGAAATAAAAGCTCTGATCCTTAGTCCATTCCTCTTTTCATTGGGTTATTCCATATATTTCACTGTTCTATTTTCTATGATGGACAAAATTCCAGATTTTATCATCAGTGGTAGCCTGTTGATCAGGACTAGGCCACTGAGCAACTCTTTGCTCTTCATCATCAGTGAAGTCCTGGTACTGTTGTTAAATGTTGTAATGACCCAGGGGAACTGCCTGACTGTTTACTCAGATTAATCTCCTGATTTTTCAGCCAGCTAATTGGTTTCTATCCTATTTTCTCTTCTGGATTCTATGCTGACTTTTTGCTGATTGCTGCCATCACCTTAATTTCTTTCACATATTGCTTGTGAAATTAAGTTCATCTAGCAGCAGCCTTGTAGTTGCCAAACTGCAATTTTTTTTTTTTATTTCTTAAACCACTCAGTTTTCTCGTGGCTAAATCCAACCAACAATTCTGCCTTTCTCCCCCGCATCAAACACTGAATTGCAGAGATTTTCATGATGGTCATCCCAATGGAAGGTCTGATAGATAAATTTCCCTGGGAAAAACATTAGGGGTTGCATCACCCAAATGTTCAAGAACCTGTGTCCACCAGTTCCTCAGTTGTCAGACACTTGATCTCAAGGTGAGTCAATATCAGTTTTTCTCTTTTCTCCAGGGGGGTTTAGACACAAAATACTTTGTAGAGTGTCCTAAAGTTCAGGCTGGCTTGGTAAAGTCTCTGCCCAGTAAAGAGCTTCCAGCAAACTGTCATGACAGGAACACCAAACTTCCAGGAATTATTCTATCTTTGTCTGACAGCAGAAGGCAAGGGCAGTTTCTCAACTTCAGATGGATGATGTATGTTACAAGCAATCCCTGAACGCAGGACTACTGTACTTAGCATTTTATTGTAGGCCTGTAAAGCAGATGTTATTGTATTTTAGCATTCAGTACATTTTTTTCCTCAGCTGCTGTTATCAGAAAAAATCCACATGCCTTATACCAGTTCGTGCTCTTTAGTATTCATCACAGTGATACACAGATTTGGTCTAGCTTGTGCTGAGAAGAGCCCTGTGGGATGGCACTGCTCACATCGCCACAAGATCGGTAGAATTTCCAGCCCAACCACACCGAGAGAATTTATGTCAGATCAAATTAGAATGTGATCTTTCTGTGGTGTCAACTGCACATGCAAGCTGCAGAATCCAGGAATAAGACTTTTTGGGCATACTCCCACTGCATGGCCTGCCTTGTGGCTGCATACGCACCTTTGGAGACTGTGATACTCTGTGGCTTTTGCAAGGAAGATGAAGGAAAGGCTAATTGTGTTCTCCTGTATGTTGTGCACTTGTAAACGGTTTGAGGCAGTCTGACCCTAAATATTGATGATTCATTCGGGTTAAAATTGTCTCCAGATGACAAGTATTAATTTTTTTCCCTATTATCCCCAATACACAAATCTTTTTTCAAAACTAGATTATCTCCTAAAATAAAAAGGCTCTAATTAATTCTACCATTTTATCTGCAACAGGCACTGTTAACATCTCATATCATGCTCCAATAAATTTGCCCACAGAGATTAACAACATCTGAGGGGGGAAAGACAGGGAAAGAAAAAATGGAGGGAAAGAAAGCCTTTTCAGCTGAAGACCAGCAACTATTATTCTAATCAGCCCAGGTCAGAATGGCTTTAGCATGGCTATACTGCTTCTGGGAGCAAATTAGTGTCTGCGTGGATCTCTGCTGCATCACCTCCAAGCTGCAGAGCTAGGCTGGGTGTACCTAATACAGTGCTGCACATGTCCTACAGGGAAAATTTCACTGTAAGGTAGAGCATCCTTGCTCCTAGGCAAAAGCTAAAGTAGAGACAAGCCTGTGCTAAGGAACAGTTGCTGACAAAAGTTGTTCAAATGTGTCAGGACAACATAAGGCCTTCCTTGCTCAAGAATGTAACCAGGCAAGACCTTGATGTAGGAATACAGAGAAAAAAAGCTTTGTGAAGGAGCCATGTAGGATATCAGATTGCTAAAAGTATCAGCAGCTGCACTGAGTTCAGTCTGTTTATAGAGAGCTAGAGACTGACACTTTTTGAACAGGGTTTAATTTTATTTCAAAGAAATGATAGGAAGAGACATTGGAGAGACAGCAAACACAGATGAAAAAATAGGCATCTGCTGTAAATTTATGTTTGTGCTGCATGTGAAGGAAATGGGAGGTTGCAACACTGTTGATTTGTGTTGGACAAAGTGATTTGCATAAAGGATGGGACCAGAAATATGAATCAAAACCGTACACATTTTTTCCTTAAACAATGGCAAAGTTTATATCTAATAATTCAAGTTCTATGTATGTGGTTCCATGCTTTCTGATTCCAACAGGGACTTTGAAATGGAAATGCCAAACTTGGTATGCAGGGCATGATGGATCACCATGTATGCATAGGAATAAAAGGGTTGTCATTGGAAGTAATTTTGCGTTGAATTACACAATGTGTAATCCAATTGAAATCAGCAGAACGGCACAAGGTGTAATGTAGTGTGTAAAACGTGATCCATTGCATGCAATTTTAACAGGGATACCGCAGCACTCATCTAAGTAATGTGCTAAAATTGAATTTGTGAAAGGTAGGGGAGAAGAATTGTGAAGAATGGGTGCATTTTATAATTGGGAAAATACTTTTTCAGAATGTGATGGAATATATATTTTTAAGGCTAATTTATTACACTTGGAAATTGTTTGCTTTGTAATGGTGCTGTCAGATCCTCAAAATCTGGCAAGTTACCCCACTGGCATAGAGTGGGACCAGCCAAGCCTGTCAGCCTGGGAGAACTTAGTATCCATTTTCCCCATTGATGTGCGTCACGTTATCTAATACTGTTCCTAAAAGAATTCCATCATCATCATCAGTAAATATTTTTCTCATGCCCTCGACCAACAGCATTCCCCAGGAAAAGTAGCAGGTCTCACACTGGCATCCCTTGGCACAGTGCCCTCTGTTGCCTGCAGGAAAATAAAAAAGGGAAAAAGAACTAATTTCCGTGCTGTATCTTTGCTTAAACAGCAGAGAAGGTGGTAAGTCTTGCGGGACTGGAGCTGGGGGTAAAAAATTGTGGGTGCCATGAGGACGATGCAGTGCTTTTCAGGGGTTGGGGCAGGTGCAGCAGGAGCTGCACTGCTCAGGCTCAGGAACAGCCCCTTTGCCAGTGTCCCATCATAGCTGACAAATGAGTTTATTCAAGGCTTGCAATATGAACAAAAGACACAATTATCTGATTTCCTCATTACCTATGGTGTATGCTGAGGATAAGGAGAATGACATGTGATACCTTTAATTTTTTTAAAAAAATTAGCAAGTCACCTGATGTTGGTAGTGTTTAACAAGCTGTGTTTTCAAGATAAAATCTATTGTTCAGTCACTGGTGAAATGCTCTTCAGTATGAAGGTGCCATAACACGCAGTTTTTCAATGAATACTATTACTGAAAATTAGAAGCTCTGTGTAAAAATCCCTAACACTCTTCCACATATTAGATACTCTGGAATAAAGTTGCGCCCTCAAGAATCTTATTTTAGATCTAGATAATATTTATCATATACATAGAAAATATTTATCTATACATGTAATATAGAAAATAATGTTAGATATGTATATCTCAAATGGACATGAGCTGAGGTAAATGTTACCAATATCCTGGGTCAGTAATAATAATTAAGAACACAAACTTAAACTATTTCTTCTGACTAACATTAATTCTTTTTTTCTTTGAAAAAATTAGAATGGAAAGTAAACACTGTTTTATGGACTGCATATTAATTCACTATGTTCTACAAGACTGTAGTTTTATTCTTAGCGTCTTCATAATATTTTGATATGAGTAATTCTAGCAACACAAAATTTTGGAGTAAAATCTTAGATTTTTTTTCTTGTGAAAGTTTCATATTTTCCTACATTATTTTCCATTTTTAAGTCACTGCCTATATGAAGTAAGAACTTATAAATTCACTGGAAACTGATTCAATTTTTCACTGTGCAGGAACTTCTAGTATTTAGGCAGTTTTCATTGATGATTTTTCTTTGGTTCTGCATTCTGTGAGATTCTTTTTAAGGTGAAAGGCTTCTTTCTCCTCTCTTATTCTTTAATCCTTTTTAATGATTTTTTTTTAGAGTTCTTTATAGATTTTTTCAAAGTACAAAGTAGAATAAAAGGCTCAAATAAGCAACTCACAGATATCAAACTTTATCAATGTAGATACTGAATAATGAAAACAGGTGGGTGGGAGTGCTGGTCACATAACCCATCATGACTCAAAGGAAGCGTAAGTGTAGTAGCTGGAAATGCTGGAAGTGGGACCCTTTTCCTTCCTTCCAATCCCAAATCCCAAGTCTTGGTTCTTCCTGGCCAAGTTGAGGAGGTCACTTCTTTTTTTGAGGACATTCAAGTCTGACCCTAGGACACTGCTTTGGCTCTCATAGAGAAGTGGGGAAATGCATCATCACAGAGCCTTCAGTCTGGGCTGCCCAAAGGGCCTTGTCTGCTAAGTAAAATGAAGAGTATCTCCGGGGAAATAAATCCAGTTCTGTTGAATGGAGAATGTGAGTATTTGGTATGATGTTCCCTAATAGGAATTGCAGCTGAAATCAATGCTTTAAGTCAGGTATGGGGAAAGAGGACTACTCTTTTCCATTCCCAGCTGCACCACTATGTTTCAAAAGCACTTTGAGTCGAAATGCTGTCTCAGGCTGGAATTTCATCTTTCCAAAATGCCTCTGTCTTATTCTATCTGATGTGAAAGGCTTCTAGGAGTTGCTTTAGTAATGTCCAGTAATGTTCTCCCAAGTCATTGGTAGACACGTGTTGACCATGCTGCTGTTGGAAAAGGGACTTGTTATTTATCATGGCAAGTTTGTGCAGACCATACTGTCTGCATACCATACTGTCTTCTAAAGAAAGACGGCTCATGCCAAATTTTTTTTTTAATTTTACCCTGAAAATCTAGCTTCATTCTTGTTTATTCAAGCTTTTAGTAGTCAGTCATCTGGCTATTGATAGTTCCTTAATTTTTACTTTGATCGGGAGGCACTTTACAAATCCAACAGAGTTTTGTCTATTCTTTCATTAAACTAAAATCCTAGATCAGTAATACAACATAAATGGAATAATGGCCTGTTATCCAAATTCTGTGCTATACCTTTCATGTGTAATTGATACAGACTACCTGATCTCTCTGTGGAGTAGAGGGAAACATAGAAATTCAGCTTAGTCATGCCTTTCCTGTGTGGTATTCTCAGGACATAGATGGCATAATTGACTACAGACATCTTAGTTTAAAAGCCATCTTTTAAGTTTCATCCAGTCCTAGTAATTTGTGTACAGTCCCATGGGCTGTATCCAAGGATTATGCTAATTTTATTAGCAACTCCTCTTGCTTTAATTAAACTGTATAAATTCCCATCTGGTCACTGTTGTGCCAACACCCTTCTTTCCTTTTTTATTTTAATGTATAGATAATTTGTGGGTTTGCATTTCAATTCTGATTTCCTGAATTATCCATCGTGTTTTTCACATGAAATAACCCAATTTTGAGGGGTGAACTGGACTTCAAGTTGAGCTAATGGGTTTGAGGGAATCTCTGGATCAAAACAAAGACCCAAGTTTATAAAGTTGGCCGGGTCTTTTCTGGGAGCAGGTCATCAAAGTATCTTGCCCTGTTGAAAGCACCAACCTATATGGTGCTGTTTAAAATACCTACAAGCAAGCTCTGTATTAACATTTACTGTGTTTATACCACAAAGCAGAGCAATGTGAATTCCTTAGTGGACTGTTAATTTACATGTTATACACTTTCAAATATTTCCAAAAGCAAATGTGAAATGATTAGTAATCTGTTCACATGCTCACAAAATGTTATTAGCAAAATGCCTTGGGCAGTGTGTTATGTTGACTAAAATTGATAATTTTGTATTTTAAAACTAAAGCAACTCCCACTGCCCCTGAATAATTTTAGGGCCTGCCCAGAGCCCAGACCTCCTGGTCACACCACTTCTCAAGGTGTGTGTTGAGCTGAGAGAGAAAAATACCAAGAAATCCACAAATAGCAACATCCCCCATCCAGAGCAGTGACCGAAGGTTTGATTGATTCAGCTCTTCTGAAAGCCTCAATTAAAGTTTTCTGTGGAGTCCTGAATTAAAATCACTGTGAAGAGGTGATTCTGTTGTTTACACTTGTTCTGCTTATGTAAGTTTTAAAATGTGTATGTTGCTCTGAAGAAATCAAGCCTGGTAGTTCTTTTTCCTTCTGCATAACTGTCTGTCACCAGCTGTGTGTGGTTCTGACAGAGCCAAAGCCCTGGACAAAATATGTCATACTCCTCAAAGTGTTGAGGTTGCTCTTTTTTTTGAAGAGACCAGAGAGCAAGCTATTTAATGGTATTTAATGTATCTCTTTTTTTTTGAATAATGGTTTCCATGCCTTGCAGATGCAAATATAACATGACACTTCCTTCTAAATACCAATTATTCTGCCCAGAAGAGTTGCCCAAAAGTCTACTCCTCAAAGTTTCACACCAGACTCACATGGGATAATAAAATTCTATAAAGGCTGTTGTGATAATAAGATTGTGCAAAAAGCCTGTGCCATAGCCGAGTATTGTTTGCATGGGTGCAAAACACGTTCCAGCAATTTACATTTACAGGTATGAAGTAATTGAATAAAGAAATGCATCATCATTTTCTTTTTTAGCACATAGGTGAATTATTTTACCAGCATGGGAAGGGGTGTTCATATAACATCACAGTGCTTTGTGCTAGAGAAAAACAATTACAGTGAATAAGGTAGAATGGCTCTGTTATTGCAGTACATAAGACTTTGATTACATACTGCCAAGATTCATACCAGCCTAGTAGTTGTTGACAGATAAAATAACAAAAATGAAACTCATTTATTTTTTCTTTATTGAGACCTCAAGGTAAAGCAAATTTTCAGTTCTTGTACTTACTACATTGAAGGAACAGAGACTGACAGTCAAAATGTGCCAGTCCAGAAATATAAATTAAACCTAGTTTCATATCAAAGTTTCATTTAGTCTCTGAAAAGGAGCTGCTGCTTGGATTATTTTTGATCCTAAAACAAATACACTGTAGACAACCGTAGTATATATTGGATGAATTAACCCCCTCAGACATTTAGCTTTTATCTATTTTCCAGGATATGCATCCATGTCTATTCAAGTAATTAAAACATTTGTTATGGACTAAATTATTTTACTTCTTTTCCCCCTATTTAATAACAATTTACAGTGTTTGCAAACCCAGTGAACATGTGGATGTTTTTAACAGAGTGTAGCACTTTTGCTGAAGAAAATACATATTTTGAGGAAAAATTTTCTTCCCTCCCTGCTTGTGTAAGGAAAATTCTTCTGGCTTTTATCAGTTCTTCCAGGCAGCTAGATGCTGTATTATTTTATGATAATTCTAACAAATGATTTTTTAGTAAATTTGTTTATTTTCTGAAGAACAGATAAAAGTAGCTGTTAAAATAGCCAAGTACTAAAATGAGTGGGTTTATCCCAACAAAATCTTGGATTAGTTACCTAGTCCAACTGAACATAATTGCTGTTCAGATTAATGAGGCAGTATCCTGGTATCTCCTCCGTAATTAAACACTTCTCTGGTTCAATACAGTATTACAGATGCACCAGACGTTGAAACCTCAGTGGTGAAATTTAAAACTGTTGAAATTGGAGAGGTCAGCTGTGAAATACAAATTCCTTTGCAGTATGGAAAATTCACTCATACGGTGTGTTTCAAGAATAATTTGACTTATATTGGGGATGCCGTATTTGTAGAAATGTTTCTTATCTTTCTGCCATCTAAATGTGAGAATTTTTTTTAATAGTTCCTGAGAAAAAGTAACATAAAGTGCACTTGTTTCCACAATTACCTTTTCTGACCTTTCACAAGATGATTGCAGTACCAGTAGGCTTAGAGGACTTGTTAAAAAATTTAAGCTTGTAAAGTAGCAAAAAATGCCCCTTTGCTTGCTGGTGTCGATTTCAAAATTAACATTTTAGTTCATGTGCTTCTAATAATCGCTGACCCTTACTTCATGTGCTTTCCACAGGAAATGAATACAGCAGAAATTACTTTGACCTGTTGATGGGTGAGGAAATAAACCCAAGGCAGTGTGGGATGGAGGTCAGTGAGGAAGGTGAGGCAGAATTAAGTATGTAATTTTGGTGTCAGAATATTCTTTTCCATTCATGAAAATGAGATGTCAGAGATCACATATGCAGTTCTATTTAAATATTGAGGTTTACAATTCAAATTCTAAGCCTTAACTGCTCTGAACACGATAGCCAGTGTACACAGACTTTGATCAAGGACACTCAGTTAATGGGCAGGTAAAAATGAGGCTGTTCTGTATTCACTCTGCTACTGTAACAAAACGAAGCACGCTCTGAAAGCATTGTCTACACCATGTTCTTTTTAATTAATGAAGTTAGTCCAGAACTGAACGCTACGCTCTAGCTTTTTCACAATCCTGCTCCCAAAGTCCTCCTCCGAGAGCAATTTTATTGCAGAGTTGGATGTGTGTTTGCCTAACAGAAGGAAACCCCAGAGTTAGTAAAAGTGCACGAAGAGGCTATTTTGTTTTTTTTTTGTTTTTTTTTTTTTTTTTTTGCCAGTTTAGGCGAGATATTTAGCTTTGCTCTCTGTGGGCGATAGCAACCGGTGGGAGGGTGTGACTCTGCAGAGCTGGAAGAACAGAAGTTATGCATAGGTATGAGAGAGATTAACCAGGAGGTATTGTCTAGCAGAGGAAATTCTCCTCTGCTGTCACGGCTTTTAGATAAAAAGGGTGGGAACGGGCCTGCCTGAATTTGCATGGACTTAAGTAAGAACATCATCATGGTAATGAAGTGCTTAGCTATGCACTGAGTGCTTTGGCCCGGCTCCTGTTGTTAAGCACTAACAAGCCGAAAGCACGCAAGAACCAGCTCTCCTGTGTTACCTTGCTAGCCCTTTGCTCCTCCAGAGCCTGTGCTTATTTGTACTGCAGAGGCTCTCTAGGTGCACAGCTGCAGTCAGATCTAAAAAAAAGTTATCTGTTGTGTCTCAAAGTTGTTCACTTCTGAAAGTCATGAGAAACTCTGAGCGCACATGGAAGTTTTAAACTTTTGAGACAAAAACTTGTGTGATTGAAAAAAAGCAGGCTCTGTTGCATATAACAGACTTGAATTTCTGTGTTCTGGTGAAAAAAAAAATCAAGGTTGATCAAGGTTGAGTTATATCTAAGGCTAATAATATATCTAAGGCCCCATTCATTGTGTAGGATAGCAGTGTAATACCTTGGAAGTCAACTTCTGGCTTAGAGTTTTTAAAGGAAAGACTTTCTTCCTGTTGGTCTTGCCTTGGTTCATCTTATGAAAAGGCTTTATGAGTCATGATCTGCTTCATAACCAGAGAATGAAAAGCAGATTAGATTTATGTATCTGTGCATGTATGCCTGAAATCATGTACAGACAGAGTGGTGACATAAGGGATATACGGAAATACAGTTCTCATTGGGAGGAAATGTTCTCTAGACTGAGTTGAAGAGGCTGAGTGATAAAATTAACCATAAATGCTTATTTTGTATTGTGTAGTGGGGGTTTATTTATTTTAGAATTTGGAACAGCCTCTTAGTCTATAGACTTCCAGGGTTTGGAGTGGAGAAATGGTTTTAGTCAATTGCGTATCAGGCTAAGCCTGAGGTCCATGTGTGAAGAGCTGTCTTTTGGTGGTCCTCCTTTGTCTCCTTAGCAAAACTGTTGCTCAAATGTTGAGATAACTCTTGCTTATTAAAAGTCAAATAGCAATAGTACCAGCCTCAGGTTGTTTGTGTGGACCTCTCTAGAGCAGTTATAATGCTATATTTACCAATACCTCTGCCAAGAGCAAAGCATTTACCTTGCAGATATTGAAAAGGTGCCTGGACATGGTCCTGGGCACCTTGGCTCTGTTTGAGAAGGAGAAACTGGACTAGATGGACTCCAAAGGTGCCTTCCTACCTTAAGCAGTCTGATTTGTCAATACTTACAAACCAGTCTGTCTGGCTTCTTTTTCCTTGAAGAAGTGTTAAATTAGAGGAAGTATATTTGTATGTAGTGGATGGATTAAAAAAAGATGGTCAGAACTAAAGCTTGGCCCTGCATGGTCGTCCCTTGATTGGATACCATACTGGTTTACCTCTTCTTTCCATGTTCTCATGAGCAAGAATCAAAACCAGAAAAACATGAAGAAATCAGGGCACACTTTGAAGTCAGACTTTTCTTAGAACTTTAGGAAGCCAGGCTCAATGACCAAAGAGAATATCTGGTGAAAAGCAAATCTTCAGCCACTAACTATTATTTAATGGGTTATTCTGTGAGAATTAAGATATTGGCAAATATCTTTCCTATATTTGATAAATTAGATTTGTTCTGGAAATTTGTATGAGTTCATAGTGCCCTGAGAGCAAACAATGTCCCACCATGGATTTGCTTCCCCCCTTGCCAAGGGAACATTTCAATGTTGCAGGCTAAAAGAAATGTAACAGATTCTATACTTTCAGAAGAGCTTTGCAGAAGCCACTACCTTCTTTGAAAGATCAGTGTAACTGAAAAACTTGCCTCTAAAATTTCATGGGAAAAAGAAATTTATTCTTTGAGATTCCATTGAGCACTTAAAAAGAGCCACCCAAGCTTGCATATAGCTGTACTTCAATTCACCTGCCATGTATGCATTTCTTTGGTCTTCTATCTGCCTGTCTTCACTGACAACTTAGAGAAGTCAGGGCCTGGGAGATCTGGAGAGAAAATGGTCCCAGTTCCTCATTTCTCCCTTGAATGTAGAACCTTTCAGTAACATTTTTTTCCTCAGGTCTCATGGAAAAGGGTAAGTGTGCATGTCCTTTGCTGCTTTAAAAAATCTGCAGATATTACTGAAAATTTGAATGACTAACCAGCCACAAATTCAAAATTCATAGTGTTGTAATGACTATACATACTAGATAATGTGTTAGTATTATGGACAGTAAGGTAAAATTTCTTGTGAAGATCCAAAATCACATTAGAATAAATGGAGTATTTTGATTTTCATTGAGTCAAATCTAATTCATCTGGCCATCTGAATATAAACAGTCATTTCAGCTACTCTATTAGCAGAATTTATAAACTTGTTTCAGTCCAGATCAACATATAATGTTGCCCACTGTTTAAAAGTATATGACTGTATTTTTTATTTGAATTGTCTTGCTTCAAACAAGTGACTGTAATTTTATTCTGAGCTATGAAAACTATGAAAACACTGTAAAAACTATCTTCCAGTGTCAAAGGGCTTCCTAACATTTGTATTTTTATATCTTTACTTTCAATTTAAAATAGTATATAGTGAAATACTACTGGAAGAAACTATAGCTGTTTCACTGTTGTTTTTTAAAGATCCCATGAAATTTGATGAGCAAATCCTTTACTCTAAACTGATGAAGCTTCTAGATGAAGAAAACAAGATGCTGAACTTCCAAGGTAAATAACAAAGTCAATTGCATAAAGAAAAATAAAACTCTTTTGAGTCTGCATGTGGGAAGGAGAAAGGGTAATCCATCCCCTTGAACTCACAAGTCAAAGGAATGATGATTTTAATGCAATTCTGTAAGGTCTTTTTCTCCAAATGTTTTTGTTTTGTGTCATGTTTATGTGGTTTTAACTGTAACTTAAGTGGCGTGCTTTCTCTAGATTGCTTTGCTGCATGTTGAATTCCACACTTACGGAAGAAGGCTGGAATTATCATTGCTTATGTGTTCAAATCTAGAAATGGAAATCCTTATTTAAGCTGATAAAAGGATAGGCAATTTGTCTGATGCATGGGTCATGTGACACTGTTTCAGGTTATCTGTAGAAGAATTTACACTAACAGACAAGTAAGAAAGTGTTTTCTGTGGCTTTCTTAGAAAATACAAATTGATGTTCCATCTACAATAAAAACAATTAAGTATATGAGAAGAGATCTCTTCACCTCAAGTGAACAGACTTACTTTGATTTCACTAATTTTTATGGCATTTGAGGCATTACTTAAAACCTGGTTGATTCATGACACCTTTACCATCACAGCCTTTACACAAGGCCCATGTCTGCTGCTCTCCTCTGGTTTATCCCAGGAGATGTGATGTTTGTACAAGCCCATCTCAGAGCTGTCCTTGTATTTTTTGCTTATACACCCCCTCCTTTTTCAGTAGATGTCTTTTTTGCAAAATTATTTTGTGTCTTTTGTGTCCTGTATGAGGCTTCCTGTTGTATTTCAGCAATACACGGGCCTAGTCTGTCAGAGAGACAGAGCAGGCACTTGCCTACGGCACTGGAGCTCCAGGAGCTGCAACTTGTTTTATGACTATTTAGTTTATAAGCAACTTTGTTCTGGAGGAAGCAAATGTTTTAATTTGCCTACGGTTGCAAAATCTCTTGAACTGGCACTGGTCATATCAGTAACATCTTTAAAACCCATTTTATCTCAATTAAATGCAAGAAGAAAAAAGTGCAACCATCACAACTAAATCCACGCAGATAGTTTAAGCAAAAACCTGTAACTTATTAGCAAGATCTTAGTTGTTCTATGTTAATGTCAATTCTGGGACAAGAAAATGCATCAGCATGTGTGTCTCACTCTCCATGTTCACATCAGAGCTCCCTGTGCAGCAATGAGGGCAGCAAATGGGGGATGCACTGCAGGCCCTGCTGTCGTGTGTCTCAAGCTGTGCCTCGGTGCTTTTATTTCTTAAAAGTGCCGTGATGGGTAGCAGAGCTAGTCCTGTGGGTGAAGCTGCACACTGTTCTAGCTGAATTTATTACTTTTCTTTGCTTGGGTGAAGCAAATCCAGAAAAGAGAGATTTTCCTGGGGACGTGAAGCTTGTGCAGTTTCCACCTCTGTGCATATATCAGGGTGTATTTATTTCTGCCTGTGTTTTTCCCTTCCAGTATTTGAACCAGTTGGTCACTTCCAACCCTTTTTTTTTTTAACAGGGAGCAAGTCTCACAGGTATGACTTCCCTACCAGTTTTATGGAAGTGGGCAGTTGAGCAGAGCAGACAAGCATTATTAATGTCTCCACTGAAGGAAAAGCTAATATAGAGTTTGACCCTTATTAGCATCAGAAAAACCATAGAAAACTAGGATTCATTTGGTTCCACTCTTACAGAACTGCTTCATTTCTTCATTTGGCCACTGAGCTGAAAAATCATGTAGTCATACAGTCCTAATTAATAGATGATCCCCAAAGGAAAGGAAAGAACACGGCTCAGAATTTATATAATTGTATATTTAAAGCATTTTGTGGCTGAGTAACCTGTTGGTCACTCTTGTGGTATGTGTTATTTCATATTATAAGGCAACTTAAAAGGTAACATTGGTTGTTTGTTTTTAAAGATACAGACTACATATTTTTACCTTGCATTTTTGTCAATATACAATTGTTATCCATGAACATTTTAAATTATGATATGTGAATGCCATAAAAAGTAATTTCTATTATATTGTTCTTTGGCAAGAACCAAAAAATTGAAGTGCCAAGTTTTGCAAAATTTTAGTTGTCTGAACCTGGTGCATGAGCCTGCAGCACTGAACTTTTTTAGATTCAATTTGTGCATGGTTTTCTAAACCAGGCAGCCAAAATTATTTTTCCATATGGAGTTTGTTGCAGCTTTACACATCAAACCCATCCTGAGGTGTAGTCTGCTGCTGAATATACCCTTTAAATTATCATCTCAATATATAAACTGCTGCTATCTGATGGACAAATACAGAAGTAAATGAAGTCACAAGCAGTCAAGCTAATACCAGAGAGATTGTTTTAATTACAGTCCAGCATATGCAAATACAGCCTCTGCTGAAGTGATTTAAGCTACAAGGAAAGCATGACTCTCAGGGTTAGGTACATCCAAAACAATGAAAACTTTTGATGCCCATGCTAACAACTTCAAGCAGCAAGTTTTTAATTAGTTTATCAATCCATTAATGAATTTTCAGCCATTTTATCCTCTGTGTACAAAGCAGTAGAACTTTTGACTCTGGCTACTTTTGTAGAGTGAGGATTTGGTTGCTCTTCTTTTGGCCAAGTATTGCTCTGGGGCATGACTGCAGTCCTCCAACCTGTGGATCAGTTCAAGCAAGGACCAACCTGATGCTGACCAAGTCTGAAAAGTTTCTTTGCAAAGACACTGCGGAAGGAGCGGATCAGCTGAACTAAGCCTGTTCTCTCCCTGTTTCCAATGTATTTTTCAAATATAAATTGTAATTTATCACTCTATTTTTCAGAGTTGCTTCCCATGAAAAGGCTTTTGAAAATGCTCTCTTCTTTTGCTCTTTTTTGACAAAATTTATGCTAATGAGTCCAGTGTCTTCCACCAAAATTGAGTTCACTTGATATGATTCCTCACAAAAATAAGAAACACAAAAAACAAAAAGTATATTTTGATGAATTGCTTCATGTTTATCTTTCTGACCTAAATGGTTTTATTCCCTTTTTGACTATTGCTCTACCCTGAATCTACTGACTTCCCAGGATGTAAACTTGCAGTTCTTCTGTGAAAGCAGTAAAGCAGCTGATTTATACCAGCTGAGCATATGGCCTGTTGTGTACAGCACAGCATCAAGGGGAACAAGAGATGCTCCATCTTCTGCTTTTGGCAATGTTTCTTTTTCCTATGCTTCCTGGGTTTTCTCTCTCCTAGCCAAACCCTTAATGTTACAGTAAATTTAAATGTAAATATTGTTTTGCTTTTGCAGTTAATAGTTGTAGGTCAAATCACTTTTCATTAGGTTTGTAAAGTGCTACATGAAGGGATGTGTACCCTAAGGTAATGGTTTGAGTTGTTTATATCTACTGTACATTTCCCCCAACATGATTTTGAATTGTATCCTGTTGTAATTAAATAGAAAACCCACCCTACTTCCTGTGTGTTGGTGGCACTGAGGTGATTTAAGTACTCGGGAGGCTCAACAATTAAAGTCATTAAACAATGAGCAGTGAGCAAAACTGGAAATGTTAATAGCCTCAGTTTTATCTTTCCTTTTCTGGTCTTCATTAGAGAATGAAAGACTTCAAAGGAGACTGAGGGAAAAAAACCCTCTCTTTTAACTGCT